>CM022297.1:195630525-196230525 GCA_011799875.1 Thinopyrum elongatum | reverse complement strand
CAAACACGAACGCAACCCTAGAGCCAGACCCCTAAGATAGATAGTGGGGTCACGGGGTGTGACGGACTCGCCTCCGCATGCGACGCCATGGCACACGGTGTTGTCGCCTGCTCCGGCTCGTTCCAGGCTTGACCTCGCAGGGGGGAGGGGGTCACGACCCCCCTCCCCCCTGCTCGGCCTCGCGCTAATGCATGCAGTGCGCTTGGTTGACAGGCGAAGTGCGGCTATTCTGTTTCCAACCCCAAACACACACGCAACCCCAGAGCCACACCTCTAAGATGGATAGTGTGGTCATGGGGTGTGACGGACTTGCCTCCACATGCGATGCCGCGGCACGCAGCGTCGTTGCCTGCTCCGGCTCGTTCCAGGCTCGGCCTCGCAGGGGGGAGGGGAAGGGGTCATGATCCCCCTCCACCCCTCCTCGACCTCGCGCTAACGCATGCTGTGTGCTTGGTCGACAGGCATAGTGCATTTATTTTGTTTCCAACCCCAAACACGCAAGCAACCCCAGAGCCACACCCCTAAGTTAGATAGTGGGTTCACGGGGTGTGACGGACTCGCCTTCGCATGCGACACCACGGCATGCGGCGTTGTCGCCTGCTCCGGCTCGTTCCATGCCAGCATCGCAGGGGGGAGGGGAGGGGGTAATGGACCCCCTCCCCCTGCTCGGCCTCGCGCTAACGCATGCAGTGCACTTGGTTGACGGGTGAAGTGTGGCTATTCTGTTTACAACCCCAAACACGCACGCAACCCAGAGGCACACCCCTAAAATACATAGTGGGGTCACAAGGTGTGACGGACTCGCCTTCGCATGCGACGGCGCTGCACGCCGCGTCGTCGCCAATTCCGGCTCGTTTCAGGCTTGACCTCGCAGGGGGGAGGGGGTCACGACGCGCCCTCCCTCCTGCTCGGCCTAGGGCTAACGCATGCAGTGTGCTTGGTTGACATGATTAGTGCGGCTATTCTGTTTCCAACCCCAAACACGCACGCAACACAGAGCCACACCCCTAGGATAGATAGTGGGGTCACGTGGTGTGACGGACTCGCCTCCGCATGTGACGCCACGGCACGCCGCGTCATCACTTGCTCTGGCTCGTTCCAGGCTTGGCTACGCAGGATGGAGGGGAGGGGGTCACGAACCCCTTCCCCCCTACTCGGCCGCATGCTAATGTACGCAGTGCGCTTGGTTGACAGGCGCAGTGCAGCTGTTCTGTTTTCAACCCCAAACACGCACGCAAGCCCAGAGCAACACCCCTAAGATAGATAGTGGGGTCACGAGGTGTAACGGACTCGCCTCCGCATGCGACACCGCGGCACGCCGCGTCGTCGCCTGCTATGGCTCTTTCCAAGATCGGCCTCGCAGGGGGGGGGAGTGGGGAGTCACTCCCCCCTCCCCCCTGCTCAGTCTCGCAATAATGCACGCAGTGCGCTTGGTTGACAGGCACAGTGTGGCTATTCTGTTTCCAACCCCAAACACGCACGCAACCTCACAGCCACACCCCTATGATAGATAGTGGTATCACGAGGTGTGATGGATTCAGTTCCACAAGCGACGCCGCGGCACGCTGCGTCGTCGCCTGCTCCGACTTGTTCCAGGGTCGGCCTCATAGGGGAGAGGGGGGGTCACGACCCCCCTCCCCCCTGCTGGCCTCGCACTAACGCACGCAGTGCGCTTGGTTGACATGTGCAGTGCGGCTATTCTGTTTCCATTCCCAAACATGCACGCAACCCTAGAGCCACACCCCTAAGATAGATAGTGGGGTCACAGGGTGTGACGGACTCGCCTCCGCATGCGACGCCGTGGCACGCCGCCTCATCGCCTGCTTCGGCTTGTTCGAGGCTCGGCCTCGCAGGGGAGGGGACGGGGGGTCACGACCTCCCTGCTCGGCCTCGCGCTAATGCACGGAGTGCGCTTGGTTGACAGGCGCAGTGCGGCCATTCTGTTTCCAATTCCAAACACGCACGCAACCCTAGAGCCACACCCCTAAGATAGATAGTGGGGTCACGGGGTGTGACGGACTCGTCTCCGCATGCGATGCTGCGGCATGCCGTGTCGTCGCCCGCTCTGGCTCGTTCCAGGCTCGACCTCACAGGGGGGAGGGGAGGGGGGTCATCACCCCCCTCCCCCCTGTTCGGCCTCGCGCTTACGCACACAGTGCACTTGTTTGACAGGCGCAGTGCGGTTATTCTGTTTCCAAACCCAAACACCCAAACAACCCAGAGACATACCCCTAAGATAGATAGTGGGGTCACTGAGTGTGACGCACTCGCCTCCGCATGTGACGCCGCGGCATGCCGCGGCTTCGCCTGCTCCGGCTCGTTCCAGGCTCGGCCTCGCAGGGGGATGGGAGGGCTTCATTACCCACTCCCCCTGCTCGACCTCACGCTATCGCATGCAGTGCGCTTGGTTGACAGGCGCAGTGCTGCTATTCTGTTTCCAACCCCAAACATGCATGCAACCCCAGAGCCACACCCCTAAGATAGATAGTGTGGTCACGGGGTGTGATGGACTAACCTCTGCATGCGACGCCGCAGCATGCCGCGTCATCGCCTGCTCCGGCTTGTTCCAGGCTCGGCCTCGCAGGGGGGAGGGGGGTCACGACACCCCTCCCCCCTGCTCGGACTCGCGCTAACGCATGCAGTGCGCTTGGTTGACAGGCGCAGTGCGGCTATTCTATTTCCAACCCCAAACACGCACGCACCACCAGTGCCACCCCACTAAAATACATAGTGGGGTCACGGGGTTTGACGGACTCGCCTCCAAATGCGACGCCGCAGCACGCCGCGTCATCGCCTGCTCCGGCTCGTTCCAGGCTTGGCCTCGGAGGAGGGAGGGGGGTCACGACCCCCCTCCCCCCTGCTCGGCCCCGCGCTAACGCATGTAGTGCCTTGGTTGACAGGCGCAGTGCGGCTATCCTGTTTCCAACCCCAAATATGCACGCAACCCAGAGCCACACCCCTAAGATAGATAGTGGGGTCACGGGGTGTGACGGACTCGCCTCCGCATGCGACGCCGCGGCACGCCGCATCGCCGCCTGCTCCGGCTCATTGCAGGCTCGGCCTCATAGGTGGGAGGGGAGGGGGGTCACGACCCCCCTCCCCCCTGCTCGGCCTCGCGCTAAAGCATGCAGTGCACTTTGTTGACAGGCACAGTGTGGCTATACTGTTCCGAACCCAAACACGCACGCAACCCTAGTGCCACACCCCTAAAGTACATAGTGGGGTCACGGGGTGTGACGGACTCGCCTCCGCATGCGACGCCACGGCACGGCGCATCGTCACCTACTCCGGGTCATTCCAGGCTCGGCCTCGCAGGGGGGGTCATGACCCTCCCCCTGCTCAGCCACGCACTAACGCATGCAGTGCGCTTGGTTGACAGGCGCAGTGCGGCTATTCTGTTTCCAACCCCAAACACGCAAGCAACCCCAGAGCCACACCCCTAAGATTGATAGTGGGGTCACGGGGTGTGACGGACTCGCCTCCGCATGCGACGCTGCGGCACGCCGCGTCGTCGCCTGCTCCGGCTCGTTCCAGGATCTGCCTCACAGGGTTGAGGGGAGGGGGGTCACGACCCCCCTCCGCCCCTCTGCCCGGCCCCACGCTAACACACACAGTGCGCATGCTTCATAGGCGTAGTGCCGCTATTCTGTTTCCAACCCCAAACACGCACGCCACCCCATAGCTAGACCCCTAAGATAGATAGTGGGGTGACGAGGTATGACAGACTCGCCTCCGCATGCGACGCCATGGCACGCCGCGTCGTCGCCTGCTCCGGCTCGTTCCATGCTCGGCCTCACGGGGGGGAGGGGAGGGCGGTCACGACCCCCCTCCTCCTGCTCGGCCTCGCGCTAACACACGCAGTGCGCTTCGTTGACAGGCACAGTGTGGCTATTCTGTTTCCAACCCCAAACACGCACGCAACCCCGGAGCCACACCCCCAAGATAGATAGTTGGGTCACGGGGTGTGACGGACTCGCCTCTGCATGTGACGCCGCAGCACGCCGCGTCGTCGCTTGCTCAGGCTCGTTCCAGGCTCGGCCTCGCAGAGGAAAACGAACCCCCTCCCCTCCTGCTCGGCCTCGCGCTAACGCATGCAGTGCGCTTGGTTGACAGGTGCAGTGCGGCTATTCTGCTTCCAACCCCAAACACGCACGCAACCCCAGAGCCACACCCCTAAGATAGATAGTGGGGTCACGTGGTGTGACGGACTCGCCTCCGCATGCGACACCGCGGCACGCCGCGTCGTCGCCCGCTCTGACTTGTTACAGGCTCGGCCTCGCAGAGGAAAACGAACCCCCTCCCCTCCTGCTCGGCCTCGCGCTAACGCACGCAGTGCGCTTGGCTGACAGGCGCAGGGTGGCTATTCTAATTCCAACCCCAAACACGTACGCAACCCAGAGCCACACCCCTAAGATAGATAGTGGGGTCACGGGGTGTGACGGACTTGCCTTCGCATGCAACGCCGCGGCACGCCGCATCGTCGCCTGCTCCGGCTTGTTCCAGGCTCGGCCTCGCAGGGGGGAGGGAAGGGTAGGTCACGACCCCCCCTCCCCTCCTGCTCGGCCTCGCGCTAACGCACGTAGTGCGCTTGGTTGACAGGCGCAGCGCGGCTATTCTGTTTGGAACCCCAAACACGCACGCAACCCCAGAGCCACACCCCTAAGATAGATAGTGGGGTCACGGGGTGTGACGGGCTCGCCTCTGCATGCGACGCCGCGGCACGCCCTGTCGTCACCTGCTCCGGCTCGTTCCAGGCTCGGCCTCGCAGGGGGAGGGGAGGGGGGTCACGACCCCCCTCTCCCCTGCTCGGCCTCGTGCTAACGCACGCAGTGCACTTGGTTGACAGGCGTAGTGCGACTATTCTGTTTCCAACCCCAAACACGCAAGCAATCGCAGAGCCACACCCCTAAGATAGATAGTGGGGTCACGGGGTGTGACGGACTCGCCTCCGCATGCGACGCCACGGCTCGCCACATCGTCGCCTGCTCCGACTCATTCCAGGTTTGGCCTCGCAGGGGGGAGGGGAGGGGGTCACGACCCCCCTCCCCCTGCTCGGCCTCGCACTAACGCACGGAGTGCGCTTGGTTGACAGGCGCTGTGCGGCTATTCTCCTTCCAACCCTAAACACGCAAGCAACCCTAGAGCCACACCCCTAAGATAGATAGTGGGGTCACGGGGTTTGACGGACTCGCCTCCGGATGCGACGCCGCGGCATGCCGCATCGTCGCCTTCTCCGGCTCGTTCCAGGCTCCGCCTCACAGGGGGGAGGGGAGGGGGTTCGTGGGGTCACGACCCCCCTCCCCCCTGCTCGGCCTCGCGCTAACGCACGCAGTGCGCTTGGTTGATAGGCGCGATGCGGCTATTCTACTTCCAATCCCAAACACGCACGCAACCCCAGACCCGCGCTCCTAAGATAGATAGTGGGGTCACGGGGTGTGATGGACTCGCCTGCGCATGCGACGCCGTGGCACGCCGCGTCGTCACCTGTTCCCACTACAAAAAAAATACACTTCCATGATGATACATGTTTGTCAAAGTAGGTCACGTTTTCTGTCATGCATGTACATCCATGACGATTTTATGATAGAATCAAGATAGTCATACCTGTGCTGTCGTAGAAGTGTTCCATGACAATAGTAAAATTATCATCACGGAAGTGTCCACTTCCATAACGATAAATGGCGCGTCATGGAAGTGTTTTCGTCAAGGGTAACCGACACATGGCATCCACCGTAATGGGTTGCCGTTAAGCTATCGGGTTCTGGTTTGGATCCGATAACCCATTAACAGCCACGACCAATGGGGATTTTCCACATGTAAAACTCTCATTCGCCGGATGATCCACATGTCAGCTCATCGTTGGGATAGATGTCATCCCTACAATGGACGGAAGACGCCTATGATATGTCGACATGTGGCACAGCCCAATTGTGGCCCATTTAAGGTAAAAAGGCCGACCCAGCTAAAGGCCCACCATATTTTTTCAGACACTAGTGGGCTGGCCCATTAACAGCCTGCCATGTTTTGGGTCAAATTAAGGCCCATATCAGATCAGGCCCATTCACAGCCTGTTGTGTTTTGGGCTAAATTACGGCCCATATCAGATCAGGCCCGTTAATAGGCCACTGTTCTTTTGGGCCCATTCTAAGCCGGGTTTGTATTTCAGTCTATTAAATGCCCGTTTACCAGTTCGCCCCGATAATAGTTTCAGCCTCTTAGCGGCCCGTGGTGCATCTGGGCCGTTGTCGGCCCGGTTTCACTTTAGGCCATTTAACGGCCCATGCAGAAACTGGGCTATTTCTTGTCCGAAGTAACTTTAGGCCTCTTAACGGCCCGTAGTCTTCGTGGATAAATTCCAGCCCAACTGGTCTATCGGTCTGTTAATGGCCCGTGTAACAGTTGGGCCTAATTACAGCCCACGTTGAATCCGGCCTACTTACAGCCCATCTATTAATGGCCGGTGACACTATTGGGCCTACGGCCCGCGTTGATACCGGCCTGCTTGAAGCCCATAATTTTGTTGGGCCAAACAGGGCTCAAGATTTATTTTGGCCTGTTAACGGCTCATTCTATTTGTGCCAAACATGGGCCTAAGGCAGTTTCGGCCTGTATTGGCCCGTGAATTTTTCGGCTCAACGCTAGCCCAATCTAGTTTTTAGCCTGTTAAAAGCCCATGGTATTCTCTGGCCCAGCTGGCCAGAACTTTACTCGGCCTGTTAAAGGCGGAAAACTACTATACGTTTAGACCTGCTAATGGCCCAAGATGATTATAGGCCCACATTTTGGCCCATATATAGCGAGTTACGGGCTGGCCTGAAGACCGACAACATTGAGATCCATTGAAGCTTCCGGCCTAAATTACAGCATACCGACCAAGAATAAACCTAGACTATACAATAAAGAAATTACGGCATATTACATCCACTGGGCATCAAAGTTTGCCACCGGTGATAATAAAGCGCAACATGACCGTGGATTACATACACTGGGCATCAAAGGTCGCCACCAGTGCATATAAACGCGCCGACAAAAGAATATACAAAACTGAGAGCACTTAAGAAGGCATTAGGCCTGCCCTGGCAGTGCACTAAAAGCAGCAGAACAAGCTGACGAGACCTCACTTATGTCAACGATAGATGCTCTAACTGTAGCTGCGTAGCAAGAAAGCATGCATGGGTGTCCTCTGCGGCCTTCTTTACATCATTGACATTAAGTTGGAGCTGAGCTGAAGCACGCCTTTCCACTTTAAGTTGAGACTGAAGAAGTCAAACTAATTGAGGCAGCAACTGCACAGAGGTTGTCTCACAGCTGCTGGTGAGTAGCTTCAACTCACTGTCTTCATGAAGACATGACCTTGGGGTCATCTCACTCTCTTCAAGATGGTTTGGCTCACTATCTTCCCTAAAGTTCTGCCTAGAATAAGAGATACGACTCTGAAAGAGAAACAAGGAGACACGTAACAGGTTTCACAATTATATAAGCAAATAAATGGATCTGTTCTGCATAAGGAACATATTTTTACAACTACAATTTAAAACTGGTAGTTGTTGCAAACATCCAATTAGATGTAAACACCAAAGTAAACAACAGTGGAGGAAATGGTGCCTATCCAAATCTATATGAGAACAAAGTTTGAAGGCTTGAGAAGGATGAACTTACATTACATGTTAACACGGGCTGGACAAAGCCCTTCTCCATGTCGATGGAAGGATAATTCAATAAATTCCCCAAGGAAACTTCTTTGTAAGCGTTGCCTTTATTCTACATTTTGTAAAGAGTAAATATAGATCAAATAATATTGGAAGAAATAGAGGATAATGAAGCTCAGGTGTAGAGTGATGATACATAATCAAATAGCAATTAATTAAGTACAGCGTTACAAGGCAAAAGGTACTGACAAGAGGAATGTAGACATCAACGTGTGCAGTGGCATTAGCTTTATTCAACATTTTGGTAAGAATAATGTAGAACTAATAATTTGGAGAAAGTGGAGGGCACGACAGATAAGATGCAAAGTAATGCTAGACAATGAACTATCTGGCAATGCAAGAACAGTAATACTACCACCGTCCGTTATTACTTGTCGCTCAAATGGATGTATCTAGCACTATTAAGTTCTAAATACATCCAATTGAGCAACAATTAATTCGATACAGAGGGAGTACATGACAACAGGTACTTACATGAGCAATCCAAAACTTCATAACCATTGTGTTAACTCTACATTTATCTAAGAGTAAATATAGATCTTATAATTTGAGCAAAGGGAGGATAAAGAAGCGAACATTTACAGTGATGCTACATAATCAAACATCAATGAGTGTAAGTATGTTGACAAAGGGCAAGAGGTACTAACAAGAGCAATGCAGTGCCCAGTATTGTTGTGAGATCCTATGATCCTTTGAGAAAGGAGATTCATCTGAAATTAGTTTTCATACAAGAGAGAAGGCAAGGCACATGCAGAAATTTAGGAGTTCAAATTTTGAATTGATATCATAGACAGTACCTGATGCTGGTCTCTCTGCAGTTCAAATAGGGGTTTCGCCAGTGGAGTAGGGGTATAGTGTGGTATAGTTGGGCTTGTGTTTTCTATGGCTGCTGATCTATCTGATTTAACAGGTATCACTACCTTTTCCAAATACCTAGTTTGTACTCCTTGAGGATCTGCACTCACCCTCTTCCTTTTGGACATCTATTACGAAAGAACAACATTTGACTGGAAGAACATAGTATGATGACACATGGAATAGGTACAGAAAATGGATAGGTATGGCATATACTCATATATGATGCTTAAACTAAGAAGATGGTGGTGTAACAAAGTAGAAGTAATGCAAGAGGTCATATGCAAAATATGTGCGACCAATACAACCTTGCCAAGTTAGAGCAAGCACCTTGATGGGTGAATAAGATAGGCCATCCTCCACCATGCCAGTTTGTTAGCCAGTGGATTGTTCCGCAATATTCCTCTCGTGCGCCCATTCTCATATTCATTTTGATCATGTTCAATACCTGACATGCATGAAAACATAAAAACAAGTGAGATTATCTTTGTAATGCAGAAGTGATTCTAATCCAATACTGCCTCCCTGTAAACCCCTTTGTGCTATCTCTACAATTCTTCTGAGAGATGGCATGCATGCTGTAATTTGGTGTGTGCATTAATATAATGTGGCCTACTACTCAAAATATGAGAGCTCTAGAAGTGATGATACTTCGCAGATGACAGCTTCAACATATAGTAAAGAAGAACAAGTCGACCTGACCTAACAGATTCAAAATATACTATGGGAGAACAACTCGACCTGACCAGTCGACCGCAAATGTCTCTGCTACTCTTCCCAACAAGGAACATACTTATTAAAGAAGAGAAGAGGATCATGTTAAAGAAGAGCAGAAGAGCAAGCAGATTGAAGATATTACAAGTCTTTCTATACAATGTTTGTTGACCACTCATGATGAACCAGAGCGCACAGAGAAATACTATTCCTTTCGGTCTCTCCATATGTGGCTCACATGCATTTTGAAACTAAAGTAGGAACATTTAGCTGACCAATTAAACATGTCTCAGTTTTACTAATATCAGCATAATATCATATTTGAATTTGTACAACTAAGCTTGTTTAGCTTGATGGGTGGAGCAGTGCTATTACGACACGAACCACGTAGGCTGATCGTGGTCATCATAAAATGGGGAAACCGTAAGCATGATGAGTATAGTGTTGATCGTGGCAGTGGGATGGCAGATCTGAAGCTGCAAACCACGCAAAGGGTAGTTAGCAATCGATGTTTGCTTTGAAATAACAACTAAGATTTGGTATGGACAAGAAAGTATAGTCAACAAGTGACAAAGAAATGCAATTCTGTTGTCTCTCTATATGTCGCGACATGCATTTGGAAACTCAAGTGGGACCTTTAGCTAACCAATGAAATGTGTCTGTTAACTAATATCAGTATCATATCACCATCATATTTGAACAACTAAGCTTCGGAATTATGAGTGCTGTGTTGTTTAGCTTGAAGGGTGGAGTACTGCTATTACGACAGAAAGCACCTACGCTGATCATAGTAGGGTAGATAAAAGGGGAAAACCCTAAGCATCAAGAGTAAAATTAGGAAAGTGGAACTAGCTGGACCATATGGGCTTGTATTGCCTGTACGGCAAGAAAGGGTTCGGAAAGGCTTCGGCCCCAAAAGGGGCAGCTCTATTCAACTAAAGGCACAATACTGTTGCTATCAGTCTAGACTATCAAAGACGACATAGATCCCAGCATTTCCCGGATATTATGGCAGACCATCTAGAATCGTTGAAAGCATCCATCTGAAGTGACCCAATAGACCTGTCGACTGCAAATGTCCCTGCTCCACTTCCCGACAAGGAACATACTGTACAACTCCCTCTGTTCTTAAATATAAATCTCTTAGAGATTCGAATGCGGACTACATACGGAGCAAAATGAGTGAATGTACACTCTAAAATATGTCTATATACATCCAAATGTAGTTCTTATTGGAATATCTAAAAAGACTTATGTTTTACCGAAAAAGGCTTTCGCCCCACTTTATAAATAAAGAAACAATGAACAACACCCGGTACAAATGCACGCCACCACAACACATGCATGCATCCAAGGCAGTTTAGGAACAGAGGAAGTAATATACTTATTAAGAAGAATAGAAGAGGGACATGATAACAAAGAGCAAGCAGATTTCTCTACTTTTTTCTCTACTCTTATACTCTTATATATATTATATATATATATATATTATATCCATACTACTCTTATAAAAAACAGAGTTGGTGATGATGGTGTGCCTGCCATCCTGCAATATAGGCCGTACGATTTATATCTGACGGATAGGAAGGAAACTATGGCAATTTTGCAAAAAGATACCCACAGCCTCTCCACATTTGCAAATAAGGCCTTCCCTCATTCACCCTTTTCAATCACAAGACAAACTACTCATACAAATGCATCTTGATTTTACATGCAACGCACGA
Source organism: Thinopyrum elongatum (assembly GCA_011799875.1). Lineage (NCBI taxonomy): Eukaryota > Viridiplantae > Streptophyta > Magnoliopsida > Poales > Poaceae > Thinopyrum > Thinopyrum elongatum. Next base: position 196,219,523 of record CM022297.1, on the reverse strand, counting down.
GCATCTTGCTAGTACTCTTATAAAAAACAGAGTTTGTGATGATGGTGTGCCTGCCATCCTACAATATAGGCCGTCCGATTTATATCTGATGGATAGGAAGGAAACTATGGCAATTTTGCAAAAATATACCCACACCCCTCTCCACATTTGCAAATAAGGCCTTCCCTCATTCATCCTTTTCTCCCACAAGATAAACTAATCATACAAATGCATCTTGATGTTCCGTGCAACGAACGGGCATCTTGCTAGTTAGATAATACAATGTGTGTTGCCCACCCATGATGAACCAGAGCGCACAGAGAAATGCAAATCCCTGCTGTCTCTCTATATGTGGCGCACATGCTTTTCAAAACGAATATAGGAACATTAGCTGACAAATTAAATGTTCTCTGTTTTAGTAATATGAGCATCATATCAGATTCGTATTTCAACAACTAAACTTTGGAATTATGAGTGGCATGTTATTTCGCTTGATGGGTTGAGGTCTTGAGGAGCAGTGCTAGCACGACACGAAGCACCTACGATGATGGTAGTGAATATAAAGGGGCAAACCATAAGCTTTACGAGTATAGTGACCAGGCCATGGCTGATCTAAAGGTGCAAACCGAACAAAGGCTACTTCGCAACCAATGTTTGCTTTCAACTAGCCACTACGATTAGGTATGGACAAGAAAAGTACAGTAAACAAGTTACGATCTATTTTCTGGCTGAGATCAATAACTTAAGCAGATATGAAAGAGTACCACCTCTCTTGTGACACCGTGTAGGCCGCTGCTAATATGTTTAGGGTGCTGCGGGTGCGATGGCTATCGGTGGCGCAGAAGAAGACTTTAGACGGCAGACGGCCGGGTCGGGGGATAAGTCTTGTTGCCATGGACGAGGCGGTCGTAGGAGCGGTAACGGCAAGGTGGACGACGGCGTTGATGAAGCAAGAGGACGCGATGAAAGGATCCTGGTCCGGCGCCGTGGATGAGAGACGCCCATCTCTTGTAGTGGATGACGGGGTAGGGGTATCGGCTCCGGCAAGGTGGAGGATCGGGTGGCGGATGGAGGAGGCTGGCCGGAGTGGGGAGGTTGTTGTGGCGCCAACGGTGTATGAATGGGGAAATGGAGGGGGAGGGGGCTCTCAAACTTTGGGACGTGCTTGTCTGAAATGTGGGCGCAAACACTTGCTTAGGGCAGCCGACAAATGATAGTGGGTGTTTTGCTACTTCGTTCAAAATTTGGGAGAATTAGCATTCACGTTTACCCTGGTCCCTGGCAACTAAATTCAAATCCAATTTGTATTTGATTACGAATATCCATACATAATTCTACATTTTGTTATTTATTTCTTCAAAACCACGACAAAGATTTATTCCACCTTTATATATGAATATGGTTTAGAAATGTCGTGATCTTCGAATTCAGTAGGTTGGATACACTTTGAGTCAAACAGTTATTTCGTCCAATACAATATGCTCACACGAAAAACCATTCACCTTATGTCAATCATACAAGTACTGAGGATTACCTCACCTAAAAAATTCAGATCATTACAACACATGGACAACATAGGGGGTCTTACAACATAATCCATTCAGAGACATGACACAACATGCAAGTATACTATAATGAAAATTTCAACTGGTATCTAGAGAAGAACTGGGATTACCCTGGGCTTCAGATAGCAGAAGCAGCAGGACCTCCTCCATCTTCAAATGCAACATTCTTACTTCCTCCAATTCTTGGGTTGCTTGCATAATGTGTGCGGCTAACTGCATAATTTCCAGCCTCAAGATCAAGATTACCTCATTCATGGCAGCTACACCATCTCTTTCTGCCTCTAGTAGAGCCTCAAGAACTATAATATCTGTGCTCAGACTGCTCTCCAGCGGTGTTGCCTCTGAACTACTACCATCTGGTAACATGGCACTGCTTCCACAAATAGATTCTGGGGTTGTACATTGTGTGCTAGTGTGAACGGCATCCTGAAAGGTTTCCGCTGGACATAAGTAAGAGATAGTTATCGCATGATCCAGGCTGTAAGCTTACATGGTAAACGACATACGAATTATTGCCGAGCATGGCAAGCTATATTTAAATGGTTCGAAGCAGCATCAGCCGCAAACAAATTAAAATGGTAAGATGAAACTAGGGATGTAAGTGGCAAATAAATGGCATCCGCCAGTCCCATCTAGTTAGTTTTTGCTAGCTCGTTGGTTCATTTTCCTCAAAAAACAAAAACTCTTTTGAACTATCATACCATTAGTGGACTTTTCTTTTGAACTATCATACCATTAGTGGACCCAGTTGACATCCCTAGTTGAAAGGCAGTGTACCGCCGCTATATTTAAGTTAACAAGGCATCTAAGCAGTTGAAATAATCTGAGAAAGCACTTAACAGTGTGGCCTCATATAAACTACGAAGACAGTCTTGTGATGAAGTTCATAGGAAAAGTTAAGGAGTCAAATGAACTAGGCATGCATTTATTTACGATAGTACAGGAGGCACTGCTGACATAGTGGCCAACTCAGGTATAGCCTAACAAGTAACAAACAGGCATTCGAATCAAGCAATACAGCAAAGCAGACAAAATGAACTATTTGTAATTCTGTAGGATTACAGGTTGAGGGCACAAGCCAAGAAAGCAGCCCACACGCAGTACATTTCACATGTACTAAAACACACTGGCTTACCATATGTTGCTGTGAAGCCTCGCTACTGTTGCAATGTTCTTTGAAGATATCGTCAGCATCCCGTAGTTGCAAATCTAGTTGTTGTAGTTTATTCTGCACCCTCTATTTAGGTAAAATTAATTTTAATCGCATGCACTGGTTCAAATTGACCATCAATGGTTCATGTAAACTAATGAAAGAAGGGTGTGTGCTTACACGACAATATATGTGCTTCACTCTATTTTTATGTTTGTTCGAGGTGCCAGCCCCAAAAGAACAAATATTTTGCTTGATGGGGTTGGCAGCTCCATAATTAATAGAAGCATCAAATTAGTCATGCAACTCGGGAAGATCAAGAACGCACAAAAAAGTAATGAACAGAGGCTCGGAGCAGTGATGTAATAGCTAGCATCAGAAAATGTAGGGTAAAACGAACAAAAAGCAGCGGAACCACAAGCTAGTTTGCTGATGTGTAATTAAGCATAGAAAACATGAAGCAGTCTGATGTAACCAACAGGTGGCATCAGAACAACACCATTATCATAAATATAGCATGCAAGAAGTAAAATAGTAGGCAGTGATATCTAGGAAGTACAGTAATACTTAGGACAAAACAAAAGCATTGTAACTATATGTGCACTGGTTTGTAATTTAGCACATGTAACATGTTCACTACCAGAAGTAAGGCCCTATAGGTGCAAGCAGAATAACACGTCTCATGAAAAATTGAATGATGCCCTAAAGAAATTCAAAGGTGCGGTGCTTATGCTAAGAAAGTGAACGTAGGTGCCGGCCGTTGGATAATAGTACCTGATTCTCGGCGGCGTATGGGTATCATTGTCATACTTGATAGCTAAGGATCGTCGATGGTGCTCAAGTTGCGGTTGAGTTTGGGCCGGCTGTCGCCGTTGCTGAAGAAGCTCCGGTGCTTCGGTTGCAGCGCCTGTCGACATACAAGAAAGCTCATCTGTGGTAAGTGAACAGTTCCACGATAAAGAAGAGAAAAATCGAAGGAGTACAAATCGAAATAACCTGATGAGGCTGCGGCGTCAGTAAAGCAGGGCCAGTGGAGTTGAATATGGCGTCCGTGGAGCGGGTCCAGTGTAGTGGACGAAGGCGAAGCACATCCGGCGTGGTGTACAGTGCTTTCGGTGAGGCGGATTGGTTGCGGCGGACAAGGGCTTGTATGAAGGGCCAGCGATGGGGCGGACGACGGAGTCGGTGAAGGGCCTACACTATGGTGGACGAGGGCGCCGGTGAAGCAGATCCTGTGCGGTGGACCATGATGGCGGTGAAGGAGATCTGGAGCGGTGGACAAGCCAGTCGCTGAAGTGGCTCCGGTGAAGTGGTGAGTTGGCAGTTGGGGGTTCCAAGGTGCGGAAGGTAGATCCGGCGGGGTGTGAGGTCCACCACTACGGCGGAGGACTAGATTCAGCGGCTTGGCGTGGTTGGGGCGGGGAGGGGAAGGGGAGGGGCTCTGGGGAAGAATGTTGGGGGCAATGAGGGGAAAACAATGGTGTTACCAAAGCAGCCCTTTTCCGTTCATGTGGCAGCGGTAAAACAGGAATATCACAGGGATAAACTTTCGGGCATGAGATATTTCGATGTGAGCGGGAAGTTTGAAAGCTTTTGGCGGCTGAAATTAAGCGTTCTGCTCTTGTATGGCCGACTATGATATCATGGCCGAGAATTTATTTGTTCTGCATGCAAAAAAAGTGCAAGTTTCAAAAATCAATGTCTCCAACTCGAAACTTAGATTGTCCATTCAATTCAAATATGGATCATTGAGCTGGTGGAAGCAAATACCATCGTATGGTCCAATTCAAATGAAATTCCAAATGTGTTTATCCTAAATATGATGACAAAAACAAAAATGTGTATGTGTATGAATAAAGTGGATGATTATAAGGTTTGAACATGCCCATATGTGTATATCTCTAGGTTTGATATATGAATTTGAAATCATGAAATCCCGGCTTAGAAAATGTACCTCTGTTTAAATGAATTACAAAAGCTAATGATGGAGTCAAATTCCAAAATTCCAATATTAGGTTTGTAATTCTGGTACTTCAAAGTATATCACGCATGTTCAAAAGTATCGTTATCTCATAGTCCAAACCGTGAAACAAATTGATCAACCATGAGTGCACACACTATTGACCATATATATCTCAATTACGCTAAAGTCTCTCAAATATAGACACCTCACTCTTTATCTGGAGCCACCCACCCCGTCCCCCCCTCCCACAAGTCGCTCTCTCCCCCAGACACGAACACAGGAGAACATTAACACCCCTCTCACTTCTAAGTCTGGACCCCAATATAGGTCTCTATCACTTTGTCTCTCGGGCATGCACACATCTCTTCCCCCACTCTCTAGGTCTCCCGGCATCTCTCTTTCCCAAGCACACGCACTATATAGAGTGTATCTTTCCCATACACACAAAATGTCGCCCCCAAACGTCTATCTCCCTAGTTATGTGGTTCTCGCACACTCAACTCACTCACCACCCCCACTACAAACAAGCACCCTTTGTCTCCTTGTGCACCACTCTCCCCTTTCTATCTCTCCCACATGCGGACCCGCCCCAGCTCCTTCCCTATATACATATATGTCGTGACTCTTTCCATAGCTCACTAACGTATCATCGTTCTCAATCTCCCATGTTGTTCTCTACACCATCTATTCTAGATCTCTCATGAAGTCTCTATCACACACATGATGACTCGCTTCCCTTGCGTCTCCGTACATAGGCCACTTTCAAACAACATCAACCTTGTCTCCTTATCTATACGCCACTTCCGCACACAAACGACCCCTCTCTCTCCCCCTCTCTTCCTCTCTCTCCCTCGCTAGCTCTCTCTCTCGCTCTCACACCCCTCTCCCACACACACTTGATGTCTCTTCCAAATAGTCTGCTCCCCGCCCTCACCCATGCTATCCCGCTACTACACATGCCTTTCTCTCTCTTTGACACACATGTCACACCATTCCCCCTTCCCTACTAGGTTTACATCATTAGTGGTCTCTCTTATCCACATACACACACTCCCTCTCTCACAGACACACGCGCACAAACACACATAGACACACACAAACACCCATCTATCTGGATCCTTCTTTTAAGACACACACCCTTGCATATTCTCTCCAGCTCTAGGTATGTATATATCCCCCCTCTCTCTAGCTCACATGCACACCAAAATTCTCCATCTCTCTAACTCACACATCTCTCCCCATGTCCGCATGTGTATCTCACACACTCACTCTTTGATTATGTCTATGTGTCTCCACGTTACACAACACAAAGCCCCATGCACATGTCTCTCTCTATCCTCCACACACAGAGACACAAAGAATCTCTTATCATTGCCACAGTCTCTACACATATCACACACGCACGTGCAGTCTCTCTCTTGCACACACGCTCAACCAAGGTTTTCCCGTGAATAACTTACCGTCTATTCATCAACAGTCGTGGCAGTACGACGAACACGAGACGTGAAAAAGAATAAATCTACACGTGCATAGACCACCTAGTATGACTACTAGGACTAGAGCGAGCCGCCGTCACCCCCTCCTTGTCGGCGACGGGAAAACCTTTGTTTTACACAGTCGAGAAGTCATTGTGCTAAGGTCCCACATGCTCAGCCATTGAATATAATGTAGATCGAAGTTTATGGAAACAAGTATTGATAATACGTTTATATCTCCATACTTATATCTCTTCTTATAAAAAAAACAAGTTGATGATGATGGTATGCCTGCCATCTTGCAATATAGATCGTCCGATCTATATCTGACGGATAGAAATTAAACTAAAAGATACCCGCACCTCTCTCCACATGTGCAGACAAGGCCTTCCCTCATTCATCCTTATCTCCCACAACCTCATTGTTGAGAAATTAAAAAAGGAAGCCTCTGGAACAAACTGGCACGGTGGTCGCTGCCGGCGTCGTCCATCCCCATGCCTCCGCTCAGTCCAACCACCAATCACCACCACGCCCCACTCCTCCTCACCTTATCTCTCCTCTTTCTCGAGATATCATTAGTTTTTACACATGGGATTACTCCGGCATGGGTTAATCACAACAGGTGTTTTATAAAAAAATGCATCTTGATGTTCCATGCAATGCACGGGCATCTTGCCAGTACTCCTACAGAAGACTTAGTTGGTGATGGTGGTGTGTCTGCCATCCGTCATTTCTGACCATTAGATCTACATCTAACGACTATGAGGTAAGTTGTTACCTTTTCTCAACAACATCCCACATCTCTACCAATTTGCTGAAAAAACCTTAATTAGTATCTTAAAACCAACCACATCCCTCCCTCACTTCACCAAAACAGCCCAAGGAATATATTCTGATTGAAACATAATATATTTCTAGTGATATATGTATATCAAAATTAGAGTGTTTTCTATCAAGTTTGTGAAATAACTATTATTCTAATTATGATCCGTTGCAACGCACGTGCACATTGCCAGTATTTCTAACCATGCAAAAAAAAATGCTAGTATTTCCATACTTTCGAGTTTTCCATCAAGATATTAGTCACTCATGGTTGATATTTAGTTTGAATTACGTACACATAGGCACTATGTAACTAGCCGTGCTTATTGGCTTCCAAAGCTTAACTTTCACTCCTACTTACAGTATGTAGAGTATTTAACAAAAAACTACCACTTTCAACCAGCCCTAGGAAGAAACTATTGTACAAAAAATAGCAAAAACATACCCAACATTTCTTAATCCGCGCCAAAAAACTACTGCCTAGTGCCGATTAGGCTCGTTTAAACCCGTTTGTGATAGGGTTGGCCCACACGTCCGTGCTGATGAGGCAGCTGAAACCAACACATTTTGTTTGACCGTTGACACGAGGGACCCACATCTGACCTTCTATCTTGTTCTTCCTCATCCAATCATTATTTTTCCTGAACATTACTTCAAACAGTTCTAATGCATGTTCGTCGGTGGCGCCAGTGATGAGCGAGCTGGCCGCTGCTCCGCCGGACGGGCCGGACGCTGTGCTGGCCTCCGCACGGGTTGGCTGGCTGGCCCGAGTGTGGCTCACGCGCGAGCAAGCCGCCGCGCTGGCCTTCACTCGAGCCAGATGGCTGGCCTTAGCGCGGCACGCGCAAGCAAGCTGCCGCACCGCCGTGCCAACCTAGCTAGCAAACCTTGCAGACAAGCAGCTGGATGAATCCAACAGGGTGTGTGCTATCTTGGCTAGCTAGCAGCCGCGAGCGCCGGACAGAGCTGGCATTTGGGCTTCCGCAAGATGGGCTCCGCGCCGTCGGCGCTTTTGTCCGTGCCTTATGCCGGCGGCGGTAGCTGCGTCCCATGGCCGAGGATGACTAGGTGGACGGGCCGGAGGTAGGAGGTCACTCAGGGATTTTTGTCCAGACTGACATGTAGGTCCCACAAGTCATAACGCCTAACTTGCCAGTCAAATAGAAGGCGTTGACTTAAGGGGCGACATGGGTTGAAATGTGCCTATAACGGCACTTTGTAGAGTAGTCGTTTCTTGGTAGGGCTGGTTGGTAAGTGGTAGTTTCTTGGCATTAGTGGTTTCTTGTAAGGAACAATGTACTAGCGACAAAAGGCGATTCTAGGTTGCGTTGTACTCCAACGAGTACTACTAGTGGTCGCGGGAGTGTATAGCTCGTTTCGTGGGTTCGATCCCGGCCGAACGCACGGCGGCATTTTTTTAATGGTAACCTCGCTGCAAGCCAATATTGTACACTGGTAGATTGACTTTTGAAGTCGAATGGACGTGTCGCACCACAATCTGGGTGCACTGGATAGCCCAGCCATGTGAATGGGTTTTCCCTCCCATCATCTCGTGGCTCGCGTACTAGAGTAGTACTCCTATATATCAATTCACACCATGCAAAGTTTCTTGCCTGCGTTCTCGCCCTAGCCGCACCTCGCTTGCAGCTTCCTAATCAGCTACCATATTTAAACTAGCACCTCCCAATTAAGCCCGAGGAGCCGGAAAAGCCTGGCGCGGCATTGGGAACTGTGCAATATGGTTCTGTACGTAAAGTGCTACTCTACTACTCTGTAGCTTGTGGCGTTGCACGCATGGACTTCGCTCAATTATTTTTTTTGTTTTGAAACGGAGGCAAAAGCTTTGCCTCATCTCATTCATAAAGAAGGAACTAATAAAGTTCGACGAGATCCATTACACCTCCACAAATGGAAGCAAAAAGCCTAGTCTCGCTGTATCAAAGAACTCAAATGTTCTGCTCCCGCAGTAACCGTCGCTGATAAACAGGCTGCTAGTGTGTGCGTGAGAGGAGTGGCTGAGTAGGCTAGCTACGCGCTTGAATAGAGCACAGGGAGTACGCACTACGCAGGTGTACTTTCCCTGCATTGATAGTACAGCGACGGTTCTAGAGAACAGTAGTACCCTCCACTTGCAACTGTAGCTCCTTGGCCTTGAGATTCAAGAGTTCAAAACTGGTGCACTATAGAAGTACAGTACATCGCACTACTAGTTGAGAAAGTAGTACTACTACTATTGCTACAGTACTACGTAGTAAATAATAGCCTCCCCATCGCGGGGCACTAGGCACTACCTCTATGCATGCCCGCATAACTTCCTTAATGAAGGGACGAGGCCCTGCGGTTACGCTCTTATCTCCTCCTCGCCAGTTCCCCTCCCCCCGAAGAGACCAAGGCAGTTCGTCGCTGCTCCCATGGATCCGCCAGGCAGTTCTCCTCCTCGTCGGGGCTGGGAGACCTTGGACGACGATCCTCTGGGAGAAATCGCATGCGGCTCTGACGTCCTCACCGCCGCAAGACTCGGTGCTTCCTGCACCAACTGATATGGGGTGGCCCGATCTTCTCAGTAAGCGGTGGCGTAGATGATGATAGTGGATAGATAACTTGGTGTCGCCGGTGATCTCTCCTCGCTAGATCCCTGATGCCAATGCAGCAGCTCTCTACCCTTCGGATATTCACGACTTCACACACTTGCGCAATGTAGCCGTCGACCACAAAACGATTAGAATTGCAATATACTAATTCCCAATGGAACAGCAAATCACACTTGACTTGTAGTATATAATCTCCAGATCGAAACGAATTGGAGACAAGAATTCAAGATGAATTCTTATAGCAGTCTCATGAACTAGGGTTTATCTTAAACGTGGTCTAACCTAACTGTAGGAGGCGCAGGAGTATATATAATCTAGGGCGAAGGGGTACATGGGCCTCAGCCCAGAATTCTGCACGCAGGCAGGGCCGGAAGGTCCGGCAATAGCCGGAAGCTCCGAGGGCCAGAAGGTCCGGGCTGGGTCCGGGCTTCACAGAGAGTTGGCACGACAAGAGCTGATCTGGGATCCGGGGGCCGGAAGGTCCGGGCAGGCCCGAAGCTCCGGGGGCCGAAAGGTCTGGGAGAGGGTCCGGGCTACTTCCGGGCTATCCAGAGAGTTTGCACGTCTGGCTGGGCCTTGGACGCCTGTGGCCGGAAGTTCCGGGGTGGCCGGAAGTTCCGGGCGCCGGAGGTTCCGGGCTGTGGCCGGAAGGTCCGGGCTGGACAGAGAGTTTGCACTCCTGTCCCTTTCTTCTCCTTCAGCTCTCAGATCCTCGGGTTGCTCACTGTACCTGATCATACATATATGCAAAGACTTAGGCAGTAGAAAGCTCTCATTAAAATAAATAGCATATTCAACTAAGAGAGAATTCACCTGTTGTTCTATTAGCTTTGCACGAGCTCTTGTGATAGGTCCAATTCTGATTTCATCATTGGACTTCTTCTTTGCAGCAACTTGATGATCATCATCATGGGTTGGAGATGGTTCAAGTGTATGGATGTCCTCATCATCTCCCCCCCCCCTTCAAAAGACGTCGACCTCGACGCTCCAAGGTCTTCTCCAGCATATGGTGACAAATCAACAACATTGAAGCTGTTGCTAACGCCACCAAACTCATCAATAGGAATATCAATTGAGTAGGCATTGTCATTTATCTTGGCTAGCACCTTGTAAGGACCAGCACCACGCGGTCTCAACTTGGAACGCCGCAGCTGTGGGAACCTATCCTTGCGCAGATGCACCCAAACAATATCTCCAGGCTGAAACAAAACTTGCTTTCTTGATTGGTTTCTTGCAGCAGCAATGTTCTTGCCTTTCCTCTCAATAGCCTCTCGTGTAGCCTCATGAATGTTCTTGACATAATCTGCTCTTTTTGATGCCTCCATATTGACTCTCTCATGCAAGGGAAGAGGCAACAAATCTACTGGTGTGATAGTTTTGAAGCCATACACCACCTCAAAAGGACACAGCTGGGTAGTAGTGTGCACCGCTCTGTTATACGTGAACTCAACATGTGGCAAACACTCCTCCCACTCACGCAGATTTTTCTTGATCATAGCGCGCAGCAATTGTGACAATGTTCTATTCACCACCTCGGTTTGACCATCAGTTTGGGGATGACATGTTGTGCTGAATAGCAGCTTCATTCCTATCTTTCCCCATAATGTCTTCCAGAAGTAGCTCATAAACTTCACATCCCTGTCAGAAACAATTGTCTTGGGCACTCCATGCAAGCGTATAATGTCCATGAAAAATAGGTTAGCAATATGCGACGCATCGTCGCTTTTGTGGCATGCAATAAAATGTGCCATCTTAGAAAATCTATCCACGACCACAAATATACAATCATGACCTCATTTAGTGCGTGGCAAACCTAACACAAAATCCATACTTATATCTTCCCATGGTGTGGTAGGTGTAGGCAGTGGTGTATACAAACCGTGAGGCTTCAGTTTGGACTTGGACTTGTTACATGTAATGCAGCGCCTAACAAACCGGTCCACGTCGCGCCTCATCTTGGGCCAATAAAAGTGATCGGCTAGCATGAGCAACGTCTTCTCACGCCCAAAGTGACCCATCAATCCTCCTGCATGTGACTCTTGCAACAATAGCAAACGCACCGACGATTCTGGAACACATAGTTTGTTAGCTCGAAACAAAAATCTTGCATGTATGTGGTACTTGTCCCATGCGTTTCGAAGCATACACAAACGATATGGTTCAGCAAAATCATGATCAGTTGCATACAAATCACACAAGCTCTCTAAACCAGGAATTTTAACATCGAGATGTGTCAATAACATGTTCTTCCTAGATAGAGCATCGGCAACAACATTATCTTTCCCTTTCTTATGCTTAATTATGTAGGGAAACGACTCAATGAAATCAACCCACTTAGCTAGGTGCCTATGCAAGTTAGATTGAGCTTTCAGATATTTTAAACTTCATGATCAGAATGTATGATAAATTCTTTTGGCCACAAATAATGTTGCCAAACCTCAAGAACTCTAACAAGCGCATACAACTCTTTATCATAAACAGGATAATTCAGTCTAGCACCAGAAAGTTTCTCGCTGAAATAAGCAATAGGTCTACCTTCTTGCATCAACACACCACCAATTCCTATACCACTAGCATCACATTCAACCTCAAATTGCTTAGAAAAATCTAGTAGTGCAAGTAATGGTGCAGAAGTAAGCAGACGTTTCAGCTCATCAAATGCATGATCTTGTGCAGTGCCCCATACAAAAGGCACTCCTTTCTTAGTTAATTCATTCAAAGGTGCAGCAATAGTACTAAAGTCTTTCACAAAACACCGATAGAAACCAGCAAGACCGTGAAAACTTCGTACTTGACTAACATTCATGGGAGTAGGCCAATTTTGAATTGCTTCAATTTTAGAGGAATCTACTTCTACCCCATGCTTAGATACAACGTATCCCAGAAATATCACCTTGTCTTTTGCAAATGTGCACTTCTCAAGATTAGCATACAATTTATGTTTACGCAACGCTTGCAAAACTTGGCGAATATGATCACAATGTTCAGATTCAGTGCGGCTGTAAATGAGTATATCATCAAAATACACAACAACAAAAGGACCAATGAACTCTCTCAAAACATGATTCATTAACCTCATGAATGTGCTAGGTGCATTAGTAAGACCAAAAGGCATAACCAGCCACTCATATAAACCAAATTTAGTTTCGAAAGCAGTTTTCCATTCATCCCCTTTTTCATCCTAATTTGATGATAACCACTACGCAAATCAATTTTAGAGAAAACAGCAGCACCACTCAATTCATCTAGCATATCCTCTAAGCGTGGAATAGGATGACGATATCGAATAGTGATGTTGTTAATAGCTCTACAATCTACACACATGCGCCATGTACCATCTTTCTTAGGCACCAAAATAACAGGAACAACACAAGGACTAAGAGAAACACGAATGTACCCTTTGTCTAGTAGTGCTTGCACTTGCTTCTGTATTTCCTTCGTTTCTTCGGGGTTGGTTCTATATGGCGCTCGGTTGGGGAGGGTGGCACCTGGTATGAGATCAATTTGGTGCTCAATTCCACGCAATGGTGGCAGTCCTGCGGGCACCTCCTCCGGGAACACATCGCCATATTCCTGCAATACATTAGAAACACCAAGAGAAATAGGTTGCATATCATTAGAAACTAACACCTCGCCTTTGTACATAAGTACAAGTGGCATGGCTTTATGATCCTCTCTAAATTCTACCATGTCTTCTTTGGTGGCTAATATAAGCAAATTAGGCACTCTCTCACTTTTCGTTATATTGTCACTCACAGCTAGTACATCATTTTCTCGTGCAGGTGGTTGTTCTAGCTTCACTTCTGTTTTCTGGCGAGACTCATTCACAATTTGCTGTGGTGACATAGGCTGCAAGTTGATTTTCTTGCCCTTGAACTCCAAGTGATAAGTGTTGGCGCGGCCATTGTGTTGCACATGGCGATCATACAGCCATGGCCGACCCAACAAAGGATGGCAAACAGTCATAGGAACCACATCAAACTCAATGGAATCCTTGTATGGTCCTATCTCAAAATTCACGCGCACCATATGATTCACCTTCATCTCACCATTGTCACTCAACCATTGTATGTAATATGGATTTGGGTGAGGTAAATATTTCAGATTTAGCTTGGCACATAACTCCTTGCTTGCAAGATTGCGGCAGCTACCTCCATCAATGATCACCTTGCAAGCTTTCTTGGGGCCAACTAGTGCTTTTGTTTGGAACAGATTGCAGCGCTGTGAATCAGCATGTGGCTGCACACTAAGAGCACGCTGCGAGACAACAATAGTAGGTGCTGGAGAAGCAAAGGCATCTAGGCCGCCTTCACGTGTGTACCCATCGTCATCGGAAGCATATGGATTAGCATCATCTCCATTCTCATACTCGTTGTCATCATTAACAATCATGACCTTTCTATTTGGGCACTCTCGCTTGAAGTGTCCCTTGCCTCCACAAGTATGACACTCCATATCTCTATTACGAGCTGTTGACATATTGGAACCAGTACTAGCAGCAGGGGCAGCTGGTTTCTTTGCATTAGAAGCATTGGAGGCTAGTTTTGTTACAGAAGAAGAGGGGCGGCTGGCAGTGCCCTCAGTAGGTGTGTAAGGGGGTGGCTGTGTTCTGTTGGAGAAATGCCCAAAAGAAGTATATTTTTCCTTGATTTGAGCCTCTTCAGCGAGCTGCATTTCAGCCTCCCTCGCATGATGCAAAAGCTCGTTCATATTGTTGTATTGGTGATGCCTTACTATGCCCTTGATGTTGTACTTCAGGCCATGCAGAAATCATTGCATAGCCATCTCAACAGCTTCTCGAACTCGTGCATGCTGCAGCAACATCTCCATCTCCATGTAATATGCATCAACCGACATGGTTCCTTGCTTCAATTGCTGTAATTTATCATAAACTGAACGCAAATAATTAGTGGGCACAAAACGAGCACGCATAACCGCCTTCATATCACGCCATGTAAGAACAGGTAGCTCATTGTCTTCTCGTCTTTCTCGCACAATGCTATCCCACCAATGCAAAGCATAAGCATCAAATTCTGAGGAAGCAAGCTTAATCTTCCTATCTTCAGTGTAGTCATGCAAACGCCATAATTTCTCCATCTTGAGCTCCCAAGTGAGATACTCTTCTACATCAGGGGAACCCTCAAATCTGGGAATTGTGAACTTGGGCTTGCCCAAGCCATCATCATCCTGTAGAGGAACACGCTGAGCACGGCCATGTGGAATGCCACGGACACGGCCACGGCCACGGCCATTGGTGCCCAGCAAAGCATCATTATCGCCATGGACACTGTCATCTTCTCCATGGATACTGTCATCATCTCCCTGGCCCCCAGGTTGGCGTTGCTCAACAGCGACACGCAACCCATTGACAGATTGGGTCAATTGCTGTATGCTAGTTTGGAGAGCATTAACTTGTGTTTGCATAGCATTGACTGTAGTTTCAGTTGCATCCACTTTCATTTGTATAGCTTGAATATCAGCATCAATATGTTCAGTGGATCGATTAATGACGCCGGTCAAATGATCACGCAATGCTTCATACTCGCGCCAAATCACAGGAGTAGTATCAGCCTTTTTCTGTATCACATCAACATCACTAGAAGACATGATTAGTAGGTTAGTGCACTAAATCACAAGTCTTTTTGGTGGAACACTCCCAACTCACTCAAAACTGACAAGAAAAGGAAATCTTACCGTTCCAAAGTGAATAGCAATGCACACTTACCAGTTCGGATAAAAGACTAGTGCACGGATGTGACGAAGTGAATACCAGGGTATAAGAGCAACCACACGACAGAGCAGGATTATATTTGGTGGAGCTATAGGTATGGTACCCTATCTACACCGCAAACAAGTCCTAGTGCTGATCGTGTGAACAAAAACACCCAAGGCAACACACACGTTGAGATAAACGTGGCAAAGCAACTATAAAAACAGGGTATGTTGCAATGCACAAGAGAGACACTAGCAATGCTCAATGTAAACAGGCACAAGATTGCTCAAACTACTAGTGCACAAGGTATATGTATGTACGCGACGGCCTCTCAATGAAACAAATATCTTTTTCTTCTCTGATTTTTGTTTTTTTGTACTCTTTTTCTTCTCTGGTTTTTCTCTCTCCTCTTTCTTTTCTGCCACAATATGTCGCACCGCGGAGAATGTTTCAACACGGCAAAAGATGATGCACTGATAATCCTAATGAGCAGCCTGTAGAGTGGAAACTAGTCTCAATGGGTAGGCTCCTAACACCTTTGTATAGAATGGCGGTGGCTAAAGTTGCGAAAGACACCAAACTGAACGCTTTGTGGACTCAGACAAGCAAAACTCAGACGCACGCGGATAGTAGCAACAATGGCCGAAGCAGCTAGGGTTTCGGCCAAGAAAGATGACAAAGACTCAAAACTGACACCAAGATCAAAGGGAAACAACTAGAAAGACAAAAACCCTAGACTCCTACTAGCAAAACCGATAGGATCAAAGAGGACAAACACAACCGACCAGCAACTAGAACGAATCTACGATGCAATCTAGGCTATGACAAAAACTACGAACCCTACTATTTTTTGGCTTTTTCTGGATAGGAATAAAAACACAAACTAATCTACGGGATGGATTTGTGGATGCTCACCGAGTAAACTCTGGAAATCTGATACCAAGATGATATGGGGTGGCCCGATCTTCTCAGTAAGCGGTGGCGTAGATGATGATAGTGGATAGATAACTTGGTGTCGCCGGTGATCTCTCCTCGCTAGATCCCTGATGCCAATGCAGCAGCTCTCTACCCTTCGGATATTCACGACTTCACACACTTGCGCAACGTAGCCGTCGACCATGAAACGGTTAGAATTGCAATATACTAATTCCCAATGGAACAACAGATCACACTTGACTTGTAGTATATAATCTCCAGATCGAAACGAATTGGAGACAAGAATTCAAGGTGAATGCTTATAGCAGTCTCATGAACTAGGGTTTATCTTAAACGTGGTCTAACCTAACTGTAGGAGGCGCAGGAGTATATATAATCTAGGGCGAAGGGGTACATGGGCCTCAGCCCAGAATTCTGCACGCAGGCAGGGCAGGAAGGTCCGGCAATAGCCGGAAGCTCCGGGGGCCGGAAGGTCCGGGCTGGGTCCGGGCTTCACAGAGAGTTGGCACGGTAGGAGCTGATCTGGGATCCGGGGGCCGGAAGGTCCGGGCAGGCCGGAAGCTCCGGGGGCCGGAAGGTCCGGGAGAGGGTCCGGGCTGGTTCCGGGATATCCAGAGAGTTTGCACGTCTGGCTGGGCCTTGGACGCCTGTGGCCGGAAGTTCCGGGGTGGCCGGAAGTTCCGGGCGCCGGAGGTTCCGGGCTGTGGCCGAAAGGTCCGGGCTGGACAGAGAGTTTGCACTCCTGTCCCTTTCTTCTCCTTCAACTCTCAGATCCTCGGGTTTCTCACTGTACCTGATCATACATATATGCAAAGACTTAGGCAGTAGAAAGCTCTCATTAAAATAAATAACATATTCAACTAAAAGAGAATTCACATGTTGTTCTATTAGCTTTGCACGAGCTCTTGTGATAGGTCCAATTCTGATTTCATCATTGGACTTCTTCTTTGCAGCAACTTGATGATCATCATCATGGGTTGGAGATGGTTCAAGTGTATGGATGTCCTCATCACCAACTATTTTAAGACGATGCTTAAACAGGCTTGGGAAAAGGCCATGCTTGTTGGTCTTCCATGCATCCTCGAGGAGAAGGTTATTCTATGTCATAATCCATCGAAAAGTCCACCGCTCCCTAGCCATGGTTGCACGTTGACTCCGCTAGAGTTGCCGACATTGAGAGGTAGTCGGATTTTGTCTGATGAGCAGGTCAGTCATGGGGTTTGATCATGTAGTGCATATTCTAAATATAGTACTTAGTTATCCCATCCCGTAATTTCTCCGCTGCCCACCGTCTATCTTATATATAGGTCTGAGTTGGTGCCAACAAAGATTGGCTTGCATACCTCCGGCCGGATACCACCATCATTTTGCACAACATCCACAGCAGTGCGGCCGTTCCCGTAGACCCCTTCTCCACCATTGGGATCGGCCTTTCGGACTGGCTGGGCTTGAATACGTATGATGATGCCTACATGAGATTGAAGAAGATAGCAATTGCGGACCCGCCGACAAAGCGACGCGGCTATGACGATTACTATCTCATCGCGGTGTTCGACATAAGGATTGCCATCAATACAAAAGGCAGTAATGGCAGAGGCTGGCACATGTTGGCCACGGCAGATTTGTACCCCTACATGTTCGAAGACACCGTGTGCCATGTAGGCCGCATCTTCGCGGTGACAAGCCAGGGGACTTGTTTCATCTGGTTGCCATCCTACGGTACGGGAGATTACAAACGGAATACACAAACCATCATTTGCATCCCTAACGGTACTCCATTATTTTGCAGGGACCAGTCATCCCCCGATCAAAATAAGATCGCCGATCCTGGATGTGCATTTGCATGCGCGATTCGGTCTAACCTGGAACCTTGTAGCTGACTTTGGCATATTGGGATCAACTATCTTAGCAGTCGTTACCCATGGTACCACTGATGTGCAACATGGTCACACAATCTACCATGATCGGACCGTCACCATCTACCCAGGTATTCCATTTTCTCATTGCTGTGTGTTAGAGTAGTAGTACTTGTTAGTTATTTTCTTTTATTGACTGGGACATGTTTACTGTACTAGTACTACAATTTAGTATTATATTTTTTTTAACCCTCTCGCCTTCTCTTTCATTGTAGTACTACTTACTAGTACTAGTACTTTTTACCTTGGAGGACGCGTATAGCTAGCTAGGCCCTTGAAGACTTGAACCCACTAGCTCCCACCATTTTTGTTTTTCCATGTCTTACTATCTCATCCATGTAGCCAAGAGTGGCTATATATAATAAGCCGGTTATTTTACTTCCTCTATACCGGAGTAGTACTATTTGCTGCACAATATTACTGACCGCCATATGTGAGCACAACATTATTATGCATGGACCTTGACCATGTACATCACCATGTGTCCAGATCTGAGATGCCATGTGTACCAGATGAACGGCGCCGAGTTCGACCCCCGTGATACTATGTGGGTGCCGAGGAACACTCTTGGAGAGTACTCGCTTTTCATTGGGGACAACCACCCCATTGTGAAGCGGATGCCACCTTCCGTGCATGACACCAAAGGCCTGCCGTTCATGAAGCATGGTTGTGTCTTCAATGCACCCCGCCAGATGAATGACATGCTGGGACAGGCTATCCCTGATTTATGCCGCTTCAGCTTGGATGAGTCTCCATCGTGTGGAACCAGACTAGAAAGCTGCGACAATGATTCCCGTTGCCCACCGCTATGGATCGCGCCATCTATGAAGAACACCTGGGACTGGAACCTGGAGGAGGACATGGAGCCCATCTATAACGTGTAAGTGGAGTATGGTAAATTGTGAATGGTAGCGCTGTGAATATATGTAGACTAGTCGTGCACAAATTTATCACATGAAGTGGAGATGAACTTGTGTGGCATACTGGCATTTGTCCTGTAGAATTTATTACTAGTAAATGTGTTATGTGTACATGCAACTTGTGTGGCTGTTGCACGGGCTCCAACACGCTCTGTGAGAAAAAAAAAGGTGGCATAGCTTTGGATATAGGTGACGTGGCAGCATCATACAGTAGCATCGTTCGCTATAGTTGTAGTACTAGGACGACAACTCCTATAAACCTTGTG
Organism: Thinopyrum elongatum; assembly: GCA_011799875.1. Lineage (NCBI taxonomy): Eukaryota > Viridiplantae > Streptophyta > Magnoliopsida > Poales > Poaceae > Thinopyrum > Thinopyrum elongatum. The sequence continues at coordinate 196,200,227 of CM022297.1, read as the reverse complement.
CTTGGCTCTTTGCCTCTTCGGGAGGTTCAACAGTTCATACTCCTGTGAACCTTGCACTTGGCTCTTCGCCTCTTCGGAAGGTCCAACAATGATGATACTACAGTACAATATGCTTCTGGCAATCTTACACCGAATGAACTGCTGCATGTCTACCACGAGGGCGAGGTTGAGGGAGAGGGAGAGGGCGCTGTAGTCAAAACCCTCTCCTCGTCCTACGAGCCACCGCACGTGTGGGCGAGGGAGAGGGCCTAGGCGTACGTAGTAAGCAAGCTTCTCCTCGTCCTGTGAGCCACCGCGCGTGGGCGAGGGAGAGGTCATAGTAAGCAAGCTTCTCCTTGTTCGGCGAGTTGACGGGAAACATCAAAGTAGTACTAGTCCATACTGTGTCCTTTCCGGTTAATATGGCTTAATTTGAAACGAGAAAAATACACTGGCGGTCAATGTATGTAACAATACGCTCATTACGGTCACTATATAGTTTTGCCATGATTATACGGTCACTAGCTCACTGTAGAGCACCGTATTGCACCCTACTGACCGGCCACATAGTCAACGTGGCACTTTGTTGACTGGTTAAATTGACACCTGGTTTCTGGGTCCCACCTGTCAGTTGGCAGAGCAAAGAAATCAGTTAAACAAAACTTTACGCAGGCGTGACAGTAGTCCAACCCTTGCGCGCGAACCACCCTAGCTGTGTATGTGAGTGCATGCATGTGTACTCCTTCGGTCCGTGAAAAACTGTACATCTAGCATTAGAAAATTTTCCAACAAAGAGTGTACATCTACACTTCCAATGCACTTCGCCTTTAATCTAATTGATATTGATTGACTAATGCACCAACTTGTGCTCTAGCTATAGGTTACATGTCTATCCTTAATTACAGCATGCAACAACCTTCATTTAATCTTCTTCTCTCAATGATCGCATGCACACATAAGTCTGCTACTTTTGGGCGTTAATTATGCCATGAAGTTCCGGTTCCTCTTGGTCAATGTGTAAATCTCTATATGTACAGTCTTTCACGGATGGAGGGAGTAGGTTGAGCACTTGAGCATGAGAGTGTGTGTTGCGTTGTGTGCTGTGTGCCACATGGATGCGTGAGTGTTGCGTGCGTGCATGTGTATGTGTGAGTGTTGCATGTTGTATGCATGCATGCATGCATGAGGCTTTTACTCCCTCCCATTGACATGTTCATATTTCAAGATTCATTAAAATGTTGCATGCAAGAATTAAGAGAAAACTAACCAATGCGTGTAAAAGTTCTAGTCATTTGTTCCTCACGCATGCATTCCAATTAATGCATTTGTAAACACAATTTTCTTGAGGAAAACGAGCCCATTATTGAGTACTTTCAGAAAAAAATTCTTCGGGCACTCATCATTTAATACTACCTTGGTTGATGATTTTTTTATTGACCTGTATATAAACCTCCGTCCTGGTTTAATGGTCCGCTTTGTACTTAGTGTAAAATTTTGACCGTAAATTTAACTAACAAAGTGTCAATGCATGTCATAAAAAACTATACCAATTAAAAACTATGTTCAAATACAAATCCAGTGATATGATTTTTGGTGACATGCATTAAAATTTTATTAGTTAAATAGATGGTCAAAGTTTGACTCAAAATACTACTAGTACTCCTACATTATTGGCGCCGGGTGCCTTGGCCAATGTTTTATCTTGTTGGACATGATGAGAGTAGAGGCATAGGGATACTGTAGATAGGAAGTCTTGGCGATCAATTATTCCCCATCTCGGTCAGAGAGAACTATTCAACTAGTCTTCACAGTGAAGTGACAACACACGCTGCAGCAGATGGGACACTTAATTAATAAGCTGAACCAGCATGTTGGTGTTACTAAATCAGCCTTACCCAGTACTGCCATCATGTTTGCCAGTGGAGCACACTTCCGCAAATACGCCTGCACACCTCTCTCTTCCATTAACTGACATATGGGCCCTCTTGAGGTAGACCCACATGTCATCGGCTTAACTATTTACACTCCGAAGGACGGTATATCCTGGTAGTAGTACTAGTAGAATTGAGATTTAATGCACTTTCTTACCCGTCTTTCCCTCTTCTTCCTCCTCTCTTCCCCATCGTTGGCCACACACCATTTCCCCCCGCTCACTGCTCGCCCGCCCGAGCCATCTTCCTTGGTAGCTCGCCCGTACCATCTCCCCGCCGCTCACTGCTCGGCCACACACGCCATCTTCTTCGCTCGCCCGCCCGAATCCACTTCCCCGCTCGCTCGCAGGCACCAAAAACCCCAATCACTCAGCGCCCTAAAAAACCCTATGGCAGAACCGACTAACACGTAGAGCCACGATTGGAATTCCCTCCCGATGTTCTCTTGGAGCAGATCTGTAATCGTATGGACCTGCTCAACACCGTGCGTCTGGCCGCATGCTCGGTGTCTTTGTACCGTCTACTCGTCTGCAACCAGCCGGCCCTTTTCAAGACACCCTGCTTGCTGATGCCCGATCCTCGCAGGTGGCCCAGACACCGACTTGACGATCCTACAGAGGTTGCCATGGTGCCCCTCGACATGCTACCACTACCCGTCCACCTGTCCTTCATGCGCGGCCACTAGTGGGAGGGCATGAAGGCCAACTGGATCGTCCTCATCCACCAATCCGGTAGTCCGTGGCGTCTCGTGGATATCTACACCCAGTGAGAGATCACCCTTCCATCGTTGGATATTGTCGGCATCGAGCCTCGCGGCCCTCCGGACACTCCTACCTACTACGCACGAGACGCATCAAGCTTTTGGTGCGACCTTCGTTTGCTGAAGGTTGTAATCTGCGAAGTGCCCACACCATCAGAAGACTACATGGATTACAAGCTCATTGCCTTGTTTGACATGGGATTAGTCTATCTGGAATCCGGTCGCCATACATGGTTATGGCTCATCATCAATCCTGTTGAGCCTTCATTTCTGTCTGATGCTATAGTGCACGATGGCATCGTTTATGCGGTCGACGCACAGATTGTCTGCCTATACTGGTGGAATCTATCGTCGTGTAATTGTTCTATCTCATCTCATCTTTACCTTATGAATACGACTGCCTGTTGATTGTTAGAAATTTAGAATAGATAGTATGTCTATAACCACATCATTGCTATATTGTCCTCTCATTTCCTAGATTTTTATGACCACACATGTTATTGTTAGAGTTGATATGAGAACAATTGGCATCTAATGATTGTTAGAATAGATATTATGAGTATAACCTCATGATTGCTATATGTTACTCTCATTTCCAAGATTTTTATAAACACGCATGTTATTTTTAGAGTTGATATGAGAACAGTAGTAACTGCTATGGTAGAATATGAGTAGGCCCTGTCATAGCTGTTTTCCTCTCATTTTTACATGATGTTTGAACCATGACATATTGCTAGAATATGAAAGCCATTGGCTTAATTTTTTTTAACTTGGGGTATGATTATGACCACAGCATTGCAATTCTCTGTCTATGATCTGTGTCACTTTTATAATAATCTTAATTCCACACATACTCTGAACATGATTGTAATTTTTGTCCTTTTGGTCTCCAATTTGATTTGTTGCAGCAGACGCAAATGCGCTGGCCTTCATAATTCCAGGACCTAGAAATATACAAGTCAATGGGTGGTGGTTTATCGCTCGTTTAACTGACGGCGGTCATTTGATGCTCATTCGCACGTACCAAATTAACCAAACCATTTCATCAAACCACATGCAGTACAATGCCTGGGGCATTCGTGACTGTGATGGCTATGGCTGCTTCATGTTCGAGAAAGATCCCAGCTCTATTGGGCCAGTCGTATTCAACTGGAGGCGGGTTTACAGCCTCGGCAACCACTCCATGTTCCTCGGGCTCAATTATCCGATCATCCAACCAATCATCGATCATATCACCGGCGGTGATTACCGTGCTATGAAACTTCCATTCACCAGGGGGAACTGTGTTTACACATCGTACCATGGGTTTCATGAATCACCATATCCAGAGATGCGTCGACATAGCTTGTTGCCAGATAATCTTCAGTGTGTGAAAGGCATCAAGCTTCCAAGCGATGAATGGCTTTTGCAAACCTGACATGCGATGATGTGGTTCATGCCAATAGCAAATATGCACAACTTGATTCGTAGTGATATCTAGACTGAGCCATGTATCCTGCTGCTGTAGCATGACCCTCTTTTGTTGGATATTATGTACTGTAGTTAGTTTGAAGGATAGATACCTTTCTGGGATCAAGTGCATCCTAACTCACCTGCGTAGGATGTACTGATAATGATGATGGAGATGCCGTGCAGAAGCCATATATATATATATATATATATATATATATATATATATATATATATATATATATATATATCAATTAGGCTTCAAGTGCGTACTTGTTGGTGAAAGTGTGTCCAATGGGAATTATATTTTGTATTACTCATGTAGCCTACAAAGTCTGTCGCACAGCCTTGTAACTTCGTACTCTATACCGTATATTGCGCTACTCGTACTACTACCTCCCTCCTGGTTTATTGGTCCCCTTTGTAATTTGTGTCAAATTTTGACCATAAATTTAACTAACTAAATGTTAATGCATGTCACAAAAAATTATATCGTTGGATTCGTATTTGAACATAGTTTCCAATGGTATAATTTTTAGTGACATGCATTGACATTTTGTTAGTTAAACCTATGGTTAAAATGTGACACTAAAAACGACTAGTAAGTAGTACAGTAGTAGTACTAGTATACATCGGTCAAATTATTCATCATGTCCTCACATTGAATTGACGTGACAACACGCTGCGCGTGAGGTGACACAAGAGTCTCGGCGGCATGTTCGGTTCACCAAAGTGAGCCTCACCCCTCTCATACTACAACAGCACTCTCGCATTCTCTACAAAATCACTCTCCCATTCTCTCCTGGTCTCCCCGCCTCCTAGCCGCCGCCTTGTTCCGATCCATTTGGTACGATGAGCGATGAGCTACTGGAGTTGCTATACTTCATTGCAAGTAGTCAAAAGGAAGACGCTGAAAAAATTGATCTCAACAAGGATGCTCTTCAAGCTAGTCGGATGAAGGAAGGAACCAGCAAGGCCGCTCCTGTGAGTATTCGTCCCGTCGCCGTGTATTATGATTTCGATCTTTATGGGGGTTTTCAAGTCTTTAGAGTCTACATGTATTAATGAAGCCGAGACCCCAGTTTGTTCGGGTATTGTGGACTTCAGATTTGGAGTACCACTTATCTGTCGAAAGCTTTAATCATTTACTTAAAACAGTTGATTGATCATACATTGAGTACCACTTAACTAGAATTAACCGATGCAAGTCCAAGAAGGATTGGCCGATGCTGCCGGCTGGCGTCAAGTTCGATCCCACAGTTCAGGAGCTGATCGAGCACCTTGAGGCCAGAGTGAGTGCTGACAGCGCGAGATCTCACCCTCTCATCGATTTGTTCATACCAACCATCGACAGCGAGCACGGCATAAACTACACCCATCCTGAGAAACTTCCAGGTGAGACACCGATCGGCCGTCTACTTGCACAACTATATTCCTTTGTTTATAGCTCTATTTTTCTTTTTAGATGCAGACCTAGTGAAGCAATTACAATTAGACAGTTAATAAAAAGTGAAATAAGTGACTACAACATGCCAAAGATGTTATGAAAATGCCAACTACGTACACTAAAACCTATATTCGCCAATACTGCAGGTATCACACTGAGTGGCCTAAGCAAGCATTTCTTCCAGCGCAACTCCAGGGTGTTCAAAAGGGGCATGTGGATGCGTCGCAAGATACAGTCGGAGTGCGGCATGCACGCGATGTGGCACAAGACCGGCAATACCTTGCCGGTGATGGTCAATGGCTGGCAGACGAGCAGCAAAAAGGTTCTGGTGCTGCACACCAACAAGAACTTCGACCAGCAGAGGACCAACTGGGTGATGCACCAGTACCACCTCAGGGACCTGGAGCAAGAGAAGGAGCGGGAGCTAGTCCTCTGCAAGATTTTCTACCAGATGAACACCAGGGCCGGGACTAAAAAGATTATAAGTTTGTTTGGTATTGGTACTTGTTCTACCTGGTCGTCTGCAAGTTGGTATTGTTGTTAAGGATCTTTCGGTATTAACTTGGCATTTGCTTCCAACCATCATGTCGAGGGTCGACGTGGATATAAAGCTGAATCATTTGTTTTGAAACGAATTTTCAGGCACCTGATTTTTATTTGATGGGTAGCATAAGCAACTGCCGTTCGAATTCCCAGTTCTCCAATTTTTTTACATCTTCGAAGTACGCAGGGGATCCATCCGGTTTCACAGGCTGATAGTTGGATGCAGCACGTCAGAACTGGGCTGTGGCAGGCCAAGCCCAGCTGCAAATTCTTAAAAGAGAGGAGCGATGGATTTGGGCCATCCAGAACAGTTAAGTGTCACCTCCCATGAACTAAAAAAAGCCTAGTCAGTTATTATTAGTTGAAATATGTAAAATATTCCATAATGAAAAGAAATATGTAAAATGCAATGAATTTAGTCCGCTTTCACTGAAAACCATCCGATTTGCATGAAATTCGTCCGTGGAACCACAAGACGGCTGTCCATACACAGCCTAACAGTACAGAACCAGCAGGTCCATGGTTGTACGCAAGCAAGTGCATGCACTTATTATCACGATGGAAAAATAATGCTGACATCTGAGATGGTGAAACCCATGAAGTTTTCAACGTAGTCAATAAGAATTCTGCAAGTACAGACTGATAACTGGGATCCAGCAGGTATATTGTTTTTTCAGGTCGAGCAAGTTTCAACTGGGCTGTAGACTACCCAGGCTTGGTTTTGTTTCTAACAGGCGCAACCCATGACGACAATGGCGCACAAAGATCCAGCAGGTATCAACTGGCCTCTGTCCCACCAACCTTAGTTATATTTTCTCTTAGAACATCCGCAGGCAGTTTTTTTTACTGAATCAAACACACAGCCCAGTTCTATTTTCCTCTTGAAACGCCATGTCCTACTTCCGTTTTCTAATCTCTACCTATAGTTTTACTAGTTCATATACATGTATTATTATATTGAAAATACATAAAGTTCCATTTTCATCTTTACATCCTTATTTTTTTGTTCTTGTTTTCCCTCCCAGCGCTGATTTTTTACCACTGGTTTTCCCTAAAACCAACTCAATTGTCCCACGTCTTATTAGCTTACAAAAATAAAACAATATTTTATTTGGCAAATCAGTAAGTTCTTCAAAAATAAATGTTTATCATTTCTGGATTAAAACAGTTCGGACTCCACCGAAATATGCAAAATTAGGTTGATATTTTTGACCATGGTCCTGGGCAGAAAATGGGCTGTAATAAATTCCTTAAGAATTAGCAAATTGGCTGCAAATTATTAAATAGTAGATAATGGGCTCTATGTTGTCTGCCACATATTTGGAGGCTGACCTGTGGGCCAACTAAGTTCATGCATACACAAGTTTTCTCAAAAAAAGAAACTTAGTCGACTCTACCTGCGTCAGACCGTTAGATGTCAATCTAATGACAATCGTGCTTCTTCAGTCTCTGATCTTCCTGCTCCAGCCACCCAAACCAGCGCCGGCGGAACTGCCTGCTCCCGCCTCCCATGGCCGGCTGTGCTGCCGGGCAGGCCTCACGGCCCCACCATACTCGCATCCCTGGCTTGCTATCCCTCTACTCACCCATACCTCCTGTTATTCTCTGGCGACGGCAGCCTCACACTGCGGCCGAACAAGTAAACCCTCGTACCCACTCCACGTGGGAAACAATGCTACTTCTTGAGCTTGCGTTGGTTTTTCCCTTGAAGAGGAAAGGGTGATGCAGCAAAGTAGAGATAAGTATTTCCCTCAGTTAGAGAACCAAGGTATCAATCCTGTAGGAGACAACGCACAAATCACCAATACCTACACAAAAAATCAAACACTTGCACCCAAAGCGATAAAGGGGTTGTCAATCCCTTCACGGTCACTTGCAAAAGTGAGATCTAATAGAGATAGATAAAACTAAACAAAAGATAAAGTAAATATTTTTAGGGTTTTTGGTTTATAGATCTGAAAATAAAAGATTGCAAAATAGTAGGTCGAAAAGTAATATGATGGAAAATAGACCCTGGGGCCATAGGTTTCACTAGAGCCTTCTCTCAAGATAGCAAATAATAAGGTGGGTGAACAAATTACTGTCGAGCAATTGATAGAGAAGTGTAAAGTTATGACGATATCCAAGGCAATGATTATGAAATATAGGCATCACGTCCGTGTCAAGTAGACCGACTCCTGCCTGCATCTACTACTATTACTCCACACATCGACTTACTCCTGCCTGCATCTAGAGTATTAAGTTCATGAAGAACAGAGTAACGCTTTAAGTAAGATGACATGATGTAGAGGAATAAACTCAAGCTATATGATGTAAACCCCATCTTTTTATCCTCGATGGCAGCAATACAATACGTGCCTCGCTGCCCCTACTGTCACTGGGAGAGGACACCGCAAGATTGAACCCAAAGCCAAGCACTTCTCCCATTGCAAGAAAAACCAATCTAGTTGGCCAAACCAAACCGATAGTTCGAAGAGAATTACAAGGATATCAAATCATGCATAAAAGAATTCAGAGAAGATTCAAATAATATTCATAGATAAGCTGATCATAAATCCACAATTCATCGGATCTCGACAAACACACCGCAAAACAAGATTACATCGGATAGATCTCCAAGAACATCAAGGAGAATGTTGTATTGAGAATCAAAGAGAGAGAAGAAGCCATCTAGCTACTAGCTATGGACCCGTAGGTCTGAGGTAAACTATTCACGCTTCATCGGAAGGGCAATAGAATTGATGTAGAAGCCCTCCGTGATCGAATCCCCCTTCGGCAGGATGCCGGAAAAGGCCCCAAGATGGGATCTCACGGGAACAGAAGGTTGCGGCGATGGAAAAGTGTTTTCGAGGATGCTTCTGGTAGTTTGGGAATATATGTGAATACATAGGAGGAAGATCTAGGTCAGGGGGTCACCGAGGGGCCCACATGGCAGGGGGCGCGCCCTCCCCCTTGTGGCCGCCTCGTGGCTCTTCTGACTTGCACTCCAAGTCTCCTGGGTGTCTTCTAGTCCAAGAAAAATCATCACGAAGGTTTTATTCCGTTTGGACTCTGTTTGGTATTCCTTTTCTGCGAAGCTCAAAAACAAGGAAAAAACATAAACTGGCACTGGGCTCTAGGTTAATAAGTTAGTCCCAAAAATAATATTAAATAGCATATTAATGCATATAAAACATCCAAAACAGATAATATAATAGCATGGAACAATTAAAAATTATAGATACGTTGGAGACGTATCAAGCATCCCCAAGCTTAATTCCTGCTCGTCCTCGAGTAGGTAAATGATAAAAACAGAACTTTTGATGTGGAATGCTACCTAACATATTTATCCATGTAATTTTCTTTATTGTGGCATGAATGTTCAGATCCATTAGATTCAAAACAAAAGTTTAATATTGACATAAAAACAATAATACTTCAAGCATACTAACAAGGCAATTATGTCTTCTCAAAATAACATGGCCAAAGAAAGTTTATCCCTACAAAATCATATAGCCTGGCTATGCTCCATCTTCATCACACAAAGTATTCAAATCATGCACAACCCCGATGACAAGCCAAGCAATTGTTTCATACTTTTGGTGTTCTCAAACCTTTTTAACTTTCACGTAATACATGAGTGTGAGCTAGGGACATAACACTATAGGTGGAATAGAATATGGTGGTTGTGGAGAAGACAAAAAGAGGGAGATAGTCTCACATCAACTAGGCGTATTAACGGGCTATGGAGATGCCCATCAATAGATATCAATGTGAGTGAGTAGGGATTGCCATGCAATGGATGCACTAGAGCTATAAGTTTATGAAAGCTCGAAAGAAAACTAAGTGGGTGTGCATCCAACTTGCTTGCTCATGAAGACCTAGGGCAATTTGAGGAAGCCCATCGTTGAAATATACAAGCCAAGTTCTATAATGAAAAATTCCCACTAGCATATGAAAGTGACAACATAGGAGACTCTCTATCATGAAGATCATGGTGCTACTTTGAAGCACAAGTGTGGAAAAAAGGATAGTAACATTGCCCCTTCTCTCTTTTTCTCTCATTTTTTTTTGCTTCTTTGGCCTCCCTTTTACTTTTTTCCTCACATGGGACAATGCTCTAATAATGAAGATCATCACACTCTTATTTACTTACAACTCAAAAATTACAACTCGATACCTAGAACAAAAATATGACTCTATATGAATGCCTCCGGCGGTGTACCGGGATGTGCAATGACTCAAGAGTGACATGTATGAAAGAATTATGAAAGGTGGCTTTGCCACAAATACGATGTCAACTACATGATCATGCAAAGCAATATGACAATGATGGAACGTGTCATAATAAAATGGAACGGTGGAAAGTTGCATGGCAATATATCTCGGAATGGCTATGGAAATGCCATAATAGGTAGGTATGATGGCTGTTTTGAGGAAGGTATATGGTGGGTTTATGGTACCGGCGAAAGTTGTGTGGCACTAGAGAGGCTAGCAAAGGTGGATGGGTGAGAGTGCGTATAATCCGTGGACTCAACATTAGTCATAAAGAACTCACATACTTATTGCAAAAATCTATTAGTCATCGAAACAAAGTACTATGTGCATGCTCCTAGGGGGATAGATTGGTAGGAAAAGACCATCGCTCGTCCCCGACTGCCACTCATAAGGAAGACAATCAAAAAATACCTCATGCTCCATCTTCGTTACATAACGGTTCATCATACGTGCATGCTACGCGAATCACAAACCTCAACACAAGTATTTCTCCAATTCACAATTACTCACTAGCATGACTCTAATATCACCATCTCTATATCTCAAAATAATCATAAGGAATCAAACTTCTCATACTATTCAATGCACTTTATATGAAAGTTTTTATTATATCCCTCTTGGATGCCTATCATATTAGGACTAAATTCATAACCAAAGCAAATTACCATGCTGTTTAGAGACTCTCAAAATAATATAAGTGAATCATGAGAGTTCAATAATTTCTACAAAATAAGGCCACCGCCGTGCTCTAAAAAGATATAAGTGAAGCACTAGAACAAAATTGCCTAGCTCAAAAGATATAAGTGAAGCACATAGAGTATTCTAATAAATCACGATTCATGCTTGTCCCTCTCAAAAGGTGTGTACAGCAAGGATGATTGTGGTAAAATAAAAAGCAAAGACTCAAATCATACAAGACGCTCCAAGCAAAACACATATCATGTGGTGAATAAAAATATAGCCTCAAGTAAAAATACCGATAGACAAAGATGAAAGAGGGGATGCCTTTCGGGGCATCCCCAAGCTTAGGATCTTAGTTGTCCTTGATTATTACCTTGGGGTGCCTTGGTCATCCCCAATCTTAGGCTCTTGCCACTCCTTATTCCATAGTCCATCAAATCCTTACCCAAAACTTGAAAACTTCACAACACAAAACTCAACAAAAAATCTCAGTAGCTCCGTTAGTATAAGAAAATAAATCACCACTTTTGGTACTGTTGTGAACTCATTATTTATTTATATTGGTGTAATATATACTGTATTCCAACATCTCCATGGTTCATACCCCCCGATACTACCCATAGATTCATCAAAATAAGCAAACAACACATAGAAAACAGAATCTGTCGAAAACAGAACAGTCTGCGAAGATCTGAATTGTTATAATACTTATGTAACTCCAAAAATTCTTAAAAATTCGGACAACAGAGGCAATTTGTATGTAAATCTTGTTTAAAAACTTCAGGTGTTTTTCACGCTCCAGTGAATCTAAACAATTCTGTTACTTGACGCAAAAGTTTCTATTTTTCAGCAAGATCAAATCAACTATCACCGTAAGCCATCCCAAAGGTCTTACTTGGCACAAACACTAATTAAAACACAAAAACACATCTAACCAGAGGCTAGATGATTTATTTATTGTAAAACAGCAAGAAAAAATATTGGGTTGTCTCCCAACAAGCGCTTTTCTTTAAAGCCTTTTTAGCTAGGCATTGAGATTTCGATGATGCTCACATGAAAGACAAGAATTGAAGCACAAAGAGAGCATCATAAAGCATGTGAAAAATGAGGTTAAGTCTAAGATACTTCCTATGCATATGCATTTTATAAGCAAACAAATTATCAATACAAGAAAAACCTAGCATATGCAAGGAAGGAGAATAAAACATAGACAATCTCAACATGAAGAGAGGTAATTTAGCAACATAAAAATTTCTATGACCATATTTTCCTCTCTCATAATAATTACATGTGGGATCATATTCAAATTCAACAATATAGCTATCACATAAAATATTCTCTACATGATCCACATGCATGCAGAGTTGACACTCTTCCAAAATAGTGGGATTATCATAAAATAAAGTCATGACCTCTCCAAACCCACTTTTATCAAAAATTTAATAAGTTTGATCATTCTCCAAATAAGTGGGATCTAGAGTTGACACTCTTCCAAACCCACTTTCAATATTATTGCAAACATTATTATCGATCTTATATTCATCATGGGGTTTAAATAAATTTTCAAGATTGTAAGAAGAATCAACCCAATCATGATCATTGCAACAAGTAGTGGACATAGCAAAACTAGCATCCCCAAGCTTAGGGTTTTGCATATCATCAACACAATTGACATCAATACAATTTATAATAACATCATTGCAATCATGCTTTTCATTCAAGGAGCTATCGTGAATCACTTTATAATTTTCTTCTTTCAATACTTCATCACAATTTTCAGATTCATGAATTTCAAGGAAAACCTCATAAAGATAATCTAGTGCACTCAACTCACTAGCAATAGGTTCAGCATAATTGGATCTCTTAAAAATATTAGCAAGTGGAAGAGGATCCATAAACCTTTGTTTTTGTTTTTCAATAAACACACAATTTTACCAAGCGAACAAGCAAACAAACCAAGTAAGACATAAGGGCAAACGAAAAGAAGGCAAATAAAAAGGCAAACAAAAATACGAACGGAAGAAGGGCGAAGAAAAGGCAAATCTTTTCGAAAATCATTTTAGAAGTGGGCGAGAGGAAAACGAGAGGCAAATGGCGAATAATGTAATGCAAGAGATGAGAGTTTTATGATGGGTACTTGGTATGTCTTGACTTGGCGTAGATCTCCCCGGCAACGGCGCCAGAAATTCTTCCTGCTACTTCTTGAGCTTGCGTTGGTTTTTCCCTTGAAGAGGAAAGGGTGATGCAGCAAAGTAGAGATAAGTATTTCCCTCAGTTAGAGAACCAAGGTATCAATCCAGTAGGAGACAACGCACAAATCATCAATACCTACACAAACAATCAAACACTTGCACCCAACGCGATAAAAGGGTTGTCAATCCCTTCACGGTCACTTGCAAAAGTGAGATCTGATAGAGATAGATAAAACTAAACAAAAGATAAAGTAAATATTTTTAGGGTTTTTGGTTTATAGATCTGAAAATAAAAGATTGCAAAATAGTAGATCGGAAAGTAATATGATGGAAAATAGACCCGGGGGCCATAGGTTTCACTAGAGGCTTCTCTCAAGATAGCAAATAATACGGTGGGTGAACAAATTACTGTCGAGCAATTGATAGAAAAGTGCAAAGTTATGACGATATCCAAGGCAATGATTATGAAATATAGGCATCACGTCCGTGTCAAGTAGATCGACTCCTGCCTGCATCTACTACTATTACTCCACACATCGACCGACTCCTGCCTGTAGCTAGAGTATTAAGTTCATGAAGAACAGAGTAACGCTTTAAGTAAGATGACATGATGTAGAGGAATAAACTCAAGCAATATGATATAAACCCCATCTTTTTATCCTCGATGGCAACAATACAATACGTGCCTCGCTGCCCCTACTGTCACTGGGAGAGGACACCACAGGGGGCGCGCCCTACCCCCTGGGCGTGCCCTCCCCCCTTGTGGCTGCCTCGTGGCTCTTCTGACTTGTACTCCAAGTTTCCTGGGTGTCTTCTAGTCCAAGAAAAATCATCGCGAAGGTTTTATTCCGTTTGGACTCTATTTGGTATTCCTTTTCTGCGAAGCTCAAAAACAAGGAAAAAATAGAAACTGGCACTGGGCTCTAGGTTAATAAGTTAGTCCCAAAAATAATATAAAATAGCATATTAATGCATATGAAACATGCAAAACAGATAATATAATAGCATTGAACAATCAAAAATTATAGATACGTTGGAGACATATCAAACAACTGCCGAGTCTTCCTCGGCTTCGGGTCGTTCCCTTACTTGGCCTCGCCGTCGTCAACCGCCTTGGTGCTCTCGGCACGACGTGGCCAACGAACGACATCCATCTGAAGAGGACTGTACGTGGAGAGGCTGACAGCTGGGTCCACGGCCGCACGCAAGGAAGTGCCTCCTTTTTTTGCGATTAGGAAGTGCCTCCTTATTACGCGCAAAATAATGATTCCTCCTCCTGTTAGCTGGGACCGACCGGAAGGGCCTCGGTATTTCACGAAAAAAACATTCCCCCCGCTGACAGCTCGGATCCACCAGCTATTACGCACAAAAATAATGAATACCCCCACTGCTAGGTCGGTCCCACCATATTTGGAGGCTGACTTGTGGGCCTACTAAGTTGACGCGGATGCAGGGCTTTGTCAACTTAGTCAATATAAACGATTCTAGCTGCGGTGACCGTATGATGTCCATCCAACGGTCGTCGTGCTTCTTCAACCTCTGGTCTTCTTGCTCCAGCCGCCCAAACCAGCGCCGGCCATGCCGCCTGCTCCTGCCTCCTGTGGTCGGCTGTGCTACCACGTAGGCCTCACCGCCCACCCTACTCCCACCGCTGGCCAGGCCTTCCCTCTACTCACCCACACCCCCTGTTATTCTCCGGCGACAGCAACCTCAAACCGCAGCCGAACCAACCAACCCTCGTACTCCCCTCCGCATGGGCATCCACTGCTGCGTATTCCCCGGCTCCCGGTCATTCCCTTCCTAGGTCGCACCGTCGTCCACCACCTTGGTTCTCTCGGGCGGTACGGCGTCGTCAACGCGGTCAATGAATGACAGCCATCAGAAGAGGACTGTAAGTGGAGAGGCTGACAGCTGGGTCCATGGCTGCACACATGGAAGTGCCTCCTTATTATGTGCAAGATAATGATTCCTCCACCCGGCTTTATCTTCGCATGGAAGGAACTGCCTTCTTACCCCCTTACAGCTGGGACCCACCAAGTTGAAGCGAAGGTAGCGTTATCTATCTGGCCATGAACGTGTACGTACATAGCAGTCGATCGGTCTCTCTGTAGTGACGTACCGTGGCCGAGTAAGGAGCGGCATGTGTTGAAGTAGAGGCGCCGACGTAGCATGTCACGAAGTCCCATCTATATCGTGTACACGTACGTAGAGCCACGCTGCAAGATAGTAAATACGGCTACGTACATACATATGGGCGGCGTCTCTAACGCGTACAGCGACGTCGTCCTGTTCATCGGGAGCCAACCAGCTTGGACGGAACAGCCGGAACGGGGTCTGGCATACCGCAAAACGGAGGAAAACGGCCTTCTGTTTGACCGCGTACGGTCGAAACAGGGTCCTGTTCATCGAGAAGGGTCTGGCGTACTACAGAACAGAGGAAACGGACTTGTGTTCGAGCTCCTACGGTCAAAACGCGGTGTTGTTGATCGGGAGGGGTGTGGCGTACCGCAAAACGGAGGAAACGGACTTGTGTTGGAGCGCCTACGGTCGAAACGGGGTCCTGTTCATTGGGAGGGGTGTGGCGTAGCGCAAAACAGGACTCCACGGGCTACTTTTCATCCACCGTCGATTTCCTCCAGCCTCCACATGCTACTGTTCATCCACCGTCAACTTCCTCCTGCCTCCACCATCTACTGTTCATCCACGGGGTCCTGTTCATCCAGCCTCCACCGGCTACTATTCAACTAGGCCTCCACGGGGTCCTGTTCATCCAGCCTCCACCAGCTCCTATTCAACCAGCCCTCCATGGGGTCCTATTCAACGAGCCCTTCAAGGGGTCCTGTTCAACCAGCCCTCCACGGGGTCCCTCCACCAGCTACTGTTCATCCATGCACATATCCTCGATCGGGGTCCTGTTCATCCAGCGGCAACGGCCTCTACTACCACGGGATCCTGTTCATCCAACCCCCACCGGGGACTGTTCATCAAGAGACAGCTTCGATCGGCTTTAGTTAGCAGCTGTAGCGAAGGAATCACTCGGGTTCAGTTAACAGCCAAGGGATCGATCGGGGTTCAGTAACGTAACTAGTGCAATCGCTCGGGTTCAGTTAGAGCCCAATGCCTCGCTCGGGTTCAGTTAGAGCCCAACGCCTCGCACACACGCGCGTACGCATACGAGAGAAACACGCAATTCCTCCGTGCATCGCTCGGCCCCGACCACCCACCGTAACCGGGAACTCCCCAAAATTTTCCTCGCCCTCGCTTCTACCATGATTTTTTCCGTCATGGACAGCCCAAAGAATGTCATGCAGGTGCGTCCCTGGCCCGCCCAGGACGAAAAGCCCATTTTCTGTCATGAGTTTTTGTCATAGAAGTAGGAGCACAACACATCTATGATGATACGTGCTTTTGTCACAATTATCGTCATAGAAGTGTCATAAGCATGACAGAAAAAAATTCATTCGGGCCAAAATGTCACGGATGTGTCTTTTTTTGTAGTGTCCGGCTCATTCCAGGCTCGGCCTCGCAGGGGGGAGGGGAGGGGGGTCGTGACCCCCTCTACCCCCTTGGAAACAGAATAGCCGCACTGCGCCTGCCAACCAAGCGCACTGCGTGCGTTAGCACGAGGCCGAGAGGGGGGGAGGGGTGTGACGGACTCGCCTTCGCATGCAACGCCGCGGCACGCCACGTCGTTGCCTACTCCGGGTCGTTCCGGGCTCGGTCTCGCAATGGGGAAGGAAGGGGGTCACGACCCCCCTCCCCCCTGCTTGGCCTCGCGCTAACGCACAGTGCGTTTGGTTGACAAGCGCAGTGCGGCTATTCTGTTTCCAACCCCAAACACGGAGAAACCCCAGAGCCACACCCCTAAGATAGATAGTGTGGTCACGGGGTGTGACAGACTCACCTCCGCATGCGACGCCGCGGCACACTGCGTCGTCGCCTGCTCCGGCTCGTTCCAGGCTCGGCCTCGCAGGGGGATGGGAGGGGGCGTCACGACCCCCTCTACCCCCTGCTCGGCCTCACACTAAAGCAAGCATTGCGCTTGGTTGACAGGCGCAGTGCGGCTATTCTGCTTCCAACCCCAAACACGCACCCAACCCCAGAGCCACACCCCTAAGATAGATAGTGGGGTCACGGGGTGTGACGGACTCGCCTCCGCATAGGACGACGCGGCACGGCGCGTCGTTGCCTGCTCCGGCTCGTTCTAGGCTTGGCCTCACAGGGGGAGGGGCGGTGGGTCACGATCCCCTCCCCCTCCTGCTCAGCCTCACGCTAACGCACGCAGTGCGCATGGTTGACAGGCGCAGTGCGGTTATTCTGTTTCCAACCCCAAACATGCATGCAACCCCAGAGCCACACCCCTAAGATAGGCAGTGGGGTCACGGGGTGTGACGGACTCGCCTCCGCATGTGATGCCGCGGCACGCTGCGTCATCGCCTGCTCTGGCTTGTTCCTGGCTCGGCTTCGCAGGTGGAAGGGGAGGGGGTCATGGGGTCATGACCCCCCTCCCCCTGCTCAGCCTCGCGCTAACGCACGTAGTGTGCTTGGTTGACAGGCGCAGTGCAGCTATTCTGCTTCCAACCCCAAACACGCACGCAACCCCAGAGCCACACCCCTAAGGTAGATAGTGGGGTCACGGGACGTGACGGACTCGCCTCCGCATGCGACGCCGCGGCACACTGTGTCGTCGCCTGCTCTGGCTCGTTACAGGCTCGGCCTCGCATGGGGGAGGGGAGGGGGTCACGACCCTCCCTCCTCCCTGCTCGGCCTCGTGCTAACGCACATAGTGCACTTGGTTGACAGGTGCAGTGCGGCTATTCTGTTTCCAACCCCAAACACGCACGTAACCCCAGATCCACACCCATAAGATAGATAGTGCGTTCACTTGGTGTGACGGACTCGCCTCCGCATGCGACGCCGCGGCACGCCGCGTCGTCTCCTGCTCCGGCTCGTTCCAGGCTCAGCCTCGCAGGGGGGAGGGGCGGGAGCTCACGACCCCCTCCCCCTCCTCACTACTTCAGGATGCTGCTAACGTGACACTACGATCAGAGACCCTTTGACGAAACAGTGTGCGATGCATTAATCACAAACGGTGCTCTAATAAAACCGTCAAAAAAGATGCAAAACTTTTGCGATGGCGGTGACATCAAACACGGTTCAGATTAGAGCTGTGTGTGCGATGCGTGGCAAACGGTTAATCCAGAAGAACTGTTTGCGATGAGGCTGAACAACAGAAACGGGCAGCCAGATGAGGGCGTGTGCGATATACGGCATACAGTTCACTTGGATGAACTGTGTGTGATTAGGCAACACAATAGAAACGGTTAGCGAGATCAAGGTGTGTGCGATATACGGCATACAGTTCACTAGGATGAACTGTGTGTGATTCGGCAACACAATAGAAACGGTTCAACTGAACAAGATGTGTGTGATACGCGGCAAACAGGTTCGTAATCAGAAATGTGTGCGAAGACCGATAATAACACATACGATTGCTGCTAATAAGCTGTGTGATTTGCTCTATCTACAGAAGAATAACATGTATATATATAACTGAAATAAACATCCAATTACATAAGTGACTATACAGATCATTCGCACACACCTCAATAAACAATTGCATGCATTCTAAACTAGGAGAAACGATTGTCAAGTCATCTACTTCTTGTGACGCTCCCGCCACTGCTCTGTGGCTCGATCCCTTGTCTGGGGAAGGAAGAAGACACTCCCTCATGTCAACGATCCGCATGTACATCTCGTAGCTTGTGTACGCGTCCTTGGCCACGTACTTGATGTGTTGTTCAACCAGTCTCTCATGCTAGACACTGTGCCAGGCGTTCTTGTCCTTCTTGCTCTCATCCTTCATCTTCATGTAGTAGGGGTCGATGATGGCCGAGGCGAGGTCAACCAGGGAGTTCTGTTTGTTGTTGTCGCTGCCCCAGACCTTGTAGTGGCCCTGGATGTTGACAAGATTCTGGCATTTCAAGCCCGAAACCTTGAGCGCTTTTAGATCATTGGTGGTGTCCACCGTAGCAAAACTATAGTCAGAGCTATTGATAAACCTGGAGAAACGCTCGCAAGGCCTTGTGTCCAGGTGGTAGTGGTAGACGAGGACGTCATGTCGCACGCACAACTGGGCGACGGCAACCTTCTGATCATGCCCGGCACGACTGATGGTGTACTCGAGGTCGAACCCGACCACTTGGTACTTGTCCTCGGCAAGCAACTGCTCCATAGTTTGGATGGAGCTCTCCACCGAGACCAGCTCGTTCGGGTACACCACCGAGAGGGCCTTCCCACTCACGTGGGTGTCCACTACGTGATGTGTGGTGAACTGCCCGCCGTTGTCATCGTCGGCCGCTGGGAGTGCATTGGAGCCACGGGGAGCGCCATTGGAACCGCTGGATGTCCTCTCTGTATGTGTCGTCGTGGGTGTGCTTATTGTGTCATGTGGCACGATAGATGAAGGTAAATGGCCGCAGGAATAAATGGGGGCCAGCGGCCTGGATTCTCGGCGCGTCCACATGGTAGTTTTTGCAGCGGGTAACTGCATCGTTGCGCCGTGCCCGGCGCAACCGCATGCATAATGGCAGCATGAATGTACGTGATCATGCGCCGGAGGGACGCGATAGCAGAACACCCGGAGGGACGCGAGAGCAGAGCGCGCGTGGAGGGAGGAGGGCAGAGTGCCTAGAAGGACGCGAGAGCAGAGCGCGCGCGGCGGGACGCGAGCAGATCGTGCAGCGGCCACCTCAACCATGAGCAACCACACTCATAGAGCAGTTGAACATGCAGGGAATGATCGCCTACAAGCCGGTCGACAGTTGCGTCGCTGCGTAGAGAGTGGCCATGTGCTACTACCACCGTCTTGGTCTATTAGTCCCCTTTATATTCTGTGCCATACTTTGCCCTTAAATTTAACCAACAAAATGTTAATGCATGTTATAAAAATTATATAATTGGAAACTATGTTCAAATACGAATCCAACAATATAATCTTCGGCGACATGCATTCGTATTTTATTAGTTAAATCCTACTTATAAAGCAGGACGGGGGTATAGTAGGTAATTAAATCGCAAACGTTTTTTTTATTAACCGTATGTGTACGTGTCCTTTCGTCCCCCTCTCGCACATCTTGTCACCCCGCTGCCGCAGACGGCTTCGAGCGCAAGCTTAAGCAGCGCGTGGGGGCGTTCTTTTGGCCAAACGGTGGTGAGCCTGTTCCCGCGTAACCGCGCAGGTTCCTGCGCAAGCTTTCCGCCCGACTCGGTGAAATCCCCCAAAATCCCAATGCTTACCAGCCTACTATATAAACCCTCACGGCCGGTGAGTCCTGTGTCGCATTTTCCCCTCCCTCCCTGTAGCTTATTTCCTCTGCTTCTCCCACAATCACCAATGGCACCGGTCTGTCATCGTCGCTCAGCCACTCCACTGTCATCAGAGGACAGCTCCAGCTGGGAGAATACATTGCGGCGGCGGCGCAGTCCCCGGCGTAGTGTAGTGCGCGTGGCGTCCCTGTTGGGTGTGTGCGGAACACCCACCACATGCTCCGCCGCCGCTGCCCGTCGACAGCTGTTGTCGGCCGCTGTTGCCGCCACACCACCGTCTGCCTCCATGGCCGCCACACCACCGTCGAAAGCCAGGGCCATCGCCCACTCCACCGCTGCAGCCCGAAGGTGGGAGGTGGCCGTCGTGGCCGCCACCCCACTGCCGGCCACCGTGGCCATCACCCGCTCCGCCACCGCGGCCCGAAGGCTGGAGGTGGTGGTCGTGGCTGCCACCCCATCGTCGGCCGTTGTGGCCGCCAGCCCATCGTCGACCGCCGGGGTCATCACCCGCTCCGCCACCGCTGCCCGAAGGTGGGAGGTGGAGGTGGAGGCCCGCACGTGCGTCAGTGACCTTGCGCGCTACATCGAGTTCCTGCGGGAGGAGGAGGAGCGCCTTGTCGAGCACGCAAAGAGCCTTACCATAGCCATGGCCGCAGCACACGCCGACACAGAGGCGAGGACTCAGGAGATCTACGAGCAGTCCCGTCGCTTCGAGAGGGGCCGTCTGGAGCGGCAGAGGGCGTTCGAGGTGAGCGTCGTTGAAGGTGCAGCAACGGCAGGCACCGTATTGCAGTTGTCCAGCTCGTCGGTAGCCTCCTCCTCCTCTTCCTCTTACTGAGCGCGCTCGGCAGAGGAGAGGCTGCCGGAAGTAGTACAAAGCCCCTCCATAGTAGTAGTAGTATTTAGGGGCTATTTTGTTTAGTTTTTCTGACTATAGATGTGGTGGAACTGTACAACGTACTTAAAATTAGCTAGTATATATAGTTGAACTAGCAATTTCAATACGTGGTTGGCAACAATTGGGGAAAAGTTTGGTTGGTTCAACTGTCGAGTTGAACTGTTTGTATAAAGAACGACTGCTTAATCTATGAATGAAATCTATGCTTAATTACTGAATTTTAGTTGCAAAAATTAGATAGTGCTAGTAATTTTTAGCTGCATATTTTGACAAATCGCAGTGTTACAAGGTTGACAAATCGCAATGTTACTAGATCAATAAATGTCAATCTTTCCAGTTTGACAAATGGCAATATACCCAATATGACAGATGCAAATCTTACCAAATTGTCTGTACGTTGTTGCACACGGGTCATCCAAAAGAATTGTTTGCGTTGAAGGGATGTACAAATCCTGCTCGACACATTTTCTCTTGGCTTAGCGCTGAAGTCTGGCTTTGCATACCATATTCAATCTGAACCATTTGCATTGAAGAGATGCACAAATCCTGCGCTGCGAATTTTCCCTTGACTTATGGGGGAAGACCATAGCTCTCACTTTGCATTCGGGTGTTCTATCTAAAACATTTGCGATCAACAGCTGCACAAATCCTGCTCGGCACATTTTCCCTTGGCTTCCTGGGGAAGCTGTCGGTTTGCATACGGGTGTTCTAACTAAAATGTTTGCGATGAGTGTTTTATATTTAAAACCATTGACTTTTTTTAAAAGAAAATTGTTTGATAAGTTTGTACATTAAGAGAGAAAAACTCAAGTTCGTTCAAACCATATCTTTCATTCAGTCACACTGCAAATTTATATTCATATGATCGAGATACAGTATTAAACCCAAGAAAACTATTTCCGACGATGGCGGAGGCGAAGTGGCGCACCGGCGTTGTCGTTGTCGTCCTCCGGGACACCGTTGTTGAAGTCTTCAAGGCAGCATAGAATGTTCTTCACTTGGAAATCAAACATCATGTCGTTGCGCGATCGACGGGCGGGGCGCGGGAGGACGGCAACTGGCGGCACTGCGAGGTAGCTGTCGACGGCGGCGTCCCATGCCGCTGAGGGGGGCGCACGCACGGGCACGGGCACGGCGGCTGCAGGCAAACGCACGGGGACTGGCGCTGCGGTGGGTGGAGGGGCGCGCACGGGCACGGGCGCTGGCGCTAGCATGTACATGAGCTCGCGCGGGTCCGCGAAGACCTCGCTGACGCCCGCGGCTTCCAGCTCAGCGACCAGCCCATCAATGGTACGCGGATGGTCGCTGGCGCGGGCGCGGGGATGGGAGCTGGGACGGGCGCGGGGGCAGCAACTGCCACGGCCAGCTCGTTCAGGGCCATGTCCATGAGGCCCCATTCCTCCTTATTTGCCATCTCCTCCGGCTCGTAGTCGACTTCACAAAACTTGAATACTAGTGGCAGATGATCCTTCTGCGCCATGGCGTTGGTGGAGGTCTGTGGGAGGGAGGGGAATGGGAGGCGAACAGTAAGGTCGCCTGTATTAAATAGTGGCTTGGGCGCCATTAATGGAGAGGATGCGAGCAAGGCAGGCGGCCATGGAAGTCAAAGGGCTCGCTTCCTAGTGAGCCTGCGCATCGTACAGCTCGCACGCTTCCCGGTGAGCCTGCGCATTGGAGGACAACTTGAACGCCTCTCGGTCAGCCTGCACACCGGACTGCGCTCGCACGCCTCCCGTTCAGTAAAGCACTTATCCGCACAGCACCTCCTATAGCCATTAAAAGCCAGACACGTGGCGTCACGTGAATGGTTAACAGAACGCACATGATTTAAATTATACAAATGTTTGAGATGTTAAAGTGGCAGCTATTTTTCAAAATGCCTTTGTTGGCTGTTATTCGAGTGCGCCTTCGCTCAAAATGGACACGAAAAATACCACAGCATGTCGTGTGCCATTCAATGATAGCATGCCAAGTTTCATGAATTTCAGACGAGTTTTCGATTTACTAGAATTTAAAAACAAAGTATCTCAACGTTTTGCCGGCAATCAACAGTGCCCTGGTGTTTGAAATTCATTCCCATTTCTTGCATGGGACCTAAGCATTCACCCAAGGACACACATTTCATATGTCAACCCATTTTTCTGCACTTGAGCATGTGCATGTAGTTCAAATTTGAATTATGCACATAAAATGCCTAGAAAACCTAGTTAATGTATAAAAATGTCCAAGCGAACCCCGAAAAATCCAGAAAATTGACACAACACTCCTGTCGTTCTATGTTGACACTAGAAAAATTTTGCAAGCAAGAAGAGGCAACGGATATTGTTTCATCCCCAAGGGTGGCACGTTCCCTACCGAAACCACCAGGCTTGTTGTGAGAAGCTCTGGTTTGCGAGAACCTTATACACAAACCTGCCCCAAATGGGACAATTTTTTTACCACAGCATGTTGATGCCGCTCCATGATAGCATGTCAAGTTTCATGAACTTCAGAAGAGTTTTGGATTTACTGGAATTTAAAACCATGTATCTCAATGTTTGCGACCGAGCGACGGTGGCAAGGTGTTTGACATTCATTCCCATTTCTTGCATGGGACCTAAGCATGCAGCCAAGGACACAGATTTGATTTTTCAAACAGTTTACATGCACTGGAGCATGTGCCTGTAGTTCAAATTTGAATTATGCACATAAATGCATAGAAAACTCAGTTAATGTATAAAAATGTCCAAACGAACCCCGAAAAATTCCTAAAATTAACACAACACTCATGTTGTTCTATGTTGACACTAGAAAAAAAATTGAAATCAAGAAGAGGTAACGGATATCGTTTCATCCAGAAAGGTGAAATGTTCCCTACCGTAACCATGAGGCTTGTTGTGAGAAGCTCTAGTTTGTGAGAAGCTTATACCCCAACCTGCCCCAAATGGGACAATATTTTTACCACGGCATGTTGATGCCGTTCCATGCTAGCATGTCAAGTTTCATAAATTTCAGACGCGTTTTCGCTTTACTAGAATTTAAAAACCATGTATCTCAATGTTAGCGGCCGAGCGACGGTGGCAATGTGTTTGACATTCATTCTCATTTCTTGCATGGGACTTAAGCATGCAACCAAGGACACACATTTCAATTTTGAACCCATTTATATGCACTGGAGCATGTGCATGTAGTTCAAATTTGAATTATGCACATAAATGCATAGAAAACTCAGTTAATGTATAAAAATGTCCAAGCGAACCCCAAAAAATCCCAAAAATTGACACAACACTCCTGTTGTTCTATGTTGACACGAGAAAAAATTTGAAAGTAAGAAGAGGCAACAGATATCGTTTCGTCCCCCAAGGTGGCACGTTCCCTACCGAAACCATCAGGCTTGTTGTGAGAGAAGCTCTGGTTTGCGAGAAGCTTATACCCAAACCTGCCCCAAATGGGAAAATATTTTTACCATGGCATGTCGATGCCGTTCCATGATATCATGTCAAATTTCATGAATTTCAGACGAGTTTTCGATTTACTATAATTTTAAAACCATGTATCTCAATGTTAGCGGCCGAGCGACAGTGTCAAGGTGTTTGACATTCATTCACATTTCTTGAATGTGACCTAAGCTTGCAACCAAGGACACACATTTGATTTTACAAGCCGTTTTTATGGACTGGAGCATGTGCATGTAGTTCAATTTTGAATTATGCACATAAATGCCTAGAAAACTTAGTTAACGTATAAAAATGTCCAAACGATCCCCAAAAAATTCCAAAATTTAACACGACACTCCTGTTGTTCTATGTTGACACCAGGAAAAAATTGAAAGCAAGAAGAGGCGACGAATATCATTTTGTCCACAAAGGTGACATGTTTTCCTAACGGAACCATGAGGCTTCTTATGAGAAGCTCTGGTTTGTGAGAAGCTTATACCATAACCTGCCCCAAATGGGATAATATTTTTTACCCCAGCATGTTGATGCCATTCCATGATAGCATGCCAAGGTTCATGAATTTTAGGCGGGTTTTGGATTTACTAGAATTACAAAAGCAAGTACCTCAACGTTTGCCGGAGAGTCGCGGTGCTCTGGTGTTCGAAATTCATCCCCATTTCTTGCATGGGACATAACCATAAACCCATGGACACATATATGATTTTACAACCCATGTTGGTGCACCGGAGCATGTGCATGTAGTTTAATTTTGAATTGTGCACCTGAAATGGCTAGAAAACCAATTTAATGTATAAAATGTCCAAACGAACCCTGAATAATTCCAATTTTTTTACGACACACATATAGTTGCATGTTCACTGCAGATAAAAGTTCTAGCAATTCAAACACCGTCCATTGCGGCTGTGACCCCATTATGTAATTCAAATCAAGATGAAAAATCAAGTAGATCACACACAATTTATTATCACCAACCGTGTGAGATGCAGTACAAAATATCTTGGAGCACCGTCGGACTATAGTACGCCTATGGCTTACGCGAGAAGGTGCGCCGGCTACAGTCCACAGCCGGCGTGTCAAGCACACTAGCTCGCTCCCCAAATATCATTTCACTGTTCAATCATCGCCGGTAAAGATGGGGACGTGGACCCGCGTCGTGAGCGCAACTTTGGTGGCCCACTCCGGCGAGAGCACGATCGCATCCGCCATGCACGTGCTAACAAGGTGCATGAGCGCGGCCGCAATCTGCGACCGGGCCGCCAAGGCAGCCCAAACGGCCGCTGTTGCTTCTCAGGTGGCGGCAGCAACATCTACCTCAGGGATAGCAACTGGCAAGAGTGGCCCAGCAGCTGTCCGTTCCGCAGTGGCGGCCTTAGCCCTGATGGAGGCCGCCCACGACCATGTCAAGGCCGCCCACACCCAGCTAGTGGCGGTCACCGCACAAATCGAACGAAGCTTCTTCGACAACGGTCGGCAACCCATGGCCGAAGAGTTGGCAATCGTCGAGAGCGTTAGAGTAGTCGTCTGTTCCTCTGCCGCATACCTTGCCACGACGAAGCCCGTCCAAGCCCAGATCGCAGCTGCCCACGCCCAGCTCATGGCGTCCTTTTCCAAAGAGATGGCGGACGCAGATGGTGAGATGCTTGCCGAGTATGGTGCGATGGATGCCATGGAGCCCCTTCCCCAGGAGACCGTCGGGCGTGAGCTGGACATGGAGGAGGCGGTGGAGATCGACGAGCACCAGCCGTAGTAGTACTCTTTGTTTTGTTTAATTAAGAGCACCGGTCTTTAATTTGTTAGAGTAATGTTTAGGTCAGCTAGCTCTGTTTAATTGCTAAACTTGCTTGATTAAGAAGTGTGGGTGTGCTGTAGTCTTCTTTGTGTACCCAAATTATGCAATGACGTGGATGACCACTGTAACTAGGGAAATTCGAACCAAAATTTTTGACGTTCAAACTCATCACACACGGGTTGACCTATCTGAATCGTTTGTGATGTTCACATATCGTACACAGTTCTGAATAAGGGACCGTGTCTGACGACACTTTGCGCGCCAGTTTTTTCGCTGCACCGATTCAAAATTTTCGGCTTCCGTGGAAATATCTACCTCCCTGCCCCCTCCCCCTTACCAAAAGCCACATTTCCCCTGTTTTTGCCTTCCTTTCCAAGTTGAAACCTTCACTCCTTCCTTCCAGCGCTGCCTCCTCGCCGGTGACCCTTCTTTCATGCTGCTCGGCCTCGTCTATCCAGGCAGGTTATCCACACCCGACCCCCATCCTCCTCCTCCTTCCACATCCCACATGCCCTGACCGTCGGCGCGATACCTTCCACCCAAATCACCGACCCCTCCACCAAATAAATGTCGCCCTAAGCCATGGTGCACGCAGTATAGGCAGGAGCTCAAGGAGCATTTGGCAGTGGAGAAGCAAATCGCGGCCGCAAGGGCGGATGAGGTCGCGATGTCTGCCATTCGTGCCGACCCCCAGATCTTGGAGGAGCACCTTGCCATTTGCTAGCTACGCTAGTTAAGAATGATTGGTTTACCCATTGCGTGCACTGCTCCTGCCTTTCCTTAACAAATTCTAGTGAATTATGCTATCTAATTTTACCATGCAATCTGTTGCTCTAGTGTATATGTTCTATATGTTGTGCAATGTGGTGCTCAGTTATTAACTGTTTGGTTAATTAGTTGTCGTCTTCAGTTAACTGTTTGGTTCAATTCTGCAACTGTGATGTTCAATTCTTCAGGCTGCAATTTTGTATTGTCTTCCATCTGAGAAATAAATCAAATTTATCTTTACAAAATACATGAGAAACGAATACAATTGCTATATTTCCAAGTTGTCAAGCATGCTTGGTTTGGTTAACTGTCTGATCTTCTAGTATGTTATACATTGTGCAATGTGGTGCTCAGTTAACGTTTGGTTCATTTGTTGTGGTGTTTAGTTAACTGTTTGGTTCAATTCTGCAATGCGATGTTCAATTGTTGTGGGTGCATTCTGTTATTGTATACCATGTGAGAAATAAATCGAATTTGGCTGTACTAAATACATGAGAAAAAAAATACAATTTCTATATTTCCAAGTTGTTAAGCATGCTTGGTTTGGTTAACTGTCTGATCTTCTATTAGGAGTATGTTATATTGTGCAATGTGGTGCTCAGTTAATGTTTGGTTCATTTGTTGTGGTGTTTAGTTAACTGCTTGGTTCAATTCTGCAATGCAATGTCCAATTGTCATGGGTAGAATTTTGTATTGTTGTGCATGTGAGGAATAAATCGAATTTGGCTGCACTTATTACATGAGAAACATATACAACTGCTATATTTCCTAGTTCTTAATCATGCTTGGTTTGGATAAATGGGTTTTCCATGTGGCTTGAATTAATTTGATGAATCTGCAATGTGCTTATTTTTCATCAACATATTTTACTGATAGCATGCGAACCCTCACTTAACCTGATGACTAACTACCTTATATGTGTTGCAGGGAAACAATGGGAAGCACTGAGGTTTACAATCGAGGTTAGCACATGCATGGTCCTTTGTCTAATAGCACATTATTGTGCAATTGCAGGAACCATTCTAATATTTAGGTTTTTAATAATTTGGTCTTGCACATGTAGGTCCTGCTGTCAGAGGTTTTGACCCACTGTTCGACCCTTTTTGCATATGGGGAAATGAGTTGTCCATGAATATCAGTCAAGTCAAGAAACTAAGAAAGAATGTTAGGATAAAGAAATTAGCGACAAAAAACAACAAGATCTTTGTCTGCACAATGAAGAAGACATCAGTTCACTACAAGATGGTACTAACTATTATACCTTGCCTTTTTTTATTCCTTTGCCCATTTCCAATATAGAGAATATATTTATGCACATCCTTGTTTTCAGGCCTTTCCAAAGCAGTTCACTGATGATTACCTCTCAAACCACCTCTATGGTCAGGAGGCGAGGAAGGTTTTCATACAACACCCACGGTTCAATATTGAAGTGTTCCTGAAGAGGACGAAGGATGGTCGGTCAATCATCCACAGGCACTGGCCTAAAGTTGCAAAGACCTTCAACATCAATGAAGGCTCAATATTCACCTTCCGCTTCAGCAGTTTTCCAGATGAGATGCATCTGTCTATGTACCGTCTATGATGCTAATTTCGAAAGGTTGTAGATGTTGCATGTGAAACTTGGTGCTGATGCAGTTGTGTAATGGGGTAGCTGAGTGCTGAAGCTATATGATGTTGTACTCTGATGTATTTCAATTATGAAATCCTGCTTCCTTAATATGGAAATGAAATATATTGTGTGCTTAATATGAAATGTCAATTAGATTAATAAATGGATTATTAATAATAGGGTAATTAGCCTGCGAATGGCCAATTAGCCTGCTAATTGGGTTTTTCTATTGCAAACGGTTATTGAGAAAACATCGTGGGCGATGACCTCAGGCAACACACACAGGTTCTAGGAATAAACCGTGTTGGATCAATGAAAAATCACACACGACATCCTCTTGAAAACTGTTTGCGTTAGGCCACCTTGTGCAAATGTTTACCACATAAAAAGTGTGTGTGATGGACAACCTTTTCCACACAGTTTCTTCTACGCACCGTGTGTGATGCATCCAATAATGCAAACGATAAAATTGTTGATATCAAGTCCAATGGCAACGCTATCACAAACGATTTAATGGGGAAAATTGTGTGTGATGTACCTGCGAACAGAAATGTTTTCCTTGGAATAAGTGTGTGGGATGTACATACTAACGAAAACGTATTCCTTGGATTGACTGTGTGGAATGTACATACGAATGGAAACGTTTAGCGGGGACTGACTGTGTGGGATGTACTTACGACCGGAAACGATTTCGCCAGTATAATTGTATTTTTTTAGCACAACTGTAAGTATAACCGTATTTGATCGCTCGCCGGTCGCACACGACCACATTTTGCCAAGCGTGTGTGCCAGGAGGGCATATCCCCGACGGTTTCTGGGTCGTGTGGGAAGGACCCCCCCTATCGCAGTCACTCACTAGGTGACGGTTCAGAACGCCAACGCGGAAAGCGGTTAAAAACCGTTTGTATAGCACCTCGTTGTACCAGTGCCTGCTCGGCCTCGCGCTAACGGACGCAGT
Organism: Thinopyrum elongatum; assembly: GCA_011799875.1. NCBI lineage: Eukaryota > Viridiplantae > Streptophyta > Magnoliopsida > Poales > Poaceae > Thinopyrum > Thinopyrum elongatum. The sequence goes on along the minus strand of CM022297.1, from coordinate 196,170,200 downwards.
GCACTTGGTTGACAGGCACAGTGCGGCTACTCTGTTTCTAATCCCAAACACGCACGCAACCCCAAAGCCACATCCCTAAGATAGATAGTGGGGTCATGGGGTGTGACAGACTCACCTCCGCATGCGACGCCGCGGCATGCTGTGTCGTCGCCTGCTCCGGCTCGTTCCAGGCTCAGCCTCGCAGGGGGGAGGGGAGGGGAGGTCAAGACCCGCCCTCCCCCCTGTTCGGCCTCGCGCTAATGCATGCAGTGCGCTTGGTTGACAGGCGCAGTGCGGCTATTCTATTTCCAACACCAAACACGCACGCAACCCCAGAGCCACACCCCTATGATAGATAGTCGGGTCACGGGGTGTGACGGACTTGCCTCCGCATGCGACGCCAGGACACGCCACGTCGTCGCCTGCTCCGGCTCGTTCTAGGCTCGGGCTCACAGGGTGGAGGGGAGGGGGGTCACGACCCCCTCCCCCCTTCTCGGCCTCGCGCTAACGCACGCAGTGCGCTTGGTTGACAGGCGCAGTGCGGCTATTCTGTTTCCAACCCCAGAGCCACACCCCTAAGATAGATAGTGGGGTCACAGGGTGTGACGGACTCGCCTCCGCATGCGAGGCCGCGGCACGCCGCATCATCGCCTACTCCAGATCGTTCCAAGCTCGGCCTCACAAGGGGAGGGGAGGGGGGTCACGACCCCCTCCCCCCTGGTCGGCCTCACGCTAAAGCATGCAGTGCGCTTGGTTGACAGGCACAACGCTGCTATTCTGTTTCCAACCCCAAACACGCACGCAACCCCAGAGCCACACCCCTAAGATATATAGTGCGGTCACGGGGTGTGACGGACTCGCCTTCGTATGCGACGCCACGTCGACGCCTGCTCCAGCTCGTTCCAGGCTCGGCCTCGCAGGGGGGAGGGGAGGGGGGGTCACGACCCCCCTCCTCCCGTGCTCGGCCTCACGCTAACGCAAGCAGTGCGCTTGGTTGACAGGCGTAGTGCGGCTATTCTCTTTCCAACCCCAAACATGCACGCAACCCCAGAGCCACACCCCTAAGATAGATAGTGGGATCATGGGGTGTGACGGACTCGCCTCCGCATGCGACGCCACAGCACGCCGCGTCGTCGCCTGCTCTAGCTCGTTCCAGGCTCGGCCTCGCAGGAGGAAGGGAAGGAGGGGTCACGACCTCCCCTCCCCCCTGCTCGGCCTCGCGCTAACGCATGCAGTGCGCTTAGTTGACAAGTGCAGTGTGGCTATTCTGTTTCAAATCCCAAACACGCACGCAACCCCAGAGCCACACCCCTAAGATAGATAGTGGGGTCACGGGACATGACGGACTCGCCTCTACATGCGACGCCGCGGCACGCCGCATCGTCGCATGCTCCGACTCATTCCAGTCTCGGCCTCGCAGGGGGAGGGCAGGGGGGGTCACGACCCCCCTCCCCCTGCTCGGCCTCGCGCTAACGCATGCAGTGTGCTTGGTTAACAGGCACAGTGCGGCTATTCTGTTTCCAACCCCAAACACGCACGCAACCCCAGAGCTACACTCCTAAGATAGATAGTGGGGTCACGGGGTGTGACGGACTCGCCTCCGCATGCGACGCCGCGGCATGCCGCGTCGTCGCCTGCTCTGGCTCGTTCCAGGATCGGCCTCGCAGGTGGGACGGGAGGGGGGTGAGGACCCCTCCTCCTCCCACCTTCTTGGCCTCGTGCTAACGCATGCAATGCGCTTGGTTGACAGGCGCAGTGCGGCTATTCTGTTTCCAACCCCAAACACGCACGCAACCCCAGAGCCACACCCCTAAGATAGATAGTGGGTTCACGGGATGTGACGGACTCGCCTCTGCATGCGATGCCGTGGCACACCGCATCGTCGCGTGCTCTGGCTCGTTCCAGGCTCGGCCTTGCAGGGGGAAGGGGAGGGGTGGTCATGACCCCCTTCCCCCCTGCTCGGCCTCGTGGTAACACACGTAGTGCACTTGGTTGACAGGCGCCGTGTGGCTATTCTGCTTCCAACCCCAAACATGCAAGCCACCCCAGAGCCATACCATTAAGATAAATAGTGGGGTCACGTGGTCTGATGGATTCACCTCCGCATGCGACGCCACGGCACGCCGTGGCGTCGTCTGTTCCGGCTTGTTCCAGGCTTGGCCTCGCAGGGGGGAGGGGAGGGGGTGATGACCCCCCCTGCTCGGCCTCGGGCTTATGCACGCAGTGCGCTTGGTTCACAGGCGCAGTGCAGCTATCTGTTTCCAACCCCAAACAAGCACGCAACCCCAGAGCCACACGCCTAAGATAGATATTGGGGTCACGGGATATGATGGACTCGCCTCTGCATGCGACGCCGTGGCACGCCGCGTCGTCGCCTGCTCTGGCTTGTTCTAGGCTCGGCCTCACAGGGGGAAGGGGAGGGGGGTCACGACCCCCCTCCCCCCTGCTCGGCCTCGCGCTAATGCACGTAGTGCGCTTGGTTGACAGGCGCAGTGCGGCTATTCTGCTTCCAACCCGAAACACGCGCGCAACCCTAGAGCCACACCCCTAAGATAGATAGTGGGGTCACGGGGTGTGACGGACTTGGCTCCGCATGTGACGCCGCGGCCTGCTCCGGCTCGTTCCAGGCTCGGCCTCGTAGGGGATGGAAGGGGGGGGTCACGACCCCCCTCCCCCTGCTCGTCCTCGCGCTAACGCACGTAGTGCGGCTATTTTGTTTCCAACCCCAAACATGCACGCAACCGCAGAGCCATACCCCTAAGATAGATAGTGGGGTCACTAGGTGTGACGGACTCGGCTCCACATGCGACACCGCGGCACGCCGCTCGTCACCTGCTCCGGCTCATTCCAGGCTCTGCCTCGCAGGGGGGAGGGGAGGTCACGACCCCCCTCCCCCCTGCTCGGCCTCGCGCTAATGCACACAGTGCGCTTGGTTGACAGGCGCAGTGTGGCTATTCTGTCTCCAACCCCAAACACGCACACAACCCCAGAGCCACACCCCTAAGATAGATAGTGGGGTCACGGGGTGTGACAGACTCGCCTCCGCATCCGACGCAGCGGCACGCCGCATCGTCGCCTGCTCCGGCTCATTCTAGGCTCGGCCTCGCAGGGGGGAGGAGAGGTCACGACCCCCTGCCCCTGCTCGGCCTCGCGCTAACGCATGCAGTGCGCTTGGTTGACAACGCAGTGCGGCTATTCTGTTTCCAATCCCAAACACACACACAACCCCAAAGCCACACCCCTAAGATAGATAGTGGGGTCACGGGGTGTGACAGACTCGCCTCCACATGTGACACCGCGGCATGCCGCGTCGTCGCCTGCTTCGGCTCGTTCTAGGCTCGGCCTCGCAGGGGGGAGTGGAGGGGGGGTCACGACCCCCCTCCCCCTTGCTCGGCCTCGCGCTAATGCATGCAGTGCGCCATTTTTTTTTTTTTTTTTTTTTTTTGGTTTTTTTTTTTTTTTGTTTTTTTTTTTTTTTTTTTTTTTTTTTTTTTTTTTTTTTTTTTTTTTTTTTTTTTTTTTTGGGGGGGGGGGGGGGGGGGTTTTTTTTTTATTTTTTGTGGGTGGTTTTTTTTTTTTTGTTTTTTTTTTTTGGTTGTACAGCCACAGTGCGGCTATTCTGTTTCCAACCCCAAACACGCACGCAACCGTAGAGCCACACCCCTAAGATAGATAGTAGGGTCACGGGGTGTGACGGACTCGCCTCCGCATGCGACGCGGCGTGACAGGCGCAGTGCGGCTATTCTGTTTCCAACCCCAAACACGCACACAACCCTAGAGCCACACCCCTAAGATAGATAGTGGGGTCACGGGGTGTGACAGACTTTCCTCCGCATGCGATGCCGTGGCACGCCGCGCCGTCGCCTGCTCCTACTCGTTCCAGGCTCGGCCTCGCAGGGGGCGGGGAGGGGGTCACGACCCCCCTCCTCCCTGCTTGACCTCACGCTAACGCACGCAGTGCGTTTGGTTGATAGGCGCAGTGCGTGTCATGGGAACAGATCTGACAGTAGAGATTAGGGGTACGTAGGAGAGGGCAGAGCCTAGCAACGGTGAAGTTGTACACTTGGATTTACGAGTTCAGACCCCTCTCGGAGGAGGTAATAGCCCTACGTCTCGGTGTTGTGGGAGTTTTGTTGTATGGAGAGTTGAGTTACAGGGGTGCGAACCCTTGTGAAGGAGTGGAGGGGCGGCTTATATAGAGTCCACTGACCCCGCATCAACCTCCGTTACGCAAGGGTTCAATGAGACAGTAAAGGTGCGAATGTTAATGGTAACGCCTATAGTTAATGATCGTTATAGCGGCGAAATGAACGCCTGACCGTTGCCATCCCGGAGTGACTCCTGGCCTTCTTTCTTCGAGTGAAATCAGGTACTCCGAGTGAATAAGGACGGTTGAGTGGTAGAGGAGTATCCGAGTGGATCTTGTGTCGAGTGACTTGCATGCTGCGGTCATTCCAGTCGACGTCTCCTTTCTAACTATGTAAATCTTGGATCCTCATATGTAGTGTCCTTGGGTAGGTCGTGTAGGTCAGGCCTAGGACCCTACCCTAGGTACATGTCGTCATCATTAGCCCCCGAATGGATCGGGGGTTCGAGTGAGAAAGGACTGAAGCTGACTCAGACCAGACTTAATGCCTCGGAGACATTTCTTAGAGGTCTGTAGGTACATGAGCTGCTAGGTCATTTGTCAATTGCTGCGAGTCATAGAGTGCTGAATTCGACCCGAATGAATGTGGATATCTCTGATGCGATCGATTGCTCTGTCAGATCTGGGGTTTCGTGGGATTCGGAAATTTGGAGAAGCGCGCGGGCCGGCTGCAGCGCGGTAAGTGGGGCAAGTGGGGAGGGATCCTCGACTTTCGCTCCCCCTTTTTCGCCACGTATCAAGCGGGCACCGGTTATGGGATGCGATGGGATCTTGCTGGCCCACATGTCAGTGGCTCGGGTGTGCAGATATAAAGAATGGCGCGGCCGAGGTGTGCAACAGTGCTCTCCTCTTTTCCCCCTCCACTTCGTCTCTCTGCCTCTTCCGCCCCTGCGCCGCACCGCCCCGCTCGGCTCCGACGACCACCGCGGAGATGGCGAAGGATAAGACGGTGAAGCTAGAGCGCGCCAAGAAGGTGGCCAAGGGGAAGAAGGGGTCAAGCTCCTGGCCCACTCTGCCGCCGGGCTAGATCCAAGGCGACTGGCTGCCCTCGACGGTCATGGCGGAGGACCTCGAGGGGCTCACCGCCGACGGTCTGCTGGTCCCCGGGTCTTGGAGGCTGCCGGAGGGGGAGGTCGAGCCTGCACCACGCCCTGAGGAACGGGTCCTCCTCCTCACTCACGTGGAGAGAGGTTTTTCCTTGCCTCTCATCCATTTTTCCGTGGTTTCCTGAATTTCTTCGGTGCGCAAATCCACCACCTCCCTTCGAATGCCATATCATACCTTGCTGCCTTCATCTCAGTGTGTGAAAATTTCTTGGGTTGTCGCCCCCACTGGGATTGTTCAAACACATCTTCACATGCCGCTCTCAGTCGGTTAAGAAAGCGAATTCGAGTGATGCAAAGACCCACGTGATCCAGTTGTGTGGCGGCTTAGGTGTCCAGATGAGAGGTAGAAGTGCTTTCCCTTCCATGACCTTTCCCGAGTCGGTTAGGGGTTGGCAGTCGACCTGGTTTTACTGCAACGACATTCCGACCCCTGGTTCGTTGGCTGGCCTTCCCCCTTTCTCATTGGCTAAACTCAGTGCTCCTCGCTTGCTGACTGTGGAAGAGGAGGAGAAAGTTGAGGTGGAGATCCTGGTTGAAGCTCTAGTTGAGTTGATCTAGGGTGGGGTGACAGGCTTGGATCTGTTGGAGGTGTTCCTCAGTCGACGCATCCTACCTCTGAAAGCACGCGACCACCCTATGTGGCTGTATTCAGGCACAGATGACACTGCTCGAACCCATCTAGAGGAAAGTCAAGGAGGAAAAACAATTCAGTAAGAGAGAAAAAAAATGTACCGAAGCAAAAAAAACATGACAGCAGACACATTTACCGTGATAAATAAAGGTGAAAGTAGCACACGTTCACCAGAATGATAAACTAAACTCATTTCAGGATCTTGCTTCCAGTACTTAATGACAAAATCCATGAGATACAAGTCCATGCAAGCTCCTTTGCCAAATGTATTATAGATATAGTCAACTTTCACTGTTTCGACATCACCAAAAGCATTATTCACCGTCAAGAACGCATTACTGCAGTAAACATACACAGATGGGATCAAAAAATAAAGTTAAAAACAAACCACACAAAAAGGATGAAGGGCACACACATAAAACTTACTCATTGTATTTGGTTACAAAATCTTGGCTGAGAACGAGATCCTTTATTATCCTCACCTCATCAATATATTTGAACCTCGGAGGCCTCAATTTCTCTAAAGAACCTCTCAACTTAAATGCCCTCTCACCTGCCCTCTTGTTCGAAAATACTTGAGCCTCATCTACGGGATGACGATTGATTGTTGCACTCCTAGTCCTAGTGACGTGTGGCACCGGTGTAACAAAATCATCATCAACATCAACTACCTCATGCGGAGAGCCGGGTCAAGCAACCTTTCCACCATCAGGTCCAGATGCCACATCCGTGTTCAAACCATCTCCAGCTAAAGAACCAGAATTCTCTGTAGAGATTTCAGTGGCACAATCTTCCATAACTACCTCAGAACCCTGGGACTCAAACAGTGATGTACAGCCTCCATGAAGACCCGCATCAAAACCTAATAACGAGGAGAAAAAACATGGGAACACTCAGCCCAAATACAAAACCGAAAACATTAAATGCAGCTCAATAATATTAAAAAAATGCAGTTCACTAAAGAAGATAATGCAGTTATCTTATCTAGAACAATGCAGCCCACTTATCTAGAACAATGCAGCCCACTTGCCTAGAACAGTGCAACTCACTTATCTAGAACAATGCAGCCCACTTGTCTAGAACAATGCAGCTCACTTGTCTACAACAATGCAGCTCACATACACAACAATACGTAGCCCTCCACTGTCAATCATGCATTTCACTAGCACACTAATAAATAAGACCTTAAGAAGCGGAAGCAAGCAGTAGACAAAATATATAAGGGAAATAAAGAAGTTCACTAACACAACCTTTATGTGCAAATATTAAAAGTGATGATAACTCAAGGGAACACTTTGTCGATGTGAGCCAGCTATAGAGCATGGCCTTTCTAATGTAGCCAATGTGCTCCACCCCAAACTGAGCAACTCGAACACCATCCCAAGTTTGCAAGAATTCAAACATATAGAATCCACAATCATGCCTACAAAAAAAGAACAAAAAACAGCAGTTTCACATAAAAATATAAAAGAACAGTTGAGGAGTATGCTGGAGAGGGGCTACAAGGAAAATACCCATTTGGCTGAAGGGGGACAACCACATGTTTCAATAGAAATCCATCAAGTGTAGGAGGATTTAGCGTCTCATCAAAACTTGAGCTATCTTCTTTCCATGCACGCTTGATATTTTTAACCATCCTCCTAAAAATCCTGTTTGCTTCAGAGCTGCCAGGTTTATTGAGCGAGTCAAGAAATTCAAACTGCCTTTCCTTCACATTCAAGGCAACTACACAATAATGACCAATGCCATCCCTCGTCTCTGGCGGATCAAATGTTGCAAACAGGACCAGTTGGAAGTAAAAAATAAATAAAAGTATTACAAGAACAAGAAACAGAACACTATAAAACCAACACACAAAAATGGTTTTGGACACATAAAAACATTACTCACCATATCTTTTTTATCGACACGCTCCTCAACTTTTGAAGAGAACATCAATTTCACACTCCTGCCTACACTACCACCATTCCAAATACTTGTCTGCCAAAACAAAACCAAACAAGAAATAGTGCTCAAGCAAATAGGTCATCACACGAAATCAGAAAAGAGAATCAAAAAACAAAACAGAAATTTCTGCATGCTTACACAAATATGGTACTGGACAACCATCGTCGGAGATCCCTTAAACTTATCTACCAGCAAAGAAACCCTGAGATCTACAAGGCTTGTAGTGAGCATCCCTTTATCCCAAAAAGATTGACCAACTTCGCCAATGGTAATATCAGCCAACTCAGTTTTAAAACCAATCATGTCCCTGAATTTTTTTTGAAAAATTGAAACATAAGACACTACAAAAACAACAAGAACGAGAAAGGGCAAAGACTACGATTAGAAAATACATATGAACAAAACAATTTATAAAAAGCCATACTTCTTTTTGTCCCTCCGAGCCCTCGTAACAGCAGTGTACAACTCATTGTATCTTTTGAGAAGAGTTGGATCAATGCTCGATGGTGTCACAACAGGAAGTTCGTCATCTGTAATAAAAAGAAAAAAGGGAACAAATAAAAGATGAAGTTGACTTATCTAAAAAATGAAGTTCAATTGTAAGATAAGGAAAATCTGCTAGCTAATAACTATTTTGAAAATCACCAACAAAAGAAGAAGTTTCACTTATCATTAAACATCTAATGCAACTACCATAGTAATTAAAAAATGAATGAGAAAAACTTCAACTTCACTGTTCGAAACAAAACACTTGCCTTCAGTGTCAGAGTCTTCATGCTGTTGTTCTTCAGAGTTGACCAAAACATTTTCTTGGCTAGGTTGCGACGAAACCACCACAGCCTCACTGGACTGCCCTACTGTAGCAACATCAGCATTCTCTGGATTTTCAACAGTCCGATCAACTGCAACGTCCTTAGATACATCAGCTACATGAGGCTCCACTCTGAATACATCAGGAACATCGTTGGACGCCAGACAAACTGGAGAAACAACAACACTACCAGCAGGAACGACATTCTCTAGTGGCTTTTCAATGCCAACATGATAATCTCCGTGCCGACTAGGGGCAACAGCATGGTGGGATTCCTGAGCTACAGAAGGTTATGCACTGTCAACGGTAACCGATACAGAAGCATCCACACTGCCACCACCAGCAACATCACAATCCCCATGGTTCACATCAACATGAACAACGCCAACCGATTGATGAACTTCTACATTTTCATCTCCAGGCTGTAAAAAGTTTAAAAAAGACACAATGACACAAATGAGTGAGGGGATAATTAACACAACAACACACAGTTCACTTATGTCAACGACTGCAGTCCACATATGTAAAACATCTGCAGTTCACTTATGTCAATGACTACAGCCCACATATGTCAAATAACTGTTGTCTACATATGTAAAAGAACTGCAGTTCAATTATGTCAAACACTGCAGCCCACATATTCAAAAAGAACTGCAGTTCACTTATGTCAAAGACTAAAGCTCACACATGTAAAACTATGCAGCTCACATATGTAAAAGAAATGCATATGAGTGAACAGAACAGCATACGTCAAGCTTATAACAACAACAAAAAATTAGATTACAACCCACTAATAGAAGAAGTAATTCCAGTAAACCTTATCAGCTACAACATCCGGAGGGGACGACACAACAGCCAAGTCCTCATCCTTCTCAGGGACGTCGTAGGAATCTTTGTGCACATCACAAGCAACAACTCCAGTCTACGGACATAGAACAAACCAAAACGAAATAAGATGGTAACGACCAAAAAAGGAAAAAAAACTCAACTATGCACAAGCAGTACACATTTTACAATCGTGAGGTACACAAAAAAATACAATAAAATGGAAAGCAAATAATACAAGTTCAAGAAGAGAGGCACATGGCATAACAGGCATGGAAGAAGTACTTGTACCTGACCAATTCCATCATCCCTAGATCCATGAACACCAGAAGATTCCACTCCAGCCTATGACAAAAAACAAAGAGTGAGGAGTAGTCCACATAATATACGAAAGAGGTTCAAAAGGACAAAAAACAGACAACGTACATTATCAGTGCCAGCCCCAGCGTCCTGTCGGTTCATTTCGTACAAAATGTGCTCAGCATCCTTCTCATACCGAGCGCATTTTTCTTCCTGTGAATGTTTCAACTGAGCATACGAAGACCGAATATTCGTCACTGCAATCTTCAAGTTTTCAACGACGCCACAATCAAAATTGTGAGCAGCAACAATATCTTCTTCTCAGGGGCCATGGCCATAAAAAATAAACCCAGCAACTATCCTCAACCTGTCACCAGAGGTTGGCAAATCTTTAGTCAACTTCAAAACCTTCAGAAGAATCTCATCAATCTTCTCGTGTTTTTTGCCACCAACAAATGTCTGTTCAGAAGAGCTTCTATTATCAAACATCCGACGAGCCGTGAAACTACGAGTAGGCGGCGGCTCACCATCACAAGCAAGAAGCTGGCTATAGATAGGATCATAGAACCTAGCATGACTGCTAGGCCCCGCATCAGAGCTGCCACACAACACTGCAACAGGACGGTTGTACACAATATCGCCTGACGCGTTCCACTGCAAAAAAGATAAAAAGGGAAAGAAGTACAGATGTGAATACTAGAAAGTTTAGATTTATAATGACTGCAAATTTTGTTTTTAAAAAACTCTGTTCTTAAAAACTCAGATGCACTAATCGGCAGCTTCCCAAATTTGTAAGTTTCCAAATAAATCTTTCCCTTGACAAGCATATCCTCGTTGTATAACTTCATCAGGTATGACGCGCGTGGCGTCAACGTGTGCATAACTGAAAATTTGCGAAGCTTCAAGCAATCAAGATACATAATCAGGGGGACAATGGCACAACCCTCTGCACAGTTCTGCTTGCTGCCTTCTGTCTGCCACTTCACCAGAGCTGCCTGCAGCTCATCAACAACAAAGCTGACAAAAGTCCATCTGCACCATAGCCACATAATCCATGTTCTCAACCATGGCAGCAACCCTACCCAAACGAACTGCAGGCCCGGGGCACAGCAAATTCTGATAAAGTATCAGGAAGAACATCTTAACAGCAAGATCAACTATCACATGATCATCTTTCTCCACCAACACCGCCAGCTTCTGAACCAAGTCCTTGACACCTATACTTCGTGAACGGTCAAAGCCAAGCTCATCCTTGAGGGCAGACAATGAGTTATTATGGCCACTGGTAGCAGGCATGGGTGCAGTGCGACGTCCCATAGGTAAATTAAAAATCTGATGAACTGCATCACAATTGATTCGAAGAACCCTGCCATTCCCAAATTCCATTGTCATCGTGGCAGGGCCAATCGCTGCCATCAGATAGCACATAAGAATGCGTGACACATTTTTATTTACTATCAATTCAAAGACAACACCAAAGCCAGCATCCCGAACACGATTACAGTGTGCTCCTTTCAATAAAGCAGCAGCTTTGCAAACAGTGGGGAGCAACAAACGTACAGTCTTGTTAAATCAAGCATCATCTCCCTCGGCATCATCTTCAGTTACCTTGCTCTTACTAGACTTCTTCCTCTGTGTAAAGGAAAATGCAGTACACATTAGAAGATTAGCCATAAAAAGAGACAAAAAAGACAGATAGAATAACAATGAAGGAAACAAATCCAGTCCACTTCAACAAACCTTTGGAACAACATCCACCTCCCCACCAGAGTCAGCACCAGCATGTTTGTCGCCATCATCACGGGGCTGCATGGGTTGACTCTTAGATGGACCACAGTCTTTCCGTCTACCAATATGAACATCCCTCACAAAATCAGCAAGCACAAAGTCGTCATCGTCAGAGTTGGGCCCTTCACTGACATGTGGTCACTTCTGCTGAGGATCCTCTGTACCAGCTTCAGTAGTTCTCTTACCAAGGTTCTTGTTCATGAAAGCAACACGAGGAATATGCCGAGGAGTACCACCTTCCTTAGCAACAGAACTCAGTCTCTTCTTCTACAAACCAGGCTACTTGACTTTACCAAATTTGGCATACCATCTGCAGCTCTCCTCTGCTTCTCTTTCTCCACATACTCATTTGAGTCACTTTCAAACCTCAACTTCTTCTTTCTTTGCTTCAATTCATATGCACGAAGCTATTCCGAGACCATCCACTCATATGTAACTTCCTCTGTACCATCAACAGATTGTGATTGTGTTTCAGACAAGACGGGACGCCTAAGGCTCTGGTCAAAGCTAACACCAACGTCACCCTCTGCAAAATAATGGTCAATCAATTGAGTAACCTCCTCAAACCCAAGCGCCCCAGCATGAAAAACAGACACTGCGTCAAAATGAAGTTTAACTATGGTCATTAAAAAGTGCACAAAAGGAACAAATGCAGTACACTTATACATATAAATGCAGTGCTGCATACATAAGCTAAATAAAAAATAATGCAGTTCATATATCAATGTAATGGAGTACACCCATATGCATACAAAAACCTGAATAAAACAACAATGCAATTCAGACATACATATAGTGGAGTTCACATATACATATAAATGCAGTGCTACATACACTAACTTCACGTTTGTTTCCAAAAAATGCCTGACTAGATGCAGCAAGGCAACAACAGTTTGTACAACATCAAGTAAGCAGCTGAAAGCACAAGTGCTCCCCGGGTGATTTTGGTAATTAATGTCAACATATCTCTTGTTGGACTAATACCTTTACCTAGTGTATTTCAGATCAGTTCAACAATGGCGTGGCAAGGACAAGAGGATGTGGAACCCCTTCAAAATGCTAAGGACAAAGATTGGCAAAAGCTCAAGACTCTTCATTTCCATTTTAGTGATCCAAGATCACATTGAGTCCATAGGAAAAGCCAATACTATTAAAAGGGTATGAGGTGTTACTTAATGGTCTACTTGCTCAAAATGCTTAGTGATATTGCTCCAAAACCCTCAGCCACTTTCTCTCTTTTCCATATATGTCCAAAACCCAAAGTCAAACTCGGCCCCACCGATTTGATCTATCCGGCGCCACCGAGTTCAGTTGACCTAGCCACTGCCAGAAACCCTAGACAATTCGGTCTCATCGATACGGATCTCGGTCTCACCGAGATGGCCTTGCAAACTCTTTGTTTTCCCTCGTAACATTTCGGTCTCACCGAAATGAGCGATCGGTCCCGCCGAGTTTGCCTGACCAACTCTCTGTTTGCTCATTGCTGAAATCGGTCCCACCGAGTTCATGCAATCGGTCTCACCGAGATAAGGTTTTCCCTAAGCCCTAGCACATCGGTCCCATCGAGTTGATAGAGTCGGTCCCACCGAGATTCCTAATGTTCACATTTTGAACTAAATCGGTGTCACCGAGTTCTTATATTCGGTCTAACCGAGTTGGGTCAAATGTGTGTAACGGTTGGATTTTGTGTGGAGGCTATATATACCCCTCCACCCCCTTCTCCATTTGAGAGAGAGCCATCAGAACGTGCATACACTTCCACTACTCATTTTCTGAGAGAGAACCACCTAGTCATGTGTTGAGACCAAGACATTCCAATCCAACCACAAGAATCTTGATCTCTAGCCTTCCCCAAGTTGCTTTCCACTCAAATCATCTTTCCACCATAGCCAAATCTGTGAGAGAGAGTTGAGTGTTGGGGAGACTATCATTTGAAGCACAAGAGTAAGGAGTTCATCATCAACACACCATTTATTACCTTTTGGAGAGTGGTGTCTCCTAGATTGGTTAGGTGTCACTTGGGAGCCTCCGACAAGATTGTGGAGTTGAACCAAGGAGTTTGTAAGGGCAAGGAGATCGCCTACTTCGTGAAGATCTACACGAGTGAGGCAAGTCCTTCGTGGGCGATGGCCATGGTGGGATAGACAAGGTTGCTTCTTCGTGGACCCTTCGTGGGTGGAGCCCTCCGTGGACTCACGCAACTGTTACCCTTCGTGGGTTGAAGTCTCCATCAACGTGGACGTACGATAGCACCACCTATCGGAACCACGCCAAAAATCTCCGTGTCTTCATTGCGTTTGCACACTCCAATCCCATCCCTTACTTTCTTGCAATTTGCATGCTTTATCTTTTCCGCTGCTCATACTCTTGCCATGCTTGCTTGAAATGTATTGTGAATGCTTAAAATTGTGCTAAAACTCCACCTCAACTTCAAGAAATTAAAAACTGCTACTTTTGCTTGTTGAGGGTCTAATCACCCCCCCTCTAGACACCTCTTCTCGATCCTTTCAATTGGTATCAGAGCATTGGTTTCCATTGCTTTGGTTTAATCACCATTGGAGGAAGATGGATGAGTCCATGATTGGGAGTATTAGACGTAGAGTGCCTATTCTTGATGGAGAGTTCTATAGTGCTTGGAAAAATGAGATGCTTGAGATTTTCAATGAATATAATTTGAACAAGTATATTACTAGCCCTTGTGCACCTCCTATTGATTCCTTGCATCCTACCCCCGATGAGTATCTTGACATGACCCGCAATCTTAGAACTATTAATCTTATCATTAGAGGATTTCCTAGAAATTTGCTGGTGTGCTTGCCTACTTTTGAATGTGCTTATACTATATGGAGATATCTTGAGGACCATTTTCCAAACTATTCCCTGAAAAATCTACAAGAAATACTTCAAAAGTCCATAGCTTTTCATAAGATGAAACGCAGTGATCCTAATTTTGATGATTGTCTATTTGAGCTTCGTGACCTTATGCGTGCCAAAGGAGATGTTGGAGTCATTAGTAGGATCATCTCTCAAGTCATTAGAATTCATAAAGATGAACATTGTCATGGACATAAATCTAATGAATCACTCTCTCTAGGTGATGATCATTCACATGATGACGTTGAACATGGATATTATGATGAGGATGATGATAGTGACTTTGATCTTGATGAGTCAATGAGACATTTTGGTCTTATGGCTAACCTTCGTGGTTACATGGCCGGAGGAAAGGAATGGGTTCTTGATAGTGGATGTACCGATCACATGACCGAAGATAAGGACATGTTTCATGAGCTTGCTGAAAATGACGGTCCCCGAAAGTATGTCACTTTCGGTGATAACTCAAAGGGTAAGGTGGTTGGCCTTGGTAAGGTGGCCATCTCACATGATAGCTCTATCCAAAATATTATGCTCATTGAATCTCTTGGCTACAATTTACTTTCCGTATCTAGACTAGCCGATTTTGGTTTTAATGTTCTATTCACTGAAGTAGATTGCCAAGTGTTTCGAAGAGATAATCGTAATATGGTCTTTACCGGTATACGTAGAGGTGATCTATACATTGTTGATTTCACTAAAAAGGCTCAACCTAGAACTTTCTTTATTGCTAAATCTTCTAAAGGTTGGTTGTGGCATAGAAGGTTAGGTCACGTGGGCATGCGAAATCTTGATAAGCTTATTAAAGGTGATCATATCCTTGGTGTTAAAGATGTCATATTTGATAAGCATAGACTTTGCAGTGCTTGTCAAGTAGGAAAACAGGTTGGAGGAAGTCATCCCGTAAAGAACATCATGACCACGAGGAGACCGCTTGAGCTACTCCATATGGATCTTTTTAGTCCCAACGCCTACAAGAGTCTCGGTGGTAACTCGTTCGGTTTGCTCATTGTTGACGACTTTTCAAGATTTACGTGGGTGTTCTTTCTTGATGATAAATCACAGGTCCAAAAGATCTTCAAAAACTTCGCTAGGAAGGCCCAAAACCAATTTGAAGTGAAGATCAAGAAGGTTCGAAGCGACAATGAAACGGAGTTCAAGAACGCCAATGTGGACACCTTTCTTGACGACGAAGGGATTTCACATGAGTTCTCGGCTACGTACACACCTCAACAAAATGGAGTTGTCGAGAGGAAGAACCGGACACTTATCAAGATGGCAAGAATGATGCTTGATGAATACAAGACGCCAATACACTTTTGGGCGGAAGCGGTTGAGACAGCTTGTCATGCAACAAATCGATTGTATCTTCACAAACTTCTCGGCAAGACGGCATACGAGCTTCTCACCGGTAACAAACCCCAAGTTGGATACTTTCGAGTATTTGGCTCAAAGTGTTATATTCTAGATAAGCATCGCCGTTCGAAATTTGCTTCTAAATCTCGTGAAGGTTTCCTACTTGGTTATGGCTCAAACTCTCACACTTACTTTGTCTACAACAATTTCACCCGAAAGGTTGAAGAGACGGTAGATGTGAAGTTTGATGAATCTAACGGCTCACAAGTAGAGCAATTGCCAATTGATGTAGGAGACAAAGATCCTTTAGATGCAATTCAAGACTTGTCTATTGGCAAGATTAGCCAAACGGAGGTGAAGGAGATTACTTCATCCATTCAAGTGGAAGCATCAACTTCACGGCGAGGTGAACCACAAGTTGACTTGGAGGCATCCACAAGTGGAACACGTCAAGACGAAGGAAACGAGGAAGTTGTCGGTGTACTAAGTATTGGGCCATTAGTACCCCATACTTGTGCACGGGCAGTTGTAGCCAAGTCCGCGGCAAGGCTTGTTGGAGGAGCAGTTGGATATTAGTTCAAGGTTGTCAAAGGGACACTCAAACCAAGAATCAGAGGATCAGGAGATAATAAGAGCTGAAGTCCGAAGATTAGGCCCCCGGCAAGATCTTGCCGGGGTGGCTTGCGAAGTCCGGCAAGATTTTGTGCCCGGCAAGATTCTTTCACTGTGCCATCGCTTCAGCACAGTGACCAGCCTGACATTCTGGGCCCTTCTCTGGATGCGTGGCAAGGCACCAGTGGAGGAGAGCTTGAGCGGTGCTGATGGGATGGCCCCTTTTTCCATCCCCAAGAAAATGAGGACACCAAAACGGACACCTCACAGTGCATTAAATGCATTTGTCCTAAACCGTCAGTGGTTAGGTATGATAACCCTGTAGCTACTTTACACCTCAATGTATGTACATTTTGCCACTGTGGTGACCCCTTTGAACATATAAAAGGAGGCCCAAGGCAACTGCTATAGGGGAGAGGATCTTCTGGCCCATTCTACATGCGTAGCTGCTCTTTGAATGTACTGTTCATTGCAAGCGCTCCTGAAGCTTGGGCTCAAGAACATTCTTAATAAAACAAGGCAGGAGTAGGGTTTTACGCTGATCAGCGGCCCGAACCTGAGTAAAATTCCCTCGCGTCCATCGTTGGTTCTGCTCTTTGTGCATACCTCTCTCCCTGCCAAATCGTAGAAGGAATCCACGCGGTCCCATAGGTGTCGTACGCCGACATCTTTGGCGCGCCAGGTAGGGGGAAAAAGGTTGCGCAAACCTGATCCAGTGATCGGCGCCTCAGTTTCTTCATCGTCTTCATCACCATGCCACCCAAGAAGAAGAATGCCGCAACGGTGCTACCATCTACGTCCGTTTTACCCGTACCCTCGCGTACGGGTGACGGTGTGGATGCAGAAGGTAGAGGTTTAGAGCCTCCATGGCGTTCTGGTGATCCAAGCCAGGCGAGCGGCGTCGTTCGCAGCGGCGACGGCAACCTGCACGCCGTTGGATCCAGAGATGGGGTTGTGCTGCCTACGGGCGGCACAGCGAACTCCAGGGATCGGAGGATGCCTCCTAGGACTCCCACGCCGGCGCAAGCGTCACGGCCTTTACAGGTTGCATGCGACGAGCAGCGCCATGGCGCTGGTGGTTCGGGACGTCCCCATGGAAAGACTTCCGTGCATCGATCCCAAGGTGCGCAGGCCCAGCATGTACGCCAAGATGCCGGTGGAAGTGGCGCGCAGTTGTGTGATCGTGATGGTGCTCCTTCTAACATTGTTAGGAGTCAGAGCACCTCACATACCTCGCACCTGTCGCCGCCGCCTACACCAGCGGAAGCTTTGGCACGAGCGCAGCTGCTCCTCGATTTCCCTCCTACTCCGGAGAAGATGGAGGAGTGGCGATCTACCATCCAGAGCCTCATCAGCTTCGTCAACAAGGATGGGCCATAGCAGGCAGGGCCCTCGCGGTGGCGGTCCTTCGATCCGGCACGAGCCGATGGAGAGAAGACTGGAGGCGGTGCGACCACGGTGCACTCTCCTCCACGACAGCAGTAGCGATTGATGACCCGGCGGACCGATGACCATGATGATGATTCCACGGCGTCGTCCGATCCATGGATGCGCCGCGATCAGCGTCAAGTTCTTCAGGAACGAAGCAAAGAGGACGCTCGAACTACCATCGAGCGGCGACGGGAAGCGCGCCATCAATCTGATAAACGCGCAGGACCTGCTGTCGACGAGCCTGCACCAGGGTACGCAGGCGACATGCCTTACGAGGTAGGTTGTCCAGCGTTTACCCGTGAGCTGCGGCTAGTCCAGTGGCCCAATTCCCGAACCTTCAAGCCAGAGGTCCCGGAGAAATATGACGGCAAGACCCACCCGTCGGAGTTCCTGAGCATCTACACCATTGCGGTGCAGGCTGCCGGGGGCCGAGATGACAAGATACTTGCCAAGTACTTCCCGTTGGTGCACAAACCCAACGTCAGGTCGTGGTTGATGCATCTGCCAGAGAATTCCATTTCTTCTTGGTCAGGTCTGTGTCATCAGTTTTTTGGCGCCTTTGTTGGAAGCCATCAAACTCCTGGCCAAGAAAGTGATTTGCATCTCATCCCCCAGAAGGAGGGTGAGCCTCTGCGCAAATATATCCAAAGGTTCAGCCGTGTGCAATACAGTATCCCGGATGTTCATCCTGCCGCCGTTATCGGCGCATTTCGTCAGAACGTGAGTAACCGCAAGATGCGGGAAGAAATGGCAATGAACAAGATCAGGGGTATCGCCGAGCTTTATGCTCTGGCTGATAAATGTGCTCGGGCTAAAGAAGGAAGGAGACTCCCCGGCGAGGATGTTGGCACAGGAGACGACTCTGAAGGCGAAGATGCTGCCGCCCCGACAAAGAAGGGCCGGCGGCGAAACAAGAAGTGTAAAGGCAAGGCCGTGCTTGCTGTCGAGGGATCCGGAGACCCTGGCACCGCCAAGAAGGCCAAAGTTGGCGACCCCGGCAAGGAAGTTGCCGGGTGCGCCTCCTGTCAGGCCTTGGCGGCTGCCGACAAGCCGGAAGGCTCCGGCAAGCAGTATTGCAAGATCCATCACACCAAGGGCCATGATCTCCAAAATTGCCGGCAAGTTGAACAGCTTGTCGAGAAGCAGAGAGCTGAGTATGAGAGGTGAGACAAGGAGAAGGCCCAAGATAGTGCTGAGGGGTCCGGCAAGAAGCGTGGTGGCCGGGGGGGTCACCGCGGCAAAGCCAAGCAATAGACGAAGAGGCCCGCTCGAGGCCGTGACAAAGAAGAGGGTGATGATGATGATGAAGAAGATGATGAGTCCAGTGAGCACGAATTTCAGAAAGCTACAGAGGCCATGTGTATCGACGGAGGCGCCTCGTTGCATTCTTCCCACCATCGACTTAAACAGTGGGTGCGTGAGGTTAATGCAATAGAGCCATCGTTTGATGCACGTAAATCCCTGAAGTGGTCCAACACGCCTATCATTTTTTATGCCGAGGATCACCCTGACCGCACAACTGCGGTCGGGTGCTTGCCATTGTTGGTTTCACCGACAATCCGCAACCTCAAGGTGACAAAAATGCTAGTTGACGGTGGGGCCGGACTAAACCTAATCTCACCAGACATGCTCAAGAAGTTGCAAATTCCTGATGAAGATCTTGAGAAACGGGCACGTTTCAAGGGATCAATCCAGGAAGGACCCAGCCAAAAGGCAAGATAACACTACCAGTAACATTTGGTAGCGAGCTCAACTACAGGACAGAGAAGGTGGTGTTCGATGTCGCTAAGATCCCCATGTCATACAATGGGATCCTTGGTCGCCCAGCGCTGGCCAAGTTCATGGCGGCATCACACTATGCATATAATGTGCTGAAAATGCCCGGGCCGTTGGGCGTCATCACTGTCCACTCTGACAAAAAGGATGCACTCATCTGCGCCGACCAACTCTACCAGGAAGCAGTCGCAGCACCTGCCGTCAAGGCATCTGCTCCTATCGTTGGAACTCCCGGGGGGAAGAAGAAGACCGGCAGGAACCTTGGCGCAAACTCCGGCAAGTGCACCTCCTCGGAGTGCTGCGCTCCGGTTGATGATGTACCAGGAAGTTCCACCGACAAGAACAAGAAATCCAAGGCTGCTCCACCGGAGACCAAGAAAGTGCCCGTCAAAGAGGATGGAACGGGAGGAACTTTCACCATAAGTCCCACCCTTGACGACAAATAGGAAAGCGCGCTCATTGCCTTCCTGCGGGCGAATGTCGATGTGTTTGCATGGCAACCATCTGACATCCCCGGTGTTCCCAGGGAGGTGATTGAGCACCACCTTGCTGTCTGTCCTCACACGCGGCCCGTCAAGCAAAGGGTGAGAAAGCAAGCCTTAGAGCGGCAAGAATTTATTGCCAAAGAGATCAGGAAGTTAGAAGCGGCAGGTTTGGTCAGAGGGGTGCTTCACCGAACGTGGTTAGCCAATCCAGTTGTAGTGCACAAGGCGAACAGAAAATGGAGGCTATGTATTGATTATACAGATATCAATAAAGCCTGTCCAAAATATCCTTTCCCCTTGCTGCGCATCGACCGGATTGTGGACTCCACTGCTGGTTGTAACCTACTGTCGTTCCTTGATGCCTACTCAGGGTATCATCAGATCTTCATGGCAAAAGAAGATGAAGAAAAGACCGCATTTATCACCCCATGTGGTACGTATTGTTTTATACGAATGCCTTTCGGGTTGAAAAGTGCTGGTTCTACATTTGCGAGAGTGGTCCAAATTGGTTTTGAGCCTTAGCTGCATAGAAACATGGAAGCATACATGGATGACATAGTGGTCAAAACCAAGGACAAAGCGACGCTCATACAAGATCTAGAAGAAACATTTACAAATCTGCGCAAGATCAATTTAAAGATCAATCCCGAGAAGTGCGTGTTTGGCGTTCCTTCCGGCAAGCTTCTCGGATTCTTTGTGTCTCAGCGAGGGATCGAGGCGAACCCCGACAAGATCAAAGCTATTGAGCAGATTGAGGCACCAAGACGCGTCAAGGATGTACGTCGTCTTGCCGGTTGTGTTGCTGCCTTAAGCAGGTTTATCTCCAAATCTGCTGAGCGCGCCCTGCCCTTTTTCAAAATCTTGAAGAAGGCAGGTCCAATGAAATGGACTCCGGAAGCGGAGGCTGCGTTGCAAGATTTGAAGAGATACCTCTCTTCTTCGCCGACGCTAGTCGCGCCTAGGCCACAAGAGCCGTTGCTGCTGTACTTGGCAGCGACAAATCAAGTGGTTAGTGTTGCGTTAGTGGCACAGAGAGAAGCTGATGAGGAGGCAGCGTCAGCGGCAGGACCGCCAAGTGATGCGCCGAGATCATCCCCGGCAAGGACTGGTCCCGGCAAGACAGGATCTGCGCAGTCAGAAGAACCAGTGCAAAAGAAAAAGATGGTGCAGCGCCCAGTTTATTTTGTTAGCTCTCTTTTGCAAGGAGCTAGGTCAAGATATTTTGGTGTGCAGAAGTTGCTCTTTGGCCTTCTCATGGCCTCAAGGAAGCTGCGCCATTATTTTCAAGCACATGAAATTACCGTCGTCACTCGCTTTCCGTTGCAGCGGATTTTTGCGAAATCCAGAGGCAACCCGCAGGATCATGGAGTGGGCGTTGGAATTGTCAAGCTTTGATCTCAAGTTTGAAAGTACTTCAACAATTCAGAGCAGAGCCTTGGCGGAGTTCATTGCGGAATGGACCCCAATGCCAGACGAAGAGATTCAAGAAACGACTCTTCCCAGCAGGGAAACTAATCAAGAATGGGTTATGTACTTTGACGGGGCTTTCTTGCTGCAAGGCGCCGGTGCTGGCATGCTGCTTGTCGCACCCACCGGAGAGCACCTCAAGTATGTAATCCAAATGCATTTCCCCCGGAAGAGTTCGACAAACAACACTGCGTGGTACGAAGGGCTGCTTGCCGGTCTCAGGATCGCGGCAGACCTTGGTATTAAGAAGCTCATCATCAGAGGCAATTCGCAGCTTGTTGTCAGGCAAGTTAACAAGAATTACCAGAGTCCATTGATGCAAGCTTATGTGGATGAAGTGAGAAAAATGGAAGAGCACTTTGATGGTCTGCAAATGAAGCACGTTCCTTGTGCCGAGAACAGTATTGCCGATGACCTGTCAAAGCGCGCTGCCCTCAAGTTGCCTGTGGAACCAGGAACTTTTGTGCTCCATTTGACTCAACCATCTGTGGCACCATCAATGAGGCAAGAAAAAAGAAGAAAGTTGAATTCTGGATAGTACTTTCCGGCAGAGTTCCCTGAAACTGCCGGCAAGGAACTTGCCGGGATCAGCGACAAGCCTGCTGGGGAACGACAGGCTCCGGCGGAGCCTCAGGCTTTCGCCATCGAGACAAATGTTCCCCCGGCAGAAAAGATGCCTTTAGTCCTAGCTGTCGAGCCCCAGGCTCCAGCATGGGCACAGCACATTGTCCATTTCCTTCAGACAGGAGAACTCCCCGAAGAGCAGGAAGAAGCAGAAAAAGTAGCCCATCAGTCTACTATGTACCAGTTCGTCGATGACGTTCTATACAGAAAGACACCAAACGGTGTGAAATTGAAATGTATTCCTCGGGAGGATGGACTAGAGCTGTTGGCAGAGATACATGGAGGCATATGTGGCTCTCACATAGGATCAAGAGCACTTGTCGGAAAAGCATTCCGACAAGGTTTCTTTTCGCCCACTCCTCTCCAGGATGCAACTGCACTAGTAACCAAGTATGAAGCGTGCCAGTTTCATTCGAAGAAATCACATCAGCCAGCTCAAGCTCTTCAGACAATCCCTCTCTCCTGGCCATTTTCGGTCTGGGGGCTTGACATACTCGACCCCTTTCCCCGTGCTACCGGGGGCTTTGAGTACTTGTACATTGTGATTGACAAGTTGACAAAGTGGCCGGAAGTGGAAGCAGTGAGAAAGGTGACAGCACAATCAGCCATCAAGTTCTTTAAGGGAATAGTTTGCCGTTTCGGTGTGCCCAACAGGATCATCACCGACAACAGCACGCAATTCACAAGTCGCACCTTCATGCAGTACGTCCAAGACCTTGGTGGCAAAATTTGTTTTGCCTCTGTTGCTCATCCAAGGAGCAACGGCCAAGCGGAGAGGGCTAATGCTGAAGTGATGCGCGGTCTCAGGACCAGAACTTTCGACAAGCTGAAAAAGTGTGGAAAGCGCTGGATTGATGAGTTGCCGGCGGTTCTTTGGTCAATCAGAACGACACCAAATCGAGCCACTGGCCAGACGCCCTTCGCTCTGGTCTACGGAGCGGAAGTAGTTCTCCCCACGGAACTCATATACGGGTCACCTCGAGTGCTCGCTTATGATGAGCTTGAGCAAGAGCAACTGCGCCAAGATGATGCTGTGCTCCTTGAGGAGGATCGTCTTCAGGCTGCTGTGCGAGCCGCTCGCTACCAGCAAGCTTTGCGCCGCTACCATAGCCGCAAAGTTCATGCCCAAAGTCTTGAGGAAGGCGACCTTGTTCTTCGACAGATTCAGTCCGCCAAGAATTCAAACAAGTTGACGCCGAAGTGGGAAGGCCCTTATCGGGTAGTATGAGTCACCAAGCCCGGCGCTGTCCGCCTGGAGACCGAGGATGGCGTTCCAGTGAGCAACTCCTGGAATATCGAACATCTTCGTAAATTTTACCCGTGAGGCGCGGTTGCCGGGGGCCCCCGGCAACCACCTTTTGTACAAGTCTTGCCGGTAGGGCATGTAATCCTTTGTACAAAGCCAGGTGTAGACCCTGTGCGCAGATGAATAAGATTAAGTGTTGTACATTTTCTTATCGATTTCCATGTTTATATATATATGCATGCTTGTCTGAGATATTGTATGACACTTGTTCCCGGTAGGCATTAACGAACCGCCAGGGTTCCATATTTCTATTTTCTCTTCTTTCTTTTTCTCAAAAGGTAGAAGGGTTCCTCGCGCGCACGTTTGCCGGGGGGAAGGAAGATATGGATACCAGTGGGCGACATTCAAAATTGGCATCTTACCGGAGGAAGTACGGCGACAGAAAGCTAAGTTACCAAACTTTGAGCAAGTTTCTTTTATTATGAAGTTATTTTCCTTAGACGATTTCGGTCTTTGTATGGAAAACCTGCACGCGAAGGAACCCTTGTCGTAATCGGTCGCGCCCTTATTTTGTTTCGAGTCCGCTCAACAGTTTAAGTGGCTGCATTGAGAAAGCCAAGGTGTTTTGCCGGCCGCTGCACCTCCAGCAGGCTGCTGAAGTCCCGCATCCAGCGCTCGCGGCAGGTTGCGCGTCGGCAAGTTTTCAGTAAGCGTAGGGTGTACTCCATACATAAAGGAATCAGACAAGGGAAATAGCATGCATGTACCCAAACATAAGCAAGTTATATTACATCAATAAGTTGCCGCAGTTCTAACTTAAGACTTAATTGTCTTTGGCATGGAATGGTGGCGGCGAGAGAAAATGAGGCAGCTAGTCCCTGCGCTGGCCTTCAACCCTCTTGATTGAATCTACTTTTTCAAGGACGGGCACGACAAGCTCTTCCAGCGCCTTGAGATCTGCATCCTTCGGCAAACGATCAAGCACATTGGTGAGGTCGACGCCAGGGTTCTTGTGCACCACCTTGATGAGCACCTAGCGGAGGACGGCCCGGCAAAGCTTGCGGGATTCATCGGCTAGTTGGGTCGCTCGGTTGGACTGGAGTAGCTTCAGAGCATCGATGATTCTTTCAAAGAACATGGTCAACCTGGTGCTCAGAGATACCCTTTCTTCGGAAGAATACTTGAAGTCTGACAGGCCCATGGTTGACAGCTGTGCTGTGAGCTTCTCCGCAGTGTCGACAAGGCGATCAGTCTAGATTTTCACCCCTTTCTCGTAGTCGATTTGGGCGGCGGCAGCGCTCTTAAGCAAGTTCCTCTCATCTTGGAGATCTTTGCTCAGAGCCTTCTCGCGGGTCCTGCCGTCCTCAAGAGACTTCTCCAGCGCGGACAATTTCAACCTCAGATCAGCAATGATATCGTTGGCTGAAGAGAGCTGCTTGGTCTTGTCAGATATGGCAACTTGCATCTCCGCCAGGCTGTGGAGAGTTTTCTCCCTGTCACCTTTGAGCGTCGAGAGCTCCTTGCTGTGTTCTTCAAGATCCATCTCCAGCTTCTTCACTTTGTCGCTCAGCTCGTTCTTGGCGGCCTCTGCAGCCTCAGCAGCATCGACGGCCTCCTTGAGCTTGCCGGCGTGATCTACAGTTAGAGCTTCGAGCGCCTCCCTATGCTTCTGCTCCAGCTCCTGGGTCCGCTGCGTGACAAGCTTCTCGATTTCTTCATCTTTGCTATGAAGCTTGGCGGTGAGTGCCTGCTCACGTGCGGCAAGATCTTCCTCGTGAGCATCAAGCGCAATGCGACGCTCCATGAGGAGGGCATCTTCAGCGGCAATTCTTTGCGCAGCTTCCTCTTGCGCCTTCTCTATGTCAGATTATTTCAAGAGGAGCTCCGTCCAGCTTTGGCTCACTTGTTCCCGGTTGGCAGTCAACACCTGAAAGGCCTCGACGTACCAGATTTGCATTTGCTCAACGCATTTTTGAAAATAAGCCTCAGCTGCTTCAACAACTACAGCTCTGGAATCTACCTTCTCTTTTTTAGCACGGTGGAGCGCTTGGAGCTTGCGGAAGTTATCGCCCATGGCCTGAAGGAGCTGATCTTCCTCAGATTTGCTGCTGCTGACACTTGGTTCATTGACGATCTTGAGCCCAGCAGCAGTAATGATTTCTTCATCAAAAGTTTCCCCTTCGGTCGGTGCCCCAATGCTTGCCGTCCCCGGCAAGTTGACGAACAGGTTCTCGCCAACTTTGAGATATTTGCTTGATGAGGGAACTTCGGATGTTGACGGTTGATCCTCAGCAACCACCTCACCGGCAGCTGGGGGCTCCGTGGCCGGCGTAGTGCCTGGCGCTCCTGTGGCAGGAATGCCGTCAGTACGGTCACCAGCCTCCTCACCGGCCCTTTCAGCAGATTCCTTGGCGGTTTCCTCCTGTGCATCCTTGGCGGCCTCGCTAGTGGCAATCTCGTCGGCTTCGGCGGCAGCATCCCTGGCGGTCTCCTCGATGACAGCATCGATGTCCATGTGTTCCATCACAGGGAATTCTAAAGGAAGAAGGAGGGAAACAAAATGAGATCAAGATTGAAGTTCAAGAAGACAAAAGAAAGAGAGATAAAGGAAAGGATAGCAAGCGCCCTGAGGCAATCGATTACCTGCATCGAGCTGTTGAGAGGTGGCCTCGGCCCTCCCGGCAACCTTGGTTGCCGGGGAAAGGTTGCTTGTGCCCATGTTTGCCGGCTCCTCCTCAATCAAGATAGGCTCGTCGGTAGGATCTCTTGCTGGGGATGCGCTTGTGGGCGTCGTGGTCGACGGAGGTGGCACGACTGGGGCGTCTTCCAATAACTCCCCTTGTTGCCGTTCTTCTCCTGCAAGCCCAAAGATATCAGCGGCAAGGATGGAAACCTCAGCGTCCGCCAGCAGAAAATGAGTAATGAACTTACGCTGGGGGCTGTGCTGGGGGCTGCGTCGAGGGCTAGGTTCTGGGTTGATGACGATAGTTTCTGGCACACTTGTGAAACCTGCCGGAGTCTCGTCACCCATGGAAGTCTTCGCCCCCTTCGCCATCCTCTCTGCCAAGGTTTCTACATCGCTGCAGAGACAAGACAAAACAAGGCTATGAGATTAATCCGAAATTTGGGAGATAAAGGCTGTGACAAGATACTTACTCTTCCTCTTCTCGTTCCGGGCTGAAGCCGGAGATGTCGAAATAGACCTCCGTTGCAGTGTCCGTGTGGTGGGGCGGAGGAGGGGTCCTGGGTCGCTTGGCTATAGTAGGTGCAGGGGGTTGGCGTGGCTCCGCCGCCTCAGCATCCGGTGCGGTTGTGTGAGATGCCCCCGCCGCCCCAGTAGTTGCTGCAGGTGTGTGTCTCGCACGCCGCATAGGTTGTTGTCGAACTCCTTGCCGCGGTGCAGTCTTGCCAGCCGCCTTCTTGCCGGGAGCCTCGCTGCTCGAAGAGGGTTAGCTTGCCGAGATGCCAGAAGCGGCCGTTCGAAGAACACGCTTTGTCTTCTTTGGGGCTGGGGGCTCCTCTTGCGACTCTTCTTCAACTGCGTCTTCGTAGGACGAGCTCTCAGCGGTTGCGCTGCTCTGTTCCCCGGCAGCCTTGTCTACCCCGGCAGGATTTTCTTCCATCACGACTTCTGCGTCACTAGTTTCCCATTCTATGAAACCGACGCTGCCGGCCTTCGCGGCAAGATTCGCCTCTTCCGCCCTAGTGGCAATATACGCCGCTTCTTCATCAGTGGTGGCACGAATGAGGTTCATCTCTTCCCGGATGGCCCTATCCAACAAGTTATCGAAGAACTTTTGTACTTCCTCCTCAGATGGCTCGGCCCAAGTCGCGTCAAGACCATGGGCGTTGAACATTGGCATTGTGGCGATGATCGACCCCAGGGCGGAGTTGTTGCACAAAGGGACGATTCTTGCCGGCAATCGATGTTTGTCATCGCGCTGGAATAGCCTGTGGCGGAGAGCGCCAAGTTGCACAGCAGTCAAGTTGTTGTTCAGCCCGGGGCGTAGCCTCATAATATCTGCGGCATTTTGGTACTCCCAAGCTGGTCTTCCCTTGCTCTGTAGGGGGGCGATGCGGCGGCGGAGGAAATCGAAGCCAATCATCTCCATTGTGAGCCCGACAGCTTTCAGACGAAGGATTCTGGTGGTGGCGATCATGAGCCTCTCGTCTTCTGCGGCGAAATCGCTCCAGTCACTGCCGCGGACCGCCTTCTGCTGTCGGGGCAAACAGAACGGATAGGGATCTTTTTCCTTGATCCTGCACCACTCAGACCGCCATTCATCCCACTTCTCGCGGTAGACCCCATCTGGATATATTTCCTTGTTCCAAGCCCTTGGGATCTAGGCGATAGAACCGGAAAGGGCCTCCCCTTTTTGGATGCAAGGAATGAAGTAATGGCGGAAGAGCGCAGTGTTGGGAACTACTCCGGCAAAAATTTCGCAAAGATGGGCAAAGATGGACATACACAGTACGGCATTCGGCGTGAAATCAAAAAGATGGAAGCCGTATGTGTACATAATGTCGTTGAAGAAGTCAGAGAATGGAGGACAGAGCCCGCAATAGAAATAAGCAACGAAGAAGGGATATCTGTCTGGTCCGCTTTTGGAACAAGGACCTGGAACCACGCGAGTCGCGGGGTGAGCCTTCGTCTCCCTTGCCCACATGCACTGGTACCGGTTCTTCAGAGCTTTCGCGTCGAGCGTCGGGGCGAAGACGACATACTTCTTCCGCATCATCACCAGCTCGCTCTCCGGGACATCGGCTTTCATCTCCTTGCCCTTGCCCTTGCTGGCCTTGGGTGGCATGGCGGCTCTAAGGGCGGAAGCCGAAGATGGAGCGGGTGCGGAGGCGGTGAGCGGATGAGGAGAAGCTTTACTCTGGGCTCGAGAGAAGGAAGGCAATGGCGAATTCCAGATTGGAAAGAAGAGGGGGGTAAATGGGCAGCGTCTCTGCTGTTTCCTCTTTATGGGGAAGGAGCGAGGCCGCCTCTTTTACTACCCAATGTAAATACGCCTCTACAAGCGCGCTGCGGCTGCAGCCTTTCAGCGCACGCTTCCCACGTCGCGCATTCAACACGCGCACTGGAGGGGCGCAGTAAGCAGAATAATTGCAAGCAGATTAACCTCAGCCACGTGCGCCCGTGCACTGTTTGGGCCTAGCCCAACAATGCCTCGCGCTCGTGTGTGGCCTAGGACCGGGGGCTCCTATCGGTGTACTAAGTATTGGGCCATTAGTACCCCATACTTGTGCACGGACAGTTGTAGCCAAGTCCGCGGCAAGGCTTGTTGGAGGAGCAGTTGGATATTAGTTCAAGGTTGTCAAAGGGACACTCAAACCAAGAATCAGAGGATCAGGAGATAATAAGAGCTGAAGGCCGAAGATTAGGCCCCCGGCAAGATCTTGCCGGGGTGGCTTGCGGAGTCCGGCAAGATTTTGTGCCCGGCAAGATTTGCGCCCGGCAAGATTCTGTCACTGTGCCACCGCTTCAGCACAGCGACCAGCCTGACATTCTGGGCCCTTCTCTGGATGCGTGGCAAGGCACCGGTGGAGGAGAGCTTGAGCGGTGCTGATGGGATGGCCCCTTTTTCCATCCCCAAGAAAATGAGGACACCTAAATGGACACCTCATGGTGCATTAAATGCATTTGTCCTAAACCGTCAGTGGTTAGGTATGATAACCCTGTAACTACTTTACACCTCAATGTATGTGCATTTTGCCACTGTGGTGACCCCTTTGAACATATAAAAGGAGGCCCAAGGCAACTTCTAGAGGGGAGAGGATCTTCTGGCCCATTCTACATGTGTAGCTGCTCTTTGAACGTATTGTTCATTGCAAGCGCTCCTGAAGCTTGGGCTCAAGAACATATTAATAAAACAAGGCAGGAGTAGGGTTTTACGCTGATCAGTGGCCCGAACCTGGGTAAAATTCCCTCGCGTCGATCATTGGGTCTGCTCTTTGTGCATACCTCTCTCCCTGCCGAATCGTAGAAGGGATCCACGCGGTCCCATAGGTGTCGTACACCGACAGAAGTGCAATAAGATGAACCACATCGACCTCCCTTTCCACCTCCACAAGAGAACAACGTCAACAACAATGAAGAAGGACAAGAAGAAGAAGAGGAAGACAATGAAGAGGATGTTCCACCCCGACCCAAATAAAAGCTCTCACGAGTTAGAGCAAGAGTCTCAAGAGATCATCCCGTCGAACAAATCTTCGATGATATTCAAACCGGGAGAATTACTCGCTCTAAAACTCGTTTGGCTAACTTTTGTAAACACTATTCATTCATTTCTAGTATTGAACCTATGAAGGTTGAAGAAGCTCCTGATGATCCGGATTGGGTGAACGCAATGCATGAAGAGCTACACAATTTCGAGAGGAATCAAGTATGGACGTTGGTTGAAAAGCCTGATGAGAAGCACAATGTCATTGGAACCAAATGGGTGTTTCGGAATAAGCAAGATGAGGATGGACAAGTTGTACGCAACAAGGCCCGTCTCGTCGCTCAGGGCTACACTCAAGTTGAAGGTATGCACTATGGGGAGACATATGCCCCCGTTGCTAGACTTGAGTCCATACGCATCTTACTTGCTTATGCCAATAATCATGATATCACTTTATACCAAATGGATATTAAAAGTGCTTTTCTTAATGGTGAAATTGATGAGGAAGTCTATGTTAAACAACCTCCCGGCTTTGTTAATCCCAAGAAACCCGATCATGTTTACAAACTTCACAAAGCTCTTTATGGTCTTAAACAAGCTCCTAGAGCATCGTATAAATGCTTGACCAAGTTTCTTATTGAAAAAGGCTTTGAAATTGGGAAGATTGATTCTACACTTTTTACTAAAAGGGTTAATGGTGAACTATTTGTGTGCCAAATTTATGTGGATGATATCATATTTGGTTCGACTAACCCTCACTTTAGTGAAAAGTTTGGAAGGCTAATGTCGGAGAAGTTTGAGATGTCAATGATGAGTGAACTCAAATTCTTTCTTGGTTTGCAAATCAAGCAAACTAAGGAAGGTACCTTTGTTTCTCAAACAGAGTATACCAAGGACCTTTTCAAGAAGTTCAACATGCAAGAAAACAAAGGTATGAAAACACCCATGCCTACTAATGGACATCTTGACTTGACTAAGGATGGCAAACCGGTTGATCAAAAGGTTTACCGCTCTATGATTGGTTCATTATGTAAGTGCATCTAGCGCCCCTTAGTGATTTTGGTGTATTGAAGACTTATAGGTTAAGGGACTAATGCGTTTGTGAGTGTACACAGGTCTATAAGTCTATGAGGAGTTTGTTATTTATGATGAATGTCGACCCCTAAAAATGAATGTCTTCAACTGAAGACTTTGGTTTTCTTGAAGACTTTGAAAGTGAAGAAATTGGTGTGACCCTGAAGACTTGATATTCATGCGAGGATTATGAAGCGTGAAGACTTTTGTTTTTGTAGTTTCATTTTCTTCTTCTTGAGTCATAGGAAACACCGTACTGTTAAAGGGGGTCGAGGTAAAACTAAGGAAAAGTTTCCAAGTGATGCTCAACTCAAAATCCTACACCTACCCAATCCTTTCGAGTGAAGCCATTGGAAATCTCATACAATTTAGTCAAGTTCTTCAGTGATAGAGACGAAGTTCTTCTGTTCGCTGAGGAATTTGTTCTGACCGAGGAGTTAGGAATTCGCCAGTGCGGATTGTCTACAAGTGAGGATCATGATAGCCATGAGGAATTTGATACTCAAATATCCGACCGTTGCTGTGCTGCGCGCCAGCTGTCCAAAAATCCTACCCACCTAACGGTTATATCATTGAAGGGCATTTATGTCTTATCATGTCGGGCTGCTCCCTAGGCTATAAATAGCCACCCCCTTCAACCACTAGCTGGTTGGCTACTCCGAGAGATAGATTGACACTTGTCATTTAGAGCATCCCATCCTCCGAGGATTTTGAGCAAAAATCATCAAGTGAGGAAAAACCCAAAAAACCCAAACACCTACAAACCCAAAGTGATTGAGCATCACTGAAGAGATTGTTCCTGTGTGGAACCGACGCTTGTTACCTTTGAGGACTGTGCATCCTCTAGACGGTTAGGCGTCATGGTCTAGAGCATCCAAGAGAAAATTGTGGATTGCCGAGTGACCGAGTATGTGAAGGTTTGGAAGTCACCTGAAGACTTACCACGAGTGATTGGGCGAGGTCTGTGTGACCTTAGCTCAAGGAGAATAGGTGAGGACTGTGTGTCCTCAGGTTTAAATACCTAGCCGCTCTAACCAGACGTACAACTGTCACAACAGTTAGAACTGGTCTACCAAATCATTGTCTTCACCGAGCTACTGGTTCTATTTCCTCAACCCTTTCAATTCCTCGCATACTTGCTATGTATTTGATCATTACTGTTTGAAGACTTTAACTGAAGACTTTCTCAATTTCCTCAGTTCAATTTCTTCAGTCAGTTTGTCTTCAGCCTGCTTATCCTGTGTTTACGCTACTTGTACTCTGTTTTATTTCATTTCATCATGATGACTATGCTACTGCTTTATTATGTATGTACCTGAGTACTTATTCCGCTGCTTGTAGTTCGTTGCTCAGGAATTTCCTCACCTTGAAATTCCTCAGTGACGAATTTGTAAAAATTGCCTATTCACCCCCCTCTAGTCGATATAACGCACTTTCAATTGGTATCAGAGTAGGTACTCCCTTGTTCAGTGTGATTTTGGTTTAACCACCTAGAGTTTTAGTTATGTTGACTGTAGGCATGATCAAGGTCTCAGCTGGGTGTCCTACCTTCGATGGGACGGACTACCCCTACTGGAAGAACAAGATGCGCATGCATCTTGAGGCAATTGACAATGATCTCTGGTACATTGTGGAAAATGGCGTTCCCTCTGTCACTCCTTCCGTAAACGCTGCTGATGTGAAGAGATTCAAGCAACTCGACTCTCAAGCGAAGAATATCATATGTGGCCATCTGAGCAAAGGGCAGTATGGCAGAGTGAGTGCTTTGGAGACAGCTAAGCTTATCTGGGATAGGCTGTCCAAAGTCAACGAAGGAGTCTCAACTCAACGTGACTCTCGAGTTGACGTTCTTCGCAATCTCTTCAACCGCTTCAAAAGACTCGACAACGAAAATGTTCAGCAAACCTTTGATCGTCTCACTGACATTTCAAACGAGCTTCAAGCACTGGGTGCCACTGACATCACCAACCATGAAGTGGTGAAGAAATTGCTGAGGTCACTCGATTCTTCATTCGATACACTGGCACTGATGATTCAAGAATGTGGAGACTACAAGTCACTTGATCCTGCTGATATCCTCGAGAGACTAAATACTCATGAGTTCCAACTTGCTGAGAAGAGAGATCTCTACGGACCGAGCTATGGCAGATCTCGTGCACTGAAAGCCAAGGCAGTCTCTGAATCTGAAGATGAAGATTCTGGTAGCAGCCTTGGTGATCCTGAAGAATTGAGTCAGGAGCTAGCAATGCTCGTGAGGAAATTCCAGAAGTTCTCTAGACGTGGCCGATTTGGAAAATCCTCAAGAGGTGATGACATGAAATCAGAATCCTCATCCCGTGACTACAAGAAGAGAACTTGCCATAAATGCAAGAAACCTGGTCACTACATTACTGATTGTCCTCAGTGGGAGAAGGAATCAAAGAAGAAGAAATACAAGGATGACAGTTCCGATGACTCAAAGAAGAAGAAGAAATCTTCAAAGTCCTCATCGTCAAAATCTTCAAAGTCTTCCTCTCACAAGAAGAGCAGTTCCAAAAAGGCTCGGGCATTCATTGGCAAGGAAATGGACTCTAAAGCTGAATCTGAGGAACATGAGGAAGAGGAGGCATCTGAGGAGTCAGACTCTGGTGTGGCGAGCCTAGCCCTCGCTACTGCTTACGTTAGCAAGTCCATCTTCAACACTGAGGAAAATGGCTTCCCCAACACTGCTGATGACGGCAACGATGACTATGCTCCCACCTATTGCTTCATGGCAAAAGGTGCCAAGGTACTCAAATATCCCTCCTCTGAATCAAGTGAGGATGAATCTGATGATAACCTCAAACCCAACTATTCCAAACTTGCTAATATTGCTGTTAAACAACAAAAGGCTTTGGAAAAGGTTCAAAATATGCTAGACAAAAGCGATGATCTGTTAGGTGAGGAAATGGATCGAACTCAAACACTGACTGATAATCTTCAGCAACTACAGTCTAAGTTTGACAACCTTCAAGGTCGTCATGAAACTCTCTTAGCCGATCATGAGAAGCTTTCTTATGAATTTCTTCAAAGAAAGCAAGATCTTGAGAAGCTAAGGGTGAGTCATGAAGATCTTCAGAAGGAAAATGATTCTTTGCTTGCTCAACAGATCAGTTCCACTCAGGAAGAATTTATTCCACCATGCTTGAAATGCATTGAACGTGAAACTGCTAATTCTTCACCTGAATGTTCAAATGCTTCTATTGCTGCAAATTCTTCAACTATCTCTGTGGTCACAAATTCCTCATCTGAGGATACCACTAGTATCACTGACGAAAATCCAGGGTTGAAGGAATTGTATGTGACAGGCATGTACAAAAGCCTCAAAGGGCATCAGACTCTTTGTGATGTGCTCAAAAAGCAGATCTTGAACAGGAACCCTAGGAAAGAGGGTATTGCCTTTGAGAGGAAACTCAATGCTGATGGAACCTACTGGAAACCTGAGCAGTATCCCAAAACCTCATGGGTTGCTGCGAAGGGATCTCCCGTAGATCCATCCACTTTATCTGGTTTTACTTGTGAATCCTCATATTCATCTGATGAGTCACTTGACTCCAACTATAAACTATTCAAAAATCAGAATGGTGAAGTATTTGCTAGATATGTTGGATCGAACTGCAGGAATGGCCCCCCTATGAAGAAAATCTGGGTTCCCAAAAGGTGCCTTGAAAGTCTTCAGGTGAATGTCCTCATGACACCACCTGTGAAGAATAAGAACCCCAGATCAAATTCTTCATATGGACCAATGTCTTCATATGGATCCAAGTCCTCTTATGGATCAAATTCCTCACATGGATCAAATTCCTCACATGATCATCATCATGCTAACGCTTCTGTTTCGCAGGGAAAATCTAAGAGTTCTGATTATGTGCATTATTCTTCAAATCATTATATTCATAGGTCCTCGAAGAATTTCTCTGCTTACTCATATGTCTATGCTAATCCCTCTCCTGTGAAACGAAGCACTCTGGCTTCAATGCCACCTTTCTCTTATGGAGCTCGCAGAATGATGAACTCTTTGCCACCCCTCCAGATGTGGGTGGTGAAGAAAAAGAACTAATCTCTTATGCAGGGTCAGGTCTCCAGATGAACTAAATCGTCTGAAGAATTTGCTGGAGACCTGAAATGCTTGAAAGGATGCAAGCTAATCATGAAGAAATGATTTATTCATTTCTCATGTCCTCACATTGCTATATATATATATATATATGTTGCTTTAATTGATGAAATATGTTTGATGAATTTGATGTCATATTCTTCACTCTGAAGTATATGAGTTCGTAAGATGCACTAATTCATCTGCAGGATGATTTACCCAAAGCTACTGAGTGGGTCCTCGATAGTGGATGTACAAATCACATGACCGGTGACAAGAGCTTACTGATGAACACTCCTTTATCTCCATCACACTTGAAGCATATCACCTACGCTAACAAAGGCAAAAGCAAGGTATTGGGTCTAGGTAGGGTTGCAATCTCAAAGGATCGACACATGGATAAAGTCATGCTTGTCGAGTCCCTCGGATTCAACCTCATGTCTGTCTCAATGCTTTGTGATCTTGATATGGTTGTTGTCTTTAGCAAATATCGTTGCTTAGTGCTCATGGAATCTGACAATTCCAAAGTCTTCGAAGGCTTTAGGAGAGGAGACTTGTATATTGTTGATTTCTCTGCAGGACCACAGCCTGCCACTTGTCTACTTGCTAAAGCTTCATAAGGCTGGCTATGGCATCGACGACTGGGTCATGCTGGCATGAGGAACTTACACACGCTGGTGAAGAAAAAGCACGTCATTGGCATCGAGGGTGTC
Source organism: Thinopyrum elongatum (assembly GCA_011799875.1). Lineage (NCBI taxonomy): Eukaryota > Viridiplantae > Streptophyta > Magnoliopsida > Poales > Poaceae > Thinopyrum > Thinopyrum elongatum. Next base: position 196,134,727 of record CM022297.1, on the reverse strand, counting down.
AAATTCCTCAAAGATCATCTTTGTGGGGCTTGTGAGGCTGGAAAGATGACCAGAGCCAAGCACCCCTCGAAGACTATCATGACTACTTCTCGTCCTTTTGAATTGCTTCATATGGATCTCTTTGGCCCTACTCATTATGCCACACTAACAAATGCAGCATCTCTATATGGCTTTGTCATTGTTGATGACTATTCTCGTTACACATGGGTGCATGTCATTACTTACAAAACTGAAGTGCAGGAAGTCTTCAGACGATTTTCCTCAAGGGCTTCGATGAATTTCGGTGTGAAGATCAAGCATATACGTAGTGACAATGGGACCGAGTTCAAGAATACTGGTCTTGATGACTATCTCGATGAACTTGGTATTACTCATGAGCTATATGCCCCATACACACCTCAGCAGAATGGCGTTGTGGAGCGCAAGAACAGGACTCTTGTTGAGATGGCTCACACCATGCTTGATGAATACAAGACACCTCATCACTTCTGGCCTGAGGCAATTGATACTGCATGCCACATCATCAACAGGGTATATCTTCATAAATTCTTCAAGAAGACCTCATATGAACTCCTCACTGACAAGAAACCCAATGTGAGTTATTTCAAAGTCTTCGGTGCTAAATGCTGGATTAGAGATCCTCATCACAATTCTAAATTTGCACCGAAAGCACATGAAGGTTTTATGCTTGGTTACGGAAAGGACTCGCACACCTACAGGGTCTTCAACACCTATCACAACAAGGTTGTTGAAACTGTAGATGTGCGGTTCGATGAGACTAACGGCTCGCAAAGAGAGCACCTACCTCCTGTGCTAGATGAAAAGACGCCTGAGGAAACCATCAAGTTCAAAGCTACTGAGGACGTCATTCCTACTGAAGAATCTGCTGAAGAAATCATTCCAGAACATGAAGGACAGCATGCTGGCGCACCTGAAGAAAATGGCTCTGAAGAAAATGCTGAGCCAAATCAAAGTCGTCAACCTGCTCATCCTCGCGTTGCAAATGAAGTACAGATTGAGAGAATCATCAACGACATCAACGCACCAGGTCCTCCGACTCGCTCAAAAGCTTCACATTTGTCTAACTTTTGTGGGCATTTTGCTTTCGTCTCTATCATAGAGCCCACCAAAGTTGATGAGGCATTTCTGGAGCCTGAATGGATTCAAGCAATGCAAGAGGAATTACATCAATTCAAGCTGAACAATGTGTGGGAGCTTGTCAAGCGACCGGACCCATGCAAGCACAATATCATCAGTACAAAATGAATCTACCGCAACAAGCAAGATGAAAATGGCCTAGTGGTGAGGAACAAGGCTCGTCTTGTGGCTCAAGGCTACACACAGGTTGAAGGAATTGATTTCGATGAAACTTTTGCACCTGTTGCTAGACTTGAGGCTATTCGCATATTGCTTGCTTATGCTAACCATCATAATATCATCTTATATCAAATGGATGTGAAAAGTGCATTCCTCAATGGTAAGCTTGAGGAAGAAGTATATGTTGCTCAACCCCCAGGTTTTGAAGATCCTAAGCATCCTGACAAAGTCTTCAGACTCAATAACGCCCTCTATGGCCTCAAGCAGGCCCCTCGGGTGTGGTATGATACTTTGAAGGAATTCCTCATGAAGAAAGGCTTCAAACCCGGTTCACTCGACCCAACTCTTTTCACCAAAACCTATGATGATGAATTATTCGTGTGCCAAATATATGTTGATGATATTATCTTTGGCTGTACTAACCAACATTACAGTGACGAATTTGCTTACATGACGAGTGAGGAATATCAAATGTCCATGATGGGAGAATTGAAATTCTTCTTAGGTCTTCAAATTCGTCAACAACGAAATGGCATCTTCATTTCTCAAGAGAAATACCTCAAGGACGTTCTGAGGAAATTCGGTATGCAAGAATGCAAAGGTGTCAAAATCTCTATGCCCACAAATGGCCATCTATGCACTGATGAAAATGGAATAGACTTCGATCAAAAGGTATACCGCTCCATGATTGGCTCTTTATTGTACCTATGTGCATCAAGGCGGGATATTATGCTTAGTGTTTGCATGTGTGCCCGTTTTCAAGCTACACCGAAGGAATCACACCATAAGGCTGTGAAACATATTCTTCGATATCTAGCTCACACTCCAACACTTGGATTATGGTATCCCAAGGGCTCGGCTTTTGATCTCATTGGATATTCTGACTCTGACTATGCTGGTGATCGTGTGGACCGCAAGTCAACATCAGGCACATGCCATTTCCTCGGACGATCCTTAGTATGTTGGTCCTCGAAGAAGCAGAACTGTGTATCACTCTCTACTGCTGAAGCTGAGTATATTGCTGCTGGTTCCTGCTGTGCTCAATTGCTATGGATGAAGCAAACCCTCAAGGACTACGGCATCAATGTGAAGAATGTGCCTCTCTACTGCGACAACTAGAGTGCCATCAAAATTGCTCATAACCCAGTTCAGCACTCGAAGACAAAGCACATCGAGATTCGTCATCATTTTCTTCGAGATCATGTGTTGAAGGGTGACATCTCTATTGATCCCGTGAAGTCTGAAGAACAGCTAGCGGATATCTTCACAAAGCCCTTGGATGAGAAGAGATTTAGCAAGTTGCGGTGTGAGCTAAATATCTTAGAATCTTCGAATGTCCTTTGAAAAGGACACACATCCTAACACTTATGCAAATTGATGACTTAGATGTGCAACACACGAAGAAACGTTTTTCTTCAATCAATGAAGACTAACCCTCTAAGTGTGAAGAAATTAATGAAGAATTTGATACTCAGAGCCCTACGATAATTGTACGTGGTGTCTGAAATCATCATTCTTACACGGTGGGTCACGCCACCACAAAAAGTTGAAAATCTTCAAAATTTGAGTTTTTCATCATTGTGCAAATTCTTCAAATTTGCAAAATCTTCTCTCTTTTCGACTGTGTTCTTTATTGACTATATATATATTTGAGTTTTCTGTCCTCTACAGCATTCACTTATTGCTAATTCTTCAAGTTGTTTTTCTTCTAAGTGAATGTGATCGGACCCGTTCCCCCTCTATGCTAAACTCAATCCAGTCCGTTCACAAATTCTTCATGTGCGTTCTATTTGAAACCCGTTCAAAGTCTTCACTGTGTCCTTGACAGCTGAAGAATTTGCGAACGAAACATTAAAATATTCTTATCTGAATTTTCGGCTTTTGCCGCTCAAACCGTTCCATATCCTTCGATAAGATTTATCTATTCACCCACGATCTAACACGATCTCCACTTCACAGTACGTGGGTGACACATGTCGTTAGGATAAGAAGGGTCAGGGGCACGTTCGTCCATTTTCTTCGGACGAGTGGTTTTTTCACCTCTGCTATAAATACCCCTCGCCCTCCTCAGATCTCATTTACCCCGCTCGATCTTACTCCCTCGCTCGAGCTCTCAGACCTAGCACCGCCGCTACACTCCATCGTCGTCGGTGAGGAAGAGCTTCACTGCCTCGACCTCATCGCCGTCGTACTCACGCCGGCCGCGGAAATCTTCACTCCGCCGCCGCCATAGCTGTTTTCCATCGCCAAGTTAGGGCGTGGAAGATCTGAACAGATGAACTTCTCCACTGCTACTCTCAGTTTGTCATGTTCTTCGTCAAGGGTAAATAAAATTTATTTTTACTGCCCTTGTTGATTCTGATGATTTCCACAAAATCTTCAAAAGGTGTTTATTCTTCAACTTTCATGTTCTTAAACACCAACTTGCTTCTGTTCTTGATCTGTTTCTCTAAGCAATGTTTTTTCTTCAAGATTCCTCAATTGTGTGGATTTTTCAATCTACACAACTCTGGAACCTAAGTCAAAGAACGCTTAGTGAAATTCCTCAAGACACCCCTGGTTAAATTCCTCAAACTTGATACTTTTGAAAAACTTCTGAGAACGCATATGACCTCTCCAAATTCTTCGCACCTATATTGTGTTCACAGGTACACATGTCTGCTGCTGAATCACTAGGTTCTCATCAACTTAACTCATTTGCAACATTTCTCGAAGATAAGTTACACACTTCCTCAGAAACATCCATTGTTCAAAATCCTCTAGTGAAGAAAATGGTTGATGGTAAAAGACCTCAAAAGGCAGGAAAGAGGCCAGAAACAAATACTGCTTTTGAGATCCCTGATGACATCTATGATGAATATTGTACTCCTGATGAAGCAACTCATGGCAAGGAGAACAAAAATTAGCGCAAAGTGCGCATTCAGAAGATTGAGAGGAGATGGGCAAGAGAATGGAGGGAATATCGCTATGTCACTCCCAAGTACATGAAGAAATTCGCTGTTAATCCTCCATGTCCAAGACCTCCATTGGCTCCTGGCCAAGAAGCTGATCCCACTAGCATCAGAAGAGGTGAGGAATTTCCCAAGGAGTGGGCTAAGCGACAAGCCAAGCTGGCCAAAATGGCTAAGGAGGCAGTGAAGAAATTCAATGAAGATTCTGTTGCTGCCGCCGCTGAGGCCTCTGCTATCAAGCCTAAGAAGGCTATGCTGAAGAAATCAGCTGTCAAGACAAGTTCCTCAGCTGCAATGCCCTCACGGCCAAGCTCTTCAAAGCCCTCACGGCCTGATCCTCAAGCAAATTCCTCAAAAGCAGCTCCAACTCCCTCTGTTGCAAAATCCTCAGCTGCTCCTGCAAAGTCCTCAGCACCTGTGCATCTTGCCACATGCCAAAGGACTACTGGAATCTCAATTGCTTCAGGAGTCTCTGCAAGTTCTTCAGCTCCACCTCAGTCTTCAACAACTCCGACCTTGCTGAAGAAAAAGGCCACTGCTGGACGAGGCACAAGGACAAGTCCTCACAAGAAGCAGGTCGCCTTTCAGGTTCCGTCAAGCGAAGACGAAGCTGATGATGAAGAATTAGCTGAGATCATCAGAGATCGACAACAAAGGGCCTCTAGAGCCAAAGGCAGTGCTGTGCCCCTCATGCTGGATCCAAGGAAGATCCTTGATTTCATCGATCTATGGCACAAGGATCCAAATACACCTTTTCCTGAATTAAACCTCACTCCTGGTCAAAGTCACATGTTGACAGCCTTCATCAATGAAGAGAAATAGAAATTTGAAAAGGCCAGGCAGGTGAAGAAGGCTCAGTACAAGAAGGAGCATTTTCTGAAGAACAATGTTGTAAAAATGTCTCCTGAAGAACTTGTGACTATGCAGGTTGAGATAAAAGCTCTCAGTGATGAATTTCATGCATACCGTGCAGATTGGCTAGGTGCCAAAGTCAGATTCGTCAGAATGGCAAAAGGATTTACTTCAAGTGTTGCAGCTTCATCGCAACCCAAATTTCCTCAGACTGGAACATCTGTTCAGTCTGCTGAAGAAAATGAAAGCGCCAGAGCTAATGAAGAAATTCCAGTCTCTGAAGAAAATGCCAGGGCAACCTCCAATATTGCGCCTGAAGAGCAATCCAGGCCAATTAATACATCTGCTACTGCGCCTGAGGAATCTGAACAAGCCAGGGTAACTGCATCAGTTGTGCCTGAAGAAATTCAACCAATTTCTTCTTCTCCTCCTGCATCGATGACAAGCATCAACCTTCCTTCTGCATCAGAAGCTAAGAAAACCAAGGCTGCGGAGCGAGCAGCTGTGAAGAAAAGGAAAGCATCTGCCTCCTCAGAGTCTTCAGCTCCCAGGAAAGTGAAGACTTTGACGAGTTCATCTGAAAACCCAATTGATGCTATTCCAATATCAAGCATGCCATCAAAGGAGATCATTCCCTTTGGTGAGGAATATGAAATTCCAAGTAAATCTGATGAAGAAGATCCTTCTGCTGCTTCGACAGAGCAGTTGGATGAAGAAATTGAAGTGGATACTATCCCTTCAACCCCACTGGTATCATCGCCCATGCCTCAGTTCACAGCTGAAGAGGCAGGCGTCGAAGGAATTGACGAAGATGAGGATGTGGATATTGGGTCTACAACACCTATTCTGAATGATGACTTTTGGGAAAGTCATCACCCCAATTCACCTCTGACTACCCCGCTACATCAAGTTCCTCAGTCCCCTGTGCCAACTGAAGAAATTCATACGCGCTCTGATGAACGTCAAGCTTCACTTCATTCTATTCCTGAAGAAGTTCCAGCCACTAGCGCTGATGTACATATGTCTGAAGAAATGGAGGCCAAGGCTGCTACTGAAATTCCTCAGCCTGTGGCTCCAGTGGCTATACCTCAAGAGGCTATGAAGACTTCAACTGTTAATCTTCAGCCCAAGCCACAGAACCCTCACTCCAAGAAGCAGAAGTTTAATGCTAAGGATTTCTTCAATGAGCATATATTCTTCACTGACTACAATCCCTATGACTCTGCTCGACTTCGTCACAAGCGCTTCTGGACTGCAAGCCAGATGAACTTCTATTCATCATTGTTGTTTGATAAGGATAAGATCTTTGAACATGGGCAAATTCCTCATGTAGATATGGAATCGCTGCCCTGCTTCACCCCAGCCCTCAGTGTTCTTCATGACGCTGGGTTACTCAATTTCTGCACCGACATCTGCGATTGGAATGAAGAACTCATTCTTCAATTCTTCGCCACGCTGCACATTACTGGAAATGTTGATGATGTCAATTCATGGGTATTGGACTGGATGACCGATAATACTCATTTCAAAGCACCGGCCTCTGAATTGCTTCATGCCGTCCTAGTCAGTCCTCCCACTGAAGGTGCAAGGCTTCTCTATGTTGAACCTGAACTGTCTGATCATCTGATGCAAGTGCTGATGAAGCCTTTGAAGTCTGGCCAAGCTCCAAGGACCAAATTCCTCGTCAAGGAATTGCTCTATGTGCCAAGGACAGTTTATCGCATATTGACCAAAACCCTCAGTCCAATCAAGGGCCACAACTCTGATGATGAAGAGGTTGTTGGCATTATGAAGAATCTGTTGTTCAATATCATTCATGGTATTCCTATCAACTACCACGATTTCTTCATGAGGACTTTGGCCAATGCTGCTCTGTCACCTTTTGAATTGAAGCCTTATGCTCCCTGGATCATGAAGTTCATCAGATCAAGGTCTTCAATTCATTATAAGGCTGACTTTCAAAATCATCTCAGCTATTTGCCCCCTATTGAAGTCCTCAAACGGACTATTTCCTCAGCTGACGAGAAGGGCAAGGCTGCTGTTATTGATGAAGGTACTCGTCCATTGGATGGACAGTTTCGCAAAGCCACTTCCTATTCCACCAATGATGACTCTGCAACTCAAGATTCTGCCGCCAAAGCTTCAGAACATCATCCTCAAGCCACAGCTCCGCGTGTGATGACTGATCGTTAACTTCTCCTTAGTCTTCATTAGAAAGTTGATCGAAATCACAAGTGGGTCAAGCGTCAGTTTGGTACAATTCTTCAGAACATGACAGTCACTCAAAATACTGTGAAGAAGAATCACTACTACTTGCATGAAGTCTTTGACCGCACTTGGGCGATTCTGTCTAATCTTCATAGTGCTAAAGAACTCAAGGAGATGGGCTTCCAACAGGACTTTGACTGGTCTCAGCCACCTTCGAAGAAATTCAAGAAAGTCAAAGTTCCTCAGCTTGTTGCCAGTTCATATTCTTCATCGCGTGAGACGGATGAAGCTGAAGACTTGAACGACACTACGGCAGGCCCTACCTCAACGGACGACCCCAACAATGCTGGCGCTCCTCCATCGACATCATGATGATATTCTTCAGGGGCGTTAGTCCTCATTTTTCGTCCCTTTTGGTCATTCGATGACAAAGGGGGAGAAATTTGAGTTAGTCTTCAAGCGGGTCTTATATATGGGCTATATTTGTGTTAAGTTACAACTCTTGCTTTTCTGCGGTGTTTGCTCTGATGAGTTGTAAACTTAAGTCCTATGGTGGTCTGATACTTTTGAACTGCTTTCTGCATGCTTATTTCCTCAAGTACCTTAATGCACGCATGCTGAATTTCGTCAGACACCATATCTCAACATGCATTTCAAATTCTTCATATCATATGTTAAATGCGTGTATGAATTTCAAGATATAGGGGGAGTTCTCCATGATATTACTCAACAATGTGCATTTGCTATTTCAAAGCAAATTCCTCAAATATGCACATCTTCAGGGGGAGTTCTTCTATATCTTGCAATCAAATTCCTCAATTTCAGTATTTACACTTCACATGTTTATCCCCGTTGAAAACTTAACCTATATTGTCATCAATCACCAAAAAGGGGGAGATTGTAAGTGCATCTAGCGCCCCTTAGTGATTTTGGTGTATTGAAGACTTATAGGTTAAGGGACTAATGCGTTTGTGAGTGTACACAGGTCTATAAGTCTATGAGGAGTTTGTTATTTACGATGAATGTCGACCCCTAAAAATGAATGTCTTCAACTGAAGACTTTGGTTTTCTTGAAGACTTTGAAAGTGAAGAAATTGGTGTGACCCTGAAGACTTGATATTCATGCGAGGATTATGAAGCGTGAAGACTTTTGTTTTTGTAGTTTCATTTTCTTCTTCTTGAGTCATAGGAAACACCGTACTGTTAAAGGGGGTCGAGGTAAAACTAAGGAAAAGTTTTCAAGTGATGCTCAACTCAAAATCCTACACCTACCCAATCCTTTCGAGTGAAGCCAATGGAAAGCTCATACAGTTTAGTCAAGTTCTTCAGTGACAGAGACGAAGTTCTTCTGTTCTCTGAGGAATTTGTTCTGACTGAGGAGTTAGGAATTCGCCAGTGCGGATTGCCTACAAGTGAGGATCATGATAGCCCTGAGGAATTTGATACTCAAATATCCGACCGTTGCTGTGCTGCGCGCCAGCTGTCCAAAAATCCTACCCACCTAACGGTTATATCATTAAAGGGCATTTATGTCTTATCATGTCGGGCTGCTCCCTAGGCTATAAATAGCCGCCCCCTTCAACCACTAGCTGGTTGGCTGCTCCGAGAGATAGATTGACACTTGTCATTTAGAGCATCCCATCCTCCGAGGATTTTGAGCAAAAATCATCAAGTGAGGAAAAACCCAAAAAACCCAAACACCTACAAACCCAAAGTGATTGAGCATCACTGAAAAGATTGTTCCTGTGTGGAACCGATGCTTGTTACCTTTGAGGACTGTGCATCCTCCAGATGGTTAGGCGTCATGGTCTAGAGCATCCAAGAGAAAATTGTGGATTGCCGAGTGACCGAGTATGTGAAGGTTTGGAAGTCACCTGAAGACTTACCACGAGTGATTGGGCGAGGTCTGTGTGACCTTAGCTCAAGGAGAATACGGTGAGGACTGTGTGTCCGGGACTGTGTGTCCTCAGGTTTAAATACCTAGCCGCTCTAACCAGACGTACAACTGTCACAGCAGTTGGAACTGGTCTACCAAATCATTGCCTTCACCGAGCTACTGGTTCTATTTCCTCAACCCTTTCAATTCCTCGCATACTTGCTATGTATTTGATCATTACTGTTTGAAGACTTTGACTGAAGACTTTCTCAATTTCTTCAGTCAGTTTGTCTTCAGCCTGCTTATCCTGTGTTTACGCTACTTGTACTCTGTTTTATTTCATTTCATCATGATGACTATGCTACTGCTTTATTATGTATGTACCTGAGTACTTATTCCGCTGCTTGTAGTTCGTTGCTCAGGAATTTCCTCACCTTGAAATTCCTCAGTGACGAATTTATAAAATCCGCCTATTCACCCCCCCTCTAGTCGATATAACGCACTTTCACATTATTATATCTATGTGCCTCCCGTCCCGATATTATGCTAAGTGTGTGCATGTGTGCACGATATCAAGCGGCCCCTAAAGAATGTCATCTTAAGGCTGTGAAAAGGATAGTGAGATACTTAATTCATACACCAAACTTTGGCATTTGGTATCCTAAGAGGTCTTCTTTTGATCTTGTTGGCTACTCCAATTCGGACTATGCCGGTGACAAGGTTGATAGAAAGTCCACTTCGGGTACTTGTCAATTTCTTGGTAGATCTCTTGTGTCTTGGTCTTCCAAGAAACAAAACTCGGTATCCTTATCCACCGCCGAAGTGGAATACATTGCCACCGGATCATGTTGTGCCCAATTACTTTGGATGACCCAAACCCTTAAGGATTATGGGATACATGTGAAACATGTTCCATTGCTTTGTGACAATGCAAGTGCTATTAAGATTGCTCACAATCCCTTGCAACATTCTCGAACTAAGCATATTGAAGTTTGTCATCATTTCATTCGAGATCATGTTGCTAAAGGTGACATAGATCTTAAGCATGTTCATACCGATAAGCAATTGGCGGATATATTCACCAAACCGCTTGATGAGAAAGTATTTTGCTGTTTGAGAGGTGAATTGAACATCATTGATGCCTCAAACTTGGAGTAGGAACTCCATTTGGATACATGCAAGGTATGAGCCTTATTGACTAATCCTTGATATTTCTTTTATGATGATGATTATATGTCTTGGATCTATATTGCACCCTTGCATGTTATCTAACCCTTGTAGGTACTTGGATGAATTCAAATCTACGGGATTCCAAGTCATTCACATCTTAAGCAATCTCTACATCACCAAGTCTCTACTATATGGTTGTTGATTACAAGGAAGCATGAATCCACTCAACATATCCTTTGACAATTTCTATATATCAAATTTCATTTGGTATCAAGTTTCATGATTATCATTTTGGATACACAAGTGGTCTTCCTTGCAAAACTAACTCATGTAGGAAGATGAACTCAAACGACAAGTGGTGCTCCCAACTCATGATGAACTACATCAACCTTGAGCATCCAACACAAGTTCAACTACATGATCAAGATCAACACCACCCAAGGTATGTCATTCCATCTTAGAGAAGCTTTACTCCAAGTCATGAGTCAAAGCAACTCAACAAGATGTGAATACATCAAAATGCTTAAACGAAAAATGGTAACCCCATTTTGAGCTTAAACGATGAGTATGACCTATGATCAAGTGATCTCACTTGACTCCTAAGTCAATATACTCTAACATAGGTGACATTGTCGCCGACCCCTTCTAGATGAAGTTATCTAGTGTTTCTTTGTTCACTTACTTTGTGTGCTTGCATATATTTCTTGCGATCATGTTCCCCTTATCAAAAAAAAAACTTCATCTAGATCTCTTTTCTTCTGTTTGTTTTTCTCTGTATTTTCTGCATCTAATTCATTGCAAATCTTTCAGTTAATTCATTGCAAATCCTTGTGAGATTTAATTTTCCTAGTGAGCTGAGTTGACAAAAAAAATTCCTCAGCCTTGAACTCGGACTCACCGATCCAAGCCTATCGGCTAGACCGAACTACAAGAATAACTTGTAGATAGTTCATCGGTACAATCGACGCGGACTAACCCGGTCTGACCGAGATGCATCATCCATGACACTGCCAAACTCAGTGTCACCGATGAAAACAGGTCGGCGTTACCGATTTCACTGCTGAGAAAACCTTTTGTCATTGAATATTTCATTTCTTCTCCAGCTCCACTCGATGATTCTTATCCTCTACCTGCATCTTAATCTACATGCTTCTTTGTAGTGTGTCTCGAGGACCAAACCTATTTGACTCATGCTCCAGAAGTTCCCTTCTTGGAAATTGATGTCAAAGGGGGAGAGAGAGCACATCAAAGCTTATCACATGGGAAAGAGAGCACATCTAAGCTCCTCCAGATGCCTGTTTACAAAAGAGGAGAGAAGTTACATGTCTTTAAGAGGGGAAAGACATGTCAATGTATGGTTGATTGCACCATTTCCTGCTCTGATTTTTTTTCTTGCTCTGACTTTCTCTTACCCTACCTTCTCCCATTATCCATTATCAGATTCAGGGGGAGAAAGAGTCCATATCTAGGGGAGAAAATCTTTTGGAATTCATTGTATACCTTTAATCTTTGGGGACATGTCTATATCTAAATGAAGTACTAAGTACTTACTCATTACATGACATCCCACTCTTGGTACTCTTGTGATTTTCCGAACTTGCTTTACTTAGAGTGTTCTTGTGTTATCTAACCTTGTTTTCTCAAGTTCACCTCTTCCAAAGCCAGCTCAAGACCACAAGGTAAGTATATGCATCACACTCATATACATGATGATCTCTTGCTGATGTACATATTGTTTGCAAGAAGGATTCATGAATATGAAGGTACTCTCTCTTTTATCTACATCATTTGCTCTGATGCATATAGCCAAGATACATGTAACTCAATGCTTGCTCTGACATGCTTATGCATTCACATGTTCTTATGTTCCATCTTTACATGATTGCATACATATAGGGGGAGCCTATGCGTGTTACATGTCTTTCCAGAGCTTTACTTGTGTTGACACACGAACACATCACGTGTACCCTCGACGCCGGGGGTGATGCACCGCAGCTCACGTCGAAGGAGACCCGACCGACAGTGCGATACGCAGGACAGTCGGTGGGTGCTTTTGATGACCCGAAACCCCACACTCCCGGGAGTGCGGCGGCTATGGGCTTCTCTAGGTCGACCTGATCGCCCCTAGTGCCTCATGGATCGCTGCCCTCTAATACGAAGAACGCACGAAGAACGAGAAAGAAAGATACAAGGGTGGGGGATAAAGATAGATGAACACAAAAGTGTAATAGATTGATTGGTTCGATTGGTGTTGTTCAATCGGCCGTCACCCCCAACATATATAAGAGGCGGCTGCACTTCCTGTACAGGTAAAGGATTCATCTAGGCTTTCCTTACAAGAATATTACATTAATTCACGTCCTAAAAAATCCTAGTTCTAGTCCAACTCGGACTTGGCTCGGATCTGTCCCATATTTCTGTCCTGCTTCTTGCGTGGGCTGTAGAAATCGCAAACTAACTCGGATGGAGTCGAGTTCAACATCAAACTTGTCCACCTCGATGATCTTCATAATACAATGCTGGCCACTTCTCCTTTTAAGGCCGTCTTTATGACTTTCAGGGCCCATCTTGAACTGTGGGTCGGATTCAATTATGCAGTTTTCTGAACTGTCCGAGTCTTGCAGCAACTTTGCAGGCTGTATACTATCTCAGATAATGATGACTCCAAAAGCAAAGTTGACCGTTTCGACGATACGCACAACTTTCGTGTAGAACACTTTTCCATTCGAGGTAATTTGAATAATCTTTTGATCCCGTCTTCAACTTCTGGTTTGATTAACTTTGACAGCTTCCACTTTCCCGGCAAGCTTTCCGCCCCGGCAAGTTTTCCATCCCGGCAAGCTTTCCACCCCGGCAAGCTTTTCGCGCCAGCAAGCTCTCCACGCCGGCAAGCTTTTCATTTTTGCTGGCAAGCTTTTTTATTCGGCCGGCAAGGTTTCCATCCCGGCAAAGTTTCCACCCCAGCAAGTTTTCCATCCCGGCAAGCTTTCCATCCCGGCAAGGTTTCCACCCCGGCAAGTTTTCCATCCCGGCAAGCTTTCCATCCCAGCAAGGTTTCCACCTCAGCAAGCTTTCCATCCCGGCAAGGTTTCCACCCCGGCAAGCTTTCCATCCCGGGAAGGTTTCATTCAGCCGGCAAAGGCCAAATAACTCACGCGACCCATCAGACACCACCTAGGTGGGTGTCTGGTCCCTCGCGTCACTTTTTCACTCAGGACCGGTCCGCAAAGAGTTGCCTCTAACTTTTGCATACGAACTCAGATTGGGATGATTTTTATATCAAAATCGACCGTTTCGATGAGACAAAGACAATTCATGCAGAAAGTTTTTCCATTTGAGGTCGTCTTGGGGGCTTAATCGGCCAAACTGTACTCTGAATATAAGATCTTAGTACTTTGAGCATAGTTTCGGCCTTCGAGATGAAATCAGACGGCGATGGCCCAAACTTCAAAGATGTTTATATCAACAATACGGAACTCTTTCATGTAGATCACTTCTCCATTTGAGGCCATCTTAAATAAGTTTTGACCGTGCCAAAATCTGGTGTTAACACATGCCCCCCTGTTTTCTGGCAAAGCTTGTGTGCCGAAAAATAACTTGCACATAGCTTGCTCTAAGGACGATGTCAACACTCCATCGGCCATTTTGTATGTTCTTAGGACGATAAGTTTATATCGGCCATTGCTTTTGTGAATATTTTGATGCAAGTTTGGGTGAAACTTTCTCAACTTCATTAATCCGACTATAAAGTTCCATAGATATGCATGTCAAAACCATCCATTAACCATATTGTCCACCCTTCTGCTAGGATCTTGCAGATAATCAACCATGAACTTTTTCGAATCCTTGCTTTCGCCAGCATAAACACTTCATTAGTAGCCGAAGCAGTGGGTTTTCGTTCGGCCTTACCTACGTTGGCAAGAATAAGCATCGGCTATTGATAGATATATGCAATACACCATGATCAACATAGTAGCCAGATACTTGTTGTGCCAACTCATTTGCTCTTCAGTTGTCATGTCTAGATATATGAGCAGTATTAAAGCAACCCAAGGTAAAATTTACATCTAGACATACCTCGAGATAAACTATAAGTGATTCATCAAAACATTGATAACCCTTGGATATTTGTTGCACTACTCATAACGAATCACCGAAAGCCTCAATATGTTTAGCACATATGGCAAAAGTTCCAAACCGAATAACATTGCATATTCGTCTTTGATTATTGTGCAATAAATATTTTAAGAGGCGTGAGGCTTCATAGAACATCACTATATGGAGATATATAAACAACACCAACACCGTGGCCATTGTTATGAATTCAACTATCAAAACATAATCTCGATAGTACTTGTCTCGCTCTCCAATTGAACTAAGGATGATGTTAGAATACTACACCGGCCATACTTTGACATATTCTTAGGGCGATAGGTAAATATCGGCTGTTAACATAAGGTCCATGTAAACTTTATCCAACAAAGCATGCATAGCCGAAATAAACAAATGAAATGACAAATCAAGTATTTCGGCCCTCTGGATCAGCAACAACTTATAACTAATCAAATGTATAGTGATTTGGTAATACCCTTTCCTGACATAAAAAATTATATTGTATCCATGGATCAAAATAAGCCCATGGAGAGTAACCAATCATACCTGGGGATGAATTCCATGGCAAAGACATCAATGGCATGTTTGACGAATATGGATGATGTGCTAACCGAAGATTTTCATGGAATGATGGACACTTTCGGCTTAATTGTTTTCCGCTTCCATTCTTCTCTTTCTTCACTTTTATTGTACTTGTTGCAATAGAAGCATGCACATCATTTTTGTTATGAATGATCCTCTTGGGAACCCATGCCATGTTCTTTTGTCTCAGCTCTTGTGCACTAAGATTTTGTAATTCCTTCTTTTGCCAATACGTTAAGCCGAGTGGGCATCTTGGCTGTGATTCTGTTTTGACCAATGGCAATTCCTTTTTGGCCTTATGCACTCTCAACTTCTTTTCTTCAGATTTGGCACTTTGACTCTCAATAATTGGTTGCTTTGTATCATTGCCTTTAGTAGCCAATGTCAACACTTTAATTGGCTCTTTTTCATTTCAGATCAAATCTGAAGTTGCACTCTTATGACCATCTCTTTTAACACGGTAAACTTGCTTGACCACCTCTTTCTTCTTCTTTGAGCTCTGGACCGATTCTTTATGATTGAAACGGTCTTTAACATGTAATTGTTCAAATGTTGATCTTCTCGGAGCTGCATAATATTGATGAGATGGTCTAAAATAAGATGGAGAATGTGCCCTTGTATCACACCTATCCCATGATGGATATGGATCTATATGAGTATAGGGAGGCATCCACGGCATTAGCATTGGTGGCCCAAAATAAGGATATGAATATGTTGCATTAAAATTCTCACTTTGCCAATACCGATCCTCATATTTGTGCCTAGGGGGTGATCTTGATGCTTTTGCATTAGTTGACCGATAAGCACTTTTCTCTTCAATCTTCTTTTGATATTTATCTAATAATTGTGCAAAAGTGACTTTGGATTTCTTGCGCTTGTGCTTATTGTGGCCTTTATCTCCTTTGGCTTGACTTGCATTGATCTTTGGATTTTCTTGTTGCCCCCCCAATGCTAGATGTCTCTGTTGTAGCTTTGATGGAATCCCGTCTTCAAGATTGTTGTTGATGCAATCTTTAATAATATCCTTGCTTGAAGACTTGATCCCGTCATCATTGGTGTGTACCTGTCCACCTTTAGATGAATCGGTTTGAGACAGCTGAGTCAACATTTGATCACCATCAAGGCCAATCTGATCTGACTGGCCATATGCTCGTGCCTCAACAAACTCCAATCGTCATGTGTTGTCCGATTGTGCAGATTGATGAATCATGTTGCAGTCTTTGACATTCTGCTCGAATAAACATTGCATTCGCTCTTGTCTTGACGGCTCAATATTGTGATCAATTATAATAATAGGATTAGTCGGTGATGTGCCGACGATGTGATCACCTATGCCCGGACTAAAGATACACTGCTCGTCCATTAACTGATACTGTGATACTGGCTCTAAAACAAAACAACCGAGCAGTGCCAGCTTAGCGTCATCCGACTCGGCTATGCATTGATTTTCATCCTCTTTTCCCGATGCTTTTGAATCGGCTATCTCGAAGGACTTTGGACCTGGCTTTATGTTTCTGCAACCAAAATAATTACAGAATATACGTCTCGTCCGAGACCAAATGTTAGCCAGGCATGAAACAAACAAAGTTGTCCATATGAATATAAAGTTCAGTTGGCATGACAGTAACAACTTTGGTTTTGATAAGTTGTCACTATTAGCCTCTATGAATGATACCATGTGTTGACTATCATGATTAGTGACAAGATCATTCCTAACAAACAGATTACTCATTTCGATTGGTCTTTCAAAATTAATTAGAATCTTACTAACAGGTGCATCAACAATATGATTTTGACCAAATCGAAAATTGAATAAACTATCTGCTAGGTGTACCTTTGTGAAGACGTTGGAAGGAGAAGATGGTTGCACCACTGGAACAATATCTTGCTCCACTTCTGAATAACTCTCCAATGCCTCTTCCTCTTTTTCTAGATCTCGTGCCTCATCACTCGGATTACCTGAGTTGATTTCACTCGGATTGCCCGAGTAGATTTCACTCGGACGCTCTTCTTCAGTTGAACTTTGCTCGGCTGCATTTTCTTGTTCTTGATGTTCAACGTTAACCGAACTGTGTTCGGCCATATTACTTTGTTTTTTATGCTCATCAATATCTTTAGCATGAAACTCATAGGGTAGCATGTAAGCTCCCTTACATCCAGAAAAAATCGAGCATAGCCAATTTGCTGTCTTTATCGTTCCTTTGCTCAATGAAGCTTGCTTCTTCTGTTTTGGTACACCCGACAAAAACTGGCTTGATGTACTCGGCACTAGCCGGCGATGCACTCGGCCTTGACTGGCTCGATGCACTTAATCTGGTTTCAACTAAATCCATCATTGTCTTGGCTTTAAAGGAATCGTTCGACTCGGCTACAGACAACTTAGTCATATTTGAATTGGTTTCAACCGAATCAATAGTATTAGCTGAGCTAATCTTCTGTTGTTGATTTGCTTGCAAAGCTTATTGTTTATCTTGCCTCAGCATCGCAGAAGGGCCACCATGGTTGCTGCATGGAGGAAGGCACTTGACGTATTCTTGTAAATCTTCCTCTTCACGCTTCTTCTTGAGTGCTTCATAAGCCTGTCGATATTCTGCTGCTAATTCCTCAAGAGTCGGTGTGGTAAAATTATTGACGCAATTTCCTGCAGGCTGTGGCTTGATCTTGTCCATTCGGGCCACATATTTTTCTTTAAATTCAGACCTGCTTGGATCGGCCTGCCCCCCAATGCTTTTATGATTTTTCGGCAATGAACTTATGTTGCCGAATTTTTGCAATTGTATAGGGGGTGTATAACATGCTGCAATGATAGGTGAAGACATATGCACTGTTGTTGAACCATATTTCCTCTCGCCAATTCAATCAATTGGCAACACTTTGTCTTCTTGCAAAACCATAGCTTTTATCGCCTCATAATCAGGAACCAAGCCCTTTTCGTGTTGCTCAAGGCAAAGATCGCTAATTTTCTTATTTTGGGCTAAACTTTTTAAAGCAGCCAAAGCCACCTCATCTCCTGCAATATTAGGCACAGATGCTCCTGTAGAATCTACATTCACTCAGCCATAACCACGACGGTGAGCCGAGTCATGAATACTCTTAGTTGGATATGCTACTAAACAATTAATCTCATGAGGTGTAGTATATGATGACTGAGGATAACCGGCCGAATAGCTAATAGAAGCATGGCTGATTCCCCCATCCATCAGCATGTTTGGGGATGAACCCGCATATTGCGAGTCGGCTGCCGATGGATAAAACTGTGAGACGCCCTCCTGTACATGAGGTGTCATATATTGATCACTCAAACAAATCGTGTTGTTCACCGGCATATTGAAAGATGTTGTCGATGCATGAAAGTTCAGATTCATAAGTTGCATCTCGTGATTCGGTAAATTCAAAGTTTCTCCAACGGAATAACTAGTCGGCCTTTGCTCGTTAGGGCTAGCCGACATGACATGTCCATTGAAAGATCTAGCAACATCAACATATTGGCTATTTGCATCTACGTAAGGAGATTGATGATACATGTTACCGTTGTAGATTGCAGCCGCTTGATGACGCTCTCCTCGTAGCAAGAACAGTCTGGAGACTGTTCGAAGCTTCGTTTCCCCAGCGGAGTCGCCAAAAAGTGTGTTGACACACGAACATGTCACGTGTACCCTCGACGCCGGGGGTGATGCACCGCAGCTCACATCGAAGGAGACCCGACCGATAGCGCGATACGTAGGACAGTCGGCGGGTGCTTTTGATGACCCGAAACCCCACACTCCCGGGAGGGACCCCGTCAGGGAGTGCGGCGGCTATGGGCTGCTCTAGGTCGACCTGATCGCCCCTAGAGCCTCGTGGATCACTGCCCTCTAATACGAAGAACGAACGAAGAACGAGAAAGAAAGATACAAGGGTGGGGGATAAAGATAGATGAACACAAAAGTGTAATAGATTGATTGGTTCGATTGGTGTTGTTCAATCGGCCGTCACCCCCAACCTATATAAGAGGCGGCTGGACTTCCCGTACAGGTAAAGGATTCATCTAGGCTTTCCTTACAAGAATATTACATTAATTCACGTCCTAAAAAATCCTAGTTCTAGTCCAACTCGAACTTGGCTCGGATCTGTCCCATATTTCTATCCTGCTTCTTGCGTGGGCTGTAGAAATCACATACTAACTCGGATGGAGTCGAGTTCAACATCAAACTTGTCCACCTCGATGATCTGCATAATACAGTGAGGGCCACATCTCCTTTTAAGGCCGTCTTTATGACTTTCAGGGCCCATCTTTAACTGTGGGTCAGATTCAATTATGCAGTTTTCTGAACTGTCCTAGTTTTGCAGCAACTTTGGAGGCTGTATACTATCTCAGATGATGATGACTCCAAAAGCAAAGTTGACCGTTTTGACGATACGCATAACTTCCGTGTAGAACACTTTTCCATTCGAGGTCATTTGAATAATCTTTTGATCCCGTCTTCAACTTCTGGTTTGATTAACTTTGACAGCTTCCACTTTCCCGGCAAGCTTTTTTTCCCGGCAAGCTTTCCGCCCCGGCAAGTTTTCCATCCCGGCAAGCTTTCCACCCCGGCAAGCTTTTCGCGCCGGTAAGCTTTCCACTCCGGCAAGCTTTTCATTTTTGCCGGCAAGCTTTTTTACTCGGCTGGCAAGGTTTCCATCCCGACAAGGTTTCCACCCCGGCAAGTTTTCCATCCCGGCAAGCATTCCATCCCGGCAAGGTTTCCACCCCGGCAAGCTTTCCATCCCGGCAAGGTTTCCACTCCGGCAAGCTTTCATTCAGCCGGCAAAGGCCGAATAACTCACACGACCCATCAGACACCACCTAGGTGGGTGTCTGGTCCCTCGCGTCACTTTTTCACTCAGGACTGGTCCGCAAAGAGTTGCCTCTAACTTTTGCATACGAACTAGGATTGGGATGATTTTTATATCAAAATCGACCGTTTCGACGAGACGAAGACAATTCGTGTAGAAAGTTTTTCCATTTGAGGTCGTCTTGGGGGCTTAATCGGCCAAACTGTACTCTGAATATAAGATCTTAGTACTTTGAGCATAGTTTCGGCCTTCGAGATGAAATTAGACGGCGATGGCCCAATCTTCAAAGATGTTTATATCAACAATACGGAACTCTTTCATATAGATCACTTCTCCATTTGAGGCCATCTTAAATAAGTTCTTGACCGTGCCAAAATCTGGTGTCAACAACTTGTTACTCTTCATATCCTTTATCTAAAGCACAAGGGGTGGGGGAGCGGACGGGGGTGCGGAATGCAGGAATATGGACCTCTTGAGGACGGCGGTTCCGCGGGCGACGACGGTTGCTGCGTGCGATGGCGGTTTTGCTCGAGGGAGAGATGCTTCGGGAGGCACTGCAAGATAGGGGAGAGGTTTCTTTTCGGTCTCTCCCTATGAGCGGAGCAGTGGGAGCGCCTAGAGGGCCACGTGTGAGGCCCACGTGGGAAGGGGTTACATAAAACAGGACGGCCCAAAACGGACCGGCTAAATTAGACGGACCAGATCGAAACAAAGAAGTTAGTACCAGATGCAGTTCGCTATGCTGGAAAATGAAGTTCCCACAGTCAAACAAATAAATACATGCATTTTGTAAAAACAGTTAAAGTCGGAAAAACAACGCGCGTGTAAAGATAACGCGTCCGAAAAAAAGTCTACCTTCAAATAAGTGTCACAACAAAAAATGGGAGGGTCCCCCCCACCCGTGCCAGGGGCTGCAGCAAGTACACGAAAACAGGTGCAGTACGCAGCTCTCGGCAATGCAGTGCATTTTATTAGACGAAGCAGTGCGGTACCATAAGCAATGCAGTTTCGGAAACACGTATAATACATATAACGTGACAATGCCCGTTCGCAGAAAACGTGGTGGTTAACAAATTTTACTGATGAAAAATAAAATAAAACCACGTTCAGAGACAACCGCCCAATCCGAGCGGTTGCATCGCCACAAACCCATGATCACAGGCGCAACCCCAACCCACGATCTGCACAACCGCATCATCAGCGAGATCGTGCAGTTCATCCGCTGCGGCCATCTCCCTCCTTAAATTCAGACCCCCGCCAAGGCTTACTCATCCACAACAACGGAAGTCGCCATTGCCCTGCCACCAAATCCCTCCATCTCATCAATCTCCACAGAAGACACCAAGCCCTACTGCCGGCGACGGGCTTCGTCGATGAGTACAGGAACATGGAGGCCCACGGCAACACCAAGTTGCATGTCATCCACACCAACGACAAGATGCAGATGGCGACCTCCCTCGAGCAGTACGAGCACCACCTCAGGCTCCAGCGCCACAAGATTGTTGGAATTGATCTGGAGTACACCAACGAGCCTGACGAGACGCAGAAACCCGCCCTCGTCCAACTCTCCGTCGGCAAGACTCAACCGGTGCTGCTCTTCCAACTCAGCGCCGCTGAAAGGTGCACCGTCTTTGACAACTTCCTCGCCGACCCCAGGTACATGTTTGCTGGCTTCTCCATCGGCGGTGACAAAACCAGGCTTGAGCGCGTCAATCTGGAGGTCACCAACTTTGTCGACATCCAGAAGTAATGGAGGGTGCCCGACGCCACCAAAGAGTTGGACTCCCTTGCAGACATCGCCGGCATGCTCGTCGACGACTACTACAACAACATGAAGAAGAAGATCACCGACGAAGAACACAGGCGCTGGGACTCCCTGCCCCTGTCCACGAGGCACATCGAGTACGCGGCAAAGGACGCCTACGCAGCGTACGAGATATGGAACCGCATCACCCTCACCCAGGACGGCCTTCGCCATGCAAAGCTGGAGAAGGAGGAGCCACCCAAGAAGCGCGCCAGGAACTGGGGAGACTTCACCTCGTGAAGAAGCAGACGGTGCCGGCCAAGAAAGTATCTCCAACATTGCTCGCGTCGTTTTAGATTTACCATCAAATTTGCTTCCTGTTCTTTGCTTATGTAAAGTTAGTTTGCTTGTGATCATTTGCTTTTGCTGAACTTAGCTTGCTTGTCATACAGAATGGCATGTACTGATGAACTTTGCTTATGTTATGAAGAACCTTATTTCAATTACAAAACTAGAGTTCAATATTACAACATACTGCAGTGCACATGAAGTATGTGATTCGAGCAATGCACAAAACGGACGAAGATGCGGTGCACAAAAGTGATGCATGTAGTGCAAAGTGTGGGCACATGCAGTACAGTACTCTAACGAATGCAGTGAACACAGATCTAACAAAGCAGTGCACACCATATATTAGAAAAGAATACGTAAGAGGAAAAACACTAAGAAAAATTCGACCAAGATGCAGTGCACAAATAGGATGCATGCAGTGCAAAAATGCTCCTGCATATGTAGTGCGAAATGTGGGCACATGCAGTACTGAAGCATGATGAATGCAGTGCACAAATAGGATGCATGCAGTGCAAAAATGCTCCTGCATATGTAGTGCGAAATGTGGGCACATGCAGTACAGAAGCATGATGAATGAAGTGCGCAATGATCTAACTAAGCAGTGCACGCCCTATATTAGAAGATACATAAGAGGAAAAAAATGAAAAAAAAAATGACCACCCACGTGCAACCAGAACCCAGCCAGTCTCATCCTAGGTTACGCGCCTGCTTTTGAACACAGACGAGTCCGTTCTGAGCCATGATACGTGGGCCCGGGCACACAAGGGCCCACAGGTCAGCGGAATGTAGTGCAGCGAGCACCGTGTATAAGCGCCCAATCAGTAACCAGAAGAGTTCGAGACCTTTGCCTCGCCAGGGCTTATAAACCGGTCCGAGGCGCTCTTGGAGGGCGAGGTGGGACTAAACATTAGCGCGCGCGCACAGCGCACCGCGAACCAATGGTGCTGGCAGGCCTACTTGGGCCGAATGCGTCTTTGCTCCCCAACATAGTCCCAACACGCGACAGATGCCACTAAATATAAAAAACACTCCCATATACCACGGAAAACCATGGCCCAATAAAATAAAACAATAACTAGAAAAATAAAAACACTAACATAATCCATGCACTATGCAGTTAATTTACATACAAAATGCAATTCGTTAGACTCAAGTAAGCAGTGTTGTTGCTTATGAAATGCATTATCGTAAACTGAATCAGAATCCTTCCACCACCTAACACCAACCACAACATTTATTACTTTCGTTGCTCAATTGGCTGCATAAAACCTATCCATTCGTGCTCCGGACTCACACAACTCCTCCCCCCTTCCTCTTCTTCTTCAAATCGTAGATCTAGGGTTCTGCCCATGCCCAACTGTTCTCTGAAATTCTACTGAACCCGCCATGGACTGTTCGTGCGGGTGCTTGGCAAGGATGGCGCCGATAGTGGACACATGCGTGTACGCAAATGGTCTGGAGCTCACCAACGCCGAGTGGCGCAGCAAGCTCGGGTGCCTAATGATACCCAACAGGGGGTTTCGGGCACCATTTCTTCATCGCCTCACATCCACAGACCTGCAGGAAAAATGGGTATGTTTTCCCCCTCATAATTTTTGACAAATCTAGGCTGCAAAATCCATAGATGAATGTATATTTCCATCAATTTGTTCAGTAGTATCAACAATACAAAGATCTGTGTTGTTGTTCGGATTTGTCAGCTATTAAGACTAGGTAGGTCTACCTATATTTCTTCAATACCACACCAGGTCTCAACACTAGTTAGATCAGAACCGCAACACACGAACAAAAAAGAGGTTCCATAGATCAGTGTTGCAGTTCTCTTAACATGCTAATGAAGTACACTGCAAATGACATTGTAGTGCAAACATGTTACAGTATAATATATATTCTACTAAAACTAGAGGTCAAGTCCGTATATAATTTTGTTCATACATTGCAATTGCTTTCTTAAATAGTAGTCATATATTGTACATATTTAAGTCAACATTTGGTATGGAGTTTACTTATAAAATTTGGTGTTTACTTATAAAATTCTTTTTCCATGCATGCCAAAATACAGAAACTGCCATCCACAATAAGTTTTCCTGCTCCGAGTTCAGGGAAGGTTACTTTGGAGACACAACACAAGAATGGGTATGCAGACATGCAAGCTGACTACCACATTGAGTCTGAAGACTGCATCAACATAACTACTGGCTGGAAAGATTTTGTCTCCCAGAATGGCTTTGAGGCTGGAGAAGTGGCCATGGTGTTTTCTACAAAGAAAAAGACTCCCTGAAGTTTACAATATTTGCACTGTAGGTTGTCTAGGATAAAGCAAGCCATCCACTACTGGAATCAGGATCTTTGCCGTCAGCCGTCTCTTTGCCGTCTGTTTGCTGATGGCAAAGATGGTCTTTGCCATCAGCTTACAGAAAACTGATGGCAAAGAAGGAGCGGACGGCAAAGATATTGTTTGCCGTCAGCCATCTCTTTGCCGTCTGCTAGCAGACGGCAAAGAATCTTTGCCGTCCGCTAGCAGACGGCAAAGAGGGAGGGTGGCCCACTAGCGAGAGCCACCTAACGGCCACTTTCTTTGCCGTCTGCTAGCAGACGGCAAAGAAAGTGGCCAAACTAACGTCCGTTAGCTAGGCTCTTTGCCGTCTGCTAGCTGACAGCAAAGAACCGTGCCCTAACTTAAAAGCCAACGCCCGCGCCCCACCCCTCTCTCTGTCCCCTCTCTCTCTCCACCCCGTGCCCGAGCCGCCGCCACCCCACGCCACCCCCGTTGCCGGCCGCCCCACGCCAGCCCCGTCGTCGCGCCGCCCCCGCCGCCCCGGTGACCCCCTCCCTCCAGCCCGCTCTCCCCCCTCCCGCCCTCCTTCCTATTCCTCCCCTCCTCGCCCATTCCCGAGCCTCCGCCTGCCAAACCTCTCCCCCCCCCTCTCCACTTCCCCTCCCCCTCCTCCCCCCGCTCTAGCCCTCGTCCTCCTCTCCTCCCCCCACCTCTCCTCCCCCCTCTCCTTCTCCCCTTCCGTCCCCGCTCCCTGCCTCCCCGTCTCCCCTCTCCTCCACTCCCGCGGCCGCCTCGCCGCTCCGGCGACCCGTGCTCCACCCCGGCCGCCCCAGCACCCCTCTCGGCCACCCTCTTGGCCTCCCCGCCGCTCTGGCAACCCCTGCTCCGGTGAGACCTTGTATTTTTTTTAGATTTAGTTTAGGTTTAGTTTTTCACTTGTCGATGTGCTGGGCAATGTGTGTGCTGGTTGATGTCTATATTTTTATGGAGCTGGGGTGTTTGTTGATTTTCCTCATCACCGGCTGTATGATCAAGAATTTAACTTAATCAGTACATTTGATGTAAGAGCTACTGATCTTACCGACATATTTTATTTAGATAACTAGAACGGTTCTACATGTAATCTAATTGTAGCTATGAATATTAATTTTAAGGATCCTGTAGTTATAGAAAAATTGGTTATATCACGTTACAATTATGAATAATTGACAATGCTGGATGATGTTTATGTGTAGTTCTACTAAAATTGGTTGTGATATATCTCGTTAAAACTTAGGAATATCTATCGGGTGCGGTATATAGAGCAATCAGAAATGGTAATGACATGTTTTGATGTAGTTATGATCATTTGTCAGCTATTTGGTTTGTCACAATTATGATAATTTATTGGTTTACACTCATGAGATTTATTGACTGTGCCCTGCTATGAAAAGAGATCTATCAATTATTGATTCGATGTTATAATCATACAATGAAGTTGCGGTACCTTTGCTTCCACTTTCCCTTTAATCTAGATAGCTTAGCAAGGAGGAGGATTCTGTATTTCCATCTTTGTCAAAGGCTTCTGAAGTTTTGATTAACTATCATTAAAATGGGGAAGAATTTAAGCATGCTATTACCATGTATAGTGTGGTATCTTGCCTTGGAGTATTCATATCTAGTAGCAGATCATTGCAGGCATGGATGTGAAGAACTTGGGCCAAATTTAGTTTAAGTTAAATTGTAGATGCCTATATTTCACCAAATTTCAAATAATTTTTCTAACAAAAATAAATGAAAAAATATTGGTTACACTTGAACCTTGTGTTATCTTTGAATATCACCATCAATATCGTTGGTAGTGGTAATGTTTTCTTATTGGTATCACTATCAATTTGGTTTACATTTTCAGTTTTCTTCATGTCTAAAGAAATCCCTAGTTTTGAAGGGTGCCAATTGCCATTGCGAACTAACCTACCAAATTAATTAAGTGTTGTTGATGTTGTTGAGCACAAGTGCATTGCTTTTTTTTCTCAGTTTTCTTTCATGTCTAAAAACTTGGCTCTGTTCCAACTATGTCCATTTATCAAATATGATAGAGTTGAATTAGAGCCAAGTTGGATTAGGGCCAAGTTTCTGTAGATATGCATATGGTCCATTTATCAAATATGGTTCTAGCTGTGTTTATAGATATGGTCCATTTATAGTAGATATGATTCTAGCTGTTGCCATCATAAATGTCCACAAGTGCATTGCTTTTTGAATGTGAAATGATAACTTGGTGTAGTTGATTATCTTCTGCTCAAAACTTTTGCTGCTGTAATGTTGTATGATAATGTTGTAAGGGTAGTAATTGGTCTCTTCTGCTGCTTATCAGAGATGGGGGGAGGCCGCCACCGCAGGCTGCGCTCTGCCACACCGGAGTGTGACTTGGAAGGTTTCGAGTTCTTCACGATCATACTTGAGAATTCCTCCAGGAGGCAGGTATATAAAAGGAGAGATCTCCCCTTCACCCATCTCTTTATCATAACTCTGCTATTTGCTACATCACTACTTGACCCACGCTGCAGAGGCTGCCTGACACTTTTATGAAGATGCCGGACAGCCATCGGCCAAAGAATGTGAAGCTGCGACAGGCAGGCAGCAGGCTTCGCAAGCTGTGGGTTGTGGAGGTGGTGTTCAGGTATGACCACATGTACATGTGTCGTGGCTGGGAGCAGTTCATCCGTGCCTACGACCTGCGGCATGGGTACTTCCTTGTCCTCAGGTACGACGGCAACGCCACGCTCACCGTGAAGGTGTTCAACACGACTATGTGCCGCATGCGCTATCAGGATGATGACGATGCCAGTATGCTCTACCGCTTCTTCCTCTCCATTTGGCTTTGTCTCACACGGATAGTTAAAAAAACTTTGTTGCATTTGGTCAGGCAATGGGAGCAGCAGCAGCGACTCTGGCTACAGCAAAAGCAGCAGCGACTCTGGCTACAGCAAAAGCAGCATAGAGGATGAGGAGGAACGGAGTGGGGAAGAAGAGGAGCAGAGTGGGGATGAGGAGGTGCAGCCTATTCTGTCTGACGATGACCTCGCGATGGTGGTGGCTGACGATGGGCAAGCGATGGTGGTGGCTGACGATGACCTACCGATGGTGGTGGCTGATGACGGGCAAGCGATGGTGGTGGCTGACGATGACCTAGCGATGGTGGTGCCTGAAGATGGCCTCATGATGGTAGTGGTGCCTGACAATGACCTCGCGATGGTGGTGGCGCCGGTGATCCCACAGCTGGGAGACAGGACCATGCCAATTGTGGTAGAAGAGTACATCCCACTGCCTCGCCGCTCTAAGCGCATCAGGATGATGAAGGAGAAGGAGAAGAAGGAGGAGTGAAGATCCTTCACCTCCGTGATGACGGTAAGTTTTCTCTAGTGTTTTGCTTACGAAATGCATAAAGACCTAGACTTAGCTTTATTTCCTCCAAAATGCTTACCATAATGACCTAGACTTAGCTTATCTTCCTCCAAAATGACATAATTAGCTTACTTAGCTCCAAAATGATCTATACTTAGCTCTGTTTCCTCCGAAATGACCTAAGTTAGCTCTAATATGCTAAGTTATCTCTAATATGCTTAGTTACCTAGGTTTGCTCAATAATGACATACACTTAGCTTACTTATGTAAAAAATGGCATAATTAGCTTACTTAGGTTTGAAATGGCATAACAGTCTTGGTAACCTCATATATGTCATATAGTTAGCTTATTTTCCTCGAAAATGACATAATAAGCCTAATTAGCTCCAAAATGATCAATTTTACCTAAGTTAGCTCCAAAATGACCTAAGTTAGCTCTAAAATGCTAAATTAGCTCTAATATGCTTAGTTACCTGGGTTAGCTCAATAAAGAACTATAATTAGCTTACTTATGTCAAAAATGGCATAATATTCTTACTTAACTAAAAAATGGCATAATTTGCTAGGTTAGCTCCAAAATGACCAAGTTTACCTAGGTTAGCTCCAATATGATCCATTTTACCTAGGTTAGCTAAAAAATGACCTATTTACCTAGCTTAGCTCTAAACTGACCTACACACTTCGCATTTTTACCTAGCTTAGCTAAAAAATGGCATTTTTACCTACCTTAGTTAGAAGAAGAAGATAAAGAAGAGGAGAGGAGAAAAAGAAAGAGAAGATAAATTCTTCTTCCTCCTCTTCCTCTTATTTTTCTTCTTCTTTTTCTTCTTTTTCTTCTAGCTAGTCTTCTTCTTCTTCTAACTTTCATCTTTCCTAATTTGCAGATTTGCTTTAGATGAGAAGCTTGCGTTCATGGAGTCTACTCTTCTCCTTGTGCTTCTTTTACGTTTTTGGAAACTTGTTGCAAACTTGTGGTTGGATATGTATGTATGGATGAAACCATTTTATGTTGGATATGTTTGTTGGATAACTTGTTGTTGGAAACTAGTTATATATATGTTGTTGGAAACTTGTTATATATATGTTGTTGGAAACTTGTTATATATATCTGTGAAATTGAATGAATCTAAGAAAAAACAGGGGCTATACAGGCACTTTGCCGTCTGCTGGCAGACGGCAAAGAGCTTTGCCGTCAGCCAGCAGACGGTAAAGCTGCCATGTGGCAGCTACCTGTGCAACCTGGGGTGCACTGGGCTGGCCTATTTGGCAGCTTTGCCGTGTGCTGGCAAACGGCAAAGATGCAAAGGTCTTTGCCGTCTGCCAGCTGACGGCAAAGCACGCCGTTAACCCCTTAACAGACCTAAGGTGCCACGTGTGCCGTCCAGGCTCTTTGCTGTCTGCCAGCAGACGGCAAAGGCCTGTGCATCTTTGCCGTCAGCCAGCAGACGGCAAAGAGGCCTTTGTCGTAGCTTATTCAGCCGGACCTGTTGCCGTCTGCTGGCTGACGGCAAAGGACTTTGCCGTCCGCCAGGCATGCCTTTGCCGTCAGCCATGGCAGACGGCAAAGTGTCTGATTCCTGTAGTGATCTGTGGCATATTCTAATGCTTTGCTTATGTTGTATGCTTTTAAAATTATGTCCATCAGAAGCTTTGAACGGTGCCTTTTTAAAGTATGTGACCTCATCTGCATCATTTTATCACCCTTTTAGACAAGTTGCTACTGACAGAAATGCAGTTCTCTAATACACATAGTGCGGTCCTTATATAAAAAATGCAGTACTCTGAACAGTAACAATGCAATGCCAATGGTCGAAACTTTGTAGTTAACCTATGTTGTTCAAAAGAATTCTTATGGTATGGAGTTCAGAAGAATTGACATAATAGCAAAAATAGCAGCATAACTATTCTGATAATGTAGTATGAAAGTGCATATTATGCAGTTCTCTAAAACATAGAATGCAGTTTGAGAAAAAGAAAAATCTCATAAGCTGTCATGCCCACTATAATACAGTTACATCGAAGTCCACTACTAACGAAAATGCAGTACACTACAAACATATGCCAGAACTGCAACAATAAAATCAAAGCAGTATAGATCCAGACATGTAGGAGACTAACAGAGGTGCCAATTCACCTCGCAGTTCAATAAGTGGCCTAAAAATTGCGCAACCACTCAAATTTGAACAATTACCCACAAAAAAATACATCAAACTCACGGCCACTGGGATGAATAGCATGCGCTATTCTTTAAAAATGCACACCAAAATACAAACATTACAGGCGCAATACAGTGAATTCAAACCAAACAGAGAAACTAATTACAAGATTCAAAATGCATCGACGCACAAAACCCAAAAAACAACAAGAACAGAGGAGCGGACGAAGCTCACACGCCCACACAATCAATTTTGCAAAAATTGAAAACTAACTCCTAAAAATTACACAAATTGTAGACTAAATGGAGCGATTAAAATGAACGCAATCAAAGAATTCCTACTAACAAACAACGTCCGAGCGCGAAAAAGTCGCATCCGAAGCGAATACAAATGAACAGAGAAAGCTCGTCGCCAAATCGCTCGATTTGCCCAGATTTTAGTCGCTTTTCCTGTAAATTACAAATAATAAAGGTCAAATGGCATCCAGAAACAAATTAAATCATCCCGCAACACCCGATTCCACACAGAACACACGGGCAGACCACCAAAAAATAAAGCAGTTCTCCCGTAAAGCATTGCAGTGCTCATCGTAAATAAGATGCAGTGCGCTTCCGTTGAGCGTGCAGTTCAGAAGTGTTAGCAGAATAACTCTTGAAAATAACAATGATTAAGCTTCTTCTTTAATCCAAAGTATACCTAAAAAGATTGAATATATTGGCCTCTTTATTCTACAAATAAGTTAGTCAGTAGCCTCCATATGTGATTGTGTAGTGGTGATGGAGTCCTGCAACCAAATTAATTGGATGTTAGGAAAACATCATGTTTGCAACACATTACCTCAACTTCTTCATGTCAAATAGACAACAACTTTTTCACACTTGTCCACTGCATAACACACGCAGGAAATACAGAGAAATCAAAGTTTTAGGGGAGAACTTTCCTACATGGCAGGTATCAAGATTAAGAGAGAGAGAGGGAGAGAGAGAGAGAGAGCAGAACCTTCCTCGGTGGCATATAGCAAAGCGTTAGTGGAGAACTTTCCTATGTCAATAAATTTCTCTCTTCACTTGAAAAATTTTGATCTTGTTTTTGAACAAACCAAGCGAACTCAAAATCTGATTAGGATGCAGAACTGAAATAGAACAAGGTGACTGTATGAACTGAGAATCAAATTAGCCTTCACACATGTTATGGAAATTTCTAAGCAGCACTAAAAACAAAACCAATTGACTGTTAAACTCTGCTCCCACAACAAAATGAGCTACTGATACTTTTGCTGTTGATTTCAGAAAGATAATGCATTGACTTGTTCTAACATTGTAAGACCTTAGCATAAGAATTTTTATTTATCATAACATGGTCATTTCGTTCTCCTCGCATTACAACAGGCAAAGTGATTCACTGTCCCATCACAATACCACCACCATTTAGATGCCAAACTCATAAAACACAAAATTCTGACTCACTCTTGTCAAAACAAAATAACTTCAGTGTTGAAAAATAGGTAGGGATGTCACCAGAGGGATGTGCCCAGGTGACCATATTCAAGAGAGGAAGGGGCGGAGCTGGAGCTCATGGGCGCATGAAGTAGGAGCCATTGACCAAACTTGAAGAGGAGGTCGATCATACCTAGACCATCATGACTCAACGTTGGCCGGTGAAATCTTTGGATCCAGATCCAATCATGGAGGTGAGGATGGGAGAGGAGAGACAAGAAAATGGCTCGAGCTCACGGAGTGTGTGGATGCACCGAGCACTGCCCTGGTAATGATATCACGGTCCAACTTGGCGCCGCCGCTTCAGTTCAGCTGGACCCCGCCGGCTAGACGACATCTTCCCTTCTGCAAAGCCACCGGAGCCGGCTTTCAGACACAGGATAGAGCGAACCACTCCACTGGTCTATGGGGAACAGTCATGGCTGCACGCTGGACAAATCAGGGGTAGAGGAGTGCAGGAGAAGGCGTGGAAAATGGTGGATCCCTCCCACGATTCATGGAGTTGGTTTTCTCTTGATTCGGGAGTAGAGACAAGAGGTACATTTACCTCGCGGTGTTCTTTTTACGTGGGGTCCCCATGTTGTAACTTTACGGTTCATGCCTGAGGTTTTTTTTGAGCAAAATGCCTGACGTAAATTTACGTTCACGCTTTATTCTTCCGTAGTTGTGGCGTCTGGTTCGAGGGGCGGCTATATATATAGTGTAACAATATTTTGATAATAGGATCAGACTAATATTCTGATACAACGCGCCTATATAGGGCCGATTAAGTTGTTTCCGAATTCCCAAACCCGCAAAAAAGCTCACCCGCGACCGCTCGTTCTCCACCCGCCTCGATCCCCAAGTCCGCCGAAGATCCCCCGCTCGCCACCTTTCCCGACCGCCGCGGCCACCCTGCCCCCCACCGGCGCGGCCTCTCGCCAACTTCTCCGGCTGCTGCGCGCCCAACCCCGACCCCCTTCGCTGGATCCCGCTGCGCCTGCCTGCCTCCAGTTGCCGGAGCGTGACCCGCCGGCCCCAACACGCATCAACCCAGCATCCTCCCAAACCAATCAACTGCCGCGCGCCCTCCCAGATTCCCCACGCACCCCACCGGGTCCCTGCCCCGCCGCGTCCCCGCGCGCGGCTTTGTGCTACAATCGCCGTTGCAGCAGATCCCCCACGCAGTCCTCGGCTGCCAGCCAGCGCAGTCCATCGCTTGCTGCAGACGCGGATCCACTGCCCACCCACCCTCTCGCCTGACCACCTGGGTCACTGGCTGGGCCGTTGCGCTGTGCTTCGCGACGTCGGGTGCCCGAGAGAAGCCGTCCTGGGTGTGCGCCAGCGTCCTCCTCTCCATGTCCCGAGCGGGGAGCCGGGCCAGCACCATCCCCGCATGCACGTAGTCAGTCCAACTACACCCAGGAATTCTACCCTTTCTGTGCATCCACCCCTGTGATTGCTGCATCTCCAGCGACTAATCCACCACACACTGCCACAGAGGACCCGCGCTCAATCCCTCCTCCGCAGTGGTGTTCGAACTGCGGCATGGGGGACCGTTGACCTTCGGCCGGAGGCCGCTTTGACCTTCCCGAGGTAGGTTCCCACTGGTTGGTGCTGTTCCTGCCCCCTCCACCATCATCGAGGTTTAGCGTCCCGGTTGACGAGGAACATGTTGTAGATGGTCTCCATGGCGGCGTCCAGAATGAAGAAGAAAACATGCAAAAACTGCTAGTGTTCCTGCTTCCCTCGTCTTCATTTTCCGGACCAAAAAAAACATCATTCTCCCCTCACCTTCAGAAAATGTTGACCTGAAAGTGACCAAAAAATCTGCTAGTTTTGCTGCAAATTAACCCGTCAAAGAGGCGAGCAAAACCCGCAGAAGTCCAAAAATTGCAGCAGCTTCAGTTCATAATGAAAAGAAGGTGCAAAAAAATGTCGGCGTACTGGATCGTTGATTCACTAGGTGCAGAAAAATTTGTTTGGGAATGTTCAACTTCATTATTACGGTGTAATTCATGTCAATCCCCAAATAGCAAATCATAAAAAAAGTGAAACATGGTTTACATGTTGAAGTTTGTGTGTGTTTAGTTTGTTTGGTCTGTGTTACCCGCTAATGCCTTAATTGTGTTCCTGATTATTTTAGTTGTGTTCCTAGAAGTTCAAATTGAAAACTAAGGGTTCAATGTTTATTACCAAACTAGGCCTTTTTTCGTCACTAATGAATATCATCAAGAAGTCCAAACTAAAAAACCGAAGAAGTTCAAATTAAATAACTAAATTAGTTCAACGTATATGAAAAACTCATATTTTCCTCGTTACTAAATAATAAAACCAAGAAGTTCAATTTTAAAAACGGATCAGTTTGATATCTATTACAAAACTCAAAATTTCCCGGTTACTAACGAGAAAATCAAGAAGTTCAATTCGAAATAACGAAGAAGTTTGATATTTATTTAAAAAACTACAATTTTTCCATTTCTAAAAATACACAAAGAGGTTTAAATTGAAAATAATAGAGCGGTTTGATGTTTATAAAAAATCCCTATTTTTCGTTGCTAAAAGGTAACATCGTTTTTTCGCATTTTTTGAAATGGAGAAATTCATTTTTATAAGAAAATCAAGAATTCCAAATTAAAAACGGGGTAATTCGTTGTCTAAAAAAGCTCAAATTCTTCTTGTATCTATGCAAAATTAACGTATGAAGTTCAATTTTTAAAAAGGTTGTTCGACGTTTACTTAAAAATCATTTTTTTCTTTTCTAAAAAAATGAAACTAAGAAGTTCAAATTAAAAAAGCAGAGAGGTTCAAAGATTTTAAAAACCTAGGATTTACATGCTCAATTTTGATGAGTGCATTAGGAGTTAGGGCAAAAAAAGCATAGATCAATTCAAAGTGACAACAACCAGAAGTTCACGTACTAGATGGTGCGTTTTTCATATGAGAAAAAAAAGAATTAGAAGGCAAACTCTACAAATTTTGTTGCTAGAAGTTCAAGTGCTCGGTCCGAGAAAGTTTGAAAATTCTTGTGAGAGAGGTTGACCGTGTATTTACATGTTCAAAACACAAAAAGATGTTTTTTGTGGTGTTTTAAAATAATTCTCTCAATCCATTACAAATTTGAAACAAAATGCTCTACGTGAAAACAACAACTTTCCAAGGGTATATTGCATGCTTTATTCCAAAATTAACGTTAGAAACAAGAGTTTAACCGTATTAGCAAAAGTTACGTCTTTTCAACAGGTTTCTAATGGTATATCATTTGTGGAACTCTGATGAACGGGTGAGAAATTACAAATGAAAATATGTAACAGAAGTTCAAAGTGAAAACAGCGGGAAGTTTAACTACAACACAGAATGCATTTAAGAGGAGAATAAAATGAATAAAAAACTAAAAGCATAAAAGGTTTGTTGCAAGAAGTTCACGTGCTCCTCGCGGCGCAGTTCGAGATCTCTAGTGCGAGACGTCCGACCTTCAATTACATGTTAAAAACAAGCAAAAACGATGTTGTTTTTGCCATTTTTAATACTTCTCTCAAACGGCAATGAATTTGTAGCGATTGTCTAGATGAAAAAGTTGCTCCTATTCATAAGCTTTCCAACAGTATATTATATGCTACATTCCGATGAATGGTTTAAAAGTTTCATGTATACCGTTAAAAACATGTTTTTACGTATTCAAAAAAAATCTTTCAAACAGATGCGAGTATGAAAATAATGATCAACACAGGAAAGTTGCATGTTTTTAACAGCTTTCTATCGGTGTATCATGTGCTCAATTCCGGTAGGTGGTTAGTGAGTTATGGGCAAAAAACATCATGTGAAAAACAGAGTGAAGTTCAAACAGACATGCCCCAGAAGTTCAACTACTTCACGCAACGCATTTCCATTCACGATGAAGGCAGAAATCATGATCTCGCCATTTCCAAAATTACTTGAAAACGGCTGGGAATTAAAGAAAACTTTATATAAGAAAAAGTTTTACATTTTTGATAGCTATCCAACGGTATATTATTTTCCCCATTCCGACAAAGTTTGCAAAAATTACGGCCAAAACATATTTTTAACTATTTTCAAAATTGACTTAAAACTGTAACGATTTGGGAGAAACATTATATATGAAAAAGTTTTGCATTTCTTCAAGCTTTCGAACGCCATATCATTTGCTGCATTCCGACATACGGTTAAAAAATTAACTCAAAAATAAAAACTCGGTGGAACTTTGACCGTTTTCTAAGTTACTCCTAAACCGTTCAAAATTAGGAAAACCTTTGTACATGGAAAAGAAGCGCATTTTTGTAAGCTTTCCAATGCCATATCATTTGCCTCAATTGGATTAGCCGTTTAGTAATGGCATCGAAAATACAACCTCGGCTGTTCGGTTTGCAAAATTCTACGATTTTTCAAATTACTCTTTAACCATAGGAAATTAGAGAAAACTTTCTACATATGGAAGGAGCGCATTTGCAGTAGCTTTCCAACGCCATACTATTTGGCTCATTCCGATAAACGGTTTAGAAATGGGATCAAAAATACTATTTACGTTTTTTGTGTGAAGAAAAAACGGTTTTCAAAACTGCTCTTAAACCACATAGATTTTGCCAAAAATTTAACTTGGATCATGATACTCGTGTCTAGAGCTTTCAAACGATATATCGCCAGCTCCATTTGGGCAATGTTTGCGGAAGTTCAACTTAGCACTAGGTGAATTTCAACTACTACTGCTGGGACAGGTCAGGTAATAATCAGAATATTATTCTCATCCTGTGATCAGAATAGTGTTTATGTATATATATATATATATATATATATATATATATATAGGCTAACCAGGGTGCTTGCTACATAATTGCAGGCTTCAGCATTAGCGGCAGCAGCCAACACCGTCGAACTGGC
The DNA here is from genome assembly GCA_011799875.1 of Thinopyrum elongatum. Classification (NCBI taxonomy): domain Eukaryota; kingdom Viridiplantae; phylum Streptophyta; class Magnoliopsida; order Poales; family Poaceae; genus Thinopyrum; species Thinopyrum elongatum. The sequence continues at coordinate 196,098,553 of CM022297.1, read as the reverse complement.
TGAAATGAATCGAAAACTGAAGAGTTCCGATGAAGAGCTTGACCTTGTCAACAAGCGGTTCGACAAGGCATGAGGTTAGTATATTTTAAAATGTGGTTCCTTGAGTTTCTTTGTCGAGCAAAGAATCCGGAGTTATCCCTAAGCGAGAAACGATTTTGCAGATGCCGCCGCAGAGGTCAAAAACCTCAAGGCCGAACTGCTGCTGGCCAAGAAGGAAGCGGTCGAACAAAAGGCAGCGGCCAAACAGGCGGCTGCCGATCTCGCGTTGGTGAAGACCGAACGCGAGAAACATGAGGCCAGGGTGGCCGAAGTGCAACAAGAGCTCAAGGATGCCATCACGAAAGGTGAGGGCCTAGAGCAAAATAATAAGGAGCACGCTACCACGTTGGCGAATATGAAGACGAAGATCCAAGAGACGCGGTCGGAGACAAGGAGTGCCCGGGAGGAGCTCTGGCAAGTTAAGCAAATTGCCAATGGTAAGCAGTACTTACTGCAGAGTGTTTTTGGCGGCCAAAGATTCAAGTTGCTCACCTGGGTCTGGCGTTCCGCAGGCGCCTTTGCTGAGCTACCGAGGAGTGTGGCCGACGCAGCGAGGCATTATGCGGCTCGGGAGGGTGTCGCTGATCTGAGACTATTCTGGGCACAATTCCAGGCGCCTGAGCACCCTCCCCTCCTCATTAATCAAATGAAGCAAATGATGGAGCTGCACCGCATGGCGGAGCCAGCCATGATGGATCTTTGTGTCCGGCTATGGCCTGCCGAGCCCATACCGACCAACTACTTCAGTCTGGTGGCCAAGCTGTGTGATGCTTCTGCCCGTATCGGGGCCATTAAGCGCTCTGTATGCATCGAGGGGGCTCGGATGGCATTCTCGAAGATGATGGTGCATTGGCCAGAAATTAAGCCCGTCGAGATGGCCACCGGTCCTCCGCCAACTGGGAAGGAGCATAGGCGCCCGGAGCTATACTTCGCCACCGTGATGGACGGGGCTCGGGCAGTGGAAGTGCGGTGTTCCAAGGATGTACTCCTTGAGTAATTGCATTGCAATGTATTAAACTGTGATCAAACCTTTATGCCATTATGCAGTTGTTTTTTGTATGGTTTATCATACTGGTGTGTTTGCATGTTTTGATTTTGATTCTTGTGTGGCCGTTTTATCCTGAAGGTTACCAGTCATCGGCTTCAGCCCCATGTAGATGCTATGAGGGGTATTCCATCCTTCGTACTGTAACCCTTAACCGATGTCTCGGTGCTCGGGGGCGGTAGTGTAGGAGGGGAATGAGGCAATCAGACTGTGTGGTTTTATTACCTTCACTTAACCATAGGAGCTTGACTGTGGGGGCTGGTGCTGGTGACCAGCCCCCGGTGTGGTGAGATGTTGGGCAAACCTTAGGGCCGAACATCGCTCACTTGATTTGTTCAAAGACAAATCCTTCGTATTACACGGTACAATCGCTAACGATTCTTGGTTTGAAGACCAGTCATCGGATGGCCGACCAGTTCTCGCTTATTATGACAGTCAGTTTTCGGCTTTCTCCACTGAGGTACTTGACCGAACTAGGCGGAAGTACAATCACAGTGGTTCTCCCTTTACCTTCTTATCCGAACATGCGGAACGTAAGAAGGCAAGCACAGGAGCGGGGCAACCCAACTATTAACCCAAGACATAATTCGGAACCGGTGCATATAATGCAATATCCGGGACGCCGAACACAGTGAAAAGAGAAAGGTGTCGGTCTTTAATGTATAGGGAGAGCGTCTAGGCCGAGCCCCTAGTCTAATGAATGGCATATAAATAAAATACAAAGTGTATGACACTTGAATGAGGCAGATTCTAAGAGCGAAAAGGAAGAACCAGGGAAAAAATACAGCATAAGGAACTGTAGGTGAACCGTAAAGAGGTTTGCTTTATTTCCAATAAGCTCATGCGTCTAGCCGTATAATTCGAACTGCCGAATAAGACATCGGATAGGGATACGTTTATATAGAAAAGATAAATTTACAGACGAAAGGTTTACACAGGGCCTTGATGTGTGGGTTAACACCTGAACTGTGCCCTACTGCATGTCTGCGCCTTTGCTTCTACTAAGAGGGACAACTTTGTTGGATGCTTGTCCCATGACAGGTCCTTGATAGAGAGTTCTCGAGAGGTTGCTAATTTGGTGGGGCTTGAAGCCAGATAGGTCCTAGATGGTACATGTACATCGTCTGAAGACGCGTTGTTCCATAGTGCGGTTGAACCGAACTCTTGGCTGAGGCCCCATAGCTGCCCATGGAGCTTTGAGCGCGAAGTTGTGACATCGAGTCACGTGATACGCTCCTGTAGTGGGCAGGCCATGGGGGCGTATTCCTATGTGCATCGAACGCAAGAAGGCCCCTTGGCCGGAGATAGGGCCCGTGCTCATTTCTTCGCTTCACGTGCCTTGGAGGAGAGCAGGCACTTCGGCCCTTCGTATTCGGCCGCCAAGGCCGCAGTGTGTTCCTCTGTCCGAAGAGAGCGCTCTGTGTTGCCATTGACTGTGATGACGCCTCTTGGTCCGGGCATCTTCAATTTGAGGTAGGCATTGTGGGGGACGGCGTTGAAACGAGCGAACGTCGTTCGGCCTAGGAGGGCGTGATAGCCACTGCGGAAGGGGGCGATGTCGAAGATCAAGTCTTCGCTCCGGAAGTTATCCAGAGAGCCGAATACTACTTACAGGGTGAGAGTGCTGGAGCAACGGGCTTCGATGCCGGGGATAACCCCCTTGAAGGTTGTGTTGCTGGGTTTGATCCTTGACTGGTCAATTCCCATTTTCCGAACTGTATCTTCATAGACCAGGTTAAGGCTGCTGCCTCCATCCATTAGGAATCTAGTGAGGTGGTAGCCATCGATAATTTGGTCAAGGACCAAGTCCGCCGATCATCCATGATGGATACTGACCGGGTGGTCCTTGCGATCAAAGGTGAATGGGCATGCCGACCACGGATTGAACTTCGAGGCGACAGTCTCTAAGGCGTAGACATCCCGAAGTGCGCGTTTCCTCTCCTTCTTGGGTATATGAGTGGCATAAATCATGTTCACTTTTTTAACCTCAAGAGGGAATTGCTTTTGGCCTCCATTATTCGGCCTGCGAGGTGCCTCATCGTCCTCGCTGCGGGGGCTTTTGCCTGTGTCCTCTGCTATGAGTTTGCCGGCCTGCTTGATTACCCAACAATTACAGTTGGTGTGGTTAGCGGGCTTGTCTGAGGTGCCGTGGATCTGGCACGGCCTATCCAGGATGGCGTCTAACTTGGTGGGTCCATCCTGGTTCCCTTTGGAGGGCTTTTTCCATGGTCCGGACTTGGAATTGTGGAATCTGGCATTCATTGCCGTATCATCGGCCACGGTGCCATTATGTCGGTGTTTATTTTTGTTATGCCTTGGCTTTCCGTTGCCATCCTGGACTTCCGAAGTGCCGGGGTCTTTTGGGTTAGTGCTTCTACGAGCCAACAAACAATCTTCACCCGTGCAAAAGTAGGTCATAAGGGAGGTAAGGGCCGCCATTGTCCTCGACTTGTCCTGGCCGAGCTGGTGGGTGAGCCATTTGTCCCGGATACTATGCTTGAATGCGGCTATGGCTTCGGCATCCGGGCAATCAACTATTTCATTTTTTGGTTAAAAACCTGTTCCAAAACTGCCGGACCGACACACCTGGCTGCTGGACCACATGACTTAGGTCGTCGGCATCCGGAGGCCGAACATAGGTGCCTTGGAAGTTGGCTTCGAAAGCATCCTCGAGCTCTTCCCAGCTCCAGATGGATTCTTCGGGGAGGATGTTCAGCCGATGTCGGGTCGGTCCTTTAAGCTTTAGTGGCAGGTATTTGATGGTGTGGAGGTCTTCTCCTCGTGCCATATGAATGTGCAGAAGAAAATCCTTAATCCACACGGCCGGATATGTAGTTCCATCGTATGGCTTGATATTCACGGGTTTAAACCCTTCTGGGAATTGGTGCTGCATCACCTCATCGGTGAAGCACATTGAGTGAGCGGCACTCCTTATTCGGGCCGCACCACGACGAACCTCGGATTCCATCCTGGCCCGATGTTGTTCCCAAACTCTATCGTTCTAGTTGAGCCACGCTTGGTATCTGTCTCTTCCTTCTGGAGGGTATCCTCTTGATCCATAGATGGATCGTGACTGACCTGCTCTAACAGCCAGGTCGTGCCGAAGATCGTATTGATACTCTAGATGTGCCGCCTCCTTGCCTTTACCGCAGGGAGGGGCAGGTAGGTGTTCGGCTTCCCCAGCCGGCCTGTCCCTTCCTCGAGGGGGTAGTCGGGCTGTTCACCTCGCGCTTGTTTGGGTGGTGCGGGCTTGAAAGCCTCATCATTGAATTGCGGCAACAATTTGCGCTTGGGGTAGCTCTTTGTTTGCCGTTCATAGTCGTACCCCTCTTCGGCTGTTAGGACTTTCATCCATCTATTGTTGAAGGTGTCTTGTTCGGCCTTGATCTGTTGCTGCTTCTTCTTTAGGCTTCGAGCAGTGGCTATTAGCTGTTGCTTGAACCGATCCTGTTCCAGTTGATCTTCTGGGACGATAAAATCTTCCGCCCCGAGGCTGACTTCTTCTTCGGAGAGAGGCATGTAGTTGCTGTCTTCGAAGTCGTTGGGGTTCTCGGCATTATGCTGAACTGTTTCCTCGTCCAAGCCATCGGATTGGTGCTTAGGGGCGGGATCGCCGAGGTCTCCCGCGTTGTCCGGAGTGTCATCCACTCCGGTGCCCATGTTACTTTCCATGCCACATCGCCCTTTGGATCGTTGGTGTTGTCTTCGGCGTTTGGGGGGCTCCTCTCCAGGTTTATCATTATCCCTTCTGGCAGTGCCATCCCCATTAGAGCCATCGCCGTCATCCTTGGGGGTGTCCACCATGTAAACGTCATAAGTGGATGTGGCCGTCAATCGGCCGGTGACGGGAGGGGTGGCTCCAGTATGGGTCGTGGCCTCGCTGTTGGCATATATCGTCAGCCTCCTCAGAGGCATAGTCGAGCATGTCAGTTAAATCCTCGACAGTGGCTACTAAGTAGGTGGTGGGTGGGACGTAAAATTCCCTGTGGCCTGCCTCAAGGCTCTGTTGAGCGCGAGCCGAGGACGGGTCATCGACAATAGTCATCGTGTGGATCCGATCAAGCACCTTGTTTAACAGAGCGAGGCTAACCGGATCAGTGGAAGAGATTTCTTTGGAGTGGACCTCCGTTACAATGGTGGGGAGAGGTGCGAGTCCGGCTAGGGCAGATCCTGGTTTTCGGACGTTGTACCTATGTCGAAGCTCACTGCCGGATCTGTAACGAGTTCGGCTGGGGCTGCCTCCCAGTCTTCGGGCACCGAACTCCAGTTAAGGCTCAAAGCTGGCTTCTCAACGAGGAGGAATGGTCCATATGGAATTGATTCCTGGTCTTCGGATGTAAGGGCTGCACCCAAGCTCGAAGCTGACAGTGCGGTAAGGGCCGATCCGGAGATCAGATCGGAAAGAGGCGACAAAGTTGAAGCTTCGGGGCCCGTGGTGGTTCTAGGCGAGGCTGAGAAACCGGTGAAGATCAGATTGCCCCAAGCGTCGGCGACGTATTTGAAGTTACCAAACCTGATCTGATGCTCGGGGGCGAAGCTCTCGACCGGGTTGAGACGACCGGCTGAGTCGGCGTGCAAGACAACGCTGCCGAACATGAAAAGTTGCCCGGGGACAAAGATGTCCCCGGTGCTAATGCCGTCTCCGATGATCAGGCGAGCCATCGACCCTTCAGTGATCCAACAGTGGAACTCTCAATGAAAGGACCAATGTCGGTGTCAAAACCGGCGGATCTCGGGTAGGGGGTCCCAAACTGTGGATCTTGGGTCGACGGGGAACATTAGACGAGGGACACGATGTTTACCCAGGTTTGGGCCCTCTCTAGGAGATAAAACCCTACGTCTTGCTTGATTATATTGCTTGTGTATGAGGGGGTTACAGAGTAGATCTACCACGAGATCAGATGAACTAAACCCTAACTCACTGGTACAGTGAGGTGCTATACAAACGGTTTTTAACCCCTTTCCGCGACGGTGTTCTGAACCGTCACCTAGTGAGTGACTGCGATAGGGGGGGGGGTCCTTCCCACACAACCCAGAAACCGTCGAGGATAGGGAGCCATGATGCATACAGTTGTCTCTATAAAACTGTCTCTGATATCTCAAATATCCCAAACGCTTCATCCTTGCTACTCGTTTGTGCTCGCATTATCATCGTAGTCGGAGTTCTGTGGTTTTACCTAAAACCAGGCGCATTCCAGGCACATTCCAGGCACGGGATTTTTCCAGGCGCAGTCTAGGCACATTCCAGGCACGTACCAAACTGGCTCTACATTTACGATGCCTGGCACATCACAAACTGTTCATCATTGCAAACCGTGTATGATAGGGCGATAACCACACACATTTAGTTTTCCCGCACCGTTTGTGATATTGTCTGACATCACACACGGTTTGCAAACGACAACTGTGTGCATGGTTACACACGTTTCCTCTCCGTGAACCGTGTCGGATTATGATGTATATTGCACACGCTGTGCTTTATAGACCGTGTGCGCCGTAATGACCTGTAGAGCATAATTTCACCCTAATTTAATTGCTGCTATTTAAAATTGTACCTGATTTGAATTTGAAAGTAGGATATAGCTTTATTCATATCCATCAGGTTCAAACAACCAATGCATTATTCGATTCACATGTACATATGTTCAAGAATTACATAAGCACCAAATAAAGAATGATGAACCACAGTTGTATACTTATACTATTACAGATGGTAAAGAAAGAGGCGAGAGACATTCTGGTTGTTGAACAAGGTGAAGCGGAATGGCCCTATTATGCTCTCCTCGATGCAGAAGGCACGCACGAATCTAATCCAACCCCTTGTGATGGCCAGCCGCCAATCATGTAGTTTGAGAAGTAATCTTGAGTAAACTGCTTCAGGATCCACTACAAAGGAAAAAGATTCAAACATTGTCATCTAACACAACTCATTACGAGCAGTAAAAAGAAGGCTACAGAGTTCTTACTTACCATCCTGCAGTTCACTGTTGTCTTGCATAAAGTGTAAACAAATAGTTCGATTGACATCTTTTGACCCATTTTAATAACAATCTTTATCAGTTTCCTCACTTGATGCTGGTTCACGAATTTCTCATTGCCCCATACGCAGAAAGGGTTGAAGTGTGGATCTTTGGCAATGGCATATGTACCTAAAAGCACCAAGTTAATATTAGAACCTAAACAACAATTGCAAAATGATGTAGTACAACACTCCACTACTAGGGAAAGGCCTAGCAGTAGCGCGGGTTTTAGGTGTATTAGTAGCGCAGGGACCCGCGCTACTGATACGGCGCCATTTTTTTCAGCCGCGCTACTGCTATGTAGATAGCAGTAGCGCCTGATGCGTGAGCGCACTACCGCTAAGGTTCATTGTATAAGGTTTTCCCTAGTAGTGCTCCCTCCATCCCATTATATAAGATCTTATTACATGTATATCTAGAAATCATCAGAACATTAAGGTAACACTCTTCCTTGTTGCTATGTAGCCTAGGATTGCATATTTAGTCATTCAGTACAATGCATGTTGCTATGTGGCCTTAGATATATTAGATACGGCCCTAGTAAACCTACCGATAAATGGGTTACAGATATATTTAGTGAAATATCCGATTCGACGATTAATCCCTTATCAGCCCCTAGGCTATATGGTACCAGCTACCGATATCCTGAACAGTGAGTATATATAAGCAATGCGATGAAACTAACCTCGATGGTAAACAACAGTTGTTCTCAATATTGTCCTGTATGAGTACATATAAAGGCATGTTAAGCACAACAGGCTAAACATCAACCAAATATATCCATGGTAGACAACATAATCTCCAAATGATAACTTCAGTGTGCAGGTTTAAGCATGCTAGTTAAGCAAATCAAGAAGTGGAAAGGTGTGTTAACTGCAACAGGCATAACATTTAAAAACAAGCAAATATAGTCATTCAAACTGGTATTGTGCAGGTCTAAAGTACACTAGTTATTGTTAAAAAAACGAAAAGGCATGTTAACTTCAACATCCTTAACAGCAACCAAATATCGTAATTCATAGTGGTATTGTTGAAACTGTTATTGATGAAATTGAACTGCACGGCAAATAGTTGCACATATAGAGCATCACATTGTGAAGAACTAAAATAAACAAGGTATAAGGCCATCTCTAGCCGTTCCTTTAAAAGTTAACGGACTAAAACCCTTAGTGGATATATATATACTCCAGCAATTTTTGGCCGTTTCTAGTCGATCCCCTAAACTTAACGTTGTAAACTTCAATTTGATCAAGTTCAAAGCAGGTTCAACCAAAAGTAGCATGCATTCAGACATAAACATAGATAGTTTTGCATAACCGAACATAAAACATAGATTTAAACTAAGCTAAACTACTTTCGGTCGAAGTGGAGGTCGAGCCAATCCTTCCTCATCAGGTATGGTGTGCTGCAAGCCGGGTCCGGGCCGGTGCCATCATCGGGATCGGTGGGGAAGACACTCCTCCACTCATCGACGTCGATCTCCTCGTCCTCGCAGCCCACCTCGACGCCCTCCGCGCCGCCGTCCTTGCTGCCTTCGACCTTGTCATCGAAGGAGAGCATGATAACCTCACCGCCCTCCGCGCCAGCAAAGATCACCCGCTCGGCCTCCACGAGCTCCGGGTGCTACCGGCGGAGCTCTTGCATGTAGGTCTCGTCGGCGGCCTCGGCCTCGAGGCGCTCCCAAACCACGCAGTCCTCCCGCGCCATAGCCGAGCTCACCACCCCTGGGTCCGGCGGAACAAGGTTGACCGAACATGTGACAAAGGGGAAATTGAGCCTAGCCACCGCGCCATGGTAGCGAACCTGCCAGCGGTCGTACTCCATGGCCGCGAGCTCGGTCGTGTGGAAGCTACCGAGCCACCGGCGGGTTTGGATCTCCCGATCCTTAATCTCGGCGACCCACGTCCCCCACCGCCGCTGTCGGACCCCGAGGTAGGACCTCATCGGTGGCAGGGCCCGAGGGAGGACGGGGAAGTCCACGAACCGGCGTAGGGGCACGACGGCGGGCGGATCGGGCGACCGGCGCCGGCGGATCGATAAAGAGCCCGCGGAGGACGACGGGGACACCATGGCGGCCACCTCGCCGGCATCGGGCAAAGAGGCTGTGATAAACCTCTTTTGGGCCATTGGCTCTTCGAGCTCCCCGGCACACAGGCAGAGGTTGAGGATGGAGGCGGCGGCGACGATGGCGGCGAACTACCGATGGTTTCGAGCGAGGGAGGGGTGGTGTGTGTCTGTGTGAGCAGAGGTTTTGGGGAGTGTGTGGTGTGTGTGGAGGGAGGGCGGGGGGGGGGCAAGGTGGTGTTTGAGGAAATACCGCGGCAACTGAAAATTTTACTAGGCGGGAGTCAAATGCCGGGCTACTGAAAATTTGGATCAAGGGTGAGCAGATATTTTTGAGATTGCGAGGGATGCAGAGGTGGGAGTAACAAGGCGGGGATACTAAAAATTTGAATCAAGGGCGAGCAGATATTTTTGAGATTGCGAGGGATGCAGAGGCGAGAGTAATAAGGCGGGGCTACTGAAAATTTGAATCAAGGGCGAGAAGATATTTTTGAGATTGTGAGGGATGCAGAGGTGGGAGTAACAAGGCGGGGCTACTAAAAATTTGAATCAAGGGATTGAAGCAGAGCGGGAGTAACAGACATCGCACACGGTCCGCACATACTAATCGTGTGCTATCAAACATAAAAACCTTCCAGGCGGTAGATATTTTCGAGATTATGAGGCAGTAAATATTTTCGAGAGCGGGAGGCAAGCCTCGTGGAGCCCAATCTACTGTGCTGATGTGAGTGACTGCAGGGGCATGGGCGTGCCACACGGGTAGTTTGACCGAACCGTGTCTGTTGCGGACCCAATCGCAGACGGTTTCTACATCGAACTCGTGTGTTGTTTATAAATTTGGCAAAAAGAATAATGTGGAAAGGGTCAGAACACGAACACACTTGCATGTGGACCAAATATATGAATGAAAAGGGTGGTTTGATGTTCGAATACCCAATGCACAACTTTGATGTGGCACCTGTCGCACAAAGCGCACAGTATTGCTAGTCAGCCACCCCCTCCGAACCCCACTTCGTGTCGGCGGTAAGGGAATCCTAGCTACGAATGCATGCCCCTAGATAGTTAGGTTTGAAATCTCACCCTACCGTAACACAAAACCTATAGGAGTCCATCATATATATGGTCAAACTTCCCCTTTCGCTTCCAGACAAAGGTGGACCGTGTGACGACCCACAAATGTGTGTTTGTCATGGGAGATGGGTGAGACCACATACGAACCACCTGAAGGTGGCCCTATACTATATGTATGAAAAGGGTGTGGTGTTATATTTAACTACCATTCACAACTTTGATGTGGCACGCGTGCCTCGCAAAATAGCCGAACATCCTCGACCCCACGGAGGTTGCGGGTAGTGCGAAGTAGCCCCCCCCCCACACACACGTGTTGGGGGGAGGGCATCTCACCAAGACGTATTGTAACACGGACCAAACAGAGTCCAACTTGATCGTATAACCTCTCTCGCTCGTTGTTAGTCAAAGCGATGGACTTCCACACGGCCCCGCAAAATGGGCTAGCTTGTCGCCGATAAACTCGCGAGGGAGTACTGTCTGAAGACAAAACCCACTCTGTGCATGTGGCCCAATTATGTATATGGAAGTGGTGTGTGTGGTGTTTGAATACGCAATGCACACATTTGATGTGGCACCATGCTTTGGAACCGTAAAATCCCCACACTGATCGAGGGTTCATGATGCGTAGCATGCATGCGCTCAAACTTAAGTAGGCCTAGAATGATCGACCTACTATACGGTAACACGAACCAAAGAAGAAGAATCCACCCTGGTAACCTTTCTCGTCGTCGGTCAAAATGATGGTCATCCACGCGGGCCCACGAATATATATATATATATATATATATATATATATATATATATATATATATATAGGCTTGCCGCCCATAACCAAGGGAGTGAGAGTGTCCAAAAACAACCATTGCATGCATGTGTCCCAAACATATTTATGGAGGTGCGTGATGCATGCATATGTGTTGAATACCTAATGCACAACATTGATGTGGTCCATGCGTTCAAAATCGCACAGGTCCCCACACAGAGCAAGAGGTTCATGACGTGTCATGTGCTCGCCCACCCCCCTTCGATCCAGCGGGATGGATTCATGTGTACACATGCGCTATTATATATGTAATCTCACATCATGACCTATATCGTGAGACAAACAAAAAATTAATCCCCTCCTAAGTCAAAACAACTAACCTCTCTCGTTGTCGGTGAAAGCGATGGACCAAGCGGGCCGACAGATGGAAGCATCGCCGATAACCACGTGGGTGAGTGCCACAGTACAACCACCATCACTTGCATGTGTGCCAGAACATATATGGAGAGGTGTGTGGTTGTGATGTTTTGAATACCTAATGCACAACCTTTGATGTGGCATTTGCCTCAAAAACCGCAAGTCCCCACACAGAGTGAGGTTCATGTGTGACACCTAGTATATGTTGGTCTCATTCCCACTTCGACACGTACTATATATATACGCCTACCCTAACACAGCCCCAAAAGAATTAATCCTCCTTGTTCGTCAAATGTGCCTCTCCCTCGTTGGGTCAAAGTGATGGAAGACGACCTCGCGGGCCCACAGATGGAAGCGCCGCACGCGAGTGAGTTCCTATAGGGCAACCACCGCCTGCATGGTATTGCGTGATGTTTGAATACCAATGCACAACTTTGATGTGGCACCTGCCTCGGGAACCGGAAAGTCCCCACATGGAGCGAGGTTATAACACACACACACACATATATATATATATATATGTATGTATGTATGTATATATATATATAGAGAGAGAGAGTATACATGTTGCCCCCTCTTTGACATGTACTACATACTCCTACCGTGCATATACGTAACACAAACAAAAAAAGAACCATCCTTATTGGTCAAATTAACCTCTCTCTCGTTGTACGTTCAATTGATCGACGAAGACCTCGCGGGCCCACAGAGAGTCACACACGAGTGAGTGTCATAGGACAACCACCGCGTGCATGTTGTCGTGTGTTGTGTGATGTTTGAATACCCAATGCACAACTTTGACGTGGCAAATGCTTCGCAAACCGGAAACGCATGCACTACACAGAGGTTCACGATGCGTAGCCCCCTCACTTCGAGCCGGTGGGAGGGACTCATGTGTACGCACGTGCCCGAACTTTGATATGGAATCTCACCATGATCCACATAACACACATGCCAAAGATGAATCCACCTTCGGTCTGATGCCTCTCGTTGTCGGTGGAAACTGAAAACCTTTGTGGGCTAACGAATGTGCACGTCGCTGCTAACCGCATGAGGGAGTGTCCGAGAGGACCACCAATGCATGCATGTGGCCCGAACATGTATGTATGAAAGGGTTGTGTACTGCTTTAAATAACCAATTCAGGACTTTGGTGTGGCATATATACATGACTCACAAAATGATCAACAATCCCTGGAGGCTCGCGACTAGTAGTGTACTGATGGACCACCCCCTCCCCCCCCACACACACAGAGACACACATTCCGCACCACCACCTCCACTCTGAGGACACATGTCAAACTTTTTCTGCAGTGAACATACGACCAAAGGAGTGTGATGTTAAAGTTTAAAAAAACAGAGATCATTCAACCCGTTTTATACATTGATTGATTTCCTAGGGATTTAATGTGCAAAAATCAAATTTGAGCTACATGTGCACCAAAATGGATTGCAAAATCATATTTGTGTCCCTGGGTGCATGTTTCCCCGTGGAAGAAATTTCAAAACATTGATAATGCTGATTTTTAAAATTCAGTAAATCCAAAACTTAGTTGAAATTCATGAAACTTATCGTGGTGTCATATATGGACACCAGTAGACTGTGATATTGTATTTTTTTCGTCAAATTTGAGACAAGTTTTGATATAATCTAGTTATAAATGGGAGGTTGTTAATAACTGGCAACCAATATCTCATACGGAATATTTATTTGGACTGTGTGCTTTAGACCGTGCCATGCTTCGGTTAAGCAGTAAAGCGGTAGAATGAATCATCAAAAAACAGAAAAAATATACGTGCCGCCATGCACCCCGTGTGGCGTGCGAGCAGGCATGAGTTGACGAGACGCATGCGAGCAGTCTGCCGTGTAGGCAGCCCGGGAGGCGTGCGTGCAGGTGTGCGAATTGATGGGAGGTGTTTTCGCTGCGCAGTGTCACCGGGAAGCGTGTGAGTAGCTGTGTTAAATGATGGTATAGGAATGCGAGAAGTCCGCCGCGCAGACTCACCAGGAGGCGAGACAGCCTTTGACCGCCGCCTGCCTCGCTCCCACTGGTCCGTATTAATGGCGCACCTGAGCCGCCGGCCATAATAGGCGGCCGCACCCCCGGTCCATAGTGGTCAACAACGTCTGGACTCTGGAGTGTAAAAGGATGCCGCCAAAGCGCACCATGGGAGGGAGTGGCGACGCCGGGGCTGGTGAAACACCCGCGCAACCCGTGAATCTGAGCATAGAGGTTGCCGTCGCCGCCGACGAGGTCTTGCGCGGGCAGTAGCATGACCTTGACTTCGTCGGCGCCGTCGTGCCCCCCCAGCCGGAGCCGGAGGTCAACAGCAACTCCGGCAACGATTGCGACTCCGACGGAAAACCGGTTAGTCATCTATATACCCATTTGTGCGGCAAACATATCATGTGTTTTCTCTGGTTACTCCCCCCTCCCTAATTTTTTTGGAATACAAATCGTATGGTTATGTTCCCTCAGTCCATGAAATCAGAGTAATTAAGATCCGTTAGATGCACGTAGTGTATTGATTGTTTGAATGGTATCCGTATAGGGTTAGTGATTAATTGTTTGTTCTCTACAAATGATTTTTGCTAATAATCTGACTAGGGTTAGCGTGCGCGCTAATAATTCGTGGCCAGATCTTGAGAATTGATTTTGAATGTCCTACATATATGTTTGTGCCTTTTTTTTTCTTCCAGATCTTGAGAATTGATTTTGAATGTCCTACATGTATGTTTCTGCCATTTTTTTCTTTCAGATTGGTATGTACACAGATGAGGCTCCAGCCAGCACCGCCGCCGGATGTAGATCTTGGACCCGGCAGCGTGGCCAGAAGCGACCACGCCCCCCTGGACCTGAGGAACCAGTAGAATCTCCGGCGGACTGCATCAGCGATCTCCCGGACGCCATCCTTGGGGAGATCATCTCCCTTATCCCCACCAAGGATGGTTGCCGCACACAAGTCCTCGCATCTCTGTGGCGCACTCAGTGGCGCGCCGCACCTCTTAATCTCGACTGTCGTCAGCTATCTGTCGATGATGATTCTGAAGTCCCCAGAGCCATCATCTCCTCCCACTAGGGCTCCGTTCAACGCATCTACATCCCTGCATGCTACCTGCTAGACATACCCTGCATGGTGGCCGCCTGGCTGACATCCCGTCAATTCGATAAACTCCAGCAGCTTGAGTTCTACCATGACTATGTATGTAACATACCACGAACCAATGTATATGTGCCCTCACCACTGATGTCCATCTCGTGGTTTTCCTCCTCTCTCCACACTGCCACCTTCGCCCGATGCCATCTGGCAGACAATCTGGTACAAATGCTTTGACTCCCACTGCTAAAAAAACTTGCGCTTGTGGTGGTTGATCTGTCAGAGGCCGCACTGCACAACATCATCCACTCCAGCTGCCCTGCCCTGGAGCGCTTGCTGCTTGTTTTTGGAATAGAAATTCGTATCCGTTGTCTCAAAATAAAGTCGCCCCACCTTGTAAGCATGGGAATTTGTTTTTTTGGACATGATCTCATCATCAAAGATGCCCCTTCACTTCAAAGGTTGCTCCTTGATTCTACTATAGTACCTTCACAAATAACTGTAGTCTCTGCACCTAAACTAGAGACCTTGGGTGCAATTCGTGATCCTTTTAGATGGTTCAAGATGGTGTTTGGCTCCACACCTATTGAGGTACTGAATATTATTCACGTAAACTTTTGTAATCTGCTTTTTTCATTTGTGCGCATAAGTTAAGTATCATCTTGGAGTACACTATTGGTACTAATATTATGTTTTGTGCTCAATGAAGAGCTTGTCCATCCTATCAGTGGTGGTGGATTCTGTCAATACCTTACATATCAGTATGTGGTGTTTTGATCTGAACACGATTATTGGCTTGCTGCAATGCTTTCCATGTCTGGAGAATTTGTATATAAAGGTGATGATTTCACGCACATTGAAAGCCCATATATAATGTACTATAATTAATCGTTCAGCTATCACTCTTTAAACATAATCTTTTTTAGACATTAACTATTTTCAATCTTCACCTCTATTTAGGCACTAACACATGGAGAAAAAGGTATAACCAATCGATGGTTCAAGAAGCACCGGGATTTTCTCAGATCTCATGACATTCGTTTGAAGACAGTAACGCTGGAAGGATATGCATCCAACAATGCAAACACTAGCTTTGTCACATTCTTCATGTTGAATGCGAGGGCACTATTGTCCATGAGGATTAAGTTTTTCGACAAGAAATTTCTCATGGCTGCAAGTGTTGAACAGCATAAAAAGAAGTTTCAGGTGGACCTAAGGGCTTCTGATCGTGCTCGGCTTCTATTTACAATAGCTTGTCCTCATTTACCAGTAGAATTTATGGCCCGGGATCTTGATTTTATGGATCAGACCGATCCATTTGATTGTGACTGCTGAAAACTTTGGTTGAGTTACATGTCATTGTCCTGTTCAATCTGGATTTTGTCTAAACCTGATGAGCAATTAATCCTCGTGATTTTGTACTGTTTGAAGCTGGAGTTAGATATTGTTGCCCTTTTCAACTCAGCTTTGACCCATATTTTCTTTCATACTGGGCCAATGGCTTGCCATTTCTTTAATTAAGACATAAATATTATAAGCATTCACAACATAGGGAAAGAACATCACTCTTGCGGATCCTTGAGATCTTTGTTCATTACAGAACCCGCAAGTTCTTAGCACCCACTAGCACCCAAAAACTTATTTTCAGTTAGCACACCAAATGGGCTATAATTCTTAATAACAAAAGCTGCATGGTAGTGACGGATTTGGATTTGTCATTTGGGACCCACGAGGAAAGAGCCTATCCAGGGCGGTGTCGACTCGACAGTAAACATTGAGAAACCTGGTTTTAGAATTACTGTAAATCCAAAACTCGCCGCAAAATCATGAAACTTGGCATGGTGTTATGACATGGCACCAACATGCTGTGGTAAAAAAATTAGTCCAATTTGGGACAAGTTTTGGTATAAACTTCTTACAAACCAGAGCTTCTCTCAAAAAGGCTCATGGTTCTGAGAGGGAACTTGTCACCTATGTGTGCGAAACGACATACGCTGTCTCTTCCCGCCTTGATTTATTTTACAGAGGCAACATGCAACTATAGGAGCGTCGTCCTAAAAATATGAAATTATCCAGGGTTTGTTTTGCCTTTTTATACATTATTTGAGTTTTCTAGGCATCTTGGAACATACTTTGGTGTGTGCAAAGGTCATGTGTGTACTAGCCACCTATGTAATTGGATGTTCAATCTGTTTATGAAATCAAGTCCTTATAAGTTATAAGTACATATGTTGTTGTTCTATGTGCAATGACATCGCACATGGACCATACTAGGGAACCCGTCGGTGATGATTTCATCAATCGCTGGCAATTGTATACCAGCAAGCGTTTGCCCACAACACACACGGCTTATTACCAGCAATCGTCTGTATTATTATCGGTCTTCGCACACATTTCTGATTACAGACCTGTTTGCCACGTATCACATACATCTTGTTAAATTGAACCGTTTCCGTTCTCTTGGCTCAAAGCAAACAGTTCATCCGAGTGAACCGTATGCCGTATATCGCACACACCTTGATATAGCTGACCGTTTCTTTTGTGTTGCCTAATCACAAATAGTTCATCCGAGTGAACTGTATGCCGTATATCGCGCACGCCTTCATCTGGCTACCCGTTTCTATTGTTCTGCCTTATCGTAAACAGTTTATAAGAGTGAACTGTATGCCGTATATCGCACACACCTTCATCTGGCTGCCCGTTTCTATTGTTCTTCCTCATCGCAAATAGTTCATTGAACTGAACCGTATGCCTCGCATCGCACACGCAACTAAAATCTGAACCGTGTTTGATGTATCCGCCATCGCAAACGTTTTGCACCTTTTTTGACCATTTTTTTACATCATCGTTTGTGATTAATGCATCGCACTTACTTTCGTCGAAGGGTGTCTGATTGTAGTGTCGCGTTAGCAGCATCCTGCAGTAGTGACTAGTAGGATGGGGATTGTTCTTCTAGCCTTTATGGACTAAGTCCCCTAGTTTATATAGACACCAGGGGTATTAGGGTTTAAAGATAGTTGGTTACATCAAGGAAACATCGGATCTTCCATCTTGACTTGGGGTACACACCAAGGCACAAAAGGTCTTCGGTCCGGATACGGTACGGCCCAATAGTCCGGCCCACGTGAGATGAGCAGGCACCCCGAGGACCCCCTAGTCAAGGACTCCCTCACCGACCTCTTTCTCGTTCCAGTGATGCCGATCACAAACCGGATTATTTCATAATCCTTGTCGCATGGCGATACTTATCTTGGTTGGATCACACAAGGGGCGTAGAATATATCTCTCCTGATCGGAGGGGAAAACCCCATCTTGCTCAACCATGTCTCGCCGCATGGGTCTTGACAAGCCTGAAACCTACCTTTATAACTACCTAGCCACGAAGAAGTCTTTGGTCGGCCCAAAGCAGGTCTGTTGCCATCTCAAGTACATGCGACAGCTCAGGTCTTAGCACATAGAACGTATGTTGTACTAGAGGCTCACATATGACATATCACTTCGTCTCATATTTGGGTCCGTCCAACTTGGACCTTATCTCGACTCGGATTCAACTATGTCGAATCCGACTAGATCCTTCTGAGTCCATATTATCCCATTAGCATCCAATGCTCCATGGCTAGTGAGACCGATCCATCCACCATGTCATATGCTAGTCCAGTCGGCTGCGTGTCCACACAGCCTTTTCGATTAGGGACCTTTTAGGAAAGTCATCATACAATGCATAGTCCCACAAACAAGTCACGTACTTGTTGATACACATAATTGATAATTTCCAGGGACTATTTTTATTCATAAACACATGGGAAATATCATCATATATGATTGCCTCTAGGGCATATTTCCAACAGTCTCTCACTTGTACTAGAGCCAATCAAATAAACATTGTATGCCCTTAGCTCTAACGTGCCCCTCATGCTTGGGTTGTGGAAGCGGCTTAGTCAACATATCTGCAACATTTGCATTTGTGTGATTTTGTATAACTCTATATCACCACTCTTTACAATCTTTCGTATCAGGTTATATTTCCAATCTATGTGTATAGTCTTGTGGCGGTTCCTCGGCTCCTTGGCTTGTGCAATGGCACCAGAATTATCACAATAAAGGTCCAACGGTTTTACCGAGGCTGGGAAAACACCAAGATCATCTAGAAAGTTCCGAACTAGCTCACTGCAATGTATTCTGCTCTTGTAGTAGAATCGGCCAACCTATCTTGCTTGGAACACGTCCAGCTCACTGCTCCTCCGTTCATGACATACACGAATCTGGACTGTGATCAACAATGATCTCTGTTGATTTGGAAACTAGCATCGGCGTAACCCTTTACGACGAGCTCTTCCCCACCTCCATAAACTAGGAACATTTATTTAGTTCTTTTCATGTACTTTAGAATAGTTTTCACTGTTGCCTAGTGATTCTCACCGGGGTTGGCCTGATATCTGCTTGTTAAGCTTATTGCAAAAGATACATCAGGCCAAGTACATATTATGGCATACATGATGGATCCAATTGCCGAGGCATACGAAATCCTACTCATCCTACTTGGCTTATCAGATGTTTTAGTCTTTCTTAGCCTTATACCATGTGAGACAGGAAAGAACCCCTTCTTGTCCTCACTCATGTTGAACCGTTTCAACACTTTGTCTATGTACATGCTCTGGCTTAAGCCAAGCAGGCTCCTCGATCTATCTCTATAGATTTTAATACCCAATATGTATACTGCTTTACGGAGGTCCTTCATTGAAAGCTTTCCATTCAATGATTCCTTGACCAAGTTCAACATCGACACATCATATCCGATCAGTAATATGTCATCTACATACAGGATCAAAAACACTACCGAGCTCCCACTCAACTTCTTGTATAAACAACCGTCCTCTTTGCTTTTGATGAAACAGAGACCAGTGACCACCTCATCAAAACGAATATTCTAGCTCCGACGTGCTTGGCTCAACCCATAAATGGATATCTTGAGCTTGCATACCTTACTAGTGCTAGCTGGATTGACAAAACCCTTGGGCTGTATCATATACACGTCCTTGGTTAACTTTCCGTGAAGGAAAGCCATTTTGACATCCATCTGCCATATCTTGTAATCGAAATATGCAGCTATAGCTAGTACGACCCTCACCGACTTCAGCGTCTCTATCGGTGAGTAAGTCTCATCGTATCCATAACCTTTAGCGACAAGCCAAGCTTGTGGACATGAACATTTCCATCCACATCGGTTTTATCCGAATTGGACATCTCACAAATATGCACTTATCCGAATTGGGTGTAAGCTTGTCCGACATAATTTGCTTGACAAATGCTTCACAACCCCAAATCTTTAGAAAAGACAACTTGGGACTCTTCCTAGTCCACATCTCCTTTGGTATCTTGTCTACGGATTTAGATGGTACTCTGTTGAGTGTAAAAGCTGCAGTTTCTAGAGCGTATCCCCAGAATGACAAGGGTAAATCCGATGTGCTCATCATAGACCGAACCATGTCCAACAAGGTCTGATTCCTCTATTCCAACACACCATTTCTCTGTGGTGTACTCGGGGGTGTGAGCTGAGGTACGATACCTCGGTTTTTCATATGATCCTCAAACTCCTGGCTCATGTAATCACCTCCATGATCCGATTGTAGAAGTTTTATAGTCTTGCCGGGCTGATTTTCAACCTCGTTTTGAAACTCTTTGAACTTTTCAAAAGTTTCTGACTTGCGCCTCATCAAATAGATATATCGATATATATATTCAAGTCCTCGGTAAAAGTCACAAAGTATTGATAGCCACCTCTGACAGTTGTGCTCATTCGACCACACAGATCGTTGTATATAAGCTCCAACAGCTCAGACGCCCTCTCACAACTCTTTGCAAAAGGAGACTTAGTCATCTTGTCAAGCAAGCATGCTTCGCATGTCTCGAACGACACAAATTCGGACAAAGTTAGGAGCCCATCGTTATGGAGCTTTTCGATGCGTTTCAGACTAATATGTCCAAGCCGGCAATGCTAGAAGTATGTTGGATTTATCTCATTAGGCTTATGCCTCTTGACATTCACATTATAGACTGGTTATGTTTCCAGATTCAATATAAAGAGCCCATCAACAATGGGTGGATAGCCGTGGAACATTGCATTCAAAGATATCGATCAACCATTGTCCTTTAAATTGAATTCATAACCTTGACTCATCAACCATGAGGCAGAAAAAATGTTTCAACTAATTGCAAGAATGTAATAACAACTATTCAATTCCAAAATGAATCTGGAAGGAAGCTGGAGCTGCATCGTACTGACCTCCAACGCAACAACTCTTGCTTTGTTGCCGAGCCTGATGTCAATCTCCCCTTGTGCCACACGCCTAGTTCTTACCAGCCCCTGCATCGAGTTGCAAATGTGAACAACCAATCTGGTATCAAATACCTAAGAGCTACTAGGCATGTCAGCAAGGTTAATGTCTATAACATATGTAACAATTGTTCCTTGGCCTGAAGAAGCATTTCCGGCCTTCTTGCCATGCTCAGCAAGCCACTTGATACAGTTCCTCTTCTAGTTACCGGTGTCCTTGCAATGATAGCAAATCGTCCCCAAGTCCGGTCCAGACTTCGGCTCAGCGGTGAAGATTACCTTCTCCGTGCCCTTTGCGTCACCCTCTTTCTTAGCCCAACTCTTCTTGAACTTAGCCGAGTTCTGCACCATCAACACTTGATGCATGCCTTTCTTTACATCCTGCTCTTCCACCTTGAGCATCCCATGTAATTCAGTGAGCTTCTTATCCATGCTGTGCATATGATAGTTCAAGATGAACGTCCCATAGCTAGCTGGAAGAGAACCCATAACTGCATCGGTAGCCAGCTCATCCAAGAGTAGGAAGCCTAACCGATCCAAAGCTTGCATGTATCTGATCATCTTGATCACATGCGGGCCCTCCTTCAGCTTGTGATCCATCAAGGATCCCCAGACGTTGAACCTTTTGGTCCTAGCCTATGTTTCAACATGCTCTTGAGATTCTCGATCATATCTAAGGCCTCAACATTTTCGAAATGCTGTTGCAAATCAGGCTCCATACAAGCTAGTATTAGACAGCTGGTCTCCATTGATTCATCAACGAGTTTCTTGTAGGCATTCTTGGTGGTGGCATTAGAAGTATCAGTGGGTTCCTCTGGAAGTGTATCCTCTAGAACATGTTCCTTCTTATCATGCTTGAGAACAATTCTCAAATTTCTATACCAGGTGGTAAAGTTTGTTAAGTAAGTTTATCCTTTTCCAAGATTGATTTCAATGCAAAGTTGGGTTGAGCAGGTGGTGCCATTGATCTACAAAATAAAAATATGCAATCACTAAGCAATGTGTTTATGTAGAGTAATTCAAGCCTTAAACAGAAATACTCCCACTGAAGTTGGCATCCCTCCGCAAACTCTCAGTGATCCAGGATCCAACTAGCGCACGCGACTAGTGAGCATTAACACCACTGCTAGACAACGTGGCTATCCGGTAAGCAACTCCTTGCTAATTGTATCTCTATCCGGTAAGCAACTCTCTGTGATTCAGGATCCGACTAGCGCACGCGACTAGTGAGCTTTAGCATCACTGCTAGCCAACGTGCCTATCCATCAAGCAACTCCTTGCTAATTGTATCTCTATACGACTCATATCGGTCGGGTAGGTATCTCATACCCTGGCTCCAAACTTTCTTTGCCACAAGGCTCAAAACTGTTTTGATAGCCTTGTCAAATTAACCTAATGCAGTGCATGTCCGTGTCCGACACGAACCCTCCAGTTCAAGGACATCTAGCAGCATCCTCAATTTTATGAGCCCACTACTAGACGTACTTGACATGCAAAGGTGCAACATCTGGGATGGCAATTCTCTTGATATTAATGAGGTAATTTTCTACCATTTTAACATGTACTATATCATCGATGGCGCGTGTTGCTGCGCCCATCTAATTTTTCATTCAAATGATAGGGATTCTGATAAATATAAGAAAAATCAAACATAGAAATTCAATTACATAAAGATATATCATTCAGTAATCAGGACAGGATATTCTTATGCTAATGTATTAGGCAGTTGTGACAACTGATAGAGATTCTCATAGATATAAGAGAAACGAAACATAGAAATTCAATTATATAAAGATATACTCTATCATTTAGTAATCGAAAAGGGATATTCTTATGCTAATGTGTTAGGCAGTTGTGCTAAGGTTGTCACGATATATAACAGTACCAAAATCACATTCAGTTGATCTCAAAGTAATGTACTCAGTACAACTTTAGGCTGAAACTAATGTAGAAATATACTT
This sequence comes from Thinopyrum elongatum, assembly GCA_011799875.1. Classification (NCBI taxonomy): domain Eukaryota; kingdom Viridiplantae; phylum Streptophyta; class Magnoliopsida; order Poales; family Poaceae; genus Thinopyrum; species Thinopyrum elongatum. The sequence goes on along the minus strand of CM022297.1, from coordinate 196,075,742 downwards.
TACTCTTGCAAAGTACTCCCTTCGTTCCATATTAATTGTCGCTGATTTAGTACAAAGTTGTACTAAATCAATGACACTTAATATAGAACGAATGGGTACTAAAACAAAAGATGCCGAAAACATGGATGCAGCCAGTAAATAAATAAATGGATAAATAATCATAATTGGCACAAGATATACATGTGTTAACAATGGATGGTTACATTAGAAGAAGATACCCTCTACATTATAACTCCAAAGCTAACAAAGTAGTATATTTAAGAGAAACTACTTATTGTTGAAATGGCCATGCTCATACTGTGTCCTGGGTTGTATATAAATCAAATAGTCTTCTCCAAGCTCCATGTCTCAAGTTTGAAAATGTGCTATCCTTTTATTTCTTTGGCACACAGAAATCGAAGTTCTGTTACTACATCCACCACGGCAACCCATTTAGAATACACAACAGACAATATCATGCCTTTCTCAACCTAGTTTTCCAGAAAATGGAGCGGATAAGATAAAGTGTTAGTAGCAAAAAACAAACTGAACCGTGTTCAGTTGTGATGGACTTCATGTGAGGCAAAGCTCACGCATACACTGATATCTTAGAGCATGTGGATAAGCTAGTGCGGTACACCATGGCAAAGAATAGATGCATTTTTTCTATAGGGAGAAACAAATGCAACTTCTCTTAGCTAACTCCTGAAGTTTGTTGATTTGCACAACACAAAATATTCAATTTCCTATACATAAATATATAGTTAGATAACTTCTATCAGTTAAGTTGACACATTTCAGTTAGAGAATGTGTAAATAATCATGCAATTGTAAAGTAGGTCCTATTTTAGTTCAAGAATCTGAATCAAGGCTGGGAACTTAATAATGCAATTAGTGATTTGAATGTGCATCTATATTGACCATTTAAGAGGCAGCATGACAGAACAATCATGAGCATTTTCATTGCCATACTAATTAATGAACACCTAAGGAACTACTCCATGTATATCTTAAGCACACTCCCTGGTCATGCCACATAGGCAAGCATAGTGTCTGCATTTAGACATCTAATATAAACATAACATCTCATCAAAAGCAAGTCATACATTGACTAATATGAAGATAAGTCAATGTATGATTGTAGAACAGGAATAGTATCTGAATGTTGACACGATGGCAACATATCAATGCAGTATATTTCTCCACATTAGTACAATATTACTATTAGTGTATAACAATGAATATAGCAGCCATGCACAGCATCGAGCCGAACCCATATAAATTGGAGGAGTGATAATATTTTTATTTGTTTGATTTCACCCAAAAGTTTGAACTATGAAGAAAAATGATCACAGAGCCACGATAATCAAATACTCATCATCAGTTCTGAGACCATCTGATTTGTTGAAAAAAAAGAAATTTGCATGTATTATGCAAGATTACCGAATTAAAAAAGTACCAAAGGTTCTTGACGATATGCAGATAGTTCCATACACTTAAATCACAGAGCCTTGAATTTTTTTTGACACAAGCAAGAAGTGATCAGATTCACCTTTCCGATATTAGCAATCTAAGCCTGAGAGCATTTTTCAAATATAGTTTCCATATGCATCTCTAAATAAACCAAGTAGGATTCTTAAGCACCGAGCGGGTGTTTGAAAACAAAGGTACTTCATCAGTCAAATATAATAAAGTTCCAAACATCCCAGATGAGATGATAAAAATAGGGATACATTGTTGCTTCACCTGATAAAAACATGGAAACTAAATAATTGATATTGATTCTAGAAATGTGTTTAATATCACAAAGAGTAGAAATCATAAAACTGAAGATCACAATCACAACATACTACATAATATCACAACATACCATCATGCCTTATCTGACTCCAGATATTCTTACAAACAGGCAAAATAAGCAAACTCAAAGTGAACTGAAATCAGGTACGAAAATCTCTCATCTGTGTATATGATCAGGTAATGTAGGTATGTATCGAGTGTTCTTGGGCGCGACGGCAGGCTGTGCAAGTAGGGGCAGCAACGACGGCGATCTCGCATGCTCCGGCTCCTAGCCTCTCTTGGTGGCTTACTCTACTGCATTGATCCCATCATCGATTATTGTACAACTGGAATTAGCGTATGTTTGGATTCTTTTATTAGAAACACATGTAGTAATTAGTATGCTTGAGGCCTTGACATGTAAAAGTAAACCATGCATACATGGTTATATCCTTGGTATTCTAAATATTTTACAAAGCTGACTGAAATGAAATTCAAATAATTCATATGTAGAACACAGAATTCAAAGTTATACCTAGGTTACCTATAATAGAGAAAAGAGCAATAGGCATAGTTTGTCTTGACGGGGATCATGCCACTTCAGAGCAAAATTATCCACTTCAACTTGCATGTCCTGATGAGATAATACTAAAGCAATAAAGTTAGCAATAGAATGACAAGAAATGGACTAAAAGGTTTGTTTATATTGTATAAAAATTTGACAGATCAAATATAATGAGGAAACATTGCTAGTGGTCTAGTGGGGACAATGAAAAAGGGTTTCCTAACACAATGCGATGGTGATGATCAAACGATAGGGGAAAACAACTGAATTTATAGATCACATGCTGCAATGAAAACAAATCATCAACAACTTGTCCCTAGCAATCAATCAAAATTACAAAATGGTTACACTAAATTTCTGACACTAGGGAAAAGGATCGTCAGCATGGATATGTTTTTGTAGTAGCCTACAACCCATGACTATTGCTTTTCTTTTCATATTGTTTGAATTTAGTGCAGATACTCTTTAATTAATCTATTGCTTGTTGTCCAGTTTATCTAGTAATTTCAGCACAAGATCTGGTAATTCCAGTTTATCTAGGACTGCTCAACTATTCTGTTGCTTATTTTGAGTACTAAAACTTGTTGTATAGCTTACCCGCACTGCACTACAACCTAGTACTACAAGCCTCAGAAGCAGACCGGCTACTCCGAATAAACAAAGTAGAACATGTACATATTAGCACAGACACCAACATGTTCCGATCACCTAAGCCTGCCCGGCACAGGATCTCAAGCATGCGCGATTTACAAGCATCCGTAAACTTCCATCAATAGCAAGATCTGGGCAAAAAACCTACAGATGGGGGAAGGAGACTGAGGTGCTCGTTGCTTGTCTTATTGCTGATGGCTCACATAGTTTGAGAAGGGAGCGGCTGCAGACTTGGAAGAGAAGGTCATAGGGTAAAGAGGTAGCCAGGGATGTACCATTACGTGGTGCGGTCATCAACAATGGCCTTCCCCCAGGCCGTCCCTACATTGATGTTCGATATTTGAGGCCGTCAGACTCGAACTCTAGAGACAATCAGAATTCAGACTTCTAAACTGGCTAAAGGGGGAGGGTTAGGCTTTACCTGGTTGATGTGAACCAATATGGTCTCCTTCACCATGGTGGGCGCCACCGAAGGCTGTGAAAGTAAATGCATGAATGGAGAGATGGGGATCCAGTCGGAGGGCCGCTCATGAGATTAGATGTCATCGCTGTCTTCGCCATCATCTTCGATCTGTCGTTGCTATTGCATATTCAGATTCTATAATGAAATGCACAGGCATTAGGTTATGCCATGTATGATGCCTAAATCTACACTATAGCAGGCAGGAGTGATTCATCATTGCATGCACTATTGAATTGCAGGTTAAGGGCCAGTTCTTTTCCACCTTTTGTGAGCTTATTGTCAAAATAACCATATAAGCTTGAAAGAACTCATTTTTGAGTTATGGGCTTGGGCATTTCACCACGCAGTCCTTCACAATGAGAAAAAGCTTTTTTTGGGGTGGGGGGGGGGGGTTCTTCCCATAGAAGTTCACTTAAAATTGAAGGAGTATAGCAAAATGATTCTGTTCTTTGCACATATTACACTGAAAATGACATTGCTCAGGCCCGCATCACACCCGACCCCCAAGTAATAACAAACACGGAAGCGTTTGTTCGCCTGCCCACTCGCATCTCCTCTCCCCTTTACCTCTGCCTCGATCCCCTGCCTGCACCGCTAGGGTTCCTTCAGCGAGCCGCCGCCACTTATCTCATCTGCCCTGCTACTCGAGGATGCTCTCTCCAGCGAGGCTACATGGCCGGTGGGTAGGGCCCCATCTCCCTAGCTGCTCCTACCTCTGGCGCCGCCCCTCACTCTCTTGGTCTCCAACAGCTTCTCTACTATAGTCCGTCCAACGCTCTACGCTGGTGGTTGCCACCCAACTACGGCCGACGCCCCACTCCAGCAGAAGGCCCCTCGTTCCCCTTCCCCTCCTCCTGGGCCATGGCCATGAGGTGTTGTTACGGGGTGAACTCATCCGACAAGGTGAGGGTCTCCCGTGTTTTTTGCCAAATTTTCATTCTGATCTGCTATATGATGAATTTCTATGAGCTACTGCTACTACTATATGATGAATTACTATGAGCAACAGCAGCTGCTGCTGCTGCTGCTATATGATGCATTGCTATGAGCTGCTGCTGCTATATGATGAATTGCTATGAGTTGCTGCTGCAATATGATGAATTGCTATGAGTTGTTATTGCTGCTGCTGTTATATGATGAATTGCTATGAGCTGCTGCTGCTATATGATGAATTGCTATGAGTTGCTGCTTCTATTTCTACTATATGATGAATTGCTATGAGCTGCTGCTGCTATATGATGAATTGCTATGAGCTGCTGCTACTGCTGCTGCTATATGATGAATTGCTATGAGCTGCTGCTGCTATACGATGCTTTCAGGTGGTGATGCTATATTATAAAAACCAGCCACTTGGGCCATGGAATTTTGATAAATAATGGTTCTTCATATAAATTTAGGAAATTATCCTGTGTTTGGAAAATATTGACCAAAGTAGATTGTGCGAAGTAGATGGTATCTTTGTATTTGCAATTTGAACAAATAATGATGCTCTGTTTTACTATCATATTAAGTAATGCGATGGGTTCAATTCGTGATGTTTGCAAGTCAAATTTATGTTCATATGGACAGCAAAATGAAAAAATATAATGCAATATAGACGTTTCACTGATCATACAATAGATAAGCTGAAAAAGAAGGCAATGAAAAGAACTCGTTGGCTTATTATCTGGAGCTTATATTTACAGGAGCTTATTTTCATAGGACAACTTGAAATAATTGGCTGTAAGAACCCTGGCCAACAACAATGCCAAACAAATAACATGTCACAGTGATTGCAATGGAGTGACTTGCCATAGCACGCTGTAGAGACTCACCACTGCCCCTCCTTTTTTTAGATATTCCATAGAAATGCCCCATACATCTTGTACTAAGAAATCTTGTACTTTTTCGTTGCTGCACCCCATCTGCTAGTTGACACAGGTAATTTGAGTAATCTCTGCGTGATAGTACATTGCATATCCCTTGCACATAATTAAACCACGAATTAACGATTGTGTGCGTTGGATAAACTAGCCATGACTATGTGTACTGGACTTGCAGGCACTCTAAGGGACCTAATTTAGTGCACTGGCATTCCTTCATGCCACCTATGACTTTGTGTAATGTATGACGTCCTTATCTCTAATTTAGCAGCAAGTAGTGGTAATCATTGGCTACACAAAGGGATAACTGGTCGAAAATCCTAGCAAAGCACGCTAGCGGGCACACCACAATACAAGAGAGAGAAGCACTTACAAGATCAGAGGAAAGCTTCAGTCCAAGATTTTGGTTGGCCAAGGTGTTAGATCCAGAAGAAATATCATCCTTGTAGCTCTTCCCAGCTCCATAAATGTAACGGCGACCTATTACTATATTTGAAGTACATCTGGCAGGTGATGCTGGACGGGTTTAAAGGTGACAAGTACCTAGGTCGCAGTAGGTGCTTGGCATCATGCCAGATGGTGGGAATCAGGTTAGAAACATGAAGGGTGATGATGCTATGGTGGCTGTCAGCGTCCGGTAAGGAGATCTAGGACCGTGGACGAGGGTGTTTGTGAAGCGACTCCGGTAGTGTGGATGATGGTGTGGACGGAGCGGACCTGAGGCTGTCGATGAGGGCATCGGTGAAGCTGCTTCGGTGGTAGGATTGAGGATGGTGTCAACGACGCGAATCCACGACCATCGACGAGGGCATCGGGAAGCTGCTCCGGTAGGGTGGACGAGGGTGTTGATGAATTGGATCCAAGGCCATGGACTTGGGAGTGGCAAAGCGGCTCCGGTAGGGTTGAGGATGCCGTCGGTGAAGCTGCTCCGGTAGGGTTGAGGATGGTGTTAGTGAAGCAGCTCCGGTAGGGTTGAGGATGGTGTCGATGAAGCGGATCTGAGGCCGTCGACGGGGGAGGGGGGGGGCGGTGAGGCGGCTCCGGGTGTCTGGACGAAGTGGCTCTGGTGCGTTGTACAAAGGAGCTGCTGCAGATGTGCTGCGGTTGATGGGAGCACTGGTGAAACTGATTCGACGTGGTGGACAAGGCCGACACTAAATGGGCTATGGTACAGTGGTGGATGAGCAGTCTACTGTTTGTAGGGGAGGTGGGAGGGGTAGATGTGGCCACAGATGCAGATCCAGCAAGGTGGACGATGCTGGCAATGAATGCGCTCTGGTATGCCTATGGATGAGCAATCTAGGGTTTTGAGAGGGAAGGACATAATCGCCAATGAACTATGGACGGCATGATGTAAGATGCACTGGTGCTGTGGAGTAGTCATTTTTGCGGGAGGGGAGAGGAAATGGTGGTGCCTTGTGGTGGGGGGAACCGGAAGTTACCAAAGCAACCCCGACCTATTATATAAATGAGGGCTGTATTTTTCTCCGTGCACCAAGGGAAAAAGGGGAATTCGTATGCTACGGACTTGGAAGCGGAAATTTTAGAAGGAGGCGGGAGATTTTTGCTGCCCGCGGGATCGTTCGTATCTAGTTTCAACTAATTTTGGACAATGTTAGCGGGAAACCGTTCATCCGAGATTGTGAACACGGGGCAAACAGGAGCAATTAATAACTGGTATGAAGTCCACCCCAGAAAAAAGAGAATAACTCCGAATGATGCACCGATAAGTTGTTACAATCACACAGGCGCGACCGATCATACGGGTGTAGAGGCGCGTTCATAGAAAATGGAGCAAACGCTCAGCCTATGTATTTCTTGTGTCAATATATAAATTAGTGCCATTGGTTATTTATTTTAAACACAATGAATAAATGTGTTAACTTTAATTATATTGCACAGTAACAAATGGATAATATAGATGCACAAAAGAAATGGATATGGTAGTCCCCTACTTAAAAGTGTTACCTCATATGATTACATGGCCTCCATTTCATAAATTGCAGTACCCGTTGAATTCATATATGAATATTACGTATATTACTTCATAATAGAAGCTTATATCATCCAAAACTAATGAATTTGAATGCAACACAAACAATGTTGCATGTACATGATAACTAAAGTGGTTGTTTGAAGAAATATCACTATAACTTTGTCATGCACAATTGAAAAAGGGTATTTGAAAAAAACTTATGAGATATGTGAGTGTCCAATCTTTATAGTGTTGTATCAATATTGTATATTCGGTCACGATACGAAGTAGATATTGATTATGTTCAAGCGAGGCACGTCCTCGACCGTTAGATAGTGATACTTGAATGAATTGTGCAATCTCTCTCACACACATACAAATCTCCTTTCTCCATGGGCATCTCAGTCACACACACACACACACTTCATCTATTTCTCTCCCTTCGTCAATGTTAGAATTCGTCTTTCTATCTCGTCCTACAAGTCTCTCACACAAAAACACACACACTCTCCCCATCGAACACGCCCACCCCATTAATTCCGCCACCCACCGCCACTCATGTCTCGAATAATAACTATGTCTCGAACACATATCTATAAGATTAACTCGAGTCCTGGAACCATATGAATCCATAGAATGGGATTCCAGCAGAGCATCTTTTGTTTTGAGATTTCGAGAAGAGTTTGCTCTCACACACACACACATGTTTCTCCCTTCATTTATTTTCGGCACTTGCATGCACACCCGCTTGTTTATCTCCCTGATGCTTTAAGTATGCCTCGCACACATGCTATCTACCTATCCCCTAGTTTAGATATGTGACATACAAACTCCCTCTCTCTTTCTCCCTATCTCCCTCTCTAAGTGTCACTGGCACCCTCCCCCCCACCCTTCCCGACATTGAAGGAGCAGCGTGACACCTCGATCTTGATATTAATCTATCTACTGGCTTCTCTCTCAAACACACACGCACACACTCGCTAGTTGTGGCTCTGTGCCTAGAACACACACACACTCTCGATACGTCTTTCTCTCCCTCCCCCAAACAAACACAGGAGCAGGGTGACACCTCGATCTTGATCTTAATATATCTATTGGCTTCTCTCTCAAACACACACACACACACTTGCTACTTGCATCTCTATGCCTCGCTCACACACTCTCGATACAAATTTCTCTCTGTAGCCCGCCTCGATATGTAGATTTCTCGGTACTCCTTGATGGTGGGGCCAGAGTCGCGCGCGCGTAGGTGTAGTGACGTTGACGCCAAATTGCAACCTCGACGATGCTTTTCTGTTCGATAACATGTGTGTATAGCCAGCTCACCTAGTGTGCCTTGTTTTTACATGCGTGATCTGATGGTTTTCACCCGGTTTTCTATTAATTAACCAGGCAACCTTTTTCTTTGGTACTACTAATGAATTCGAGATCATTCGGGGCAGACATAAAATATATCAGTCTAAACCAATTATCACAGTAACTATATAAAAAGACTGATATCACTTGATTCTCAAGAAAGAACATCTGGTGGACTGGTTAGCACCTAATGCTCGCAACGCGATGACCTGAGTTTGAATTCTGTCGGAATCTTAGGTTTTTTACATTTTTTATATATACTTCTTTCTCTACTCTACTAACAATGGAACCCACAGAGTACTTAGAATACGAGATTAATGATTGATTTCTTTCATTTTGAACTTTTTGTACGAATTTGTACCCACCCTGCAAGTCATGTACTATACATGCAATTAACTTTTTATTTTTGAGAATCATACATGCAAAATGGATTTGATGTGACTAGTATTTCCAGCATAAGAGCATCTCTAACGGCAACAGGCAAATTTCCTCCCGCTTCCGTCCACGGACACGGATGCCAAACAACGACATCCAACGCTAGTGGCATACATTTTGACAACAACTGGAACCAACCAGACGAAATTCATGCAAACACGGTCGGATTTCATATATATATGAAGGTTTTCATATAATAATGCTGAATTTTCATATAAACATGATGAATTTCATTACATTTTCATCAACTAAGCGGTGCTATTCTGGCTCTGGAGGTATAATTAATACCTAATCTAAATGGTCACCCGTGGATCCCTCATGTCGGGCAGACACTTGTGGGGTCGACGAAGGTCCTCGCAAGAGAAGAACCGGGCAAGAAACCACCTGTGCACGCAGTCGTCGTATCGGTGGTGGCCTTCATGGGACCCAAGTGGCGGCGGCCTCCGTGTTCTACTTCTCCTCGATGATGGCGGTGGTCACCGAGAGCACTGGCCACTGACTCATCACTCTCTGTGCACTCGGCTTCCGTCTCTGCATGCATGGCGCTGCTGGAGGCACGGGAGGCGCGACCACTAAAGTCACAGGAGGCGCGGTACGACGCGGCATCGTCGATGGCAGCGATGACGCCCGTGCAGCAGTGCTCCCCTCTATGCCAGCATGGAGCAACTCGCCACTCCTCATCGAGCTATCCTGGAGCTGTGAGTTGTTGAACCATGTGCCGTCTTGGGATGGCAACTGGTTCTGTCGGGCTCGGCGAGGTAGGTGGAGGAGCAAGCTACCTCACTCGTATCTGGAGGGCTCAGTAGGCCACCTAGCTGGCTAGTATGCCGGAGAACTGCTCCTCGGAAGCCATCGGAATTGTGGAGAAAATGTTGAAGGAGGAGATGGGGGAGCGGCGGAGGGGTGCGATTCTTCCCCGGCGTCTAGCCTCGTTTAAATAGAGGGCGGACGGGAGGAGCTTGGCCAGTGTTGCATTTAATTCTGGCCCACTCATGAACGGACGTGTGGCCAAATTAGGTTTATCGGCTTCCATGTGGGTTTAATGGAGGCATTTTATGGCGGCGAGGAGGCGTGTTCAGCCGGGCGTGCAAAATGTGGCGCACCACTCCCTACTACTAGTACTAGTAGTATTTGACAGCTAGTAAACTAGGACGGTAATTTTTTTGAGAAATGGATGGTAAACTAGTAAACCAGGATAGTTCCCGATACAACTTTCATGCAGACGAGGGAGAGGGTAACGGTTCCCGAAATGTTGAATCGCCAATGAGGGATCCTCCTTCAATTAGCATGCTGACGGAAGTAATGGGAGGAGGAAGTGGAAAGGAGTCAGCACGATGTGAATGCCATGCAACTTGCACTCATATTAAGGTGCCCCTCCACTCCAATGCATCTACAGTACCAGATCGTACGCACCCACGCACCTACACTAACCGCAATAGTGCTCACTCCAATTCCCAAACCAAGTGACTAGAATCTAGGCCGATGGAGGGGATGCACGCGAGTGGCCTTCTGCTGTGCCAGATGGTCCAAGATGCCAACCTGCGGCACGTCACCGCCGATCGTCTTGAGCTGGTGTTATGGACTAGCTGGTCAATGTCCCGCATCGACGCCAGCTACGATTCTCAATTGGACAAGATGATCATCGACATCATCAACAACTTCACCATCATCAAGAAGCTCGCGGATGACATCACCGTACTCCTCCAGCCCCCGCGCCCAGGCTCCTTGTTGCCTGCTAACCTAATCCATCTTTGGTGAGAATCTCTTCCAAGCACTAGTGGCCCTGCGACTGCCCACCAACATGATGAAGAATGTCCACCTCAAGGTGGCGCTCGCTGCAAGGCACGTCGCCCTGCAAGCATTCATTGACCTACACATCCACGTCTACAAGGTAGTCATGTACATAGGCGTGTACAAGGCTAGGGAGGACACTAAGACGTTGGCCTTCGTCAGCTAGCTGGAAGCCTTGGACGCCTTTGTTCAGAAGCACCTTGACCTCACCACAAAAGCCATTGCTCCTCAGCCACCGGTCGCTGGCCCGGTGCACCGAGTCGAGGAGGAGGAGGTCGATGATGGATGTATCTTTCTTCTTGCCTCCTGTAACCACCACTACCAACGCGTCATCGTGGCTTTAATTCTTATTGTATCCCATTCTTGTTCTAGTTGATAAAGACATGTGTGATCCCTTTGCTCACATTTGGTGTCAATTATATGCATCACTAAAACTAGTAGTACTCCTCCGTCTTGGTTTATTGGTCCCCTTCGTGTGTATGTGCCAAATTTTGACTTTAGACTTACCTAGCAATATGTTAATGCATGTCACAAAAAATAATATCATTGGAAACTATGTTCAAGTATGAATCGAATGATATATTTTTTGGTGACATGCATTAATTTTTTTTAGTTAAATCTGTGGTTAAACTATGGCACAAATGGGACCAACAAATTAGGACGGACATTATGCTTACCTTTTGCACCAACTTCGTAATTTATGTACGATGCTTGACCCAACCTACCGAACTACTCGTAAATTCAAAACTACGACCAAACTTATAAATTTAAAAATACGTGTGCAGCACGCCTATCATGTTCGCAAGTTCAAAACAAGAAACTGGAACACTTACATCAAGCATGTCCCGTTCGCATTGCATCCCACGTTGTCGTTCCGGCTCACCGGTTGTCGGCGTGGAAGCACGATTACCTATGGGGCATGGGTGCCCCTTTGTGGTTCGGCAAAGGGACGGATGAGTTGCACAAAGAGCAGAAGCAGCAGGGGACAGCACGGCGATGGACAGCTCTCTTTACCCAGGTTCGGGCCGCTTTGCAGCGTAAAACCCTACTCCTGCTATGGTGGATTGAACTTGACGAAGCCGAAGCCACGAGGTGCACTAGCCCGGCAAGGATGCCTGGGGGAATGCAACTACGTGCGTACAAGTGTGGGGGGTCGAGGAGTTCCAACCCTTTGCTAGGTTGCCTCGGGCTTCCTTTTGTAGCTGAAGGAGTGACCACAATGTCAAAACAGTCATTTGAATGTGATTAGATAGCTAACAGTGCTATCATACCTAACTCTGATAGTTAGGACAAAGTGCATTAAATGCACTACTAGGTGTCGTGCTGGGGTTGAAGCCCGGCAAGCCTGCCGCGTCGCTTATCTGCCTCTTCTTATTAGCGTGACACGTCCTCTGGATAGGTGTCAATAAAGCTAATATCTTCTTTATCATGCCACCACGTGCCTGCTAGGATCCACCCGGCTGCTTGATACCTTGACACTGCACTGATTAACGATCTGGGCACGATGAGGTGGAGCGGTGGTGTCTTGGTGAAGGTTCCCCCGCAAAGGAGCTTGGCAGGCCCTGGCCCTGGCGGTCCCGGCAACCCCGCCAAGGCGAACTGGACTCGTACTTAGGTGCGACCTCGACCCAGCCGGGTTCTCCTGCCAGGCAAGGGAGGTCTTCCCAAGGTGGCCTTCTGCTAGCTTATTCTTCTTGGGCCTTGGCATGCTCGGCAAGGGTAGTTAGCCTAGAGGCTTTGTAAGCCTGTGCATGGGTCAGGGGGAAACAAATACCCCTGTTTGTGTACACCGACAGTAGCCCCCGGGCATGAGCCGAACGTGCTGCAGGTGCGTTGGGTTAGGCCCCAAGCAGTGCGTAGACATGCGGCAGAAATCATCTGTCCACGCGTAATGATTTTACTATCCTGTCAATCACATGTCCGACCTGCGCAGTTACTGCAGGTTGTGCAACCGTGGTTTTGCAGCAGTTATTGGGTAGTGCGTGTGTAGAAAGGCGGTTTTGCAGTTGAATAGTTGAGTACCAACCCCCCTTTCACGTGGTCCCAATAAAACAGGGCAGACGCGAAGGAGCGCTGCTCATTCACACTTTCCACCCCTCTCACTTCGTCTTACCTGCCGGCATCCCTCTTGCCGCATTCCTCTGGTCCTGGCGGTGGTGACTAGGGCATCGCCTAGCCGCTCTCTCTGTCCCTGGCCTCTTCTTCCTTGCCAGGGAGGCGCCCTCCCGATCTTGTCAGGCTGCATCCCGCGAGCCCTGACGTGGTCGAGCTGGGCTTCTGCCCAGGCGCTCCTTTTGCCCTCTTTCCTTCTTGATGCAACTCCTAGGAGGAGAGGGACAAGAAAGGCATTACAGGGCACTTATCATTTTTCAAATTAAAAGATGTAGGCACTTGCCGAGTTTTAGTTTAAATCATGTAATACTCTATCCATGTTTGTATCCTGTATGATCTGTACTTGTTTATCTACCTATAAATGGAAAAAAGGATGCCTGCCTGGTACTTGTGCATGTATCATAAAAAAGCTGAGGAATAATCCCTCAATACTCTCAAGTAAACAAGGTTTTCCGGTGAGACACCCTGCCGGCCCTCATCACAACTGCTACTAAACCTCGTTTGACGGGTTCAAAAATGGGTTAGGAGCATGCATGAAGGCTAGCACCTTGTCAGCTCCCCCAAATGTCACTACGACCAACTTGACCGAAAAGCCTTTGAATCAAAAGATGGGAGCACAGATGATGGAAGCGACAAGGTTTTCCTACATACAAGTTTTTCATACGTGAATACGTCATGGATGGCGAGACGAACTTATTTGTGTTTGTTGTTCTTCTTATCGTTCCCGATAAGAAAAAGCTGTCGGGGGCTCATTCTCACTCTTCTTCCCGGGGAGTCCATCCACGGCAGAATCCTGCTGTTAGCTTCAAAAAGAAGGATAGGGGAGAAAAAGCTGCATATGATCCTTCATAAGGGATTAGTCACCTTATACTAGGATTATTGTAATCACAAAAGCCATACTTAAATAAACATGCATGCAAGTTTTGTGCCAGCGCTTCATTTTATTATCTTTGGACAGGGTCTACGCCTGGCTTTTAACAATGGGTTACAAGTCCCGAGGACCATGCTTGTACAAAACAGGCTGCCGGGACAAGGTCCGACAACCGTGCCTTACGGGTAGACCTTACGAAGATGCTCAATGTTCCATGAGTTTTGCATTGGGATGCCATCTTCGGTCTCCAGACGGACTGCGCCGGGTCTGGTGACACGTACTGCCAGGTAAGGGCCTTCCCACTTTGGTGTCAACTTGTTTGAACCCTTGGCGGACTGAACATGCCTAAGGACAAGGTCACCTTCCTCAAGACTCCGGGCGTGAATCCTGCGGCTATGATAGCGGCATAAGGCTTGCTGGTATCATGCAACACATACAGCTGCCCGGAGATGGTCCTTCTCGAGGAGCATGGCATCGTCATGCCGTAGCTGCTCTTGCGCTACTTCATCGTAGGCAAGTACTCGAGGTGACCCATATATGAGTTCTGTGGGGAGCACTACTTCTGCACCATATATCAGGGAGAAGGGAGTCTAGCCAGTAGCTCGATTTGGTGTTGTTCTGACTGACCAAAGACCACCGGCAACTCATCGATCCAGCGCTTGCCGCATTTTCGCAATCTATCAAAAGTTCTTGTTTTCAGCCCTCGAAGCACTTCCACATTCACCCTTTCTGCCTGTCCGTTGCTCCTTGGGTGAGTAGCAGAGGCGAAAGAGACCTTGCTTCCAAGGCTTTGGATGTACTGCATGAAGGCGCAGCTTGTGAACTGGGTGCCATTGTCGGTAATTACACTGTTGGGTACTCCAAAATGACACACCAGTCCCTTGAAGAACTTGATAGCTGATTGCACCATCACCTTTCTCACTGGCTCTACTTCGGGCCACTTTGTAAACTTGTCAATAGCCACGAACAAGAATTCAAAGCCCCCGGTAGCACGGGGAAAGGGGCCCAAGATGTCGAGACCCCATACTGTGAACGGCCAGGATAAAGGGATGGTTTGCAGCTTGAGCTGGCTGATGAATATTCTTGGAATGAAACTGGCATGCTTCACACTTGGTGACGAGCTCAGTGGCATCCCGGAGGGCGGTGGGCCAGTAGAATCCTTGCCAGAAAGCTTTTCCGACAAGTGCTCTTGATCCCAGATGTGAGCGACACACACCTCCATGTATCTCTGCCAGCAGCACTAGTCCATCTTCTTGACTGATACACTTCAGCTTCACGCCATTTGGCCTCTTTCTGTATAGAATGTTGTCCACAAACTGGTATATACTCGATTGCCGGGCCACTTTCTCAGATTCCTCTGGATCATCAGGAAGTTCTCCAATTTGCAAGAATCGGACTATGTGATGTGCCCATGCCGGAGCATGGGGCTCGACGACGAGGACTAAAGGCATTTCTTCAGCTGTGGGAGCGCTTTCCTCAACGGCAAGAACTTGGGATGCTGTTTGAGGTCGTGGCTCACTAGTCAGCGTAAGATCTTCTCCGGCAACCTTCTCACCAGCGGCTTCATGGAGCTCTGCCGGGAAATGTTCGCGGGTGTTGAGTTTTCTCCTTTTTCTGGCCAAGGCTGATGGAGAAACCGATGGTTGGGTGAGGTGGAGCACAAAAGTGCCTGGTTCCATAGGAAGCTTCTGTGCAACACACTTCGACAGGTGATCAGCGACGCTGTTTTCCGCATGAGGCACGTGCTTTGTTTGCAGCCCGTCAAAGTGTTGCTCCAGTTTCCTCACCTCTTCCACGTACGCTTCCATCATCGGGCTCTGATAATCTTTGTTCACCTGCTTCACACCGAGCTGGGATTCGCCGTGTATGATCAACTTCTTGATCCCTAATTCTACGGCAACCCAGAGCCCGGCAAGGAGTCCTTCATATTCTGTTGTGTTATTTGTGGCATCTTCCCTGGGGAAATGCATCTGGATGATGTACTTGAGGTGTTCTCTGGTGGGCGCAATGAGTAATACCCCCGTGCCAGCACCTTGGAGCGAGAAAGCACCATCAAAGTACATGACCCATTCCCTAGGGGCCTCTTTGCCGGGGAGAGCAGTTTCCATAATCTCTTCATCAGGTGTCGGCATCCACTCTTCTATGAATTCTGCTAGTGCTCTACTTTGGATAGTTGTTGTGCTCTCAAACTTCAAAGCAAAACATGATAGCTCCAGAGCCCATTCTACTATCCTGCCAGTGGCTTCGGGGTTCCTCAAGATTCATTGTAGTAGGAGGCTAGTCACAACGGTGATCTTGTGGGCTTGAAAGTAGTGGCGCAGCTTCCTCGAGGCCATGAGGAGGCCGAAGATCAGCTTTTGGACTCCATTGTACCTTGATCTAGCCCCTGCAAGAGGGAGCTAACAAAGTAAACTGACCGCTGCACCATCTTCCTTCTTGCCACCCCCTCTTGCCTAATAGTGCCGATCTGTGGCTCCCCTTTGTCGCCGCCTGCAAGCTTTGCCGGGGAAAATGTTGGTTCAACACTAGGTGGTTCTGCCGCAGTAGCTTATCCGCTATCCACTTCTCTTTGTGCCACCAGGGCAACACTAACCACTTGATTCATCACTGCTAGATACAGCAGCAATGGCTCTTGTGGTGTGGGTGCCACCAGGGTTGGAGCAGAGGAAAGGTAGGCTTTCAAATCCTGCAGCACAGCCTCGGCCTCTGGAGTCCATTTCATTGGACTAGCCTTCTTCAATATTTTGAAGAACGGCAAGGCGCGCTCAGCAGATTTAGAAATTAATCTACTCAGTGCGGCCACACAGCCAGTCAGACGTCTCACATCCTTGATGGTCTTCGGAGCTTGAATCCGTTCTATCGCTTTGATCTTGTTGGGGTTGGCTTCTATCCCTCGCTAAGACACAAAGAATCCAAGAAGCTTGCCGGACGAAACGCCAACCACACATTTCTCTGGGTTGAGCTTCAAGTTGATCTTCCACAAATTTGCAAAGGTTTCTTCTAAATCCTCAATGAGTGAAGATTTGTCCTTTGTTTTGACCACTATATCATCTATATATGCTTCAATGTTTCTGTGCAGCTGTGGTTCGAAACCAATCTGCACGGCCCTTGTGAACGTGGAACCAACACTTTTTAGCCCGAAAGGCATACGCACAAAGCAGTACGTGCCACACGGGCTGATAAAAGCGGTCTTTTCTTCGTCTTCCTTGGCCATGAAGATCTAGTGGTACTCAGAGTACGCGTCCGAGAAGGAAAGCAAAACATATCCGGAGGTGGAATCAACAATCTGATCAATGCGCGGCAAGGGGAAGGGATCCTTTGGACAAGCCTTGTTGAAGTCAATGAAGTCAATACAAAGTCTCCACTTCCTGTTAGCCTTGCACACCACCACTGGATTAGCTAACCAAGTTGGATGCAGTACTCCTCGGACCAAACCCGCTGCTTCCAGGTTCTTATTTTCCTCAGCAATGAACTGCTGCCACTCCAAGGCCTGCTTCCTGACTTTTTGCTTGATGGGGCGGGCATGAGGACAGGTAGCAAGGTGGTGACCGATTACCTCCCTGGGAACACCGGGGATGTCAGATGGCTGCCAGGCAAACACATCAACATTCGTCCGTAGGAAGGCAACGAGCGCACTTTCCTATTTGTCGTCAAGGGTAGCACTAATGGTGAAAGTACCATCAGTGCCATCCTGCCGCGCGGAACTTTCTTGGTTGCAGGGGGAGCAGCCCTGGATCTTGGTGGCCACCAGTAAAGGCGCGAACGAACTCGTTGCACAAATCTGCCCAGGAGGAGATGGAATCCTCTGGCAGGTGCATCAGCCAGGACCTCACGATTAGCTTTAGAGCCAGCGGGAAGTAGTTGGCAAGCACCTTTTCATCCCTTCCCCCCCGTTGCTTGAACTGCAATCATATAGATGCCTAGAAACTCTGTCGGGTTCAGCTTTCCATCATACTTCTCCGGCAAGTCAGGCTTGAAGGTGCGAGAGGATGGCCACTAGACTTGCCGCAGCTCACGAGTGAAGGCTGGGCAGCCTACCTCGTAAGGCAGGTACCCGCCAGCACTGGGCGCAGGTTCGTCGACATCGGCTCCATTACGCCTATCTGACTGATGACGTGTTTCGCGACACCGCTCAATGGTGACACGAGCATCCTCCTTCCTCCTGTCTCTCAACACTTGACGTTGATCTTGCTGGAGTCCTGGGTCAGATGAAGCCATTGATGCCTCAACATGATCATCAATAACTTGGGGTTGCTAAGCTTGCTATAGCCGCCCTTGAGCGGGCTGCTGTGGAGGGGACTGCACCGTGGGCGCGGTCCTCCCATCTCGGCCACCGGCGTGCACCGCTGGCGTCGCCAGTGGGCGTCACGATGGCTCCGCACACGGTGAATTGTTGACCTTAGCAAATCCAAGGAGACTTTGGATGGTAGCTCTCCACTCATCCATCTTGTCTGCTGCTAGAGGAAAGTCCAGCAACAACTGAGCTCTCGCTACTACTTTGGCCGTCGTCTCTGGCATGGCGTGGGAGGCAGAGGGCGACACCCCTCGACTCCTGGACGAACTAGAAGGAGCATTGTCGCGCCCTTGCCATCCTGGGCCTGTTGTCAGAGAGATCTGATGTGACCGGAGCTGTTCCTGATGGCCGGGCTCTTGGTCAGCTGGGCTCTTCCTGAGCCGGTGTGGTCGTTGTGGGTCGACGGCGCCGCTCGGGGTGTTGTTGCGCTCGCCCGATGTGGGACGAGGCACACGTCCTGCCTCCGCCCCTCCGGACGGTGTGGCCGGTGTGTCCTGGCTCGCACCGGAGCGGGCGTCAACATCGTGTTGGTTGAGCTCGCCAGTGGGGTGTGCGGGAGGAAGCTGAGCATCCCCGTGACCCACACTGGTGGAAGTATGATCGGCGACATGTTGAAGAGGTTGGGCCACGCCCGCGGCCCCGGTCCATGCTCTAGCCATGATGGGGGTGCTAGCAGTACGGCCCACATCGCTGGCTCCGCCCGCCGTAGTCGCGGCGCGTGCAGCGCCCGCGACCGCGTGTGATGAAGCCTTTGAGGTGGAAGGATGCGCCCCTCCTCCACTTCTCTTCTTGGGAGCCATGGACAATGAAGATTAATGAAGATCGATGCACTTGCTACTGCTTCAGGTTCACACAAACGGCGCCCCCTACCTGGCGCGCCAAAGATGTCAGTGTGGAAGCACGATCACCTATGGGGCATGGGTGCCCCTTTGTGGTTTAGCAAGGGGATGGCTGCGTTGCACAAAGAGCAGAAGCAGCAGGGGACAACATGGCGATGGACAACTCTCTTTACCCAGGTTCGGGCCGCTTTGCAGTGTAAAACCCTACTCCTGCTATGGTGGATTGAACTTGAGGAAGGCAAAGAAACGAGGTGAACTAGCCCGACAAGGATGCCTGGGGGAATGCAACTACGTGCATCCATGTGTGGGGGGTCGAGGAGTTCCAACCCTTTGCTAGCTTGCCTCGGGCCTCCTTTTGTAGCTGAAGGGGTGACCACAATGGCAAAATAGTCATTTGAATGTGATTAGATAGCTAACAGTGCTATCATACCTAACTCTAGCAGTTAGTACAAAGTGCATTAAATGCACTGCTAGGTGTCGTGCTAGGGTTGAAGCCCGGCAAGCCAGCCGCGCCGCTTATCTGCCTCTTCTTATTAGCGTGACACATCCTCTGGACGGGTGTCAATAAAGCTAATCTCTTCTTTATCATGCTGCCACGTGCCTGACAGGATCCACCTAGCTGCTTGATACCTTGACACCGCACTGATTAACAATCTGGGTGCGATGAGGTGGAGCGGTGGCGTCTTGTGAAGGTTCCCCGGCAAAGGAGCTTGGCAGGCCCTGGCGGTCCCGGCAACCCTGCCGGAGCGAACTGGACTCGTACTTAGGTGCGGCCTTGACCCGACCGGGCTCTCCTGCCTAGCAAGGGAGGTCTTCCCAAGGTGGCCTTCAACTAGCTTGTTCTTCTTGGGCCTTGGCATGCCCGGCAAGGGCAGTTAGCCTAGAGGCTTTGCAAGTCTGCGCACGGGTTAGGGGGAAACAAATACCCTTGTTTGTGTACACCGACACCGGTCAATGCACCTTGGCTGGGCTTTATATCACTACAACATGTGGGACCGCATGTGAGCAAACTGGCGATGCGCCAAACTAGCTACTAACTAGTACCCTGCTTATCTAGCGGGAAAATCCCCGCCCTAGCATTTCCAATCATTATTTCTATCTATCGATCGCGCCAAGGAGCACAACCAAATGGTACAATTTAGAAAAGTTTTTTAAAAGGAAAAGCCTGCCGCGTTCGCGTCGCACCCCGCACACGATCGGGAATCGGGAGTACTCCATGTTCGGTCCGGCACGCCACATAGTTAGGGAAGGCATGTTGCCTAGCATTTTCTCTATCACATGGGACCACAGTTGAGCAAATCGACTATCAGCACACCGCAACCTGGCCACCACATTGGAAATAAAAAACGAGGAGGGGAAGATCTAGTTGTAGCACGGATGCCAAGATTTTTGGTGGCAGATGGGACACATTGATAGAGTAGGAGCACTCCCTACTACTCCTATGTAGTTTGTACTACTACCACTATACAACTAAGTATGTGTATGGCACAACATCATAGGAACAAAAAACGGGCAAAATCTTGTTTTAGGTGATTTATCTTTCTTTTCAGTCAATGTACTATGAATAATATGATGTGGGGGGCACCCCTGAAGCCACGTGGCATGTTTGGAGGTCTTGTTGAGAGCTTCTTGTGAGGATCGATCACACTGTCGTGTTGCTAGTACGAGAAGAATGTGTGTGGGTACAATTAGATTACAGTAGATCCAAATCCGAGCCACCTGGACCACTGGATCAACATCAATCAACGATTTATATGGTGTACATGTAAATACATACATTGCCTATATAAAAATAATGAATATAGAATATATAATACATAATACAACATATTAGGTTTCTCTAGAGTCAAACTTTGTATACTTTCAACAAGTTTGTCGAAAAATATATTCACATATACACCGCCAAATATATATCATTTGATTCATCATTGCTTATATTTCCACATCATGTAAATTTGTTAGTGTAAATGTTCATATTGTCTTCAACAAACTTGGTCAAGATTTATTAAATTTGGCTGCAGTCAAAGCTATGTGCGGAGTAAATTGAAATGGAGGGAGTGGTATAGATATAGATATAACTATAGAAATAAAAAATATAGTAATATAGTCTACACATATAGATATAAAGCTAATACCTTTTTTATGTTAAAACTCGCATTTTTTTACACATTGTTTTGATTCGCTATAGTTTGCACCTGCGAGATGTGTAGGACTACCACCTTGTTCAGATCCTATATTAGTAACCCCACCATTATCCTTATTTATTTCATATTGGCAATTAGATTGCATTATCTTAGTTATTATCGGTTCTTCAGTTGCTTGGAGGAACTCGATCTTGCTATTCAGGTTGATTTTGTGCATACGACAAGATGATTGACCATCGAAGATTGGTTTAGTTAGCGATTATCTATTTGTATCACTGGGTATGATAGAGCTGGATCGTCAATGTCAAAATCCACCAAATCGATACTTATCCCCACTCTCATCCAAAGATTGGGTCGCCATCACATGACTACCAGCTAGACAATTTCTTCCGTATAACATACACATGAACACCCATCTCATTATCCAGGTCCGTGCCTCCCTCTCTCTCCCTCGAAACACACACACCTCTCCACACGATGCGTGTGTCTTGGTCTCTCTCCCATGCCATAAAAAAGGCACACCACCATTCTCTTCTTCTTGCTACCCCCATCTATGTAGTTAGGTCTCCCTGCTACACACAAACATTCATCTCTCTCTCTACCACACAGAACCTTACACCCCCTAGCCAGCTGTGCTGTCGAGGTCTATCTAGATCTCTCAAAGGCAAACAGACGATGTGTGTGTGTCCCTTCATCGCACGCACACTATCGCTCTCCCAATATCCCCGACCCCGTAACCTTGTCGATCCCGTCTATGCCTATATTGTGTATACAGCTGACGTTACACACACCCTCTCTCTCTAACACACGCACACACCCTCTCTCATTAGCCATCTCTCCGCCCCTCGTTGTCACACACATATTTTCTCTATATCTATCTCTCGCAATAATACATGGATAGTCTAAATTGAAATCAAGCAAAGGACCACACTTCTCTTGATTCTCGACTGGAAAAATGAGCTCCAATTACAAAAAAAAATCCACTCCCAAATAGAATATGAAAATAGGGTGAAATCATGCACACAAATGTTTGTCGCGTGCATGAACGTCAATGATATGGATGTACTACTCGTACATCCACACTGACCCAATTCACACAAATTACATTATACCCTTCTCAAAATACGATGCACATGCGATGTTTGTTGTACTGCTCCTACCAGCCAGCCCCCGACACGTTCCAACATAGTTGAGCTTCTATTTTTCTCCTCAAACCATGTGAAACCACGAAAAGGTCAACCTCTGTCCTCATTCGTACTGTAGCTTGAAGCTCCCATACGGACACAACACCCACCAGAGCATGCAGCCATTGCCGAAATGGACGGCACCATGGCCTGGGAAGAGGACGAAGTCTCAGACATCGCTGAGGTGGAGCACGCCCTCGACGGCCGTGAGTAGCGCGCGCTTACTGGCCATGCAGAGGATAGTGTGATCTAGCAGCTTACCCTCGTCGGCCACGAGGGGGAGCGCATGCTCCAGCAGCACACCCTGGTCGGTCACGAGGAGGTGCATCGCGTCCTCGCCACTCACAAGGTGGATGAGCGCGTTCTCCAGCAACATGCCCACGAGCATCACATCCTCGCCGCTCTCGACATGGATGCGCTCGCACTCCGGCAGCATGCCTGCGAACATTGCATCTTCGCTGCTCTCGACATGTACGAGCACGTGCTCCGATAGCACGCCCGCGAACATCGCATCCTTGCCACTCAGGCGCATGAGCGTGTGGTCCAATAGCATGGCCATGAGCATGGCATCCCCACGGCTCATGAGGTGGATGAGCGCGTGCTCCAGATAATACCCCAGGAGTCGGGACGTGAGCACCGCGCCCCCGGCTACGAGGATTACTGCATGGTGCCCATCGAGGTTCAGGAAAATCCCGTGACTCCTCCGCGCCTTGGAGGAGCGCGAGCTCCAGTGGGCACTCGAGGAGTTCCGCGCTGATATGCAGGTGGCAGCGGACATGCAAGATTATCATTCAAGCTCTGCTCCTCCTACAAAGACGCCTCCACCACCCCTGTCGTACATTGTCTGCCTCGGCTCTGGTGGACCTTTGGAGTTTAGTTGTATGGAACATGAACATTTGGATCAATCATACATCTATCAAAATGTGAAGGATCAAGACTAATGCAAAAAACAACATATGACTAACAAGCATGAGTAGATGATGCGGTAGCATTGCATGCTGGAGAGTAACGCAAGTATATTGCAATTTACGGATTGCATGCATGACTAGCTTATGTGGCATGGTTGCATGGCTAGGAAAGGCTAGAGAAAAATAAATAGGTAATGTCTTTAGAGTGCACTCCAATATATGGGAGCATGTAAAGATCTTTAGAGTGCACTCTATTTTTTTCAGATGCTTAGATGCACCGGATGCCGTGCCACGCTACAAAATGTTAGAAAAAAATATGCTCCAATTTTTTTAAACCTATTATTATCTTGAAACCATCCACACCCGTCCCTCACCTCATCAAAAAAGCCTGAGGAATATATTTTGAGTGAAACATGATTTATTTTTACTGATATATGTAATATCAAAACTGGAGTGTTTTATTTCAAGATTGTGAACAAGTATTATTCTACTACTTTAGATCCATTGCGACACACGGACTGGCACATTGGTAGTAGTGAGAAACAAATCTCAATTTTGGCACGAGTTCAGGCAGCGGTAGCACCACAAGGCTGGGTGCAGGAGTTACATTTCCCTCTCGGGGCCGATGGGACTGAGCTTCAATGCCTTACTACACTTGCCTTTGAGTCCATGACATGTGGACCCGATAGGTGGCTGGCCCACATGTCATGCTCGCAAAGGCAGAGGGGCGATGGGGCCGAGAGGGGTGAGGCACAGGTCGGGGGACGTGGTGTCGTGGGTTCGAGCAGCGTCGTCGGAATCGCATGTGGCTGTGGTAGAAACTTGATGGTTGCCGTAGTTCACCTGGCCCACAGGTCATGCGCACAAAGGCAGAGGGGCGGTGGGGACGAAAGGGGAGAGGCACACGTCGGGAGACATGGTGTCGTGGGTTGGAGCAGTGTCATGGGAATCGCCTCTGGCAGTGGTAGAAACATGATGGTCACCGTAGTTCAACTTCCACGGACAAGCTGTCATGTCTACTGACACATGCATTACATACAGATCATTGCAAGGAGTAGTAGAGAAAACTAGGCAGATAAATAGTTTATTATATCCAAGCAGACCTACACTACTACACTTGTCCCAAAGACATGCACACCAGCGAAATAGTTCATCTATCAATATATACAGAGAGGAAATATTTGTTTACAAATAAGAGAGGAAATAGTTCATCCATCTATAATGCCCTACTGCTTCTTCTTCTTCTTCTCATTTTCTATAGGAGACGACTTCGCTACCAGCTCTTTCGACCTTGCAGCTATCTCGAAACTCGCACGGGCATCGAGGGCAGCATATTTTATCCGCTTGTAGGTCAAGGGATAATTCTCCCATCCTGATGGCCTTAATCCCAGCGTCCCGTCACCCTTCTCGAGATTTGTTCTAAGCACAGAATGTCGGGGCACGACACCTATGGGATCCCGAGAGACCCCTTTACGATTCGGCGGGGGGAGAGGTACACGCAAAGAGCAGAACCGGTGATCGACGCGTGAGGTTTTTACCCAGGTTCGGGCCGCTGATCCGCGTAAAACCCTACTCCTGCTTTGTGTTCTTATTGATGTTCTTGACCCCAGCGTTCAGGAGCGCTCGCAATGAACAGTACGTTCAAAGAGCAGCTACGCATGCAGAATGGGCCAGAAGTTCTCCTCCTCTGTAGCAGTTGCCTTGGGCCTCCTTTTATATGCTCAAAGGGGTCTCCACAGTGGCAAAATGTACATACATTGAGGTGTAAAGTAGCTACAGGGTATCATACCTAACCCCTGACGGATTAGGACAGGCGCATTTAATGCACCGTGAGGTGTCCTCACTTTCTTGGGGATGGAAAAAGGGGCCATCCCATCAGCACCGCTTAAGCTCTCCTCCACTGGCGCGCCGCCACGCATCCATGGAAGAAGCCAGAATGTCAGACTCGTCACTGTGCCGAAGCGGTGGCACAGTGGCAGAATCTCGCCAGGCGCCGAAATTTGTTGGGCGCCAAGCCTTGCCGGACGCCGAGCCTTGCCGGGCGCCGATCCTTGCCGGGCTCCTCAGGCCACCCCGGCAAGGATCTTGCCGGGGAGGCTCGGCCTTCGATTTCCAGCTTTGCTTATTTGCTGATTCTCAGATCTCTGACTTGACGATTTCCTTGATGACTTAAATCGACCTCGAGCTGATCCCGGCAAGCCTTGCCGCGAGGACGGCTACAACTGCCCGTGCGCAAGTAAGGGGTACTAGTGGCCCAATACTTAGTACACCGACACAGAATTTGCTACGTCGAATAGGGGATGTGTTGGTTTATCACAACCTTCTACATGAATTTTGGTTTGTAGCTCAGCGATGTTTTTCAAATCAAAGTTGTATGGCACCAGCTTTTGTTTGTCCCCTTCGATGGCTGCCCCGTAGAAAAATATGTTCTCCCGAGACATGAAATCGTGGAGCTCACCTGGTATGGAGGGTGCATGCATGATGTGATTCACCAAAAAATCATCTTCTAGGCACATCTCAAGGACGGCGGCGCGTTGGATCATTGCAATGGCACGCTCCATGTACTCTGCGTCGAGTCTGACGACCTTCATCTCCACCTTTTCGAGGGAGTTGGATACATTGTTGATCGACTCCCGAACAACTCTTGGGTGGTCGGTGACGGTGGCAGATATGCTCAACGAGCCTCGCTGAGGACACGTTTGACGCTAAAAAGCTACAGAGGGATCTCTTTTGCCATTTGGAACTGCTGGACCGGAGGGCTATGGTTGGGAGTATTAGGATTAGGTGGATAGTCTACTAGAAGAAGATGATTATTTAAAGGGCTTCAGAATTACTCCAGGAGTATCTAAAGAGGTTAAAATAGTGTGAATCCAGTGGGGTTTGAATGCAAATGAAGGAGAGGTGAAGAAGCAGAGGAAAATCGGTTCCCGATGGATAAGTAAATGGGCGAAGTGGCATGTAGGAAGTTGATTAGACAGTTATGAGGACATCAATACCATTGTTACACCCACAGCCCCTGCTGCTATACATACGGGACCAATTACTAGAGCTCGTGCACGCCAATTAAATTACCAGGTACTTTCGTTTCTTGGTAACGATTCTAATTGTCATGAGAATATGATGCAGCCTAAATTGGATACATTTGTTTTGCTTACAAATGAAGGGCCTAGCTTGGACAAGAAAGATGAACCTTGGAGCAAGTTCAAGCATGGAGATGATGGCATGCACAAGGGGAACAAGAACGGAGTTACAAGTGATGATTTCAGGACTTTGAAGCCACCATAATGAGTGCATGAAGCCTTGGACGAAATATACAAGATGCCACTTCATAAATTTCGTCCAGAGGCTATTATAGGTGCTGTGTCACCTTATTATTGGGCCAGGCCCATGTAATTTCGATATACTTGAGTATAGGCTGTTTTTAGAGTCCGTATGTGTGGGGAAACAAGAGATAAGGTTGGTTTCGGACCCCTCCTTCAAGGGCCACGAAATTCCCCCCCTCTTCCTCGATATATACAGCCCTTACGGCACTATTTAGACATTGGGTTTTGTTTAGATTAAAAGTTCACCATAGCTGCAACTTCGCATACTTCGTTTGTGTTCAATGACTAGACCAAGACGTCACAGAACCCCACCTTGATCAATAAAGCTTTCATCTTATATTCGCAATATCCAGATTGCAAATCTTAGTTTCTTGCTTGTTCTTCGTTTGCTTGCAGGAAATATACCCTCGTGGTCATGTTGATCGTGCTCCGGCGTGGTCAATAACCTCTCGGAGTTGGTTTAGCGATTGCTAAGGCGCGACGTCCTCGCACGTTCGTAGTCGGATCGTCAAAGTCTACTCCACCAAAAACGATAGCCACCATCTCATTGAAAGACGGAACACCTTTGCCTCTATCAAGTGGTATCAGATTTCCAGGTTGGTCGGTGAGATTTTACAGTTTTTCGTAGTTCAGATCGAGTCTGTTCTTCATACCTACAGTCCAGGAAAAAGCCAAAAAAAAAATAGGGTTAGTTCATCATATCCAAACCAATCTGAGCCATTGCATAATCTTTTCTGTATTTCCTTTGTTGAATTTGCGGTTGCATCGTCGTGTCAAGTTGCTGGTCTTAGCGTCTAGTTCTTTAGAGTTTCGAGTTCTGTTCACAAGTTGTCACGCCGCCGCCGCACCGTCATCATCGCCCCTATCATATACCACCACCGCTTATCTGCTATTTCTCTGAGTCCATATACCACCACCGCTCCGAATCCATATACCACCACCGCTCCGAGTCCATATACCACCACCGCTCCGAGTCCATATACCACCACCAATCCGAGTCCATATACCACCACCGATCCGAGTCCATATACCACCATCAATCCGAGTCCACATATACTACCGTCATCTACCATCACCAGTCCGAGTTCAACCAGATTCATCTCCGCCACCAGTCCTAGTCCGAGTCCAGTATTTATTCCTTTATTTTCGAGTTCCAGATCACGCGATACTATGAGTCGTGAGCAAGTCAGATTCCCCAACTTTCGTGCCACCCGCAGAAGAAAAATAATTCCAGTTTAAAAAAAAACTAAGTCTGGAAAATTCTGGCTAGGCAGTTTTTAGACCATTTGTAGACTTTTTTGAAAAAAAATTGTTGCGGAGCAAAAAAAAAAGGAAAAAAAGTGCAAAAAAAAGTGATAAAAAAAGAAAATAAAATTCAGAGTGTGCTCCTCCCTTGTTTACGTGCAGCGCCGTGATTTTGTTGGTGTTCTAGGCTTGCGTGTCTAGCACGGTCTAGCCTAGGACCAGCACAGTACTGTCATTGAGCATTTATTCAACATTGCATCTTTGAATTGATTATTGCTGACCCTTTTTGCTACCATATCATAAGCCTTCCCAGCTCCACATACATCTACATCGTGCGTTTGACACCACCTGGCAATCGCTCTGTCCAAGCTTTGAGAGTTTTGACTACAAAGGTTGCCGATCACCACCTGCTGCTGCGTAAGAACTGGTAAGAATTTGAGATTTGCTTGACGGATTTGTGACACCACACCACCACCACTTTCTAGTAGTCTGTAGGATCATATTCTTGTGTGTTTCTATTGCTGCTAACCATGGTAGGATCACAAGCTGACGAGATTGACTGGGAGATCATGACAAACCAGGAGTTGCATGATAAATTTCAGCAAATGATGAGTGGCCAGGTGGGAGATGTGCTAAACAGATTTGAAGAGGCCATGGAGAAGTCGTTCGAGACAAAGCTGGATAACAAGTTTAATGAATTGCTCACGCGTCTTCCCCAACCACCACCGGCTGCACCTGTCGCACCTTTGCAATGACAACAACAACGCCCCCTTCCAAATCAGTTCGGACGAGCGAAGCGTGTTCCTCTTGAGGATGGCCAAACTTCTGGTGCTGCTGTACATACTGTTGATGCTTCTTTGGCTCCTGCTCCTGCTGCTGCTGGTGCCGAGGAGGAGGACGATTACACGGGTGATTATGAGGATGAGGTTGATCAAAATCAGAACTACGTGCAACCACCAGCACCAGGTCGTCCACATGCAAATAATCACAATGGTAGACCTGCACCACCACCTCAGGTACGAGATCATGACCATCTTCCTAAATTAAAATTGAATATTCCACCATTCGAGCGTAGATATGTTCCTGATATATATCTTACTTGGGAGTTAGAAACTGAACAACGTTTTACATGTTTACAATATCCCGAGGAACGACGTGTTGCTGCTGCTGTTTGTGCTTTCACTAAGTTTTGCATGTGTTTGGTGGTCTGAACATTATAGATTATATCCTATTCCAGCTACTTGGGCTGCTTTGAAAACTGCTATGCGTACTCGTTGGGTTCCACCATATTATCAACGTGAATTACTTCAAAAATTGCAGCGTTTAAGACAAGGAAAAAATTATGTAAAAAATATTATCAGGAGTTACAAACTGGCATGATTAGATGTGGTATTATTGAGGAGAATGAAGCTATGCTTGCACGTTTTATGGGTGGTTTAAATAAAGAGATTCAGACCATTTTAGAGTATATGGAGTATAACAATATCACTCGTTTATTCCATCTTGCTTGCAAAGCGGAACGTCAAGTGTAGGATCGACAGGCATTGGCGCGGACTAACTTTTCTGCAGGTCGAACTTCATCATGGACACCACGTGCATCCTCTACTTCCACATGTTCTGCTGCACCGGCACCTCCGTCAGCTGCCACCTCCAGCCGTGATATAAGAAAGCAGGCACAACCACCACTATCTGCGAAGAGCACACCATCCAGGCCTGCACAGAGCTCTTCTTCATCCATGGCATCAACAGGGCAAACACATGATATTATTTGTCGCCGTTGCAAGGGTGGAGGTCATTATGCTAGAGAATGCCCATCTAAGCATGTGATGATTGCTACTGAGGATGGTGGGTATGAGTCCGCTAGTGACTATGATGAGGAGACTTTGGCTCTAATTACACGTGAAGAACATGGTGGAGATGATTCTGAACATGAGACACAATACATGGCTCCTGAAGACGCTGACAGGTATGAATGTTTAGTTGCTCAACGTGTTTTGAGTGTGCAGGTCACACAAGCTGAGCAAAATCAGAGGCATAATTTGTTCCACACAAAGGGAGTTGTGAAGGAACGTTCTATTTGTGTCATCATAGATGGAGGGAGCTGCAACAACTTGGCTAGCATAGAGATGGTGGAGAAGCTATCTCTCACCACAAGACCACATCCACATCCTTACTACATCCAATGGTTCAACAACAGTGGCAAGGTTAAAGTAACACGTACTATTCGTGTGCATTTTAGTATCGCTACATATGCTGATTATGTTGATTGTGATGTGGTACCCATGCAAGCATGTTCCTAGTTACTTGGTAGACCATGGCAATTCGATAAAAATTCTGTACACCATGGTAGAAACAATCAGTATACTCTTGTTCATAAGGCTAAACATATTACTTTGCTTCCTATGACTCCTGATTCTATTTTCAAAGATGATATTAATCGAGCTAATAAAGCAAAACAGGAGCAAAATAAGAGTGAAAATTAGATTGTGGAAAAGAATTTGAGCAATAAATGAAGCCTAATAACAAACCATCATCTCATGTTGCTTCTGAAATTAAATTGAAAAGTGGATGTTTACTTGCCACCAAATCTGATATTGATGAGCTAGATTTCAGCAAATCTGTTTGCTATGCTTTTGTGTGCAAAGAGGCATTATTTTCATTCGAGGACGTGCCTTCCTCTTCGCCTCCTGCTGTCACTAACATTTTGCAGGAGTTCGCTGACGTCTTTG
The DNA here is from genome assembly GCA_011799875.1 of Thinopyrum elongatum. Lineage (NCBI taxonomy): Eukaryota > Viridiplantae > Streptophyta > Magnoliopsida > Poales > Poaceae > Thinopyrum > Thinopyrum elongatum. Next base: position 196,045,237 of record CM022297.1, on the reverse strand, counting down.
CACAAGACGTGCCACCAGGATTGCCACCTATTCGAGGGATTGAGCATCAGATTGACTTAATTCCCGGTGCTTCGCTGCCAAACCGTACCAATCCAGAGGAGACGAAGGAGATTATGTATCAAGTACAGGAGCTACTCGAGAAAGGTTATATACGCGAATCTCTTTGTCCTTGTGCTGTTCCTATTATACTAGTGCCAAAAAAGGATGGTACGTCACGTATGTGTGTTGATTGTAGAGGCATTAATAATATAACTATTCGTTATCGTCATCCTATTCCTAGGCTAGATGATATGCTTGATGAATTAAGTGGCTCTACAATATTCTCCAAAGTTGATTTGCGTAGTGAATACCATCAAATTCGTATGAAATTGGGAGATGAATGGAAAACGGCATTTAAAACTAAGTTTGGTTTATATGAGTGGTTAGTCATGCCTTTTGGGTTAACTAATGCACCTAGTACTTTCATGAGATTAATGAACGAAGTTTTACGTGCTTTCATTGGACGATTTGTGGTTGTCTATTTTGATGATATACTGATTTATAGCAAATCTTTGGAAGAACATTTGGAACATATACATGCTGTTTTTATTGCTCTACGTGATGCACGTTTGTTTGGTAACCTTGGGAAGTGCACCTTTTGCACCGACCGAGTATCTTTTCTTGGCTATGTTGTTACTCCATAGGGAATTGAAGTTGATAAAGCCAAGATTGAAGCTATTGAGAGTTGGCCGCAGCCCAAAATGGTCACACAAGTGCGGAGTTTTCTTGGCCTCGCTGGTTTCTATAGGCGTTTTGTGAGAGATTTCAGCACCATTGCTGCACCTCTTAACGAGCTTACAAAGAAGGATGTGCCTTTTGTTTGGGGTACCGCACAGAAAGAAGCCTTCACGGTGTTGAAAGATAAGTTGACACATGCTCCTTTACTCCAACTTCCAGATTTTAATAAGACTTTTGAGCTTGAATGTGATGCTAGTGGAATTGGATTAGGAGGTGTGTTATTACAAGATGGCAAACCTGTTGCATACTTTTCTGAAAAATTGAGTGGGCCTAGTCTGAATTATTCTACTTATGATAAAGAATTATATGCTCTTGTTCGGACTTTAGAGACATGGCAACATTATTTATGGCCCAAAGAATTTGTTATACATTCTGATCATGAATCTTTGAAACATATTAAAAGTCAAGCTAAACTGAATCGTAGACATGCTAAATGGGTTGAATTCATTGAGACTTTCCCTATACTATGCTGATGCTTTGTCTCATCGCTATACTATGCTTTCACAACTTGACTTCGAAATATTTGGCTTGGAGACCATCCAAGATCAATATGTGCATGATGCTGATTTTAAAGATGTAATGCAGAATTGTAAAGAAGGAAGAACATGGAACAAGTTTGTTGTTAATGATGGATTTGTGTTCCGTGCTAACAAGCTATGCATTCCAGCTAGCTCCGTTCGTCTTTTGTTGTTGCAGGAGGTGCATGGAGGAGGATTAATGGGACACTTTGGCGGGAAGAAGATGGAGGACGTACTTGCTACACATTTCTTTTGGCCAAAGATGAGACGGGATGTTGAGCGTTTTGTTGCTCGTTGCACTACATGTCAAAAATCTAAGTCACGACTCAATCCTCATGGTTTGTATATGCCTTTGCCTGTACCTAGTGTTCCTTGGGAGGATATATCTATGGACTTTGTTTTAGGTTTACCTCGAACAAAGAAGGGGAGGGATAGCATATTTGTTGTCGTGGATAGATTCTCAAAAATGGCACACTTTATACCATGTCATAAAAGCGATGATGCTGTTAATGTTGCTGATTTGTTGATGCCAGCATCCTACAATCATCCCCATGTACACTACGACTACTCCCCAAGCCCCAAGTGCCCACATGTTGAGACCTCGAGCACACGCCATTGGACCTAAGGTGAACTTGCTCCTTTCCGAATCCTCCCTTTCCGCATGTAAGACATGGATGCTACTTCAAGCGCGGACCTTGTGCATACTCAGGTACACCCGAGTAGACCATGGAGAGCCCAAGGACCAAGGCCAAGTGTGCGCGGGAGTGAAGGAAGGAGAAGGAAGAAGAGCCAGCTGCTACAGCGGCCGGACATCCGGCCCCAGCCCAGACATCTGGCACCAGCCTGGACATCCGGCCCAGCCCGGACATCCGGCCCCATGCCCCGGACATCCGGCTCCTCCCGAAGGCCCGGACATCCGGCCCCTTCGCACGGAAATCCGGTCCCTCATCACAGAATGCATCCAAAGCCGGCCAAGTTCAGCCTGGACATCCGGCCAGAGGCCCGGACATCTGGCTCCTCGCGAGCCGTCGGACATCCGGCCCCCAGCCCGGACATCCGGCGCCTGTCTGCGCACAGTGAACGGGCCAGAGGCCCATGTATCCTCTCCCACTTACCCCTTCGTGGCTAAGGCCTATATATACTCCTCCACCTCCTCCTAGTTAGGGTTAGCATTGTGATAGCTCATTTAGAGATAGAGCTTTGCTCATCCATCCTATTCTACTCCACCGAGAGAGACCACGGCCTCTACGGAGAAGATCCACCTTGGATTCAAGACCCCTTCATGGGATGACCCCTCAAGACCTCCTCACGGAGATGAACTAGTTACCATTTGTATCGTCTTTTGTTGACCTTGGATCATGTATCTCTATGTGTTTCGAGGATCTAGGACATGTGTGATCGAATCTTGTTGGTTTGAGTGATTCTCTCGTGTTTCCCCTCATGTTTCCCCTCGTGATTTCCCCTCGTGTTCTTCGTAGGATCCGCTCCAATCGTGAAAGATCGGCCCGAGGGTATCCACCCTACATCATCTTGGATCAGAGCAAGGTTGATCACGAATTTGGAGCCCCTACCTCTCTTTTTCTAGCCTAATTTTGTTGTGTTCTTCCCCAATTTCGAAAATCCCCACCAAAAATAGCCCCAAATTTTTTGTGATTTGTTGGTGTGATGATGTTTTGTTGATTTTGATCCATGGATTTGCTTTGTTTGAAGTGGATCTAGCTTTCCCCCATCTTTCTCCCCATTTCCATCCACGAAATCCATCAAATTTTGCCCCCGAAATCATCAATTTCCGCCCCCAAAATCGAGTTCCTCGAGTTCATCCTCGGATCTGGAGCCCGGACATCCGCCCGTGGTCCCGGACATCTGCCCCCCCGGACATCCGGCCCGTAGGCCCAGACATCCGGCTCCTGGAGCGCAATTCGCGCGCAGTTCTGGACATCAGGTCCCGGATTTCCGGCCCAAGCCCCGGATGTCCGGCCCCTGTAACTTCAGCCTTTCTATCGGTGTAGTAAACAGGGGGGTGTTCACTACCCCTGGACACGCACCGGCAAGTCGCAGAGGAGGAATCCACCCAGGAGTACATTCGAAGCCCGGTTCCCGGCAAGGTCTACTTGCCGGGAATGGGTCCACGCAACGCCGGCAAGGTAGAGCTGGCAAGACAAGACTCCAGGCGGGTCGACCAGAAGATCAAGTCTACTACTGCCGGCGAGATCAGGGCCGGCAAGCTCAAGACTCGACAAGACTAAAGATAAGGCCCCGGCAAGGTACTTGCCGGGATGACCAGCTCAACCCGGCAAGGCTTGCCGGGGGACAGCTAGACTGAAGACAAGGCCCCGGCAAGGTTCTTGCCGGGATGACCAGCTGAGCCCGGCAAGGTTCCTGCCCGGCAAGGTTATGCCACTATGCTGCTGCTCCAGTGCGGCCGCCAGCATGGCACTCTGGACCCTTCTCCAGGCATGCGTGGCAGAGCACTGTGCCAAGCGGCGCTGATGGGATGGCCCCTTTTCCCATCCCCAAGAAGCTAAGGGACACCTAGACAGAGCATTTAATGCGCTTGTCCTGACCCGTCAGTGATAAGCATGTAAATGCTGTAGCAGAGTACTTGCCGCGGCAAGGTACTTGCCCCGGCAAGTCATTAGCTGCGGCAAGGTATTGGCTACGGCAAGATAGCAGCTGCGGCAAGGTACTTGCCCCGGCAAGTTACCTTGCGGGGCAAGCTATTGGTTGCGGCAAGCTATCAAGAGCGGCAAGGTCTTGCCGCGGCAAGCGTTACTGTACCACTGTGATACTATGCTGCTGCTCCAGTGCCTCTGCCAGCGTGGCGCTCTGGGTCCTTCCAAGCATGTGTGGCAGGGCACTGTGTAGGCGGCGGTGCTCTGTAGCTAGCGGTGCAGGAGCAGGTGGGATAGGCTTTTCCCATGTCCAAGAGGCCCAGATACATGTATCTGGACAGCTAAGGCATGGGCATTTAATGCCCTTGTCCCTTGCCGTCAGTGGTAGGTAGGACATGTCATCCTAGTAATAATGGCCTTACTGTAGCAACTTTCCACCTCTACCTTTACTGTTTGCCACCTGTTGGTGACCCCTTTGTGCGTATAAAAGGAGGCCCATAGGCAATGTGGAGGGGAGGTTAGGAACTCGGAGATTGAGAACTCCAGTATTGTACGCAGCTGCTCTGTACTGTAGCGCTTCTGGAGCTAGAACAATCATCCAAATAATATACCAAAAAGCATGAGTAGGGTTTTACGCATCCGTGCGGCCCGAACCTGGGTAAATCTCTCGCGTGCGCTGTCGTGTTCTTCGCTAGATTTGCTCTTCGTGCGACCGTCTCTCCCTGCCGAACGTAAAAAGGGGTCCTTCCCTGGGTCCCATAGGTGATCGTGGATTCGTCCCCGACATCTTTTCTTCAGGGGGTTACTCTCTGGGGCGCTGCCAGCCCCCGAGCTCGCCTTCCATGCGTGTTCCTGCAACACTGACTGGGCATGAAATGCCACAACAGCGTTTGAGCACAAGAAGTTGATTAGCTTCTGGTTAATGTCGGGTTCGCTGCAATCTTGACTCCTGCTGAATATTCCCTTGCTTGCCGGAACACTTTCCGGTGCGCACGATCCAGTCAGCAGCGCTTTGAGGAACGGATCCTTAGCAGCTTGCCGGGAACGCCGCCTCGCGAAAAGGTTTACCTTCCCGGCTCTGGCGCAGCTACTCAGGTTGCCGAGCAGACTCGAGGCAACCAGGAGCGCGACTAGCCCCGGGAAGGCTCCTCAGCATACGGGTTTACGCAGGAACCTTAGAATAAAACTCGCTAAGTCCTTCTCCTTAAACGACTGCATTTTTGCATAGTGAGCCCCCCACGCTTGCCGAAATACTCCCCGAATGCGCACGTTCCGGTCGATGGCGCTTAGGATCGGGTCCTGTTTAGCAGCCTATCGAGAACGCCGCCTCTTCGGGAGCTTAACGCCTTAGAAACAATCGCTGCTGCGTCTGCATTGTTGGGCGGACCCAAAACAACCAGGAGCGCAGAATGTTTCAGGAGCGCTCCTTCGCGCACAGGTTATGCACAAAAATATCGTCCAGGATAAGACTTAACAGTAGAAAGTAATTAAAGCTTTAAAACTTAGCTTTTTGCGAAGGTTCAGGCCCTTCTTCTTGGAAACTATGGCGGTGAAGATGATGAAGAAACTGCCGCGCTGTGGACCCTTCTTCTTGGCCGCTATGGCGGTGAAGATGATGAAGAAACTGCCGCGCTGATCGCCAGATCAGGTTCGCGCAGCCCCTCACCCCCTACCTGGCGCGCCAAAGATGTCGGGGACGAATCCACGATCACCTATGGGACCCAGGGAAGGACCCCTTTTACCTTCGGCAGGGAGAGACGGTCGCACGAAGAGCAAATCTAGCGAAGAACATGACAGCGCACGCGAGAGATTTACCCAGGTTCGGGCCGCACGGATGCGTAAAACCCTACTCCTGCTTTTTGGTATATTATTTGGAGAACCTGTCGGTGTAGTAAACAGGGGGGTGTTCACTACCCCTGGACACGCACCGGCAAGTCGCAGCCTCCAGGCGGGAAGGACATGGCAGAGGAGGAATCCACCCAAGAGTACATTTGAAGCCCGGTTCCCGGCAAGGTCTACTTGCCGGGAATGGGTCCACGCAACGCCGGCAAGGCAGAGCTGGCAAGACAAGACTCCAGGCGGGTCGACCAGAAGATCAAGTCTACTACTGCCAGCGAGATCAGGGCCGGCAAGCTCAGGACTCGACAAGACTAAAGATAAGGCCCCGGCAAGGTTCTTGCCGGGATGACCAGCTGAACCCGGCAAGGCTTGCCGGGTGATAGCTAGACTGAAGACAAGGCCCCGGCAAGGTTCTTGCCGGGATGACCAGCTGAGCCCGGCAAGGTTCCTGCCCGGCAAGGTTATGCCACTATGCTGCTGCTCCAGTGCGGCCGCCAGCATGGCACTCTGGACCCTTCTCCAGGCATGCGTGGCAGAGCACTGTGCCAAGTGGCGCTGATGGGATGGCCCCTTTTCCCATCCCCAAGAAGCTAAGGGACACCTAGACAGAGCATTTAATGCGCTTGTCCTGACCCGTCAGTGATAAGCATGTAAATGCTGTAGCAGAGTACTTGCCGCGGCAAGGTACTTGCCCCGGCAAGTCATTGGCTGCGGCAAGGTATTGGCTACGGCAAGATAGCAGCTGCGGCAAGGTACTTGCCCCGGCAAGTTACCTTGCGGGGCAAGCTATTGGTTGCGGCAAGCTATCAAGTGCGGCAAGGTCTTGCCGCGGCAAGCGTTACTGTACCACTGTGCTGCTGCTCCAGTGCCTCTGCCAGCGTGGCGCTCTGGGTCCTTCCAAGCGTGCGTGGCAGGGCACTGTGTAGGCGGCGGTGCTCTGTAGCTAGCGGTGCAGGAGCAGGTGGGATAGGCTTTTCCCACGTCCAAGACGCCCAGATACATGTATCTGGACAGCTAAGGCATGGGCATTTAATGCCCTTGTCCCCTACCGTCAGTGGTAGGTAGGACATGTCATCCTAGTAATAATGGCCTTACTGTAGCAACTTTCCACCTCTACCTTTACTGTTTGCCACCTGTTGGTGACCCCTTTGTGCGTATAAAAGGAGGCCCATAGGCAACGTGGAGGGGAGGTTAGGAACTCGGAGATTGAGAACTCCAGTATTGTACGCAGCTGCTCTGTACTGTAGCGCTTCTGGAGCTAGAACAATCATCCAAATAATATACCAAAAAGCAGGAGTAGGGTTTTACGCATCCGTGCGGCCCGAACCTGGGTAAATCTCTCGCGTGCGTTGTCGTGTTCTTCGCTAGATTTGCTCTTCGTGCGACCGTCTCTCCCTGCCGAACGTAAAAGGGGTCCTTCCCTGGGTCCCATAGGTGATCGTGGATTCGTCCCCGACACTTTCCCGTTTCACCGTTTTGACCATAACTAATTCATTCGGATTCGGATTTTGACGTTCTTTAGCTCGTTTTGAAGCTATTGACATATCCCATCCCATAAAAATACTACCACCTTCATTTGACTACATCAAATTTTTGGAACTTTGGCATCTTTGCCTAGGGCTTCCACCATATCATCCGCATAACCACCACCGACTTCCGCAACCTAACCCATTTTGTTCCACTTAGCATTTGAGGTTGTTTGAGTTGTGATTCGAGTCTCCTAAGGTGCTTCGGCTACTTAGGGACGGTTGCTTCTTCATCAACCATCACCATAACTTCCGCATAGGCTTACCCACCATACACTTCCGCCACCCCAACTTAACCCAATTTTGTTTGAGTTGTGGCTTGTGTCTCCTAAGGTGTTTCGGCTACTTAGGGACCGTGACTTCAACTCCGATAACGTGTATAGCCCCACCATACCCGTCCACCACCTTAACCCATTTTGACCAGGTTTCCACCAATACTTCCGCAACCACCACCGCATTTCCGCTACCACCATTTTGACATTTGCCTTTGGAGATTTTGAGTTCGCGGTTTTTCTGTTTCCTAAGGTGTTTCGGCTAATTAGGAATGGTTTGACATCAAGAACACCGCCACGCATCATCGACACGGACGGTAACCTTGACGACTCCATTGTATATTCCCCTTGCAATTGCATTGTTAACCCCTAGCCCATTTTGCGTCACTTGCCTATCGAGACTAGCCATTTGAGTATTGCCGGGCCACGCTACTTGTGCACATTAGTGATCATCGATATACACCTTCCATTGCATACATACCATATCATATTGGTATCATCTTGGTATCATCATATCATCTCGTGTGCCTCAAGATTGTTCCCGCATATACACAATTGCTATCTTGGTTTATGCATTTCGCAAAAGTGGCCATATAAAAAAAAAGAGAATAAAGCTTTTAAGCAAAAGAGAAAGAGCAAAGAGCTTGTAAGCAATAGCCATAGCATCATACCACATTGCATATAAGATCATCTTGGATCATCTTGAGAGTAACACCGGGAACCATACATACATAGTATACTTGGGATAGAAGTCGTTGCATTTTTGTCTCCTATAGGTTGTGCACAAGTGTCGTATCCGCCTATTGAGCAATCATGCTAGCGTCTCTCTAGAGTTGTGCAACAAGAGCATTTTCCATGTATTCCACATTTTGAGCTCGTTCCTTGGTTGCACGACCCCATTTATCTATCCGTGTGTGTGTTTCCGTGTGCCATTCATTGCTATTGGTCTACTTGTTTCACTTGCGAATTTGTGAATCTCTTTCAACATTATTGACTCTTGCTAACATTTGCATCAAATTTTTGTGCCACTATCCTCACCGAGCTCCACCATAAGCCTTACTTGTGTAGGTGTGAGAAATTGACGAGATCGGTACCAATTGTGCTATTTCCTTGTTACATTATTGAGTGATCATTGATCCATCTTCAACATCGGTCAAGGTACATTTGGTATAGTTCTCTCCTTTCTTCCACTCATATTTGCTTGAGTCTTGTGATGGATAGGCAAGGCGTTTCATCTCCGGTCTTCCACAACAATGACGGCGCGAACAACTACATCACCAAAGCGTCCATCTTCGATCTACAACAACAAATGCAAGGCGCACAATCAAGATTGCGAGAGCGCATCGACAACCTCGCCATCGACATACGACACTCCGAAGCACATACAAGAGACTACTTCGACAACAAGCTTTCCGCACTAAAAGAGGAGGAAGATGCAAGGATGGAGGAGATTCAGGCCTTGTTGATCAACCATTCTTCCCCTTCATCATCCTCAAGGCGACGTCGCGCAAGTTGACCATCTTCGGAGCGCCCATGCGATGCAAGCTCAAGTCGTCCACGTCCACATCTACATGGCAACCATCATCACATTCGTGATCCACATCATCATGAAGGGCAAGTCACCTCCAAGCAACATGTGCACGACGACACACGACATCTACTATAAGCTCAAGTACGACAACGACACCATCAACATGAAGATGCTCGAGATGCGCCTACCTACAAGTCCCAACAAGCTCTACATCAAGCCACGGCCAACCTTCATGAGCACAAGAGAAGACCGCGAGACAAGCACCACCAAGAGGACTCTACGGCTACTACCACCACTACTTCGGCATCTTCACCAAGTGCTATCAAGGCATCTTCGCCTTTGGACGTACGGCATCTTCGCCTACTTCCCATGAGTTCGCCTACATCGACATCTTCAACAACGAGGCGACCACCTACAAGCGAGGGCGACACTTCCATCTTCGGAAGCCCCTCAAGGAAAATGGCCGAGCAAGGAAAATTCCCTTCGGTCATGAAGACGAGCTACGAGGTGCCACATCATATGGGCCTCCTACAACAAGACGGCGACAAGAAGGTCGAGCTAGGGCCATCTCCTTCGACCATGGCGACGAGCGCGAACTTCTTCAACAACATAACGACGGCACCCATATTGGACTCCTACTCCGAGTCAAGCTACGAGACCGCACATGAGACTTTATCTTTGGTCTCGGAGGAGAGCAATCATTTGCCACATCCTACGGCATTCATTTTTGGAGGCATTATGGATGAGGAGGTTGAGCATGGGACTATCCCTTCAACCAAGGCGGCGATAGGAGTTGAGCATGGAGACATTTGCACCAACATCTCTCCGACACCCACATATGATGAGATGCCCCAATGGCCATGTGAGGAGAGCCACCACCCCATGAGTGAGATGAGTGACTCTACCATATGTGACATTGAGAGCATTTCCTATGAGAAGATGAGTGTGACCACCACTAGCCCCACACTTGAGAGCATGCCACACATCCTATGTGAGGTTGAGAGCCATTTGAGTGACTCCACCAACCATATGAGTGAGAGCATCTTACCGGGAGTGAGTGAGCCACAACACTTAGTGAGTGAGGTAGTTGACACGGCATGTGAGGCCACTATGATTTCTAACGACTTAGCCTCTACTTCGAGTGTGTTTTCCCTTTTGGTGCTAGGTCTCCTACATGACGACATGCCTATCCTCGACGAGTCCATACCTCCAATGGAGATGACGATGGCCATGGTGGACGATGATGCACCCCCCACATGGTTCCATCAAGATGACGATGACCACGACTTGGTCTTCAACACCTCACCTACAACACATGAGCGATGCTCCAAAGGTAACATAGGTGATGGTGCTTCTCTTGTCACACTAGTGGACTATCTTGACAATGATTGCTTGCATGATGATGATCACCTTATGGATTCACCACATACTATGTCTTGTTTCGATATGCCACCCATTTATGATGAATATGATGATGAGCATGTTGAGTTGCCTAGTTGTGATGCTATGCTCCATAGGATATCATGTGAAAATTCTATTGGTCACTTCATGTTTGACAATCCATTGAACTTGTCATATTCTATGAGTGAGATCTCCCATATTGCATCATTTCAATCTCAACATAGTAACTATGCATGCCCCATTAAAATAAATCCTATTTGCACTTATGGCATAGATGATGAGATGATGGTCATTGGCTTTTGTTTTTCATGTGATGATATTGCCATGCTTCCTTTACATGATTTGCGCAATTCATCTACTATGCCATGCCATGATCACATTGTTCCAAATATGCTTTGTTTTGGATGTTGTCAACATTCTCCATGTGATGTTTCCACTAATGCTCATGAGGAGACCCCCATAGTTTCCTCATACATATTAGGAGATTTTGATGCATTCCATACTTTGCATGATTCCCATAATTGTGTGCACCATATGCATTCCATGAATAACAATGCTCTACATATTTATCATGATGCATTAAAAAATTTGAGTCTCCATTATGCTATACATAATAACAAACCTCTCATGATGGATGACATGTTTCTATATCACGCATCTCACTTATTTGAGCATTGGATATTTTGTGCTAACCAACACATGCACGTATGCATCATGATGGATGATGTGTATATATACCACGCACACACAATTTTCCCTTTGCCTTTGTTTTGTGTAGGTACTCATATATACTCGTCAACCTCTCAATCCCAAGAGTTGACGAAACGAGCTCTTGAGAGCAACGATGACTTGGGATCCCATGGACTATCCTTACCACCGTCCCCTCCGGGCAACGACTACGCACATCTCTTCTACTTGGCTCTCACACGGCTAAGGGCCATATACCATTTATCACCTTATGCTCATTTTGCCGTGTTCACTTTGCATGTTATGCTTGCTTATATGCCTTTGCCATGCAATTGTGACCCTTGCTTGCACTTACATATGATCCACCATTCTACTAATACTATGTGTATTTGCATGCTCGGCGGAGATCCTTGTTGCTATTGACATGTTTACCATGTGCCACATGCTATTGTTGATTCTTGTGTTGGGAGAGTCATGATGTCCCATTGCTATTTACATATGGCCTCTCGCCACTACATTGATGATATTTTCCTCATATCTTGCTTTCATGCTTGTGATATGTCATGTGCATTATTCATGACCACTATTTGCACCCATGACATGCTTGCCATGATTCCTTCTAGTACATTGCATCTGCGCACTACTAGCTTGCTTGACTTGATCACTATGATTGCTTCCTTTGTCGCATCATCCATGTTCCATTATTACGCGCTTTCTTGGGTTGATGATATATATGTTCATGCCTCTCACTTGATTTGTCTTGACCATTGTCTCTTGTCTCCATTAGTTGCATCTCTCATATCACCTTGTATTGAGTGCCAACTTGCTATGCTTATTGATCTTGGAGACATGGATAACTTACTTGTGATGCATGCTTGTTTGATTGAGCTTAAAGTTTTTGGTTGTTCTAGCATCATATACTTACATACCATGCCAAATTCCCTTGTCCTTTCTTATGATAAGAATGTTGAGAACACTTGTTGGGTATTTCCCCCTTCGAATGATTGGTTTTGCATTTCCGCTAACCTCATTTGTTTTTTCGAGTGTTTGTCATGTTCTTTCATTTTGAAGGATTCACAAGGCGATACCGTCATGAGACATATTGGTTATGTAAAGGCATACATGACGTGCAATGCCAATATTTTCAACATCCTCGTAAAGGTGAACTCATTCCCTTTGAGCCATTCTCACATACGCATATTGGATGTGTCATTCTTTCATTGTTGTTTCCTTGTTGTTGTCTACATGATACATCTATTAGATGGAGGAACGACATTGGAGATGGACCCTATGGACCTTCAAGTTGAGGACTGCTCGGACTTAGTGGATTCACCACCAGACCACCACTTCTACCACGACATTGAGCTATGGTACAACACCACCCATAACAAATTTGCATCTTATGGATGGATTGACTCACATTATGATTGCCTTGTTGCATCTTCCATTTCTATGTCATCCATGATATATGAGCTTATGAACTTCCTAAGCAAATTTGTTGTGATCTTTCTTGATGGCATACTCATACATCATGATCATATTGCCCACCATCAATTGCATGATCACATAGTCACATTGAGCACCAATTACCATGTTCATGCTTTCGATACACCGTCCCATTATGACATCATTTTGCACAATGGTAGCATTAATCACATTCACAACACCTTTGTGCATACATCAAATGCTTTTGCTTACATGAATGCTTTACATATCATTCTATATCATTTGGCTAAGCTTCATGCACCTTGTCATGATCAATCTTATTGGACGAACACATGCTTCCTTGATGGACACCTAGTGTGTGCTAACCATTGTATTTCCGAGTGTCATTTGTGTTTGCTATTTTTGCATGTATACCACTCCGGCGACACCTTGGAGTACTTGGATTGCGCCATGTCTTCAACTCCGTCAAACTACAAGTTCGTCCACGACAACTAATTCCATAGTGATGAGCTTTTTGATCCAAAGTCGGATCTTTGCCAAGGGAGGGGAGATGATGCGGAGCATCCTACGATCATCCCCATGTACACTACGACTACTCCCCAAGCCCCAAGTGCCCACACGTTGAGACCTCGAGCACACGCCATTGGACCTAAGGTGAACTCGCTCCTTTCCGAATCCTCCCTTTCCGCATGTAAGACATGGATGCTACTTCAAGCGCGGACCTTGTGCATACTCAGGTACACCCGAGTAGACCATGGAGAGCCCAAGGACCAAGGCCAAGTGTGCGCGGGAGCGAAGGAAGGAGAAGGAAGAAGAGCTAGCTGCTACAGCGGCCGGACATCTGGCCCCAGCCCGGACATCCGGCCCCATGCCCCGGACATCCGGCTCCTCCCGAAGGCCCGGACATCCAGCCCCTTCGCCCAGAAATCCGGTCCCTCATCACAGAATGCATCCGAAGCCGGCCAAGTTCAGCCCGGACATCCGGCCAGAGGCCCGGACATCCGGCTCCTCGTGAGCCGCCGGACATCCGGCCCCCAGCCCGGACATCTGGCGCCTGTCTGCGCATAGTGAATGGGCCAGAGGCCCATGTATCCTCTCCCACTTACCCCTTCGTGGCTAAGGCCTATATATACTCCTCCACCTCCTCTTAGTTAGGGTTAGCATTATGATAGCTCGTTTAGAGATAGAGCTTTGCTCATCCATCCGGATCTACTCCACCGAGAGAGACTGCGGCCTCTACGGAGAAGATCCACCTTGGATTCAAGACCCCTTCATGGGATGACCCCTCAAGACCTCCTCACGGAGATGAACTAGTTACCGTTTGTATCGTCGTTTGTTGACCTTGGATCGTGTATCTCTATGTGTTTCGAGGATCTAGCACATGTGTGATCGAATCTTGTTGGTTTGAGTGATTCTCTCGTGTTTCCCCTCGTGATTTCCCCTCGTGTTCTTCGTGTTCTTCGTAGGATCCGCTCCAATCATGAAAGATCGGCCCGTGGGTATCCACCCTACATCATTTGTTCTTTCGTGAAATTATTCGCTTGCATGGTGTGCCAAATACTATTGTTTCAGATCGTGATACTAAATTTCTTAGCCACTTTTGTAGATGTTTATGGGCTAAGTTGGGGACTAAACTGCTTTTTAGTACTACTTGTCACCCCCAAACTGATGGACAAACTGAAGTAGTCAATAGAACATTGTCTACTATGCTTAGGGCTGTTTTGAAGAATAACAAGAAAATGTGGGAAGAATGCTTGCCTCATATTGAATTTGCTTATAATCGTTTGCTGCATTCTACTACTAAGATGTGCCCTTTTGAAATTGTGTATGGTTTCCTACCTCGTGCACCTATTGATTTGTTACCTCTTCCATCTTTGGAGAATGTTAATGCCCAGGAAATAGTTGGCGAGGATCTTTTCATCCCTTCCTCCGGGAGCTTGCACAACGATTGTGTATATGCCAAGGAATTCTGCCGGGATGAGCCTACCATCGTACTTCTTCGGTACTTCTGGCTTGAACTCTAGGACGGATGGCCAGCAGACTTGCCGCAGCTCACGTGTGAAAGCAGGGAACCAAACCTCGTAAGGTAGGTACCCGCCAACAACAGGCGCTGGCGCGTTAACGATTGGACCGTTGCACTCATTAGATTGATGGCGCACCACCCGACACCATTGAATGGTGGTACGAGCATCTACTGTTCCCCTATCCAACAGCACCTGCCACTGATCTTGTTGCGTCTGTTCACACATCATTAGGCACGGCAGCTCGTTGGGTTCGCTGTGACTGCTGATGCTGCTATCTGGGTTGATGCCGTGGAGGTGACTACACCGTTGGCTCACCACCTACAACATGGCCATCAGTCTGAGCTATTGGTGCAGTTTGTGGGCGTCGCGAGGGTTCCGCCAGCTGGGGGTTTGTTAGCCTCCACAAACCCAATCAAACTCTGAATGGTGGTGAGCCACACATCCATCTTATATGCTATTGGAGGAAAGTTCAACAACATTTGGGCTCGCGCGAACGCTTCCGTTGCTGTGGAAGGCATGTCGGAGAGCGAAGACTGCGACGTCGCTCAACTCCTGGCAGAGCCAGGAGGAGCGCTATTGCGATCTTGCCGCTGTACCGCGGGGGCGACAGCGGGTTAGCGCGGCGGAGGTGGCGCCTAAAGATCTTGAACTTGATTAACAGGCGTCTTGCCGTGCGGGCGCTGCTGTGCATGACCGACAACACCGCTCGGGGTCACGTCACGTCCATCTCGCGACAGACGTGGCGTGTGCTTCGATGTTATATCCCTCGCCGCCGCCACAGTCGTTGCAGTGGGCGGCGCCCAACCAGATAGTATTTCTCCGGTGGCTTCACTCGCCGGTGCGTCGAGGAGGCAGGACTTGCGTGCCCTCGCTATCCGCGCCATTGTTGATGTCTCTGCCAGAGGGTCATGGAAGGTGACCGCCTCCAATGCCTCCACCGCCTGTTCCTGCTGCAGTGGGCACGGCGACCGCGCTACTTGCGCGGGTCATGCTTACCGCGACATACACGCCGTCCGAAGCAAAGGCGTCGCCTGCGCCGCACGCGGGCACGTGTGAAGGAAACTTGGACGTGGAAGATTTCGTCGCCATGGAGCCCTTCTTCTTGGGCGCCAGGGATGATGAAGATGATGATGGAGCTCGACGAAATCATGCACCGTCTACTAAGCCTGGTTCACGCTAATGACGCCCTACCTGGTGCCAAAGATGTCGGTGTGGAACGACTATCTATGGGGTGATCAAGCCCCTTTGTGGTTCGGCGAGGGGAGTGCACAGAGCGCAAAGAGCAGGATCAACAGAGGGCACAATGATCTTTTACCATTTTCCGGGCCACCTTTGAGGTGTAATACCCTGCTCCTGCCTTGGTGTCTTTAAAGTGTGGATGCACAAGTACAAGGAGCGCTTCCCCCCGGCAAGGTGCAAGGAGGAGGCAGCTACAAGTGCAAGTGTGCGTGGGGTTTGAATGGGTTCGAACCCTTGTAATGGTTGCCCTGGCCCTCCTTTTATAGCTCAAGGGGCGAACACAGTGGCAAAAAGGTAACTACATGTTGATTAGATAGCAAACAATGCTATCATACCTAACTCTGCTAGTTAGGACAAGAAGCATTAAATGCATCGCTAGGTGTCGTGAGAAGGAGAAGCCCCGGCAAGGATGCTGCACTTCTTGCCTTGCTAACTCCTATTATCTTGACACACCATTTGGACGAGTGTCAATAAAGGTAAAAATCCTTCAGATGAGCTGACACATGTCCAGCAAGCCTTACCTAACTACCTGCG
The DNA here is from genome assembly GCA_011799875.1 of Thinopyrum elongatum. Lineage (NCBI taxonomy): Eukaryota > Viridiplantae > Streptophyta > Magnoliopsida > Poales > Poaceae > Thinopyrum > Thinopyrum elongatum. Next base: position 196,028,831 of record CM022297.1, on the reverse strand, counting down.
GGCTCGACACCTCATTGATCAGCGACTAGCTGCTCGGTGAGGTGGAGCACTGGCAGTTGGCGGGGATTTGCCGGCCAAGGAGCTTGTTGGGCCCTCGCCTTGCCGGCTTGGCCTTGCCGGCAGGGGCAGCTTCTGTAGTTGGTCTTGGGACTTGTCTTGAACCTTGGCCTTCTTGATGTGCTCCCTGATTTCTCAACAAGAAGCTTCTCTTGTCTTATGGGATCTGCTTTATAATTTAGTTTAGCAAGGGAGCTACTACTTGTCTGTGCATAGGTCAGGGTATTAGACACCCATGTTTAATACACCGACCCCCACGTACCCTCGCCTCGCTCGCCTCCCCCAGTACCACTATTCCCTCGCTATCCGCTCCAGCACTGAGAGCCTTCTCCCTTGTAAATCGAGCCCCAAAAAACCCCTCCTTCCAAACACCACCATGGCTGAACCCAAACCGCACAACATCGCTACCAGGCGCGACTGGAGCGATCTCCCCAGTGACATCCTCGACCTTTGTTGTTCGCGTATGGATATGTTGACCACCGTGCGGCTGGCTACATGCTCGAGGGACATGCACATGGCCATCGTTGAAGCGAGGCCTGAGCTTTTCAAGACACCCTGCTTGCTGCTATCTGCTCTTGCGAGATGCGCTCACCATACAGAGGCATATATCATGTCCCTCGACTTTGATCCGACCTCAATCAGCCAAAACTTCCTCGCAGGTATGTAGTGGGTCGCCGTACATCATGCCCCTCGACTTTGATCCGATCACCATCACCCGAAACTTCTGGGTAGGTATTTACTGGGTCGACATGAACTCCCACTGGATGGCTGGCGCCAAAGAAGGCTGGAACGAGTTGGTGTTCGTGAACTGCCACACCTCCCATGAGATTACCCTTCCTCCCTTGCATCATACATGATTTTACCGTCATGGTCAAAGTCATCTAAATTACTACATCAGTTGGACGAACCTTCTTTTGCAGAACATTGTAATCTGCCAAGTGCCCACACAATCTGTGAATTACGTAGACTTCAAGCTAATTGCCTTGTTCGACCATGGACTCGCCTATATTTCCGCCAATGCCTTCTTTAGGTGGAGACAACTCAACTCGCAGTCAATCGTCAAAGATGATACACACTTATGTGATGCTATTGAAAAGAATGGCATCATCTACGCGATCGACAAAGCAGATGGCACCATGTATTTCTAGGACGGCGCGTGTAAGTGGTTTTCGTCTGATTTTAATGATAACGCCATGACATTGTTTGAACTTTTGTGATATTGGCATATCCCTATTACAGCAGAATTTGAGTAGAACAATGGCAATGTATTAGAGATGCCGTAAATCAACTATATTTGCAAATAGTTAAATCATGTGATTGTGACCATGTCATTACAGCCAATTAGTACCCTTGAATAATCAAACAGTTAGGAAGATATGGATATTCTCCTAACTTTATAGTAATCTATATACTACTAAATATGAGTATGTATCAATAGCCATGCTAGTTTCCTCATTTTCATGATGTAGAAACATGCATAACACTATTGGTTTCATCTAACCAGACATTAGGGAAGTAAATGTGCATATGGAAAACTTTATAACTGGAAGTAGTGAAATCTTGTCATGCTTACCATGTCAACATACCTATATTCGCCCTTTAATAATCAATGGCTAGAATAATACCATCACAAGAACTTTGCACACAGAACATGAGTATATAACAACACACGGTGTTTTAGTTTCCTCTGAAGAATTTATTTGTGAGGATAGAACATGACTGCATAACATGCATGGCATGGTAGTTTCCTGTGAAGAATCGATTGTGAGATAACATGAGTATAACCATGCATGGCACTGCTATATTTTCGACCCCAGTATACATTTCCCTGTATTTTCCTCTTAGTTCCAACAGGGACAGATCAATGTTGTTTCTTACATTATCCTACTCATACTCTGAACAATGTTGATCTTACATTAACAATGTCTGCCCTTTTTGTCTCCTTTTTGGTACGATGTAGTGTCCCTACAGTTATTGCCATTTGTAATCACACCACCTTTGCTAAAAACAGCAAACCACAACTGGTTCCTCGTTCGATTAGACGACGGCGAAAGACTGATGATCATTCGCACACATGAGCTGGCGAAGTTATATTGCAAAAACCCCACTGTGTACAAGCAGCGTGAAATACGTGAGTATCCGGAGATTGACTGTTACGTCTATGAGCAGGATTCTAGCTTGTTGGGGCCTTCAGGATTTTTGAGTTGGAGGCGGGTAAAGAGCCTTGGTTCACACTCTCTGTTTCTCGGACTTAGTTATCTGATTAACCAGGAGATCACCCTTGGCAAGGTTCATGATGGCAAAGAGGCTATGTTTCCTACGGAAAACTGTGTCTACACGTTAGCCCTAGGACTTCAGGATCACACACCCCTGGTTGTCAATGATACAGCCTGCAGGTAAAAGAAGGTGAAAATGAGAAAGGCATCTAGATTAACTTTGATCCTTGGACGTCTCAACTCTGACAGTCAATGATGTGGTTCAAGCCTTCAGGTTTATAGGTAATTGGTCTATTCCTCAAAAGGGTGGAGTCCTGGTGTCTCTGAATCACTGGTGGCTGAAGGGGGCTACAAATTGTGATGGTGTTGGATCATCCCTCTTCGAATGACTTGCTCTCACTGTTGCTTGTTCTGGATTGAGAGTGTTCTCTTTTGTTATGCAGACTCCTTGTAACTTGGTCATCCTCGTCTATGTCACTCTTATTATGTAATAGTTTCCTCTCTTTAGAATGTCATTCTCATCTGGATCACGAGAGTCTGTGCGCTGCAGATGGGTGCATTTAGGTGGTGTAGCAAGACTTTTTATGAACTTTCATGTCTCGTTTATGTCGGTAGTAGTCACTAGTCAGTGTTGCATGTTGTATATGTCATAGTTTTGAACTATTTATCGTTTCGAACTACTGATGGGCTAAATGAGGGCAGTACCATTCTCCCATGTTCAGTGTATATATCATTTTTAAGTCCTAATTTGAGCTCAGTGACTTTTCGATGAGGTACACTTGTTTGGTGCAATGTGAGGTGTCGTTGAATATGGGCCGAGTAGTGACACAATGCCAAACATGCCAATTATGAGAATTCTGAGGCTGGGCGCTCAATAAATGAAAGAAAAAGGACTCTTAGGCCGACATGTGGCCGCTACTGGTGTTTTCATGCACTTGCGCAGTGCGAGCGTATTGGCGCATGTTCAAAATTGATGATACCTTTTGATCTCCAATCCCCCACCCCTCCACCACCTTTGGAATCTCGATACCTACTCCAGATCCCCAAAATACTCCTCCTCTACTCCCTGTACTCAAGCGCACTATCCTGTCGCCGCTCAAAGAAGATCTCCGAGCCGGAGATCTTGAGGTCCGTCCTGCCTTCGGGCGTTGCGTGCTATCGCTCAACAGTGGCATGGTGGCGCTTGACGACCAGTTTGCCAGCAAAATGCTGATGGTAATCATTAACGACGACCAGCCTCCATTTCGCTGTATGACCTTGTCAAAGCTCTTGGCATTGTAGACGGCATCCAAATAAGTGAATTGCTCGTCGAAGTCTGTCTACCACTGGCTGATTTCTTCGTCAGGTTCCGGACAACTTTCGACTGCAGTCGTGTGTTTGAATGTTCCCAGCGTTTGTTCTGCGATGGCACGCTGGTGAGCTTTGATCGTGGCACCCAGGATGGGGCTCAGTGCCCTCTGAGCTTGAGATTTTAACAAAGCTAACCTTCCACGGCATGCCTCGACGGGCTTGGAACAGCGAGTCCATGAATGAGCTTATCAACGACCTAGGAGGTGAGCTCGTAAGTATGTTTGTTCCTCCAGATAGCTAGGCTCTGACAGTTATGGCATGGATGAAGAATCCGTTCATCATACCGAAGGTGATTGGTCTTGAGATACCAGTGCAAGAACAAGGGTTGTACATGTAAGTGCATCAAGTGCCCCCTTAATGATTTTGAAGTATTGAAGACAAATAGGTTGAGGGACTAACGTGTTCGTCAGTGTACACATGAGATATAGTCTCTGAAGCTTTGGTTTAACACATGGAAGACGACCCACAAAAATATATTTCTTCAAGTGAACAATTTGGTGAGGAAATTGGTACGGCCTATGAAGCTTGAAGACATTTGTTTTCGCAGTTTCTTTCTTCTTATTTTGAGTCATAGGAAAAACCGTACTGTTAAAGGGGGTCTAGGTGAATTATAGTTCATATTTCCAAAGTGATGCTCAAACCTAATCATACACAAGCCGCTTCAAGTGAAGCTTTTGGACATGTCCGGAACAACTGACGAATTTGCTAGCGACAGTGACGAAGTTCATCTGGTCGCTGACGAATTTGGTCAGGCTGAGGAGTTACGATTTTGCTAGTGCAATCTGCCTGTCGTGAGTTAATTGAGTGCCCCGATGAATTTGAGAGTCCGACCGTTGCTACGCCACGGGCCAGCTGTTGAGTGGATCCTTATCCTAACAACGGTCATACCAGATAAGGGCATTGATGACAATTCATGTCGGGTTGCCCTAGCTATAAATAGTCGCCCCCCCCCCCCCCCCGACAACCACAAGTTGGTTGGCTGCTCAGAGAGAACTTGACACTTGTCATTTGAGAGCAACCCATCCTCTCACCACTTTGAGAGAATCCTAAGTGAGGAAAAAACAACCAGTGCTAAAGTATTGAGCATCACTGAAGAGATTGATCTGTGTGATCTGACACCTGTTACCTTTGAAGACTGTCATTCTTCCAGATGGTTAGGTATCAGATTCAGGGCTCCACAGACCCAAGAAGGTTCAAACTCTGGGGCATGTGCGAAGAACTCAACCAATCCAGCCTACCAGCTCGTCGCCCTGCAGCCTAGCCTAGGCGGACTCGCGTGAGCAAGGAAGACGATGAACATGGCAGTTTACCCAGGTTAGGGCCACCTTGCGGTGTAAAACCCTACTCCTGCTTTGTGGTGGATTGGCCTCACGAGGGACTGAGGATGAACAAGTACAGAGGATGAACAACCTCGCAAGGGCTCAGGGGAGAGAATGAGTCGACCCCTTCTATGGTGGTGGCTAACCTATCTTTATAGTGGCCTCGGTCCTCTTCCCCCAAAACGTAGGCGGGAAGGGATCCCATAGTGGCCAATTTGAAAGGGGACAGGTAGTATATCTTATCCTAACGAAAGGTGGTCTTCACCTGCAAAGCTTCTGGTCGTGACGCAGCGGTGGGCTCGGCGATGACATTCGTTCTACCGTGCTGGTGGTCTTGGTCTTGTAGCACCAGAATGGAAACCTTTGGTAGATTCCTCGGGAACCCACGCCTGTCCTTGCCTCCTTAACACCAAAGAGGAAACTGCCTCATCTGCGCCCGCTGGCGCCCGCCTGGCCTTGGTCGTCATGGCTTGCGTCATTGAAGCCTCATGAGGCTGGTACCTGCATAGAAATCTTCGCTCCTCGGGAGGCAGCCTAGGGAGGCCGCCCCCTCCGGAGGTCTTGGTGTCATCCGCCTCACGGGCCAGGGGCCTCGCGAGGGTCTTGCCTTGGCGGTCTTGTAGATGGGCCGTACCAGGCTATCGAGGGAGCCACGCCATGGGCCACAGGCAGGCAAGTCTGGGTACCCTGGTTCCCAGAACGCTGACAGTAGCCCTGGGGCCCAAGGCGCGCTCGATCTTGGCTTCGAGGCGAAGCCAAAGGGCAAGGGCGAAGTGCCGCGGGCCCCAATTGCCTGCGGGCCAAGCCGACGCATGGCGCTTGACGAGATGTGGGCATCTCCGCTTCCCCACGTCACCTCGGCAACTGCCCGACTTGACAACTGCCTAGCGCATGCAGCGGGGCCATCATTGCTTGGGATGTGAGAGGCCGCCGGTCAGCCTTCCTTCGCCTATAAATGGGGAAGGGGGCAGAGCCCCCAGCCCACCTTCTTATTCTTGCCGCCTGCTCCTTCTTCTTCTCCGTCGTCCCACCGTCTTGCTGAAGCATCCATGGCGCCGGTGAGGAGGTTTTCCACCGAGGAGAAGGGCAAGACCCCCAAGGAGGGTCCAGGCTCGCCACCGCCCAAGAGGGGCCGCGGCCGTCCCCGCAAGTATGCCGCGACACCGGCGGTGGCTCCCCGAGGGCGCGGGCGCACCCCCACGAAATTCGGTGCCACCTCTGGTGGTCATGGGAAGGCTTCCCTCCACGCTGGAAGCCACCGCGGCCAAGGCGGCCAAGGCCAAGGGGGGAAGCATGCGGCGGCTGTCCAGCCACTGTGCCCGCGATCCCAGTCGGCCGACGTGTCCTCGGAGTTTGTGGTGTGGGCGGAAAGGCTGGCAGGCATCTGGTTCCAGCTCCCATGCTTCTTCGCGGGCGCACTGCCGGCCGGAGGGCCTGGTGGCCTCTGGCTACAGGCCGACGGTTGCTGCAGCTAGGCCTCGCGGGTGGAGGTCGAGGTCACCCCTGCAGGTAATGTGTTCCTGAACAGTGGGTGGCAGTCGTTCGCCCCCGCGCGCGGCCTGCAGGGGGGATGTACCCTCCACTTCAGGCATGACGGAGCGGCGACCCTCTACGTCAGGATCTTCAGGGAGGATGGCAGGCGCCTGTGGTGTTGCCCGAAGCGCGACGATGATGATGATGACGTCCACCCCTTCGACGATGACGGCCGGAGGGGCGGTAGCATCCTCGGCGGTGAACTCGCCCTTGGCGACGGCCGCAAAGCACCGAGCGGCAGCGGCTCTTCCTCTGGGGAGAGCACGAGTGACGACGACTATGACGAGCCGCCACGCTGTCGAGCCCGGACCGGGGAGGGCGACGAGCCGCCTCACCTTCGCGCTCCGGTGAAGCAGGAGGAGGACTCCGACTGAGCGCGGGCGTCGCCGGAGCCGGGCCTCAGGAGCCGAAGTGGTCGTGAGGCCGCTTTTGCTTTTTTTTCTTTTCTTGCATCAAGAAATGTAGAAAGCCCTGCTGGGCGTGTAATGGACCATGGCCCTTGCGCCGTTATGTTACTGTTCTTACATCGGATCCAAGAATTTGTGTTGCTATTAACCGACAGGTTCTTGTTGATCACGATTAGTATAACTTAGCTTGGTGTGCTTGTGGTAGACTCCTGCGCCACGAGGGCATGCTCCTCCAGAGCTTGGACCTCCCGTGTGCCTCCCGTTCCAAAGAGATCTCTTGCCGGTAGTTGGCCTCAGGAGGTGCCCAACGGTCGCGAGGTCTCTAGCGGGCCATGAGAACATGGGGCCTCCGAAGATGTTTCACAGGGCGCCGCGCCCCATGCGAGCCCCCCAGCTGGGGCCGATCATCACTAGTACACCGGGTCGCGATGCCCGATGAGGCTAGGAGATGAAGACTTAGGGGGGGAACCCACATGCCCGTTAGCTCGTTTCAGAGCATCGCGTGAGGATTAAGACGCCAAAGATTAGGACATCAAGGCTTTGGCGAGGTGTGCCCATGGGCGGACCCAGGCGTACACACCGTGCCCAGCCCCCGCTCGCGAGATGCGCAGGGAAGAGCAACGGCCAACTGCCACTCTCCCTAAAGCAAGGCTCGAAAGAGCAAACACTGCAAGGAGAAAAAATTCCCATCCCTTTCAAATAAAGACACGAGAATTTCGAACTTCATTCCAAGAAGTGGCAAATCAACTACAAAAGCAAGCCAAAGAATAGCCGCGTCCGGCACCTACACTAGTCTTCTAGTCTTCCCGCCAGCGCGGAGAATGGGGCTTCCACTAGGCGTGGGCATAGTCGTTGAAAGACCGTGTCGTCCGCCAGCGCGGAGCATGGGGCTTCCACTTGGAAGTGGGTGGGAGCCCCCGTGAGGCCCCAGGGCGGCACTCAGGAGACTCCGGGGCGTGTATAGCCCCACTCATTATTACGTGAGAGTGTCACGGGTAGAACTTCCAGAGGTGCTGGATGTTCCAGGCATTCTGTATGGGGACACCGTCCTGCGTCTCTAGGCGCGCGGCGCCAGGCCTGGAGACACGGGCGATCCTGAACGGGCCCTCCCACATAGGCGAGAGCTTGTGAAGCCCCTCCCTGGAGAGCATTGACCTCAGGACGAGGTCACCCACCTCGAGGGTCCTGGAGCGGACGCTGCGATAGTGATACCGCCGTAGCGCCTGCTGGTACCTCGTGGCACAGAGCGAGGCTTGGCGGCGGCCCTCCTCCCCGAGCACAAGATCTGCCCCCCGCGAGGCATCCTGGCATGCCTTGTCAAACGCCAAGACCCGCGGGGAGCGATGGTTGACCTCGTGTGGGAGGACCGCCTCAGCCCCGTAGACGAGGAAGAACGGGGTCTCACCGATGGGCTTAGTCGCGGTGGTGCGGATGGACCACAGCACGGACTGAAGCTCACCGAGCCAACCCCTGCGCAGGACTCAAGCTTCTTCTTGAAGCTCCTTGTCTTGAGCCCCCTCAGGACCTTCGCGTTGGCACGTTCGGCCTGGCCGTTGCTCCGTGGGTGTGCCACTAAAGCGTAACATATCTTCATTGCAAGGTTAGCACAATATGTCCTCAAGAGATTGCTTGTGAGCTGAGAGCCATTGTCAGTGATGATACGGTTAGGGACCCCGAAATGGCTCATGAGGCCCTTGTTGAACTTGACGGCTGAGCCAGCAGGAATGGTGCGCACAGGCTCCACCTCTGCCCACTTGGTGAATTTGTCAATGGCGGGATGGTCTGGAGGCCCTGAGCGGGATGGTGGATCTATTTGGCGTGGAACTGGCAGGCCTCACAAGATCGCACGAGCTCGGTGATGCGTCTCCAATGTATCTATAATTTTTTATTGTTCCATGCTATTATATGATATGTTTTGGATGTTTTATATGCATTAATATGTTATTTTATATTATTTTTGGGACTAACCTATTAACCTAGAGCCCAGTGCCAGTTTCTATTTTTTCCTTGTTTTTTTAGCTTCGTGGGAAAGGAATAGCAAACGGAGTCCAAACGGAATAAAACCTTCGCGATGATTTTTCTTGGACCAGAAGACACCCAGGAGACTTGGAGATGAAGTCGGAGGAGCCACGAGGCGGCCACAAGGGTGGAGGGCACTCCAAGTGGGGTACGGCATGCCCCCTGCCTTGTGGGCCCCCCGTGACTCCCCTGACCTAATTCTTTCGCCTATATATTCACATATGTTCCCAAACCACTAGAAGCATCCACGAAAAGACTTTTCCACCGCCGCAACCTTCTGTACTCATGAGATTCCATCTAGGGACCTTTTCCGGCACCCTGTCGGAGGGGGATTCGATCATGGAGGGCTTCTACATCAACTCTATTGCCCTTCCGATGAAGCATGAGTAGTTTACCTCAGACCTACGGGTCCATAGCTAGTAGCTAGATGGTTTCTTCTCTCTCTTTGATTCTCAATACCATGTTCTCCTCATTGTTGTTGGAGATCTATCCGATGTAATATTCTTTTGCGGTGTGTTTGTCAAGATCCGATGAATTGTGGATTTATGATCAGCTTATCTATGAATATTATTTGAATCTTCTCTGAATTCTTATATGCATGATTTGATATTTTTGTAATTCTCTTCGAATTATCAGTTTGGTTTGGCCAACTAGATTGGTTTTTCTTGCAATGGGAGAAGTGCTTAGCTTTGGGTTCAATCTTGTGGTGTCCTTTCCCAGTGACAGTAGGGGCAGCAAGGCACGTATTGTATTGTTGCCATCGAGGATAAAAAGATGGGGTTTACATCATATTGCTTGAGTTTATTCCTCTACATCATGTCATCTTACTTAATGCGTTACTTTGTTCTTCATGAACTTAATACTCTAGATGCAGGCAGGAGTCGGTCGATGTGTGGAGTAATAGTAGTAGATGCAGAATCGTTTTGGTCTACTTGACATGGACGTGATGCCTATATTTCATAATCATTGCCTTGGATATCATCATAACTTTGCGCTTTTCTATCAATTGCTTGACAGTAATTTTTTCACCCACCGTATTATTTGCTATCTTGAGAGAAGCCTCTAGTGAAACCTATGGCCCCCGGGTCTATTTTCCATCATATTACTTTCCGATCTACTATTTTGCAATCTTTTATTTTCAGATCTATAAACCAAAAAACCAAAAAATATTTACTTTATCTTTTGTTTAGTTTTATCTATCTCTATCAGATCTCACTTTTGCAAGTAACCGTGAAGGGATTGACAGCCCCTTTATCGCGTTGGGTGCAAGTTGTTTGATTGTTTGTGCAGGTGCTAGGTGATTTGTGCGTTGTCTCCTACTGGATTGATACCTTGGTTCTCTAACTGAGGGAAATACTTATCTCTACTTTGCTGCATCACCCTTTCCTCTTCAAGGGAAAAACCAACGCAAGCTCAAGAAGTAGCACTCGGTCGCATCATTGAGCACCGTGGGCCAGTAGAACCCGTTGCGGAATACCTTGCCCACGAGGGTGCGTGATGAAGAATGGTGCCCGCAATCCCCACCGTGGATGTCAGCCAGCTATTCGTGCCCTTGCTCCTTGGATATGCATCGCAGCGAGACGTCATTGGGACGCCTTCGGTAGAGCTCGCCGTCCTGCAAGCAATAAGCGGTGGCCTGGCGGGCCACGCATTCCGCGTCTTCCTCCTTCTCCAGTAGGGTGCCGCGGAGCACGTACGCCTTGAACTCTTTGGTCCAGCAGCCCTCCTGAGGTTCCAGCGCTAGGAGCAAACGGACTCCTGAGGTAGGGCCACAGGCTGGGGCGGCTCCTCCCAAAGCAGCGTCGGGCCTGTAGCGCGGGGGGGGGGGGGCTGCCGACGGTTTGAAGAGCCTCTCCTCGAAGATGCCAAGCTATTGGGGATCGCGTCGGGACGCCCTCTTGGCGATATCGTTCGCCTCCTTGTTCATGCCACGCGGGACGTGCTGCAATTCCAAGCCCAAGAAGCGTGTTTCAATTTTGCGTACCTCTTCTAGGTATGCCTCCATGTGCTCGTCCTTAGGCTTGTATTCCTTGTTGGAGAAGTTGACGAGGAGCTAAGAGAAGCCCTTGATAGTGAGACGCTTGACCCCCAGGGCCGCCGCGGCCCTGAGGCCAGCGATCAGGCCCTCGTACTCCATGATGTTGTTGGAGACCTTCTCGCCATGCTGAAAGCAGAGCTGCACAGCATAGTATAGCTTATCCTGAGTCGGCGAGATGAGCACGGCTCCAGCCCCCGCATCCTGCCATGCGAATGCGCCGTCGAAGTACATGACCCAGCCATCGGGCGTCTTGTCTCCGGGCGCGAGGGACCGATCTTTGCCCATCCCCCGATCAGGGACATCCGTTCACTCCGCCATGAAGTCGGCGAGGGTCGCGCCCTTGATGACCCTGGTGGTGCTGAACTTGAGCTGGAACACTTGTAGCTCGATGTTCCACTCGGCAACCCTCCCCGTGGCATTGGGGCTGCGGAGCACCTTCTCCAAGGGGTATGCAGAGACGACCTTGATGGGGGGGCCTTGGAAATAGTGGCGTAGCTTCCTGGAAGCGACGAGGAGTGTGAGCAGGAGCTTCTACGGCACGGGGTAGCATGCGTGCGCGTCACGCAGCACCGTGCTGACGAAGTACACCGGGTGCTCGACGAGGGAAGAGGCGTCGACGACTTTCTGCTCCACTTGGGACAAGGGGGCCTCGAGAGCCTTGCCATCTGATGGAGTGGTTGAGGCCTCAGGAGCGCCATCCTGAGGTGGCGATGGCGCGACTGCACGCGGGGCGCTATGCTACGCACCCGCACCCGCGCACTCCTCCCTGACCGCCATGAGCGCCGCGCTAGCCGAATGAGGCGTGGCGGCCAGGTAAAGCACCAAGGGCTCAAGAGGGCGAGGTGCCACCATCACCGGCGGGCTCATGAGGTACCTCTTGAGGTCTTGGAAAGCCGCCTCAGCCTCTGGGGTCCACTCGAAGGGGCTCTTCTTTTTCATCAGCTTGAAAAACGGGAGGGCGCGCTCACCAAGCTTGGATATGAAGCGCCCCAGCGAGGTAACGCAGCCCGCGAGCTTCTGCATCTTCTTGAGGGTCTGTGGCAGGCTCATCCTTTCTATTGCCTTGACCTTCTCGGGGTTAGCCTCGATCCCTCTGTGCGATACCAGGAACCCCAGCAACTTGCCGGACGGGACACCGAACGCGCACTTCTCCGGGTTGAGCCGCAGGTTTACCTTGCCCAGGTTGGCAAACATTTCTTCCAGGTCTTCGACAAGGGTTCTTGCCTCCCGCGACTTGACCACTATGTCGTCGACGTACACCTCGGCGTTCCTCCTGAGCTGCCAGCCCAGAGCGATGTCCATCAACCGCTGGAAGGTCGCGCCAGCATTTCGCAGCCCAAAGGGCATGCAGGTGTAGCAGTACACCCCGCACAGGGAAAGGAAGGCTGTCTTCTCGATGTCCTGCACCACCATCTTGATCTGGTGGTAGCCCGAGAAGGCGTCCAGGAAGCATAACAGATTGCACTCGGCGGTGGAGTCAATGATCTGATCGATGCATGGAAGAGGGAACGGGTCCTGAGGGCACACCTTGTTGAGGCTGGTGAAGTCGGCCCACATGCGCTCCTTCCCGCCCTTCTTGGAGACGATGACCGGGTTGGCCAGCTAATCCAGGTGCCGCACTTCCCGGATGACGCCGGCTTCCTGTAGCTTGCAGACCTCCTGGACGATGAAGGACTGCTTCTCTTGGGCTTGCCGCCGCACCTTCTACTTCACCGGGCGTGCACTGGGGCACACCATCAAATGGTGTTCGATCATGTCCCGCGGGACGGCGACCAAGTCCGTCGCCTCCCATGCAAACACATCCTTGTTCGCATGGAGGAAGCCAACCAGCGCCTCTTCCTGATCTGGAGGGAGGCCGGCACCTATGTTGAAGGTGAGGCCTGAACCTCCGTCGTCAACGGGAACCTGCTTCGTCTCGGCCCGGTCTTGGGAGAACAATTGCTTCTTCTTTGCGGGCGCAGCCTCCGGGATCTCTAGAGCGTCCCCAGCGACCTGATGCGTGGCTACCGCGGCTTTGTAAGCGATCTTGAGGGCCAGGAGGGCGTCCCTGGTGTCCCCCACCACGGTGATGATGCGGCTGCTCCCAGGCATCTTGACGATCTTGTAGCTGGGGTGTGTCGCCGCCATGAACTTGGCAAGGGCCGGATACCCAAGGATGGCATTGTACAGGAGGCTGATGCGGGCGACGTCGAAGTCAATGTGTCGTGGGGATAGACCACGGGTTGCCTCATCCATACCCCTTAGCATTTCAAGACATCGGGGCTAGCAAAGCCCCTCACGCCTTCTGGACACGCGGCCGGCTCCTTGGGCCGGCTGGGCCCAAGCGGCCGGCTCCCAGAAGACGGAGCACTCTTGGGAGGCAGCTTCGGGGGAGGCCAGCTCCCAGCAGACGGACCCTCCTCCCCTCAGAGTCTGCACTCACCTGCTCTAACGAGACGGAGCGTGGCTACAGGGCCACCCTCTCCCCCAAATCCCGGAGGGGCATGGCTACAGTGCGAGCTGACCAAGCGGTCACCTACCTCCCAGGTGCAGGACTGTAGCCATTTGACCCTCAGCATGGCCCTCATCAGCAAGGGCCATGCTACAGCAAAAGGCAATCAGTACGGCCCGCAGGCGGCGGGCCCTACCTCTCCGTGAGCTCCCAGAAGACGACGCATTCTAGGAAGGCGGCTTCGGGGGCAGGTCGGCCTCCAGCAGGCGGCCCTCCCCTTCCCTCGAAGTTCGCACTCACCTGCTCCGATGAGATGGAGCATGGCTATAGTGTGCACCGACCAAGCGGCCACCAACCCGTCTGACGGCGGGACTATAGCCACACGACTCCTGACGAGGCCTCCGTCATCAAGTATGAAGCTACAGCAAAAGGCAATCAGTATGGCCCGCAGGCGGCGGGCCCTACTTGTCGGCCGGATTCTCGGCAGCCGGCGGGGCCACCAAGCGGCGGGCCCCAGCAGCCGGCGGAGAACCCGGCGACCTTAGACACTGACGTCCAGGTCCTACACCTAGACGTATTACCATTGTACCCCTGGGGGGTTGGCCTATAAAACCCCCCCAGGGCTCACCCATGCAAAGGGTTCAGCCCTCATCCCACCATACACCATAGCTAGGAGAAGAGAGCTAGCCTTGCCCTTCTTCCTCTTCTAGCAACACAGCTCAAGGAGCAATCTTGTACACCATTTGATCATAGTCATCATGCGGAGACCCCGCAGAGCAGGACTAGGGGTGTTATCTCCCCGGAGAGCCCCGAACCTGGGTATGTCTCATGTGCAATCGAGCTCGTGCTCACTCCCACTTCCAGGGTCCGACGACGTCCTCTTGGCTCCACCCATGATAAGCCACCCCCTGGCATCTGACATGAGATTACCACGACAGTTGGCGCCCACCGTGGGGCGATTCACGGCGTCGGCGGGAGACACGCTCTGGATGGGAACCGCCTTCCTCTCCGGCGAGCATGTCGCGGCCGGCTTGATCCGCCAGCCCAATGCGTTCGCTTGCGCTTGCTCCGGTGCATCGTCCGACGCGGGAGCCGTTTGCCCCGCAAGCTGCCTCACCGATCTCTTCAGGAAGCTTAGCCTCTCCGACGCAGACGCTCCCGATGGGTTCCCCGGCGGCGTGGTGGTGATCGACGACCCGCTGCCTCCCGTCTCTAGCATCGCCTCTGCCGGCGCGTTCGCCGCCGGCATCTTCGTGGAGGTGATGGTCACTGGCCATAGCCAAGCCTCTGCCGGGCCCGTCCAGGACCCATTGCAAGCAGCGATGCAGGATTTGGCGGCTCCCGTCGGAGCCAACGCCAACGCGGCAGCGCTAGAAGAAATCCACGTCAAGCTCCTCGACAGCGCCACCAAGATGGCAGCCATGAAGCGCCGTGCTGAAGCCAACCAGTGCGAGATCGACCGCATAGCTGGAGGCACGCCGGCTGTGGCCGAGCCTAGCCGACCGGCGCCATCCGGCAACGTGGCGCGGCCATCGCCAGCATGCTGGGAGTCGGACGTCCGATCTACGACACCCCCATGCAGAACCTGTGCGCCGCACAGGCGGCGGCAGAAGAACTCGAGAACCTGGAGGGCGACGAACGGTGCAGCCAACTAGACCGCCTCCAGGAACTCCTCGACGCTGCGAACACGCAGCAAGACATGTGCAACCGCGTGGTGGGAGCCGGCTGGCATGCCGAGCTCCCGGAACGGAACCCTCCACCCCGCCGCGAGAATGGAGCGACCTCCCGGTCCCCTAGTGGTAGCGGCCGCGGCCAGCGGAACCTGGAGCCGGCAGCTAGCCGCAGCCGGAGCTCTCACCAGACGGTTGTGGGCAGCCGAGAAGTTCCTCCGAACCCGAAGGGCCGGCGCCAGCAGGACAAACGACCGCCTCCCCCCCCCCCCCCCCCCCCCCCCCCCGCGCAGGGAGAGGTTGGCTTCTCCGGCGCCGGTTGAGCACCCGACATTGGGGGGCCGGCTAGGCCCCCGCGAAGCAGTCGGCGAGAATGACGCTCGCCGCCGGATCGAGCAGCTAGCTCGGTCCCTGGCAATGGAGGACGAGGATACAGTCGGCCCGGCCTGTTTCGGCCCCCGCATCCGCGACAAGCCCTTCCCCAAAGGGTTCTCGCTCCCTCGCGACACTCCCAAGTACACCGGTGCCGTGAAGCCAGAGGACTGGCTGACCGACTACGCCACAGCATTCAGCATAGCAAACGGCAACAAGCGCATTGCCGTGAAGTATGTTCCGCTCTTGCTCCAGGGCACGGCCCGGACATGGCTGAACAGCCTCAAACCCAACAGCATCAACAACTGGTTGGACTTCATCGACGTCTTCATCCGCAACTTCACCAGCACCTACAAGCAGCCCCCCAAGCCTCGCCAGCTCTCCATGTGCGTTCAGGGTCCGGCTGAGTCCACCGGCGACTACCTGAAATGCTGGGCCAAGCTGCGCAACTCCTGCAAAGGGGTGCACGAGGTGCAGGCCATCGAGTACTTCACCGCCGGGTGCAGAGAGGGCACCCTGCTCAAGCACAAGCTTCTGTGTGACGAGCCGGCTACCTTGGACGAGCTTCTGGTTGTGGCGGACAAGTACGCCACGGCCGACTCTTCCATGAAGTCAGAGATCCGGGTTGACGTGTCTGGGAAGGTGATCCAGCCGGCTTCCCAGCCGCCGGCTAGTGACTCCAACCGGCGTTAGCAGCCGAACAACGACAAGCGCAAGGCCCAGCAGCCGGCTTCTAGCAACCGGCAGGTGGCAATCGTCGAGGACCAGCAGCCGGCATGTCAGCCCGGCCCAAGCGTCAGTGGGGCGGCAAGGGAGCCTGGCTGCCGGCCTTCTCCTTTGAGCAGACCCTCGTGGCCCCATGCAAGTTCCACAGCGGCGCGAAGCCGTCCAACCATACAACTTGGCAGTGCAACTGGCTCTCCTGAATCGCTAAGGGTGAGGGTTTGCCGCCTCCTCCTCCCGGCTCGGCGGCTCCAGCTCCTCAGCAGCCGGCCCATCCTGTTGGCATGCTCCAAGATGAGTTCCCCAATGAGAATGCCACCTACGTTGTCTTCACCAGTGAAGCCGATGATAAGCATAGTCGGCGTCAGCAGCACCGCGAGGTGAATGCTGTTGTTTCAAAGGTCCCCCAATTTATGCATTGGTCCGAGAGGCCCATCACCTGGAGCCGCGATGACCAGCCGACCGTGATGCCCTCACCGGGTGCTTATGCCATGGTGCTGGACTCCACCTTCTCAACCGAGAGGCGGGCTTGCCGCTTCTCCCGGATCCTGATAGACGGCGGTAGTAGCATCAACATCCTCTACCGCGACACCATGGAAAAGTTGGGCATCAAGGAAAAGCAACTCTAGCCCAGCCGGACCGTGTTCCTTGCCATTGTCCCTAGGCTTTCCTGCTCTCCAATCGGCAAAATCAAGATTGACGTCCTGTTCAGCGACAAGACCCACTTCCGCCACGAGCCAATCTGGTTCGAGGTGGTTGACTTGGACAGCCCCTACCACGCGCTCTTAGGCCGGCCAGCTTTGGCCAAATTCATGGCGGTCCCATATTACGCCTACCTAAAGGTGAAGATGCCGGGTCCCAAGGGCATCATCACCATTGCCGGCGACTACCAGAAGTCGCTCACGTGTGCTGCGGCCAGCTCCCGGCTGGCCGAGTCCCTCGTCATTGCCGAAGAGAAGCGCCTCCTTGACCGGGCTGTGGCCATGGCCAGCGTGCAGCCTGCCATGCCATCTGACCCCAAGGAGGTTGAGGCCGAGGGCTCCTTCCAGCCGGCCAAGGAAACCAAGAAGATCATCTTGGACCCGGCGCACCCGGAGAAGTACGCTGTCGAGGGGGCTAACCTCGACAGCAAATAGGAAAACAAGCTCATCGACTTCCTCCGTGAGAATCGGGACATCTTTGCATGGTCCCCCAAGGACATGCTGGGTGTTCCGAAGGAATTCGCCGAGCACAAGCTGCATGTGCCGTCGGATGCTAAGCTGGTCATGCAACCCCTCTGCCGCTTATCAGAAGAGAAGAGAAGGATCGTTGGTGAAGAAATCGCCTGGCTTCTAGCAGCCGGCTTCATCATGGAATTGTTCTACCCAGACTGGCTTGCCAACCCAGTCCTCATTTTGAAGAAAAACAACAAGTGGCGCATGTGTATCGACTACACAAGCCTCAATAAAGCCTGCCCCAAGGATCCGTTTGCCTTGCCCCGGATTGATCAAGTGATCGACTCCACGGCCGGCTGCGAGCTTTTGTCCTTTTTGGACGCCTACTCCGGCTACCACCAGATCAAGCTGGACCCGGCCGACCAACTGAAGACCGCCTTCATCACCCCTTTCGGCCCCTTCTGCTACATCACCATGACGTTCGGCTTGAGGAATGCCGGCGCCACCTTTCAGCGCTGCATGCAGAAGTGACTCTTGAAGCAACTCGGCAGAAACGCCCACGTCTATGTAGATGACATAGTGGTGAAGACGGAGAAGCGCGGTCCCTTCTGGAGGATCTCAAGGAGACCTACGCCAACTTGCGCTGCTTTCAGATCAAGCTCAACCTGGAGAAGTGTCTCTTCGGAGTACCAGCCGGCCAGCTCCTTGGTTTTCTTGTTTCTGAGCGTGGGATTGAGTGCAACCCCATGAAGATCAAGGCCATTGAGCGGATGAAGAAACCGACCCTGCTGCGGGACGTCCAGAAGTTCACCGGGTGCCTAGCCTCTCTCAGCCGGTTCATCAGCCGGCTGGGCGAGAAGGCCCTCTCGCTATACCAGCTGATGAAGAAGACCACATGCTTCGAGTGGACCGACCAGGCGGATGAGGCGTTCCTCCAGCTCAAGCGGATGCTGTCCACGCCGCCTATTCTGGCCGCTCCGGCTGCTAAAGAGCCCATGTTCCTCTACATCACCGCTACCAATCGGGTCGTCAGCATGGTGATTGTTGTCGAGCGCCCAAAAGCCGGCAGAGCTCAGCCGGTCCAGAGGCCGGTCTATTACCTGAGCAAGGTGTTGTCTGCCTCCAAGCAGAACTACCAACACTACCAGAAGATGTACTATGGCGTGTACTTTGCCGCCAAGAAACTAAAGCAGTACTTCCAGGAGCATACTATCACGGTCGTCTGTACCGCCCCCTTGCCGAGATCATGGGCAACCGAGATGCCTCGGGTCGGGTGGCCAAGTGGGCCGTCGAGCTGGCTCCCCACACCATCCTCTACCAGCCCCGCACGGCCATCAAGTCCCAAGCACTAGCCGACTTCCTTATCAACTGGGCTCAAACCCAGTACCTGCCGCCAGCGCCGGATTCCACGTATTGGCGGATGCACTTCGATGGCTCAAAGATGCACACCGGTTTGGGAGCCGGCATCGTCCTCACCTCTCCCAAAGGCGACAAGCTCAAGTACACGCTGCAAATCCACTTTGCCACCTCCAACAACGTGGTCGAGTATGAGGCACTCGTCCACGGGCTCCGGCTAGCCAAGGAGATCGGCATCCGCCGCATTCTGTGCAACGGCGACTCGGACCTCATGGTTCAGCAGTCCTCTGGCGACTAGGACGCCAACATGGCCAGCTACCGCTTCCTCGTCCAGCAGATTAGCGGCCACTTCGACGGGTGCGAGTTCCTCCATGTGCCACGGGACGACAATGAAGCAGCCGACGCCCTGGCGCGGATTGGCTCCACCCAGCAAGCCATACCAGACGGCATCTCCCTCGAATGCCTGCGCAAGCCATCCATCAAGCCTTCGCCAGAATCAGAGTCCATCTTCGTGCCGGCTGACCCTGGAGCAGTCGGATCCGGATCGGGGACTCCAGCAGCGGGCCCGGGGACTTCGGCAGGCGGCCCGGGGGCTACAGCACCCAAACCCAGCCCGGGGACTGCTGTAGTCGGCCCGGGGACTTCAACGACGCAGCAATAGCGGCCGACTCCGACCGGCCGCCTCCCAACCCGGCCACCCTGGTGCCGGTTGCTGTCATGATGGTGGTAGATGCTCCATCTTGGGTGCAGCCCATCCTCAACTTTCTGGTGAGCCGTGAGCTGCCAGCCGACGAAATCATGGCCCGGTAGGTGCAACGCCGGCCAGCTGCATACACAATCATCAACAGAGAGCTCATTATGCGTAGCGTGACCGGCGTCTTCCAGCGCTGCGTAGAGCCGGAGAAGGGCATTGCTATCCTCAGAGACATTCATCAAGGCGAATGTGGCCACCATGCCGCCTCTAGAGCCCTCATTGCCAAAGCTGTCCGCCATGGTTTCTTCTGGCCGACCACTTTGGACGATGCCAAGGAGTTGGTCTGCAAGTGCAAGGGGTATCAGCGTTTCAGCAACAAGTAGCACCTGCCGGCCTCAGCACTCAAGACCATCCCCATCACTTGGCCGTTTGCCGTATGGGGGTTGGATATGGTGGCCCATTCAAAACAGCACGCGGCAGTATGACCCATCTGCTGGTTGCCGTGGACAAGTTCACAAAGTGGATTAAGGAGAGGCCAATCAAGAAGCTGAACAGTCCGACTGCCGTCACGTTCATCGCCGACATCACCGTTCGGTATGGCATCCCGCACAGGATCATCACCGACAACGGCACGAACTCACCAAAGGCACCTTGGCCCGTTTCTGCGTGACACAGGGCATCCGACTGGACCTCGCGTTCGTTGCCCGTCCGCAGTCAAAAGGCCAAGTGGAGCGAGCAAATGGCCTCATCCTGTCCGGCATCAAGCCCCCGCTGGTCGAGCCACTAGAGCGCTCGGCCAGCTGCTAGATCGAGGAGCTGCCGTCCGTCCTTTGGAGTCTCCAGACCACGTCGAATCGATCAACCGGATTCACGCCCTTCTTCCTCGTGTATGGGGTCGAGGCCGTCATCCCAACAGACATTGATTTCGACTCGCCTCGCGTCACCATGTCCACGAAGGCGGAAGCCAAGGAGGCGCGAGAAGACGGCGTCGACCTGCTCGAAGAGGCCCGGCTGCTAGCACTCAGCCGGTCCGCCATCTACCAGCAGAGCTTACGCTGCTACCACAACAAAAAGATCAAGCCGCGTGCTTTTCGCGAGGGCGACCTTGTGCTTCGGCTGATCCAGTGACCATCCGGCTAGCACAAGCTCTCGGCTCCTTGGGAGGGGCCTTTCATCATCAGCAAGGCCCTGGGCAACGACTCGTACTACCTCATCGACGCACAGAAGCCCAGGGCACGCAAGAGGGACACAGCCGGCCAAGAGTCGGAGCGCCTGTGGAACGCGAACCTTCTCCGCCCGTTTTACAGTTGATGCAGTGTATGTACCACGCTATCTTTTGTATTAAGCAAAGACAACAGGTCCCTCGAGGCGCACTCGGGGGCTACCTTTTTATCTATGTGATAAGCTTCACCTATGAATGAGTTTTTTCTTCCGCCCTATCCGGGTTCGGCCAGCCGGCCCGGGGGCTCGCCGCCTTAACCTAAGTTGGCGCCACCCAAAGTCGGCTAAGTAGTGTGCCGACGCCAAAGCCCTCTCTTCGTCACAGCCACAGCTCGCAGCGCGACCGTCTGACTGGCAAGAGCTAAAGGCCGAAAATGTACTCCCCATGAAAAACGACTAAGGAAGAACGCCGATTCAGGCCAAGCCCGCCTCTCGCCCCACCCGTCCGGCTGCTCAGCAGCCGGCCGGCCGGCTTCTCACTCGACTAGCTACACTCTAAGTGGCTGAAGTAACTTGCCTATTCTAAAAGGCCAAGTCCCCGACCCGGCCACAGACCACAGCGCGGCTGTCCGGCTGGCAGAGCGGCAGCCAAAGGAAGACGGCAAAGGAAAAAGCCAAAAAGAGCAAAAGCAAACCCGAGCCAGAACCCGGCAAAGTACACAAGCATGTGGGAATAAAACTATTTACATTGCAAAAGGCCCAAGGTCAGCATTCATCAGAGTTAAAATACACCCCATGTGGGTGGAACTGTGCGCGATTAACTTGTTCATTGAGCACAAGACAGAGAAATACCAAAAGATAAAAGGCCGCCTAGGCCGAAGGCGCTGCAGACTGCTTGGACAGGTCGGCGGTGGCTGAAGCACCGGCTAGCGGGGCTTCTGGCTGGTTGGCCTCGGTCTGGTCGGCGGCGGCGGTGACCGACGAGGTCTCCCGCGGCTTGCTGGCTGAAGCTGGATCAGGCCGGTTTTGGCTGGTCACTCCATCATCTAGTGCAACGCCATCGCCTTCCTCGTCCTCGCTCACCTCCATGGCTTCGTTGCTGGAGGCGATCTCCTCCGCCGGGTCATCCCCCTCGTTCGGGTTCAGCCCAAACCAGGATGGCGGTACCTCGGTGCCGTATTCCACCCGCTCCGGGATGAAGACGCCGACATCGGCGTAGTCGGCAAGGGCTGCGGCGGGAATGGCGATCGCTTCACGCTCTGCCTCCAACTCCGGCGTCGCCTCCTGGTGAAAGGTGGTCAGCTACGCCAGGCTCACGCCCGGGTACCATGCCTTCACAAATTCCAGTGCCACCTTGGCACCGGCCCGTGCCGCGGCGCCCTTCCAGGCGTCAAGCCGCTCCCCCGCCACCTCCAACTAGTCGGCGGTCCGGCTAGGAGTCCGGGGCACCAGCGCACCTGGCCAGAGCCCTTCCAAGACCCGGGACCCGGCGCGCTGAAATTGGCAGAGCAGCCGGCGGACCAGTACAAGGCGTAGCTGGATGGCCCGGAACTGTTCGCCCAAAGTCCAAGGCCGGTCCGGCGCAATCTCCTCGCCCACCTGCCTCCGCTGCTCGCGTCGTGCCTCGATCGCCTGGCCGATGACGCCGGCGTGGTCCGGGAAGTACTCTGCATAAAAAGAAAACAAAGGAATAAGAGACCGACTCCCAGTAACAGCCGGTGCCTCCAAGCAAGAAAGAAAAGTTACCTTCAAGCATGCCCTCGATCACCTCATAACCTTCTGACAGGCACTTCTCCCTCTCAGCCCAGTCCGAGCGCTGAGACTCGAACTCGGCCTTGAGGAGCTCCTCCCCATCCTTCAACTGTAGGACCTGGTCCGCGTGCCTGGCCGCCTGGTCAACCAGCTCCTTCTCGAGACGATCGTGCTCCGTGGCAGCCTGGCTGCGCTCCAGTTCCTTCGCCTGAAGCTGGCTCTCGAGCTCGTGCACGCGGCTTCGCAGATTGGCGGCGGCCTCTGCAAAGGCAAAGAAGAATCGTCAACAACAATGAAGACAAAAAGTCGCGGGGAAGATCCGGCCCGACTGCTCAGCAGTCGGCATGAATCTCGGGGGCTACACCCAGTGGGTGCGCTTGCGTGCCCCCACTGAAAGCCGGCCTACGTACCTCGGCTCTTGGTCAACTCAGCAGTCCGGTTGGCGAGCTGCTGGTTCTGGGAGTTGAAGGCAGCCGCACGCAGGTTGTGGCAGTCCTGTAGCAAGAACAACAACTCAGCATTCAGAAACATGCCTTGAAGTTCCAACCCGCCTGCTCAGCAGCCGGCTTGGAACTCGGGGGCTACACCCAGTGGGTGCGCTGGCGCGCCCCCACTGAATATCGCAAAAAAAAAGATCAAGAACATACCCGGACACACGTCTGCATCGCCACCATCTCGCTCCTCGCCTTCAGGAGGGTGGCGCCGTGGGCGGAGAACTTGTCCAGGATGTCCTTCACCGTGAGGTTCAGGGCAGCCGGGCTGGCTCCAGGTACCCAACCAGGCGGAGCAGAGCTTGTGGCTTCGGTGTCGGCTCCCGGCGAGCTTGCGGCCCCGACCTCTACCGGCCTTGGCGCGGAGGCCTCCCGCGACGGGCGCAAGCGCGTGGAGGCGCGTGTCGTCAGGGCCTGGCTCGTCGCCAGCCCTGCGCCGGCCAAAGGCCCCTCCGGCCCTTCGGGATGGCCGCCTCCCCGCTCGCCAGCACCCGGCGCCCGCTGAACCACCTCCGCCTCCTAGTCGACGGGGCCGGTCGCCCCCTGCTCTGGGGCCGTCTGGTAGGCTCTGGTTGTTTCAGGCGGCGCCTAGATCTCCACCACCGGCGGCTCCGGCTGCTCGAGGTTGGCGGCCTCCGGGATCCAGCCACCAGCCGGATCCTCCGCGGCCTTGGCGTCGGCCTCCGCCTGCGCCTTGGTCGCCGCCTCCGCCTCCGCCTCCGCCTTCGCCGCGGCCTGGGCCTCTGCCCGTGCCGATGCGGCGGCCTGGGCATCGACCTCCGCCCGCGCTGCGGCCTCCCGCTCCTCCCGCGCCTCCCACGCGTTCCTCTCCGTCGCCTCCCGAAGGGCAGCGGCCGGGTCCACGCGCCAGGCCTCCTCAGAGCCGCCTGCTGGTCTGATCAGCGAGGCGGACGGAGCCCATGATATGGAAAGGGGAGCCCTGCATGGCAAATCAAGCAAAGATAAGAAGCTTGCTAGAGAGAAATAATCAAGATAGTGCGCCTAACGCACTTACCCGGACACCATTGGGCGCTCCATCGGGCCCTGCCGGATGGCGGCCGTCTTCGTGGCCTCTTGCCGCTTGGTCGTGGCCCTCAACTTGGCCTTCTTGGGCGGCTTGCTGCCAAACATCCCCTTGGCACGGTGTTTAGGCGCGCCAGGTGCACCAGTCGGCGCTCCGCCTGTCGGCTTCGCCGTCAAGGAGCCGACGCCTGCCCTGTCGGCGCCTTTGAGGCGGTGTTGTCCGTCGCCGTCTTCATCATCATCAGGCTAGTCCCGGACATTGCCGCCTCCTCCGTCGCCGCCTCCCCCAGTGGCGTCATCGTCGCCTTCATCCTTCAACGCAGCTGCCCCTAGCTTGGGGTCGCCCACATCGCTCACCTCGCGGTCCGCCATCCACTGGTGGCCCGGAGCCGGTGCGCCGCCTGCTGCCTGGCCAGGAAAGCGCTGCGTCACGTTCATGTGGTTAGGTCGGATGAAGAGCATGGCATGAGCAAAGAAGGAGGACCAGCTACTAACCGGTGGCGGCGGATTTGCGCGGCTGTACGGCTCCTTGCCAAATCTCCACTCAGTCTCACTGAGCTTGCTGTCGAAGAAATAGTTGACATGGCGGACCACCTCCACAGTCGGCAGCTCCTTGGTTGACATCTGGCATGGATCTCGATGGCCGCTCATGTCGCTGATCAGATGAGGCCGGCCTTGGAGGGGCGACACCCAGCGTTGGACGAAGGCGGCCAACAAGTCCGATGGCTTGAGGCCCTCCGAGTCCGTCATCTCCTGCAGTCGGCTGAGGACGTTGTTGATAGCAGCCGGCAACGGCCTGGCGGGCTGCTGGCCCCAGTTGTTCCGTGGCTCGGGCGGTGGGCCGGCTGCGTAAGCCTGCAAGTTGATGTAGTCGTGCGTCGGGTGGAGATTGCGCACATAGAAGTATGACTTCTGCCATAGCTTTGCCGACTCCAGCAGGGCGATAGCCGGGAAGCGGGTCCCGGACCCGGTGCGCCGCACGGCAACGCATGCGCCGCATTGGGCTGGCTCACCCTTGGCTTGGGTGCAGAGCTTGAGGTAGAAGAACCTGCCCCACAGCTTGAGTGTGGGCAGGATGCCAAGGTAACCTTTGCAGAAAGTCACGAAGGCGGAGAGAAGGACCACCGTGTTGGGCATGAGCTAGTGAGGTTAAAGATGGTAGAAACTAAGGAAGGAACGGAGGAAGCCGCTCGCCGGCAGGCCGAATCCTCTGAGGAAGTGGGTCCAGAAGACGATGAACTCACCGTCCTTTGGCGCCAGCGTGATCTCCCTCATGTCAGGAAGGCGCACCCCCACGCACGCCTTGTTGGGCTTCCACCGCATCGCGTGGAGGAACTCAATGTGCCCCTCGTGGACGTTGGAGCCGTCCCACTCGCCGCGTGCCATGTCTCGCGGTGGTTTGGCAGTGGTGCGGCGAGGCTGGGCGGCGGTGGAGTCGCTACGGCGCTTCGACGGAGCGTGGCATAGTAGTGCGGTGGCGGTGAGGAAGCAAGAAGCAGAGGAGCAGGGAAGAAGAAGGAGAGGATGGATGGGGCGCGCGTGCGTCTGGCCGCCCCCCTCCACCCCCATTTATATGGCGGCAACGGCGGAGCTGAGGCGACGCCTAGTGGGGGCGTGGGGATTAACTGCGCCCACGCCCCGCATGACCCCGCAAATCCCGCGCCATCATGGCGCCCACTTAATTCGCCCCGGAAGGGCAACCGTCCTTCTCAGCCGCAGCGGATCCGCGTGTGCGCCGAGGCCATGTAGTAGTGGGCCAGAGCCTACGGCGACGTCCCGTCGCGCGCGTGGGCTGGCAGGCCGGCCTGGTTTGCTACCGACGCATGGCGAGCGAGCAACGGGCGGCAAGCACGCCGCCCGATGGTATACCACCTGGCGCCCGCCACGGTGATTCAAATCCGACAGGTGGCCGGCTTCGCCTCGGCCTGTTCCTATCACGCGGCTCCTTCAAGCCGAACGAAGCAAAGCCACAAGATCTCTTGGACGAAGAAACTGCTGAGGCACTCCGGCGTTGAGCCGTGGCGCCTCACCAGCTTCGGGGACTACTGTCGTGGGGAAAGACCACGGGTAGCCTCATCCATACCCCTTAGCATTTCAAGACATTGGGGCTAGCAAAGCCCCTCACGCCTTCCGGACACGCGGCCGGCTCCTTGGGCCGGCTGGGCCCAAGCGGCCGGCTCCCAGAAGACGGAGCACTCTTGGGAGGCGGCTTCGGGGGAGGCCGGCTCCCAGCAGACGGACCCTCCTCCCCTCGGAGTCTGCACTCACCTGCTCTAACGAGATGGAGCGTGGCTACAGGGCCACCCTCTCCCCCAAATCCCGGAGGGGCATGGCTACAGTGCGAGCTGACCAAGCGGTCACCTACCTCCCAGGTGAAGGACTATAGCCATGTGATCCTCAGCATGGCCCTCATCAGCAAGGGCCATGCTACAGCAAAAGGCAATCAGTACGGCCCGCAGGCGGCGGGCCCTACCTGTCCGTGAGCTCCCAGAAGACGACGCATTCTAGGAAGGCGGCTTCGGGGGCAGGTCGGCCTCCAGCAGGCGGCCCTCCCCTTCCATCGAAGTTCGCACTCACCTGCTCCGATGAGTTGGAGCATGGCTACAGTGTGCGCCGACCAAGCGGCCACCAACCCGTCTGACGGCGGGACTGTAGCCATACGACTCCTGACGAGGCCTCCGTCATCAAGTATGAAGCTACAGCAAAAGGCAATCAGTATGGCCCGCAGGCGGCGGGCCCTACTTGTTGGCCGGATTCTCGACAACCGGTGGGGCCCACCAAGCGGCGGGCCCCAGCAGCAGGCGGAGAACCCAGCGACCTTAGACACTGATGTCCGAGTCCTACACCCGGATGTATTACCATTGTACCCCTGGGGGGTTGGCCTATAAAACCCCCCAGGGCACACCCATGCAAAGGGTTCAGCCCTCATTCCACCATACACCATAGCTAGGAGAAGAGAGCTAGCCTTGCCCTTCTTCCTCTTCTAGCAACACAGCTCAAGGAGCAATCTTGTACACCATTTGATCATAGTCATCATGCAGAGACCCCGCAGAGCAGGACTAGGGGTGTTATCTCCCCGGAGAGCCCCGAACCTGGGTACGTCTCGTGTGCGATCGAGCTCGTGCTCAGTCCCGCTTCCAGGGCCCGACGACGTCCTCTTGGCTCCACCCATGATAAGCCACCCCCTGGCATCTAACGTGAGATTACCACGACACAATGAGCTCGGTTCGGTAGTTGTAACGCATGCCGAAGGTGACTAGGAGGCGTATCTGCCCCAAGGGGGCGGTGGAGCCACCGACCACCCCCGAGAAAGGCCTGGTGGGCGCGAGCTGGTCGTAGGGCACTTGAAGCAGGTCGAAGGCTTCCATGGAGAGGATGTTGAGGCCAGCGCCATTGTCGATGAGGGTCATGGTGACCGCGACATTGCTGATGGTGGGCATGCACAGCATGGGGAGCGCACCGGCACTGAACGTGGTCCTGGGGTGATCCCTGCGGTCGAAGGTGATGTCGGTCTCAGGCGCTGCGCGGCCCGGAGGAGCCCCCTGCCGCGGGCGAGCAGCTCCCAGCCGACGAAGGAGTTGCTTGACATGGCGGCCCGAGGATGGCGCCTGGGACCCGCCGAGGATGAACGTGACAATGTGGGGCGCTGGCGCCGCGAAGCACGCGATGAGCAGACCGCGCAGTCCTCCCATGAGGCTACTGAAGACTTTGGCAGCCTGAGCATCCAGGAACGCGGCACGCCCGTGAGGCCATGGGGAGCCAATTCGCCAAGACCTTGTCGTCGCCGCCCGCCGCCCAAATGGCCTGCGCGTACTACCGGAGGAACTCCTCGGGGTCCACCACACCGTCGTACCGCGGGGGCAACGTCGGCCTGAACTTCCGCGGCCACTGCACCAGCCGTAGGTCGGGGGCGAAGGCCCGGTGGCCCACAACGCCTCCGTACGCGCCCTGTGGCCCGGCGGACGGGGTGGCGCCTACCATAGGGAGCCGTGAGTCGCGGGCAGAACATGGTTGGCGAAGAGGCTGAGCTTCGACACGCCCCTACCTAGCACGCTAAATGTCGGATTCAGGGCTCCGCAAAGAAATGTCAGACCCAAGAAGGTTCAAACTCTGGGGTGTGTGCGAAGAACTCAACCAATCCAGCCTACCAGCTCGTAGCCCCGCAGCCTAGCCTAGCCAGACACGCGTGAGCAAGGAAGAAGATGAACACGGCAGTTTACCCAGGTTCGGGCCACCTTGCGGTGTAAAACCCTACTCCTGCTTTGTGGTGGATTGGCCTCACGAGGGGCTGAGGATGAACAAGTACAGAGGATGAACAACCTCGCGAGGGCTCGGGGGAGAGAATGAGTCGACCCCTTCTATGGTGGTGGCTAACCTATCTTTATAGTGGCCTCGGTCCTCTTCCCCCAAAACGTAGGCGGGAAGGGATTCCGCAGTGGCCAATTTGAAAAGGGACAGGTAGTACATCTTATCCTGATCGAAAGGTGGTCTTCGCCTGCCAAGCTTCTGGTCGTGATGCAGCGGTGGGCTCGGCGATGACATCCGTCCTACCGTGCTGGTGGTCTTGGTCTTGTAGCACCGGAATGGAAACCTTTCGTAGATTCCTCGGGAACCCACGCCTGTCCTTGCCTCTTTAGCACCAAAGAGGAAACTGCCTCCTCTGCGCCCGCTGGCGCCCGCCTGGCCTTGGTCGTCGTGGGTTGCACCATTGTAGCCTCATGAGGCTGGTACCTGCATAGAAATCTCCGCTCCATGGGAGGCAACCTGGGGAGGCCGCCCCCTCTGTGGGTCTTGGTGTCGTCCGCCTCATGAGGCCAGGGGGCCCGCGAGGGTCTTGCCTTGGCGGTCTTGTAGATTGGCCGTACCAGGCTGTTGAGGGAGCCACACCATGGGCCGCAGGCAGGCAAGTCTGGGTACCCTGGTTCCCAGAACGCCAACATTAGGCATCATCTCTGAGCACCCAAGAGTCATTGTGGTGTACTGGTGAACAAGTCTGTGAAGGTTTTGGAAGTCTATCTTGAAGATTTACCACGAGTGATTGGGCGATGTCTAAGTGACCTTAGCTCAAGAGGAATACGGTGAGGACTGTGTGTCCTCTGAGTTCGTGTCAGCCAACTCAACTAGACGTACAGTTGATGCAACAACTGGAACTGGTCTACCAAATCGTTGTGTCTTCATCGAGCCTACCTGGTTTCAAATTCCACAACCCTTACCTTACGTTATTCCGCTGCTAAAGAATTTGTGATCTACTTTCTAACAAAATTGAACTGAAGACTTTCATCTTGCTGTCTTTCATTTCTTCAGTTCATCTTCTTCATGCTTGTATGCCTGTATGATTACTTGTTCTTCACCTATATATATATATCTTGTATGCATGTTGTCTGTCTCTGTGATGATTTAGTCGCCTTGCGTTTCTATTTCTTCACTTTGATCTTCATCAAATTCATCAGAGTTTGACGAATTTGTAAAAATATCCCATTCACCCCCCTCTGGGAGTAAACCTGCGCTTTTAATTGGTATCAGAGCAAGGTACTCCCTTGTTCTGTGTGATTTTGGTTTAACCACTTGGAGTTTTAGTTATGTCGACCGCAGGTATGATCAATGTCTCTACTGTGTGCCCCATCTTCAATGGCACAGACTATCCCAAGTGGAAGGCCATGATGCAGAAGCACCTCTTATCGACGAACAGTGAGCTGTGGACCGTCAGTGAGATAGGACTGACTGACCTCTGCAAGATGGCCAACACTGATGACATTCGCAAGTACACTCAACGGGATACTCGGGCAAGGGATATTATCTACACCAACTTATCCAGAGATGTGTTTAGGCGTATCATGCATCTCGCCAATGCAAAGATCATTTGGGAAAGGATCTTTGACGTTTATGAACGGCACCGCACTCGTCAAGATCCCTAGTTTCTCTAGTTCAAGGAATCCCTCAAAACTATGCCATTTGATCCAGATTCATCTTCTTCAGCAATGTACCTCATGGCCAAGGGCACCAACGTACTCAAATGTTCTTCTTCTTTCTGAAGTGAAGGTGAATCTGAAGAAAACCTGACTCGTAGCTATTCCAAACTTGCTAACATTGCTACAAGGCCATAAACTGCTATGGAAAGGATTCAAAATTTGCTAGATAAAAGCGATGCTCTGTTTAACAATCAAACGGAACGTACTCAAACTCTGACTGACGATCTTGAGCGTCTTCATTCACAAGCGGGCCACAAGCGGGCCATACCTGTCCGTGAGCTCCCAGAAGACGGCGCATTCCTGGAAGGCGGCTTCGGGGGCGGGACGACCTCCAGCAGGTGGCCCTCCACTTCCCTCGAAGTCCGCACTCACCTGCTCCGACGAGTTGGAGCATGGCTACAGTGTGCGCCGACCAAGCGGCCACCAACCCGTCTGACGGCGGGACTGTAGCCATACGACTCCTGATGAGGCCTCTGTCATCAAGTATGAAGCTACAACAAAAGGCAATCATTATGGCCCACAGGCGGCGGGCCCTACTTGTTGGCCAGATTCTCGGCAGCCGGTGGGGCTCACCAAGCCGCGGGCCCCAGCAGCAGGCGGAGAACCCGGTGACCTTTTACACTGATGTCCGAGTCCTACACCCGGACGTATTACCATTGTACCCCTGGGGGGTTGGCCTATAAAACCCCCCAGGGCTCACCCATGCAAAGGGTTCAGCCCTCATTCCACCATACACCATAGCTAGGAGAAGAGAGCTAGCCTTACCCGTCTTCCTCTTCTAGCAACACAGCTCAAGGAGCAATCTTGTACACCATTTGATCATAGTCATCATGCAGAGACCCCGCAGAGCAGCACTATGGGTGTTATCTCCCCGGAGAGCTCCGAACCTGGGTACGTCTCGTGTGCGATCGAGCTCGTGCTCACTCCCGCTTCGAGGGCCCGACGACGTCCTCTTGGCTCCACCCATGATAAGCCACCTCTGGCATCTAACGTGAGATTACCACGACACAATGAGCTCAGTTCGGTAGTTGTAACGCATGCCGAAGGTGACTAGGAGGCGTATCTGCCCCAAGGGGGCGGTGGAGCCTATGACCACCCCCGAGAAAGTCCTGGTGGGCGCGAGCTGGTCGTAGGGCACTTGAAGCAGGTCGAAGGCTTCCATGGAGAGGATGTTGAGGCCAGCGCCACTGTCGATGAGGGTCATGGTGACCGCGACATTGCTGATGGTGGGCGTGCACAGCATGGGGCGCGCACCGGCACTGACCGTGGTCCTGGGGTGATCCCTGGAGTCGAAGGTGATGTCGGTCTCAGGCGCTGCGCGGCTCGGAGGAGCCCCCTGCCACGGGCGAGCAGCTCCCAGCCGACGAAGGAGTTGCTTGACATGGCGGCCCGAGTATGGCGCCTGGGACCCACCGAGGATGAACGTGACAATGTGGGGCGCTGGCGCCGCAAAGCACGCGATGAGCAGACCACGCAGTCCTCCCATGAGGCTACTGAAGACTCCGGCAGCCTGAGCATCCAGGAACGCGGCACGCCCGTGTGGGCCATGGGGAGCCAATTCGCCATGACCTTGTCGTCGCCGCCCGCCGCCCAAATGGCCTGCGCGTACAACCGGAGGAACTCCTCGGGGTCCGCCACACCGTCGTACCGCGGGGGCAAAGCCGGCCTGAACTTCCGCGGCCACTGCACCCGCCGTAGGTCGGG
Organism: Thinopyrum elongatum; assembly: GCA_011799875.1. NCBI lineage: Eukaryota > Viridiplantae > Streptophyta > Magnoliopsida > Poales > Poaceae > Thinopyrum > Thinopyrum elongatum. Next base: position 195,997,392 of record CM022297.1, on the reverse strand, counting down.
GGCGAAGGCCCGGTGGCCCACAACGCCTCCGTACGCGCCCTGTGGCCCGGCGGACGGGGTGGCGCCTGCCATAGGGAGCCGTGAGTCGCGGGTAGAACATGGTTGGTGAAGAGGCTGAGCTTCGACACGCCCCTACCTAGCGCCCTAAATGTCGGATTCAGGGCTCCGCAAAGAAATGTCAGTCCCAAGAAGGTTCAAACTCTGGGGTGTGTGCGAAGAACTCAACCAATCCAGCCTACCAGCTCGTCGCCCCACAGCCTAGCCTAGCCGGACTCGCGTGAGCAAGGAAGAAGATGAACACGGCAGTTTACCCAGGTTCGGGCCACCTTGCGGTGTAAAACCCTACTCCTGCTTTGTGGTGGATTGGCCTCACGAGGGGCTGAGGATGAACAAGTACAGAGGATGAACAACCTCGCGAGGGCTCGGGGGAGAGAATGAGTCGACCCCTTCTATGGTGGTGGCTAACCTATCTTTATAGTGGCCGCAGTCCTCTTCCCCCAAAACATAGGCGGGAAGGGATTCCGCAGTGTCCAATTTGAAAAGGGACAGGTAGTACATCTTATCCTGATCGAAAGGTGGTCTTCGCCTGCAAAGCTTCTGGTCGTGATGCAGCGGTGGGCTCAGCGATGACATCCGTCCTGCCGTGCTGGTGGTCTTGGTCTTGTAGCACCGGAATGGAAACCTTTGGTAGATTCCTCGGGAACCCACGCCTCTCCTTGCCTCTTTAGCACCAAATAGGAAACTGCCTCCTCTACGCCCGCTGGCGCCCGCCTGGCCTTGGTCATCGTGGCTTGTACCATTGTAGCCTCATGAGGCTGGTACCTGCATAGAAATCTCCGCTCCATGGGAGGCAGCCTGGGGAGGCTGCCCCCTCCGTAGGTCTTGGTGTCGTCCGCCTCGTGAGGCCAGGGGGGCCGCGAGGGTCTTGCCTTGGCGGTCTTGTAGATGGGCCGTACCAGGCTGTTGAGGGAGCCACACCATGGGCCGCAGGCAGGCAAGTCTAGGTACCCTGGTTCCCAGAACGCCAACATTAGGCGTCATCTCTGAGCACCCAAGAGTCATTGTGGTGTACTGGTGAACAAGTCTGTGAAGGTTTTGGAAGTCTATCTTAAAGACTTACCACGAGTGATTTGGCGATGTCTAAGTGACCTTAGCTCAAGAGGAATACGGTGAGGACTGTGTGTCCTCCGAGTTCGTGTCAGCCAACTCAACTAGACGTACAGTTGATACAACAACTGGAACTGGTCTACCAAATCGTTGTGTCTTCATCGAGCCTACCTGGTTTCAAATTCCACAACACTTACCTTACGTTATTCCGCTGCTAAAGAATTTGTGATCTACTTTCTAACAAAATTGAACTGAAGACTTTCATCTTGCTGTCTTTCATTTCTTCAGTTCATCTTCTTCATGCTTGTATGCCTGTATGATTACTTGTTCTTCACCTATATATATATCTTGTATGCATGTTGTCTATCTCTGTGATGATTTAGTCGCCTTGCGTTTCTATTTCTTCACTTTGATCTTCATCAAATTCATCAGAGTTTGACGAATTTGTAAAAATATCCCATTCACCCCCCTCTGGGAGTAAACCTGCGCTTTTAATTGGTATCAGAGCAAGGTACTCCCTTGTTCTGTGTGATTTTGGTTTAACCACTTGGAGTTTTAGTTATGTCGACCGCAGGTATGATCAATGTCTCTACTGTGTGCCCCATCTTCAATGGCACAGACTATCCCAAGTGGAAGGCCATGATGCAGAAGCACCTCTTATCGACGAACAGTGAGCTGTGGACCGTCAGTGAGATAGGACTGACTGGCCTCTGCAAGATGGCCAACACTGATGACATTCGCAAGTACACTCTACGGGATACTCGGGCAAGGGATATTATCTACACCAACTTATCCAGAGATGTGTTTAGGCGTATCATGCATCTCGCCAATGCAAAGATCATTTGGGAAAGGATCTTTGACGTTTATGAACGGCACCGCACTCGTCAAGATCCCTAGTTTCTCTAGTTCAAGGAATCCCTCAAAACTATGCCATTTGATCCAGATTCATCTTCTTCAGCAATGTACCTCATGGCCAAGGGCACCAACGTACTCAAATGTTCTTCTTCTTTCTGAAGTGAAGGTGAATCTGAAGAAAACCTGACTCGTAGCTATTCCAAACTTGCTAACATTGCTACAAGGCCATAAACTGCTATGGAAAGGATTCAAAATTTGCTAGATAAAAGCGATGCTCTGTTTAACAATCAAACGGAACGTACTCAAACTCTGACTGACGATCTTGAGCGTCTTCATTCACAAGCGGGCCACAAGCGGGCCATACCTGTCCGTGAGCTCCCAGAAGACGGCGCATTCCTGGAAGGCGGCTTCGGGGGCGGGACGACCTCCAGCAGGTGGCCCTCCACTTCCCTCGAAGTCCGCACTCACCTGCTCCGACGAGTTGGAGCATGGCTACAGTGTGCGCCGACCAAGCGGCCACCAACCCGTCTGACGGCGGGACTGTAGCCATACGACTCCTGATGAGGCCTCTGTCATCAAGTATGAAGCTACAACAAAAGGCAATCATTATGGCCCACAGGCGGCGGGCCCTACTTGTTGGCCAGATTCTCGGCAGCCGGTGGGGCTCACCAAGCCGCGGGCCCCAGCAGCAGGCGGAGAACCCGGTGACCTTTTACACTGATGTCCGAGTCCTACACCCGGACGTATTACCATTGTACCCCTGGGGGGTTGGCCTATAAAACCCCCCAGGGCTCACCCATGCAAAGGGTTCAGCCCTCATTCCACCATACACCATAGCTAGGAGAAGAGAGCTAGCCTTACCCGTCTTCCTCTTCTAGCAACACAGCTCAAGGAGCAATCTTGTACACCATTTGATCATAGTCATCATGCAGAGACCCCGCAGAGCAGCACTATGGGTGTTATCTCCCCGGAGAGCCCCGAACCTGGGTACGTCTCGTGTGCGATCGAGCTCGTGCTCACTCCCGCTTCGAGGGCCCGACGACGTCCTCTTGGCTCCACCCATGATAAGCCACCTCTGGCATCTAACGTGAGATTACCACGACACAATGAGCTCAGTTCGGTAGTTGTAACGCATGCCGAAGGTGACTAGGAGGCGTATCTGCCCCAAGGGGGCGGTGGAGCCTATGACCACCCCCGAGAAAGTCCTGGTGGGCGCGAGCTGGTCGTAGGGCACTTGAAGCAGGTCGAAGGCTTCCATGGAGAGGATGTTGAGGCCAGCGCCACTGTCGATGAGGGTCATGGTGACCGCGACATTGCTGATGGTGGGCGTGCACAGCATGGGGCGCGCACCGGCACTGACCGTGGTCCTGGGGTGATCCCTGGAGTCGAAGGTGATGTCGGTCTCAGGCGCTGCGCGGCTCGGAGGAGCCCCCTGCCACGGGCGAGCAGCTCCCAGCCGACGAAGGAGTTGCTTGACATGGCGGCCCGAGTATGGCGCCTGGGACCCACCGAGGTATGAAACGTGACAATGTTGGGCGCTGGCGCCGCAAAGCACGCGATGAGCAGACCACGCAGTCCTCCCATGAGGCTACTGAGACTCCGGCAGCCGAGCATCCAGGAACGCGGCACGCCGTGTGGGCCATGGGGAGCCAATTCGCCATGACACTTGTGTCGCCGCCCGCGCCCAAATGGCCTGCGCGTACAACCGGAGGAACTCCTCGGGGTCCGCCACAACGTGTAACGCGGGGGCAAAGCCGGCCTGAACTTCCGCGGCCACTGCACCCGCCGTAGGTCGGGGGCGAAGGCCCGGTGGCCCACAACGCCTCCGTACCCCCTGTGGCCCGGGGACGGGGGTGGCGCCTGCCATAGGGAGCCGTGAGTCGCGGGTGTAGAACATGGTTGGTGAAAGGCTGAGCTTCGACACGCCCCTACCTAGCGCCCTAAATGTCGGATTCAGGGCTCCGCAAAGAAATGTCAGTCCCAAGAAGGTTCAAACTCTGGGGTGTGTGCGAGAAATCAACCAATCCAGCCTACCAGCTCGTCGCCCCAGCCTAGCCTAGCCGGACTCGCGTGAGCAAGGAAGAAGATGAACACGGCAGTTTACCCAGGTTCGGGCCACCTTGCGGTGTGTATAAAACCTACTCCTGCTTTGGTGGGATTGGCCTCACGAGGGGATGAGGATGAACAAGTACAGAGGATGAACAACCTCGCGAGGGCTCGGGGGAGAGAATGAGTCGACCCCTTCTATGGTGGTGGCTAACCTATCTTTATAGTGGCCGCAGTCCTCTTCCCCCAAAACATAGGCGGGAAGGGATTCCGCAGTGTCCAATTTGAAAAGGGACAGGTAGTACATCTTATCCTGATCGAAAGGTGGTCTTCGCCTGCAAAGCTTCTGGTCGTGATGCAGCGGTGGGCTCAGCGATGACATCCGTCCTGCCGTGCTGGTGGTCTTGGTCTTGTAGCACCGGAATGGAAACCTTTGGTAGATTCCTCGGGAACCCACGCCTCTCCTTGCCTCTTTAGCACCAAATAGGAAACTGCCTCCTCTACGCCCGCTGGCGCCCGCCTGGCCTTGGTCATCGTGGCTTGTACCATTGTAGCCTCATGAGGCTGGTACCTGCATAGAAATCTCCGCTCCATGGGAGGCAGCCTGGGGAGGCTGCCCCCTCCGTAGGTCTTGGTGTCGTCCGCCTCGTGAGGCCAGGGGGGCCGCGAGGGTCTTGCCTTGGCGGTCTTGTAGATGGGCCGTACCAGGCTGTTGAGGGAGCCACACCATGGGCCGCAGGCAGGCAAGTCTAGGTACCCTGGTTCCCAGAACGCCAACATTAGGCGTCATCTCTGAGCACCCAAGAGTCATTGTGGTGTACTGGTGAACAAGTCTGTGAAGGTTTTGGAAGTCTATCTTGAAGACTTACCACGAGTGATTTGGCGATGTCTAAGTGACCTTAGCTCAAGAGGAATACGGTGAGGACTGTGTGTCCTCCGAGTTCGTGTCAGCCAACTCAACTAGACGTACAGTTGATACAACAACTCGAACTGGTCTACCAAATTGTTGTGTCTTCATCAAGCCTACCTGGTTTCAAATTCCACAACCCTTACCTTACGTTATTCCGCTGCTAAAGAATTTGTGATCTACTTTCTAACAAAATTGAACTGAAGACTTTCATCTTGCTGTCTTTCATTTCTTCAGTTCATCTTCTTCATGCTTGTATGCCTGTATGATTACTTGTTCTTCACCTATATATATCTTGTATGCATGTTGTCTGTCTCTGTGATGATTTAGTCGCCTTGCGTTTCTATTTCTTCACTTTGATCTTCGTCAAATTCATCAGAGTTTGACGAATTTGTAAAAATGTGATAGAGGCGAGGGTGTCCCGATCTTTCGATGAGATGATAGCTATCGTTTTTGGTGGAGTAGACTTTGACGATCCGACTACGAACGTGCGAGGACGTCGCGCCTTAGCAATCGCTAAACCAACTCCTAGAGGTTATTGACCACGCCGGAGCACAATCAACCTGACCACGAGGGCACCAACGTACCTCATCTTCTTCAGCAATGTACCTCATGGCCAAGGGCACCAACGTACTCAAACGTTCTTCTTCTTTCTGAAGTGAAGGTGAATCTGAAGAAAACCTGACTCGTAGCTATTCCAAACTTGCAAACATTGCTACAATGCAACAAACTGCTATGGAAAGGATTCAAAATTTGCTAGATAAAAGCGATGCTCTGTTTAACAATCAAACGGAATGTACTCAAACTCTGACTGACGATCTTGAGCATCTTCATTCAAAATATGACAAACTTGAAAGTCATCATGTGGCCCTCTTAGCTGAACACGAGAAGCTATACTATGAATTTCTTCAAAGGAAGCAAGATCTCGAGAAGCTGAGAGCGTCTCATGATGATCTTCAAAAAGATAATAATTCATTACTCGCTCAACAGATCAGCCCCGCTAAGGAAGAATTTCTTGCTCCATGCGTAAAATGCCTCAAATGTCTATGTGGTTTCAATCTCCTCATCTGAGGAGACCACAAGTGTTACTGACCAAAATGTAGGTCTGAAGTAATTGTACGTCACGAGCATATACAAAAGCCTCAAAGGGCACCGAACTCTCTGTGATGTGCTCAAGAAGCAGATTCTGAACAGGAACCCTAAGAAAGAGGGTATTGCTTTTGATAGAAAGCTTAATGCTGGTGGATCTTATTGGAAACTTGAGCAGTATCCGAAAACCACATGGGTTGGTGCAAAAGGACCTTCAGTTGATCCATCCACTTTATCTGACTACAACTGTGATATATACTCCACATTCTTCTAATGAGTCATTTACACCAACTACAAACTATTCAAAAATCAGAAGGGTGAAGTATTTGCTAGATTTGTTGGTACTAACTACAACAACGGTCCCCCAGTGAAGAAAATCCAGGTGCCCAAAAGTCTTCTTCAAAATCTTCAGGTGAATGTCATCATGATACCACCAAAGAAGAAGAGAACCCCCAGGGCAAATTCTTCACATGGACCAAAGTGGTCAAATGGATGCGAACCAACTCATGGTCACACTAATGCTTCTATTTCGCAGGGGAACAAACAACATTCTAATGAATATGTACATTATTCTTCAAATCACTATGTGCACAAATCTGCTAATAATTTCTTTGCATACTCTTATGAGTACTATACCCCTCCTGTGAAGAGAAATGCATATTCTTCAATGCCTAAGTTCTCTATCAATGCTTTGCATTACATTGCTTCTCAGCCACCCATTCAGATGTCTGTGGTTAAGAAGAAAAACTAATATCTTCTGCAAGGTCAGGTCTTCAGACGCAATAAATGTCTGATGAATTTGTTGAAGACCTAACATAATGCTTGTTGGGATGCAAGCTAATCATGATGAAATGAATTCTTCATTTCACACATCCCTATGCTTCTAGTTATGTTCTATTGATGAAATTCACTGACGAGACTGATCATCATATTCTTCAAACTGAAGTATAAGAATTTGTAAGTAAGACTAGTGCTTCTACAGGATGACACACCTAAAGCTACTGAATGGGTTCTGGATAGTGGCTGCACCAATCACATGACTGGTGACATGAATCTCCTCACCGTTGCTCCCCTTACTCCGTCTCATCTGAACCATATCACCTACGCTGGCAAAGGAAAAAGTAAGGTATTGGGTCTAGGTAAGCTTGCTATCTCAAAGGATCGACACATTGAAAAAGTGATGCTTGACGAGTCCCTAGGATACAACCTCATGTGTGTCTCAATGATTTGTGATCTTGATATGGTTGTCATATCTCACAAATATAGATGCATTTTGCTAATGGAATCTGACAAGTCCAAAGCCTTCGAAGGCTTTAGGAGAGGTGATTTGCACATTGTAGATTTTTCTCTAGGTCCTCAACCTGCCACATGTCTACTCGCAAAAGCTTCAGAGTGCTGGCTCTAGCATCGACGACTTGGAGACACTGGCATGAGGAATTTGAGCATACTCGTCAAGAAAAAGCATATCATTAGCATCGAGGGCATCAAATTCGTCAAATATCACCTTTGCCTTGCTTGTGAGTCTGGAAAGATGACCAGATCCAAGAACTCCGCAAAGACAATCATGACCACTACTCGTCCCTTTGAATTACTTCATATGGATCTCCTTGGTCCCACTCATTATGCGACACTAAGCAATCCAGCATCACTCTATGGATTTGTCATAGATGATGATTATTCTCGCTACACCTGGCTACATATCATCACCTTCAAGACTGAGGTGCAGGGTATCTTCAGATGGTTCACGAATCAGGCCATGACGAATTATGGTCTCAAGATCAAGCACATCAGAAGCGACAACGGCACCGAGTTCAAGAACATCAAACTTGATGACTATCTTGACGAACTTGGTATCACTCATGAGGTATCTTCTCCATACACCCCTCAACAGAATGGAGTAGCTGAACACAAGAACAGGACATGCATCGAGATGGCTCATACTATGCTTGATGAATACAAGACTTCTCGTCGATGGTGGCCTGAAGCAATTGATACTGCATGTCACATCATCAATCGGGTATATCTTCACAAATTCCTCAAGAAGACCTCATATGAGCTCCTCACTGACAAGAAACCCAATGTGAGTTATTTCAAAGTCTTCGGTGCTAAATGTTGGATTAGAGATCCACATCACAATTCTAAATTTGGACTGAAAGCACATGAGGGTTTTATGCTTGGTTACAGAAAGGACTCGAACACCTACAGAGTCTTCAACACCTATCACAACAAGGTTGTTGAAACTGTAGATGTGCGGTTCGATGAAACTAACTACTCGCAAAGAGAGCACCTGTCTCCCGTGCTAGATGAAATGCCTCCTGTGGAATCTATCAAGCTGATGGGTACTGGTGAAATTGTGCCAGTGAAGAAATAGCTGATGAAGAAGTGATCATTCACCATCATGAAGAAACTGCTGATCCTGAAGGAAATTACACTGAGGAAAATGCTCAACAACAACAAGTCCCTCGTGTAGCTCATCCACGAGTGGCAAATGAAGTGCAGATTGAGAAGATCCTCGACGACATCAGTGCACCTGGTCCCCTCACTCGCTCAAGAGCTTCACATTTAGCTAAATTGTGTGGGCATTTTGCATTTGTCTCTATCACAGAGCCCACCAAAGTTGATGAAGCATTTTTGGAGCCTGAATGGATTCAAGCCATGCAAGAAGAATTGCAACAATTCGAGCTCAGCAATGTGTGGGAGCTTGTGAATCATCCTGATCCACGCCAGCACAATATCATTGGCACCAAGGGGATCTACGGCAACAAACAAGACGAAAATGGCCAAGTGGTAAGGAATAAGGCCCGTCTTGTAGCACAAGGCTACACACAGGTTGAGGTTATTGATTTCGGTGAAACTTTTGCACCTGTTGCTAGGCTTGAAGCTATTAGTATACTGCTTGCATATGCTAACCATCAGAATATTCTCTTATATCAAATGGATGTGAAAAGTGCATCCCTTAATGGTAAGATTGAGGAAGAAATATATATTGCTCAACAACCAGGTTTTGAGGATCCAAAGCATCTTGACAAAGTCTTCAGACTCAACAAGGCCCTCTATGGTCTCAAGCAAGCCCAACGGGCTTTGTATGACACTCTGAAGGAATTCCTGAAGAAAAAGGGATTCAAACCCAGTTCACTTGACCCTACTCTTTTCACAAAATCTTATGATGGTGAACTGTTGATATGCCAAATATATGTTGATGATATTATCTTTGGTTGCACTAACAAGCATTTCAGTGACGAATTTGCATATATGATGCGTGAAGAATATCAGATGTCTATGACAGGAGAATTGAAATTCTTCCTTGGTCTTCAAATTCATCAACAACCTAATGGCATCTTCATTACTCAAGAGAAATACCTCAACGATTGTCTAAAGAAATTCGGCATGCAAGACTGCAAAGGCCTCAAAATACAAATGCCTACAAATGGTCAACTCTGCACTAACGAAAATGGTAAAGATTTCGATCAAAAGGTATATCGCTCCATCATTGGTTCGCTGGTTTACCTATTTGCATCTAGGCCAGATATTATGCTTAGGGTTTGCATGTGTGCCTGATTTCAAGCGACACCAATGGAATCACACCACCAGGCTGTGAAGCGAATTCTTCAATATTTAGCTCACACACCAACGCTTGGATTATCGTATCCCAAGGGCTCATCTTTTGATCTAGCTGGATTTTCTAATTCTGACTATGTTGTAGATCACGTGGATCGCAAGTCTACATCAGGCACATGCCACTTCCTCGGATGATCTCTTGTCTGTTGGTCCTCCAAGAAGCAGAACAACATCGCGCTTTCCACAGCTGTGGCTGAATACATTGCCGATGGTGCCTGCTGCTCACAGTTGCTATGGAGGAAGCAAACCCTCAAGGACTATGCTGTCAACATGAAGAAAGTCCCTCTCTATTGCAACAATGAGAGTGATATCAAGATCGCCCACAACCCAGTGCAACACTCCAAGACGAAGCATAATCAGATTTGTCACCACTTTCTTCGTGATCATGTGCTGAACGGAGACATTGTCATCGACCACGTGAAGACTGAAACCAGCTTACCGATATCTTCACTAAGCCCTTGGATGAGAAGAGGTTTTGCAAGTTGAGGTGTGAGCTAAACATCCAAGAATCTTTGAATGTCCTCTGAAGTGGACACACATCCTAACGCTTATGCATTTTTGATGACTTTGATGCACAACACATGAAGTAACATATTTCTTCAATCAATGAACACTAACCCTCTAAGTGTGAAGAAATTAATGAAGAACTTGACTCTCAGAACCCTATGATAATTGTACACGGTGTCTGTAGCCCTCATAGTTCTTATACGGTGGGTAACGCCACCACCTCTTTATGACATTCTTCAAATTTGACTTTTTTGTCATTTGCAATTTCGTCAAACTTTTCAAATTCGTCATTGGAGGTTATTCTTCATTGCTTGAGTTGATTATATATACATGTTCTTGAACTTTTCATGTCCTCAACATCATCCACATATTGCTAATTCTTCAAGTTGTTTTTCTTCATCTATGTGGATGTGATCGGACCCGCTCCCATCTATGCTAAGCTCAACCCACTCTGTTCACAAATTCTTCATATGCGTTCTACTAGACACTGTTCAAAGTATTCACTATGTCCTTGACAGCTGAAGAAATTGCGAACACATTTTAAAAATTCCCAAAAGTTTTTTTCGCGGTTGCCATAGTAACTTTATCCCGCACTTCACTCACATGGATAATTATATGAAAATGCATGTGTGATGCGTGTCACAGAGATTCGAATGGTCAGGGGCTTATCCGTCGAAACTCTTCGGACCACTCGGTTTTCACCGTGGCAATAAGTAGCCTTGACTCCGTCAACCTAATTTCACTTTGCTCCTCTGCTCTAGTCACTCTCACTCTCAAACCCTAGCACCGCTGCTAGATTTCATCGCCGCTGGAGAAGAAGAGCTTCACTGCCTCGACTTCTTCATCGACGTACTCACGCCAGACGCCGATTTCTTCACCTTCGCCGCCACCGTAGTTGTCTTTCGTCACCGAGTTAGGGCGTGAAAGATCTGAACTGACAATTTCCATCGTTCCTTCGTCTAGTTCCTCGAGTTCATACTTGGGGTAATTAAATGCTAAATTTACTACCCAGTTTGAACTCTTCACTATCTCAAAATGTTCAAGTGTTGTTTTTTACTTCATTTCCAATTCTTCAGCACTTCATTTTGCCCAGCCTTGAGTATTTCATCTAAGTTATGCTTAACTACTAGATTCCTCAATTGTGCAAATTGCCTCAATATGTACAACTCTGGAACCTAAGTCAAGAACCCTTAGTGAATTTTGTCAAGATGATAATGGGCAATTTCCTCAATTGGTTTATTTTGAAGAACACCCGAGAACGCATGTGACTCTTCACAATTTCCTCGCAACTATACTCTGTTCACAGGTACAAATGTCTGCCAAAGAATCTCTAGGTTCTCATCAAATTAATTCATTTCCAGCGTTGCTTGAGGAAAATCTGTGAACTTCTTCAGTCATCAAAAGCTTAGAAACCTCGGTTGAAGAAAATGGCTGAAGGTAAAAGACCCCAGAAGGGAGGAAAAAGAAAAGAGGAACATACAACTTTCGAGATCCCTATACTGCACACCTGATGAAACAATTGATGGCAAGAAAACTAAGGAGAAGCGCAAAACGTGCACTTAGAAAGTCAAGAGGTACTGGATGTATGAATGGAGAGAGTACAAATACATCACTCCCAATTACATGAAGGGCTGTGCTAAAAAGTGTCCATGCAAGAGGTCACCATCCCAAGTAATGGGAAAGGTGTCATGCCAAGTTGGCAAAGAAGGCCGAGAAGGCCGTTGATGAATTCAACAGGGCCACAAAGGCCTCAGCTGAAGTGGGTGCAAGTGCAAGTGGCAGTGGCAGTGCTAGTGCACTGAAGAAGTCAATGCAGAAGAAGCCTGCACATAAGCCAAAGCCGTCAGATCCAAAGCCCTTAGTGGCCAAGTCGGCTGCTTCAAAGGACTCTACTCCCAAGATTGCAAAATCTTTAGCACCTCCACCTGCCACAAGTTCTTCAATGGCAGCAGCAAGAGATTAAACACCGGTCGTGGTCGCATCCTGCCAACACACCGAGGGCTTTCCAACAGCCTCCATAGCTGCATCAAGTGCCTCAGCTAGTGGGCAAACTTCGTCATTGCGCAAGTTGAAGAAAAATGTCACTGCTGGCCGTGGCACGAGACTGAGTCCCAAAAGCAAGGCCCTAGTGCCTCAAGCGGACGAACATGGGCAGGTTAACAAAGATGGGCTCGACGAGTTCCTCAAAAGAAATCAAGAGCAAGCTACTATTGCAAAGAATTCTTCAGTCCCATTGTTAGTGGATCCCAACAAGATCCTTGATTTCATTGACATATCGGTGAAGAAGCTAGACACTCCACTTGATGATCTCAACTTGCTACCGGGCCCAAGTCATGTATTATCTGCCTTCATCTTGAATTACAAGCACAAGATTGCATGGGCAAAGCCGGTGAAGAAACAACAAATACAGAAGGAGAGGGAGTTGAAGAAAAACATGCTCACCATATCTCCTCATCAGCTCATGACTCTTCAATCTGAACTTCAGCAGTGTCGGAATCGGGGCTCCGCGGACCCAAACAAGGTTTGAACTCTGATGCGTGTGCAAAGGATCCTGCCTAGCTATGACTTGCTGCTCACCGCCTCACGGCTTGGCTCCGCCAAGCTCGAACGAGCGGGGAGGAGAAGTGGACACAGTGATTTACCCAGGTTCGGGCCACCTTGCGGTGTAAAACTCTACTCCTACTTTGTGGTGGATTGCCTTGCGAGGAGGATGAGTATGAACTCGTACAAGTGTGAGCTGCCTCGGGAGAGCTCAATGGTGGAAGGATTCGATCCGATCCCTCTCTACGGTGGAGACTAGCCTATATTTATAGTGGCCTCGGCCCTCTTCCCTCATAGCTTAGGTGGGAAGGGATACCACAACAGCCAATTTAAAGGGGGACAGGAGTACACCCTATCCTGACTAAAGGTGGTCTTCATCTGCAAAGCTTCTGGTCATGACGCAGTGGTGGGCTCGCTGATGACCTCCGTCCTGTCGAGCCCGTGGTCTTGGTCTTGTTGCACCAAAATGGAAACCTTTGGGGGATTCCTCGGGAACCCGCGTACGTCCTTGCCTCCTTTTGGACCCAAAGAGGAAACCGTCCTAAACTGCGCCCGATGGCGCCCTGCTGGCCATGGTCATCATGGCTCACGTCACCACACGCGTCCCGAGGTGGGGTGCTTGCCTAGAGATATCTGCTCCTTGGGAGGCCGCTCCTCAGGAGGCCTTGATGTCGTTCGCCTCACGAGGCGGGGGGGCCTCATGAGGGTCTTGCTCGTGAAGCCTTGGAGTTGGGCCATACTGGGCCTTTGACGATGCCTCGCACTGGGCCGCAAGCAAACTGATCTGGGTACCCCCGGTCCCAGAACTTCGACAGTAGTCCCTGGGCCCACGGCATGCTCGGCCTAGCCTCGAGGTGAAGGCAAAGAGGGGAGGGCGAAGCAACACGGGCCCTAACCGCCTGCGGGCCAGGCTTGACGCATGGCGCACGACGGGACACGGACGCCCCCACTTCCCCACGCCTCGGCAACTGCCCGGGCTGACAAAAGCCTGGCGCGCGCCACAGGGCCATCATTACTCTCCTCCCTTGTGTCTTCTTCCTCCTACCGCAATCCAATTTTTCTCGTGTGAGGCTTCTCCAAATCCAGACAAAGCACTGCCTTTCCTTCTCCCCGCCGGTGCCAGTGATCCCTGAATGGCACCCGCCGGGAAAGCGAAATCCGTGGCTCCGGCCGTGAACTCCTCCTCCTTCGCACCGGTGCTCCCAGCCTCCTCCGTCACTAAAGAGTGGGGCGAGACCCAGATTTGGCCCGCCAACTCCACATGTGATGAAACTTCCAGCCAAGACATTGCTGCAAAAGCTTCAAGGCCATCTCCTCAATCAGAAGCAGCACGTGTCATGACTGCCGTGAAATCCTCATCATCTTGTACCCGAAAGTAGTCAAAAATCACAATTGGGTTAAGCGTCATTTGCTACAATTCAAACAAATATGATAGGGACGCATAACTTAGTTTGCAAGAATCACTATTATGCCCACGAGATCTTTGACAGAACATGGGCCATACTCTCAGACCTGAAGACAGATGATGAACTTGCTGCAATGGAATTCCAGATGAACTTTGATTGGGGAGATCCGCCTAAGAAGAAGTTCAAAAAGGTTCAAGTTCTTCCTCTCGTCCTGAGCTCAGTGTCTTCATCATGCACCATTAACGAAAATGAAGACGTTGAAGACACTGCGGCTAGCCCTTTTACTTCACACGACCCCAACAACAACGTTGGCGCTCCTCCGACTTCATCATGATATTCTTCAGGGGCATTAGTTCTCAGTTTCGTCTCCTTTTTGTCATTTGATGACAAAGGGGGAGATGTCTGAGTTGGTCTTCAAGCGGGTCATTATATGGGCTATTTTTTGCTGAGTTACAACTCTTGAACTTCATTTGATTCGCTCTTTGATGAGTTGTAACTTAAATAATTCTTGGTTGCCTGACTCTTTTGATACCCGTTATTTGCATGCCCTGATCTTAAAATATATCTGCTCATTCATGCACAATTTTGCCAGACACCAATTTTCATCATGCATTCAAATTCTTCAATCTCTTATGATCTTGCATGATTGGATTCCAAGATAGAGAGAGATATCTCCACAATTTCAACATGTGATGTGCATTTGCAATCTAAAGCAAATTATTCATATGCACATCTTCAGGGGGAGTTCCTCAATATCTTGTAACCAATTTCTTCAGACTTTGTATTTACACTTCCATTATTTACTCCCGTTGAAAACCTAACCAATCACAAAAAAGGGGGAGACTGTAAGTGCATCAAGTGCCCTTTTAGTGGTTTTGGAGTATTGAAGACAAATAAGTTGAGGGACTAACATGTTTGTGAGTGTACACAGGAGATATAGTCCCTAAAGATTTGGTTTAACACATGGAAGACGACCCCTAAAAATATATTTCTTCAAGTGAAGAATTTGGTGATGAAATTGGTTCCGCCTTTGAAGAAATTGATGTGAAGACTATGAAGCTTGAAGACTTTTGTTTTCGTAGTTTCTTTCTTCTTATTTTGAGTCATAGGAAAAACCGTACTGTTAAAGGGGGTCTAGGTGAATCATAGTTCATATTTCCATAGTAATTCTCAAACGAACGACGTCCATTACAGGAATCAACGTCAGACTTTCTCCATGTTGCTCCGAATGATGGATGCCACAGGGCCTACTCCATCGCGTGGCGGAGGCCACTGCGTCTTTGGGAGAAGAGGTCGGGATGGCTGCCTGGATGTGCTCTAATTTGAGGTAACAACTCAATCTTCTCAGATACTAGTTAAATCCGAGCTATCGGTGTGAAGCACTGATGTGCCAATACATTTGATTATGACCTGTTCTATTTTTGTACCTGGACTTTTTTTAGAAAGGGGTGTACGTCAACTTATTGTGCTAGCAGAACTTATTGTGTCGTCTGTCTGTTTTCTTTGCACAACATTCAAGATATTTCCACATCATTGATAAAGATGTTGAACGGTTATGTACGAGTTTGTTGGTTTCAACATAGCCCTACTTGTAGTGATCCACTGCTTCCACCCTGATTCTGCCGCCCGCATGAATGTTTCTATGCAAGCTCAATGTGCTATGATGTTATATGATTGTGTCAACTATATAAGTTTTTACTGAGCATCAGCAATGCATATGGCTGAAAGATGTATTCACGAGCATCGACCGATCGATTTCTCTCTCTCTAACAAGTGGGACCCGTTGAATTATTTCTTCGCTCGTGACAACTTTTAATTAGGTTCCACTCTACTCTACCTTTTTTCTTAAGTTATAATTTGAGCTTAGTGACTTCAAAAGGTTGTACACAAGCCTTATTTGGGCCATTTCAGGTGTCGTTGAATGTAGGTTGAGTAGCTATGTAAAGTTGTACTGTACTACACAGGCCTTTTTCATTGAACATCAGCAATACAATTGGGCCAAAAGTTGTACACAAGATCCTAAAATGAGCGCAGCCTAGCGTATGTTTCTTTAATAAAATGCACAACTCAATTCAATTTATATAATAAGATTACAAACCCCAACTTAAGTTTTTTTAATAAAATTCCTAGCTCAATATTAATTTTTTATACGAAATGCTCAGTCCAGACCAACATTATTTTTTCACCCATCCAAGAAAATGGGTCCATTTCTACTAAAATCAAATGGGTTGTAAATTATTAGAAATAATAAATGGGCTGCATGTCCGCAATATTATTTTTTCGCCCAGCTTAGTAAATAGGCGTATTCCAATAAATAATCAAATGCTCTATAAATTCTCATAAATAGTAAATCGACTATTATTCTTTTTACCCAGCCCAGGAAATAGATTATTTTTTGAGTCAAACCCGAGGAAATAGATGTATTGGCATACAAAATAAAATTGGTTGTAAAACCTGAATAAATGGGCTGCATGTCCGCCACAACTTTCGAAGCTGACTTTGTTGGCCCACTAGGATGAAGCCTATGCAAGATGTTGTCTATTTAATGAACAAAACTATTTAATGGTCAAAAACAAAAAGTCAACAAATTATTCTGACAATCGTAGCCGTTGGATTGACATCCAACGGCAATCCTGCTTCTTCAATCTCTGATCTAGTTGCTCTTACTCTAGCCGCCAAAACCATCACCGGCTGGAGCAACTGCATCTACCTCCCGTGGCCGTCTGTGCTGTCGTGCAGGCCTCACTGCCCCACCCTAGACCCAATGGTGGACAGGTCATACCTGTGCTCACCCACACCTTATGTTATTCTCCGGCGACGACAGCCTCACCCCGCCGCTGACCCAGTCCCTCGTACTCCCCTCCGCCAGGGACTCCAATGCCCCTTCTTCCACGACTCTAGATCGTTCCCATCTTAGGCCTCTCTGTCGTCCACTACTGTGGTGCACTCGATGATGCATAGTCAACAACGAGAGCCAACATGGAGTACGTGGAGAGTCTGACAGTTGGGAACCACCAGCTACATCTTCACATGCAAGCTAGTGCCTCCATATTACGCGGGAATAAATGATTCCTCCCCCTGATAGGTTAGACCCACCAGCTACAATCTTCACACGCAAGGAAGTTCCTTCTTATTACGTGGAAAAAAGTTTCCTCCTCATGACAACTGGGACCCACGAGCTACATCTTCTCACGGAAGGAAGTGCCTCCTTATTACACGCAAGAAAAATGATTCCTCCCCTGCTAGCTGGGACCCAACAGATTTGGAGGCTGACTTGACACGTACGCAGGGCTTTGATAACTTAGTCAACAAACGATTCTAGCAGAAGTGACCGTTGGATTAACATCCAACAGCCACGCTGCTTCTTCAATCTCTGATCTTCTTACTCCAGCCGCCCAAACCAGCGTCGGCGGGACCGCCTGCTACTGTCTCTCATGGCCAGCTATGCTGCCACCGCTGGGCATGCCATCGCTCTACTCACCCACACCTCCTGTTATTCTCTGGCGACGGCAGCCTCACACCGCAGCCGAACTAGTTAACCCTCGTACTCCCCTCCGCGTGGGCATCCACTTTCGTGTCTTCCCTGGTTCCGCGTTGTTCCCTTCCTAGGCCTCGCCGTCGTCCACCGCCTTGGTGCTCTCGGCGCGGCGTGCTCAACCAATGACAACCATCGGAAGATGACTGTATGCGATGATGCTGACAGCTGGATCTACCAGCTACATCTTCGGACGCAAGGATGTGCCTACATATTACGCAAAAAAAATGATTCCTCCCCCTCACAGCTAGGACCCACAAGCTATATCTTCGCACGCAAAGAAGTGCCTCCTTATCCTCCCTGATAGCTAGGACCCACCAGGTCGAAGCGAATGTACCGTTGTCTGTCTGGTAGCGAACGTATATGTACATACTGGTCGATCGGTGTCTCTGCAAGGATGAACTGTGGTCGAGTAAGCAGCGGCATGTGTCATAGTACAGTCACCTACATAGCAATCCAGGTAGTCCCGTCTAAATCGAGTACACGTATGTACAACCACGCTGCAAATAATACAGGCACATACCTACACACGGGCAGGGTCTCGAACATGTACTCGCGCATACGTACGGCCAGGGCTCATGTACATGGATAGGCAAGGATGGCAGCAACGGCCTCCAATTCATCGGTAGCCAACCGGGTGGGTCAGAATAGAGGAAACAACATCGTGTTAACCAGGAGCCAAGCTATTGGGTCAGAACACGTCCTGTTCATCGGGAGCCAAGTGACTGGGTCGGAATGCATCCTGTTCATTGGGAGCCAATCGGCTTGGACGGAACAGCTGAAACGGGATCTGGCGTACCACAAAACAGAGGAAACAGACTTCTCACCAACCACGTACGATCAAAATCTGGTCATGTTCATCGGGAGAGGTGTGGCGTACCGCAAAATGGAGGAAACAGACTCTGTTAGAGCGCCTACGGTCGTAATGGGGTCTTGTTCATCGAGAGGGGTGTGGCGTACCACAAAACGGGGACTCCACGGGCTACTGTTCATCCATAGTGTACTGCCGTGCTCCAGCCTCCACGGGCTATTGTTCATCCACCATCGAGTTCCTCCAGCCTCCATTGGCTACTATTCATCCACCATCGACTTCCTCCAGCCTCCACCTGCTACTGTTCATCCGTCGCGACTCCCTCCAGCCTGACCCAGCTACTGTTCATCCAGCCTCCACCTGCTACTGTTCATCTACGGCTACTGTTCATCCAGCCTCCACCTGCTACTATTCATCTAGCCTCCACGGTGTCCTGTTCATCCATCCCCAACCAGCTGGTGGTGCGGAGGCCTCCTTGGGGTCCTGTTCATCCAGCAGCAACCGCCTACTACCACGGGGTCTTGTTTATCCAAGCCCCACCGGGAACTGTTCATCCACAGCCAACCAACCGATCGACTCACCACGTCTCAACTCGTTGTATGTATCGCATGCCCGGTAGCAACGGTTACTGTTCATCGACAGGCAACCGAACACCGGCTGGCTACATCTCGCACGGGGGCTCGATCGGTTTTAGTAAGCAACAACAGCGATCGATCGCTCGGGTTCAGTTAGTAGTAGCAGCGAAGGAATCACTCGGGTTCAGTTAACAGCAAAGGGATCGATCGCTCGGGTTTAGTAACGTAGCTAGTGCAATTGCTCGCGTTCAGTAAGCGGATACCTCACTTGGGTTCAATTAGCCAATGCCTCGCACACACGTGCGTATGAGAGAAACGCGCAAACCATAGTGCATCGCTCGGCCCCAATCACCCACCATAACCGGGAACTCCCCAAAATTTTCCACGCCCTCGCTTCTACCACGATTTTATCCATCATGGACGGCCCAAAGAATGTCATGCAGGTGCATCTCCGGCCCGCCCAGGATGAAAAGGCCAATTTTTGTCATGATTTTTTGTCATAGAAGTAGGAGCCCACCACATCTATGATGATACGTGTTTTTCTCACAATTATCATCATAGAAGTTTCATAAGCATGACAAAAAAGTTTTCTTTCGGGCCATAATGTCACTGATGTGTCTTTTTTGTAGTGCAAATCATGATGCGCAGGCCATGTATAAATTTACACAGATGCATCACATACACATGAGCCATACTATTCACATCAAACCTGCAAAACAAAGTTATGCATAGAATCACATTCTACCAATTTGAGTGATCTTGTATGAAATATACAGTGCTACACACGCGGCGGTCTGCACGTGCAATTGATCTCATCAACCGTGCACATAGCTGATCTAAAAAATGACAACAAATCTCATCTGCTGGCTCCACATATCAAACATGCATCCGATCTGAATCCAAATCCTATTGCAGGGGCTATGATACCACTGTTGGTTTCTATGGTACAGTTCGTCGACTTTAAATTTAAATTTCCTACCCGCAAAACATCCAGGAACATGCTAACAGAGATGGATCACGGATCATTACCACTAGATACGCAGTGCCATGCAGCGGAAGTAGAGTTGGGGCAGCTTGTGTCCGGAGTCGTCTCTTCCTCGTCAATCTCCTACGTAGCTGATCGAATACCATTAACAGGTTCGCCGGAGTGGCACAAGTGCACAACCTCTAACTGTATCCACACATGCAGGAGGAACATTGTGCGACTGACTGCTAGGTTTGATCACACAACAGGCGGTGGGTTGAGATGGCTAGTTGCAACTCATGCAAAGCCCTAGTAACGGCATCGAAGCGATCAAGTGATTGAGTGTGCAACACCTCCACTATATATAGGCATCTATCGCGGGCTCAACACTTTGGCCTCACACAGATCCTAAAGCCCACTAATCTACTCAGTCACAATCCAAGTCTAGCTCGGATCACATCCGATCAGTGTCCTCGGATCTGACCTCGTAGGTTCCTTCCCTTAAGCGTGCGACCCCTTAGGTTCAAGTCGGCTTGGTCACAGGTCGGATCACCTCCGACCTACTCGGCTGGTAGTGACCTCAAGCAAGGCATACCAACCACCAAGAAGACAATGAAGCCAGTTGGCGAACCTGTACATCACACCTCTGTTCCCTTTGCCACACGATATATGTTGTTGGGCTAATAGCGATTATGTCATCCTTGTGCTAGCCCGACCACTTTCTCGTTCCAGTGATGCCAACCACAAACTAGATTATCTCATAATCCTTATCGCATGGCCATGCTTATCTTGGTCGATTCACACGAGGGACCCAGAGTATATCTCTCCTAATCGGAGGGGCAAATCCCATCTTGCTCGACCATGTCTCGCGGCCTGGGTCTTGACAAGCCCGAAACCTACCTTTATAACTACCTAGTCACAGAGTAGCATTTGGTCGGCCCAAAGCAGGTATGTTGCCATCTTGAGTACATGCGACAGCTCAGGTCTTAGGACATTGAGCGTATGTTGTACTAGAGACTCACAGATGATATATCGCTTCGTCTCATAATTGCGTCTGTGCAACTCGGACCTTATCCCGACTCCGATCAGACTATGTCGAATCCAACTAGATCCTTTCAAATCCATATTATCTAGTTAGCATCCAATCCTCCATGGTTAGGGAGACTGAGCCATCCACCATGTCATATGCTAGTCTAGTCAGTTGCGCATCCACACTGCCCTTTTGACTAGGGACCTTTTAGGACAGTCATCATACAATGCATAGTCTCACAAACAAGTCACGTGCTTGCTGATACACACCATTGATAATGTCCAAGGACTATCTTTATGATAGGGGCGAAGGTGTCCCAATGTTTCGATGAGATAGCTATCATTTTCTGTGGAAGTCGACTTTGATGATCCCACTACGAACATGCGAGGATTTCGTGCCTTAGCAATCGATAAACCAACTCCGAGTGGTTATTGGCCACGCCGGAGCACGATCAACCTAACCTTGAGGATCTATTTTTGGCAAGCAAATGAAGAACCAGCAAGATATAAGATTGCAATCTTGATATTGCGAGTATAAGAGGAAAGCTTTATTAATCAAGTGGGGTTCAGTGACGTCTTGGTCGGGTCGTTGAACACAAACGAAGGACGTGAGTCACAACTATGGTGAACTTTAATCTAAACAAAACCCAAGTGTAAAACGACGCCCTAAGGGCTGTATTTATAGGGAGGCAGAGGAGAATTTCATCCACCCTTGGCAAGGTGGGACTAAATTCTTCCTAAGTCGTTTTCCCCATTAATTCAGACTCTAAAACTAGCCTATTAAGTGTGTTTTGAAATTACTTGGGCCAGGCCCAAAAATAAGGTGGCGCAACACCTATATTAAGCTATGGACAACATTTATGAAAGGCCATCTTGTATATTTCGTCCATGTCCTTCTATTTCATCATGGTGTGTCACACCCTAATTTTTGTACCACATCATTTAAGTTAATTAAGCATGAAAATTTGATTCAACAAAGACTTTTATGCTGATTTGGTCGCTGTTTGATTCAGATTTTTGCTTGTTGTTTTCAACTGGTCTTAAATCAAACAAATTCCCCAACCCTCATACTTGTTCACCTTGATCCAAAAACTTTTCCCAATGATCATTCCATGTTTATAAGTCATAAAATTATTCTCCTACAAAAATAATTTGGCCAAAAAGCATTTTCTAAATTAGGTTTTCCAAAAACCCCTGAGTTAAGGCTTGAACTACAAGTACTTAATTTAGGTTGTGAAAAATCTTTCATAATTATATTTGAATCCTATTGGCTATAGGAATCCCCAAAACCACAAAAATATTATTTTAAAAGTTATTTCGCTATTTTATTTAAAGGATTTTTCTTAAGGCCAGAAATGGTCTTTAATAGGTTAAAATTATTTTAAGGTTTCAAAAATATTTGAGAAAATTTAGGGAATCCCACTAGACATATATTGTCCATATATATGAGTTTCAACACATGGTCATGACCAAATATTTGTTAAATCCCTCAAAAACCCTTTCTTGATATTTCAAGCTTTTGAAATATTTCGAAAGGAAAATTTCTCCATAAATTCCAAGAAAATTCTATCATGAGAAAATTGCCCTATTTTATGATCTTGCCATGTTTCATGTCATGGAGAGCAAGATAACTCCACAAAACCTGTTCTGCTCATTTCCTAGGTTGAATAACTTTGCACTGCCATGTTTCTCCAATTGTGCTACAAATTGCTACAATAGCTAAATTGCCCCCATACACATTGTTGTTAAATCTCAAAGCCATTAGATTCCCCTAGCAACCCCAAGTCATCACCAAACACCTTTTGCTATTTTACCAAAACCATTGTTTTGACCCCCTTATACTATTCTCCTTGAGCTCAAATTTTTACCAGAGCTGCTCCTGGTCACCCTCTACCTCCATTAAAAACTTCAAGGCCAAAACTCAATTATTGGTGGGTGAAAACACCCTTCTCCCTTTCTGGAAAGCCCCTTCTTGTCTCTCTTTCAACCCCTCCACCATTCCAGAGGCACCCTAGAGCATACAATGGTATATCTCACATTTTACTCCCCCTAGACCCCCAAGACACTAGTGGACACACAAGCCAGGCCATGGCATGCCAATGGCACGCTCTAGAGGATGCTACAGTGCAGCGCCGCACTATAGCTTGCCCATTCTGAGGCACCCCGTCGACCTTGGGCACCGGGAACGTGTCTCCCGAGGTCGCATCGGCGTCCACGACACACCACCCGATCGGCCCCCTCCTTCCTCTCTCTCTCTCTCCCGCCCCTGCTCGCTCGTGCCTGACGCCGCCCAAGCTCCACCACTCCCTGTGCTCGCCAGGGACCCGCCTCGAGCTCGCCTCACTCCAACTCTGTCTCCCAATCACCCTAGACCACCCTCACAAATGCCACTGACCCCTCTAGGACCTCTCCATTGGCCACAAGGGCCGCTGGCGCGGTCAGCCGTGGGTGCCATCCATGGTGGGCCATGGCCCGGCTATTTAAGGTCGTCTTGAGCCTCTCTCTCTCGCTACCATTCGCTCTCTATCCCTCCCAATCAACCGCCCTCACCACTCCACGTCTGAAGAGCTCAAGATCAAGCTCAAGCCAGTCCGCCCCGGCCATCTGGCGTCTGCACGGTACAAGCCACCTCCGCCCCTGTTATCTCCCAATCTGGAACCGCACGATCAAACTGACCCTTTCCCCTCTCTCTCCTGGGTCGATTGCAGCCGGCAGCGAGCGATTCAACCTCGAGCTGGAGCGCCATTGTATTGCCTCCTCGTCACCGGCGAACAAGGCCTCCCCGGCGACCAAACTCCGGCACCCCCCGAACGGAGAATCCACGCTGAGTTAAGCAGTGTCCTCATCTCGCCTCGTCGTGCCCTGCATTGCCACCGGTGAGCTCATCGCTCTCACTGACGTAGGGTTGGAGATGACAGGCGGGCCCTGGCTGTCATACTCACCCCTCTCTCTCTCTCTCAATGATGGGTGCGCCCCACCCGTCAGGTTTGAATCTGCTCCATGTGTGTGTACAGATTTGCTGCCTCGGCTGAAGGTGTATTCCTCCTTTACGCCTTTGACGTGGCAGCCTACGCGGGCTGGATTCCAGCTGGGTCGGCTCAGCTGCGGCTGTTCTGGCCCAATGGCATAGTGTCTTTTTCTTTTTCCATAAATGTTCTAAAATCTATAGGCAATTAATATGAGATCCAAATTTGACAATTCAAAATCCTAGAGTCACCTAAAATCATACTCTATTTAATATGCTATAGTGAAGATTTTTACTATGCCTAGTTTACACTAGATCTAGTGACTATGTCATTTATTCATGTAAGCCAACTTCAAAAATCCATATGCTATTAATTTAAACTTCAAATCCAGTGAAACCAATTTCTAAATGTTTCTAAAATCAAGTCTGATTTAATGGGTGCTTTCACTCATTTTTATAAAAAAGGCATTCTGTAACTTGTTGCAGATTCATTGTTTCGTTGATTCCACCTAATTGAAATGTTAAAAAATCATTGTTGATCCAAATCTAGTAGAACCACTTTGGTTATTCTTCATGTTACCAGAGATGTCCTAGAAAAGTGGAATTCCTATTTTTAGAGCACTTTTATTTTCTTCCTTGTTGTGTTGCTTATTGTGATTGATTTTGACGTTAGTTGACGAAGTAGACGGAGTGCTTGGAGAAGGACCAGAAGATTTAAAGACCTTGAAGGTCAAACCAACCAAGGCAAGCAACCCTTTGACCATGATGAACATTTTTACATCATTATAGCATTTTTCGTTGTTGCACCAAATGCATGATATCTTGGTGGTGGCAACCTTGCTACGCTTGCCTATATTTGCATGTTTTCGTTGATACTTGCATTGTTCATGACTCTATCCTTGCTTGGAGTTGTGTTGGTGGGAAGTAGACAGATGCTTGTAGAAGCTTGGCTACGCTAACAGTGGCAGGGTTATGCATGGAAAGGAACAAGTGTGGTTTAACAAAGACTTCGGAAAACCCCATCCGGTGAGACTAATGCCCTTGGGAGATGATGATGAGCTAGGTCACTACTTGGTGAAGAAGTGGTGTACCGAGGCAAGTGGAGTGTGTTATTTTCGAAAACAGATTAGATTTAAGAGTTGTCGACCATCCCAACCAAACATGCGCAACCATACTACCCTAGTATGGGACATGCATTATTGATTACCTAGTTCGTGCTAGCATGGAGCCTGCATTACTAGTGGCGGGAGTGGCGTGGTCACTCTCGAGATGGGGTCGTGCTTGGATAGGCGACCATGACCGTTTTTACAGGGCACCGGACACACTGTCAGTACCCCCGTGCGTGGGTTATGTGATGAGTCTGGGAGCGTGGCTTCGCAGACAAAGTTAAATTTGTGAGAATGGTGGGCACGGGGGCTGTTACCAATCTAGTAGTCTCTATGTTAGTCACGTATAGGGAAAGGTAGTGATCGGGTGCTTATCCCGGGTACTTGAGGTACCGCGGGTCGTGGATGACATGAAAGATCCCCGAATCTTGTGGGTGTGTGAAACCACTGTAAAGTGTGAAAATATTCGAAAGCCGTGTCAACGGTCAAGGACAGTTGGGTGGTGCTGCTTAAAGTATGTCCGGAATTTACAGAAGTTTGGGTTGAGGATATTGTGATGAGATTCGAGAGGAAGTCACGATGAGCTTGCGATTGAGTTGTTCATGAATCTTTCTCGATGTTGATTTTTGTAACCTCTTAACACTTATTGTAGATCCATTAATGATTTTTTAGGGATATTGATCATACTTGAATAAGAAAAAATAACTTTCCGCAAAATGCCAACTTAGTAATAGAGCCTTGCATAATTATTCTGTTATCAATCATGGGTTGCTTGTGGGTACATTCAAAAGTACTCATTGGCTTGTCCCTAGCTATTAAACTGGCCAGGCATGGAAGAGCGGGAATTTGAACAAGAGTTCTTCGGTGAAGAGCATGCGAACTAGGACGCTCTCCCAGTCAGAATGCCTGTAGGGTTAAGGCAGATGACACGGGTCCAAGTTCTCGACGAAGATTTCCACTGCGATGTTTTATTTAGGGTTTAGCCCTTGAGGTTTATCTATGTAAGACTGGACCATAATGGTCCTATTTGTGTAAGACGTTATGTAATGGATGTAAAACTCACTTGATATTCAGTTTGTTGTGTACAGTGAGGATTGATATTTGGGATCACTGTGCACACACAAATCAGTGGCTTCGTTTGTATAAGTCGGGGTCCCCATGGAGCTGGTATCAGAGCCATCCTGACTGTAGGAAGCCTTAGTTAGCATGGGTGTTAGTTAGGACAAAACTATTTTTCTAGATCCCTCAAAATACTTACCAAATCTTCTATACTTCTTACCCCTTCATATTTAGCGAACTATAGACTTTTCATACTCACCCTATCTACTCTTAACCTAACCCTCTTGTAGATGGCCATCGCCCCCTTGAGACTTCTTATGACTGGTTTCCCATCACTCCTAAGAGACTGCCTCCAACAATGTCACTATCCTCCGGTGCCCATGTATACCCTGCATGAACTGGAAAATGGTGAGTTCGAGAAAGAGTTCTATGCCAAGGTTTTTGTGCCTGCCAAGACCTCACCCCAAGGATGGTTCTTCATTGGACTGCCCATGCAAACAAGAGACCTGGCCATTCAGCAGGTGGCCTACAAAGCGCTCTTCTGTCTCCGAGACCTCCTTCCAAAAATGAAGGAAGAACAAGCTACCTGCTACCTACCTAGCAAGAGCGGATTTGGAACCCCGGCTCAAGTGATGATTTCCCCAGAAGACAAGGATCCAACCCTCAAGTACCAGATCTGTTTCACTAACGCAGGAGGCTACCTTCTACGTCACCTTACCAAAGAATTCCTTAAGGCCCGCCAAGATCTTCCTTCGCATTTGCACCTTCACTGCCTTGAGAAGAGGAAGGTGGTTCAACAAGAACAACAAATTGCTGCCCTGAAGGTCTGCATCGCCAATCAGGGACATCAAATTGAGGAACTTTAGGAAGCCTGCAGCCGAGCCTGGCGCAGATGGCGTAGGAATGGATCCCCCTATCCATCACGTCAAAGGCAACCGCCAGACCATCAACATTATAACCCAAGGATGATTAACAACTCCTTTAATCCCTTCACATGTTTCGAATGTGGCGAATTTGGGCACTATGCCAAGAGGTGCCCCAACAAGGTGCCAATGTCGCTTACTCGCCAGTACCACCAGAAGGACCTAGAAGCTGAAGACTGAACATCCTTCTCTCTGAGGCATGCAACAAATCCCCCCAAGAATGATTGCTGAGTCGAGTACCCCTAGGATAGAATGAGTCGTGTATTCACTATGCGAATTCGAGTCCATGTAATGGTTCAAATGAAACCATGTTATGCCTGTTGTTTGCTTTTGATGTTTGTGTTTTGATATAAGTCGCGTCTTTGCCCTAGGCAACATGTATGCAATTGTATCACCTATCTTATCTTAATGAATGTATTTGGCCTTTTTGGCCCTTGTTTGATTGCACTTGGACTATACTACCCCCTTTAGGCTCCCCCTCTATGAGAGTCTTCCCTCTCCTCTATCTCATCAACTGAAGCTTAGAGAGACAAGATGCATGTAACATCCCAAATTTTCAATTTGGAATGTTATACATAGATCATTCACTGCATATCATATTTTATTGCATTTCGTTTTGCGATCCTCGAAAATTCTAAGCAACTCAAGGACCCACGGAGAGAGTTGGGGATTTCACCGTTTTCATATTTGAATTTTCTCGAATATTGAAACAGGGATCAATTTGGTTTAACTATTTTTCTCTCCGAAAATATTTCATATTAAAAATATATGAGAGGAGATAATATGACTTCTCCAAAATAAATGGAATAATGGAGGAAAAATATTAAAATCAAATAAATAGTTTATTTGGATTTTTATTGCAATTTTATTTGAATTTAGAAAAAAATATGCATTTTTCAAAATTGCATTAGAGTCCCAAAATAAATGTTTACCTTGTCCGGGAGATTTTTAGAGGACGGGGAAAATTTATTTCGGGAATTTTGGAGTCCGTTTAGTATTTCTTTTATTTGTTTTCTGCGCGGAATTATTTAAAAAAAAAAAAAACTCCGCCGGACCGAGCTGGGCCGAAGCCCAGCCGGCCCAGCAGGCCGCCGCCGCCTTCCCCGCACGGGAGTCCGCCCCGCCGCCGGCCGGCGTGTCGAGGCGGACACGCCTCCCGAGGCCGACCCCCTCCCCAAGCCACCCCGCCCCGGCCCCTTTATATGCCGCCCGCCCCGCCGCCTCGACCCACCCCGCCGCCGCAGCCCACCGCCGCCGCCGCAGCAAGCAGCAGCCGCCGCCGCCACGTCCGCCGCTCGCCGCCGCCGCTGCAGCGCCGCCGCCGCACTCCGCCGCGCCGCGCCGCTGCACCGCACGCGCCCCACACCGCCGCCCCGCGCTGCCGCCGTCGCCTCGCCGGAGCCGCCGCTCGCCGGATCCGACGCCCGGTTTTTTTCCGGTTAACCGTTCGGTTTTTTTGGTAAACCCTAGATCTAGATTCGGTTTTTTTAAATTCCGGTTTATTCTTTTTAGATCGGTTTTCCGTCGGTTTAGTTATTTAGCGGACGTTCGTCCGTACGTTCGTTTTAACGAACGGTTTTCACCGTTTAACCGCAGACAGCGAACGTTCGTTCGTTAGCCTGTTTGTTAGTTTTTCTTTTTCTCGGATTTTCCGCGATTATTTTCGATCGCGATTTCTGATCCGATTTT
This sequence comes from Thinopyrum elongatum, assembly GCA_011799875.1. Lineage (NCBI taxonomy): Eukaryota > Viridiplantae > Streptophyta > Magnoliopsida > Poales > Poaceae > Thinopyrum > Thinopyrum elongatum. Next base: position 195,968,660 of record CM022297.1, on the reverse strand, counting down.
CGTTTTAGTATAACTTTTCGCTCGTTTGTCGGAATCAGGCGATTCAAGCGCCTAGATCTTCATCTCGAAGCCCTCTTTCTGTTTAACCAACTTAAACAAGTTTTTGCTACTGTAAAATTTGACTTTAGTCCAGATTAGTAATCGACGCGTGTTTCTTTCGCAGTTTGAGTTTCGTTGCTCCGTTTGATTTGATTCTTTTTGCAAACCAGAGTTCTTCAGTTGAACTTTCTGGTTAGGTCTTCTCATTTGGGTTTTACCCGTGCATCTTCGCTTGATTGCTTATGTATGCTATTGTTTGTTTGCGATAGAGTACCCGGAGTGCGAAGCGTGCTACTACGAGTCTCTAGGATTTGCAGATCGTCAGCAAGGCAAGTAACACATTGATCATACTTCTTCATTACCCAGTTTTTATGCATTAGTTTCGACCCTCAAACATTGCATGACTAGGATGTGATTAACTTGTGGGTATTGGGAAGTAGATGATGAGGTAGAACCTATTGCCTTTTTAATATCAAACCCTTGGGAGTTACTTCTACGCTATGCTTATGTTGCCATGCTATGCTCGTAGACGTGGATTGGGTTTGAGTGTATCCATGACAGATGTGAGATATTTTAATGGTTCAACTTAAGGTGGCAACTTTAATACACATCTGGGTGGATTGCTTGTTTGGGCACCTGGGGATATACCAGTGTTTTCCTAGGAGATCCCGGGGATATACCGTGTGATCCTCCTACGGTCCGCCACCCAGGCTCAAAGGGATCATAAGATTATTCATGCTAGAAACTTCCGTGTGCAGCCATAAGCTATTATGGGCTCTAGCATAGTTGAGTATGTTACGTGACCTCTTTCAGTGGTAGGCTAGCAGATGTAGGCGAAAGTAGGTGTAACTGTCTACCCAGAGTAAAGAGTAAATGTTTCTGAAAGACTGTGTCTCGGTCATCCGTTTCTCAAACACCATGTAGTGCGAGAAATCCAACGGAGGAGATCGAGTCTTGTGGGGAAAAGTGCACAAACCTCTGCAGAGTGTACAAACTAGTCATGATTAGCCGTGTCCCCGGTTATGGACATCTTGAGTATCTGGTTCTTGGATCATCATATTGAATCCCATCACTCTAAATTAATTTGTTAGGATTAATGATTACTTTTAATTGGGATTGAGAGGGGGTTTTACCTTCTCAATGTTCAACAACCACCATGATAGTAAAAAAAAATATTCCTTTGTTGTAGGGAAAAATTGGCTTTTCGCAAAACAGTATAACCCTAGAGCTTTTCCACCAGCCAAATATGCATGTAGTATTAGCAATTATTCCGTTCATTGCTCTACTGTGTTATATTGCCAGCATATTCCATGTGCTGACCCGTTTCGGGCTGCAACGTATCATGTTGCAGACTTTTCAGACGGAGAGTAAGGTGTGCTAGGTCGTTGTCGTGCACTCAGCTATGCCGTTGGAGTTGATGGACTCACCTTATCTTCCAAGCCTTCCGCTGTTATCTTATTTAGATGGCCTTAAGCCATATTTATTGTAATCAGTTCTCTTTTGAGACTTTCGATGTAATAAGTGTGTGATTGCTACTCTGTTATAAATCCCTCAAGTACTGTGTGTGTCAGCATTACCGATCCAGGGATGACACTTGAACACAGAGATTCGATCCATTCGGGTCGGGTCGCTACAGAGATGGTATCAGAGCACACGCTGACTGTAGGACACGACCACTAAGAAAAGCCATAGGTCACTCTTCTCTACTCATTTCTGACTTCTCTCCATCTTCTATTCTTTAGGATGGCGGACTCAAGGAACAAGTTTACACAACCGGATGAAGACACACCTTTTGGACGACACTTGAAGGAAGTCACTAGGTACCTGAACATCGGAATACCAAGCTTCACCGGGACCTACACCGCCACTGTACCAGAAGAGGAGCGTTGGATGATTCGAGTTCAAATTCCAGGAAGGACATTCACGCCAGTTATGGAGCCCATAGAGTTTTCCTTTGATGCACCAACCTGGAGTCTAGGAAAGAGCATGGCAGCCCACATCGCCATGGGACGCATCGGCGAGGTGTATCACAAGGATCTTAAGGACACAATCTACCAGTTATGTGGGCGCCGAGATGAGCAATGGGAGATGATCAGCACCCGGAGGGACAGGTCCATTGCAGCTTTCATCCAGGAGTTAAACCAGCACATTCATCGACAGGAGAACCAGATGTGTGCAAGCATGATAGATTTGAAGAAGGTGATGACCAGGAACATGGAGCTAGAAGAGGAACTCAAGTCTACACGCGATGGATACGAGGAGGAAATCGCAATACTAGTGGAGAAGAATGACGACCTGACAAGGAAGCTAGGAGTATTCATGGGAGACCCCGCGCCCGGAGAAGAAGACGACGAACCTGAGGAAATTCGATCTGAAGACTACATCATCATCGACGACACCGACTCCGACCCCGACAGTAGTGATGATGATTATGAAGACGAAGCTGGAGCGGATATCATGGAGTCTTCCACCGATCAAAATTTCTAGATGACCACCATATTATCATTAGTATTTCTCCCCATGTAAATAGTAATAGTCCGAGCACTTTTGTAACGGTAGTTAGATCGATTGTATGCTCTTGCTTGAATTGAGTGGTGTGTTATGAATGTGTTTGTCTCATGTGCATATGGGTAGTGCCTTCTCACTAGACCTTACCCTATTCTAATCTCTTCCCTCTAAACCCATCAGATGCCATTGATCATTGGAAGTCATGTTTTTCCCTCAGACCTGATAGTTTTGAAGTCACAAGGATTGGATGTGATACTAGGCATGGATTGGCTATCGATGTATGGAGGAAGCATCGAATGTGCGAGTAAGTCAATTTTGCTTACCACCCCGGAGGGAAAAAGGATCAAGTATGTATCTAGGCATGTGCCTAGAAGGAGCCAAGTAAATTCTCTCACGGGAGTTGCTCAGGAGGAGGTGCCTATTGTGAAGGATTACCCAGATGTATTTCCAGAGGAGTTACCAGGCATGCCGCCGGATCGAGACATTGAATTCTTGATAGAGTTGTTGCCAGGCACCGGACCAATATCAAAGAGACCATACCGGATGCCCGCAAATGATCTGGAGGAGATTAAGAAGCAGATCAAGGAATTATTGGAGAAAGGTTACATTCGACGAAGTTCATCACCGTGGGGAGCCCCAGTGCTCTTAGTTGAGAAGAAGGATGGATCCTTGAGAATGGTTGTTGATTATCGCGCATTGAATGAAGTGACGATTAAGAACAAGTACCCACTGCCAATGATTAATGATTTGTTTTGTTTGATCAGTTGCAAGGAGCTAAAGTGTTCTCCAAGATCGATCTGAGATCAGGGTATCACCAGCTGAAGATCCGAGAACAGGATATACCTAAGACAGCCTTCACCACCCGGTATGGGCTATATGAGTACACAGTTATGTCATTTGGATTGACTAATGCCCCTGCCTATTTCATGAGTATGATGAACAAGGTGTTCATGGAGTTCTTGGATAAGTTTGTCGTGGTGTTCATTGATGATATCTTGGTATACTCAAAGAATGAAGAGGAGCACAAGGAGCATCTGCGTTTAGTTCTCGAGAAGCTCAGGGAACATCAGTTGTATGCCAAGTTCAGCAAATGTGAGTTTTGGTTGAAGGAAGTTGGATTTCTTGGACATGTTATATCGGGCGAAGGTATAGCAGTAGACCCCACTAAGGTTCAGTCTGTCACAGAGTGGTTGGCACCCACCTCAGTGGGGGAGATCCGCAGTTTTCTTGGACTTGCAGGATATTATCGGAGATTTATCGAGAATTTTTCTAAGATTGCGAAGCCTATGACAGAGTTACTGAAGAAGGACACTAAGTTCAAATGGACAGATGAATGTGAGGCAAGTTTTCAGGAACTGAAGAAATGTTTGGTTACAGCCCCAGTTCTGATTCTGCCAGATATACGCAAGGATTTCCAAGTGTATTGCGACGCTTCTCGCTTAGGACTGGGAGGAGTACTTATGCAGGAAGGAAGAGTTGTTTCATATGCCTCACGTCAGCTTCGGCCGCATGAGTTGAATTATGCCACGCATGACTTGGAGTTAGCAGCTGTAGTTCATGCACTTAAGACTTGGAGACATTTTCTTATTGGGAACCGTTGTGATGTGTACACGGATCACAAGAGCTTGAAGTATATTTTCACTCAGAAGGAGCTGAACCTCAGGCAGAGGAGATGGTTGGAACTTATAAAGGATTATGATATGAAGTTGCATTATCATCCAGGAAAGGCCAATGTCGTAGCAGACGCTTTGAGCCGGAAGAGTTATGTCAATACCCTCAACAGCGGAGGTTTACCAAAGGGGTTATCCGAAGATCTCAGGGAGTTTCGTTTGGGGATAGTCCCTAGAGGTTTTGTCTCAGTTATGGAAGTTCAGTCAACATTATTGGGAAGGATTCGAGAAGCTCAGAAAGATGAAAAAGAAATTGCCGAGATAAAGGATAGAATGCGCAAAGGAAAAGCCAAAGGTTTTCGTGAAGATGAGCACGACACCTTATGGTTTGAGGACCGTGTGTATGTACCCAATAATGCCGAGATCAGGAAGTTGATACTACAGGAGGCTCATGACTCGCCATACTCGATACACCCCGGAAACACCAAGATGTATTTGGATTTAAAAGAGCGTTTCTGGTGGACGGGTATGAAGAGGGATATTGCTGAGTATGTAGCCGTATGTGATGTATGTCAGAGAGTGAAGGCAGAGCATCAGAAGCCCGCAGGATTGCTACAGCCTATGCCAATACCCGAATGGAAGTGGGATAAACTTGGCATGGATTTCATCACCGGATTACCCAGGACCCGATCAGGATATGATTCTATCTGGGTAGTAGTGGATCGTTTGACCAAAGTAGCTCACTTTATTCCAGTGAAAACCACATATACGAGTGCGAAGTTGGCCAAGATATATATGACCAGGATCGTATGTCTGCACGGAGTTCCGAGGACCATCGTATCAGATAGAGGAACCCAGTTTACTTCAAAGTTTTGGCGCCAACTACACCAGACATTGGGAACCAGGCTAGAGTTTAGTACAGCTTTTCATCCGCAGACAGATGGACAGACCGAGAGAGTCAATCAGATCCTGGAGGACATGTTAAGAGCTTGTGCGCTAGATTATGGATCGAGTTGGGATGACAATCTTCCCTACGCGGAGTTCTCATACAACAACAGCTACCAAGCCAGTTTGAAGATGGCACCTTTCGAGGCTTTGTATGGAAGGAGGTGCAGAACACCGTTGATGTGGGATGAAGTTGGGGACCGTCAGTTGTTTGGACCGGATTTGATTAAGGAATCCGAAGAGAAGGTTAAGCTGATTCGAGATAGACTGAAAGTAGCCCAGTCCAGACAGAAGAGTTATGCCGATCCAAAACACAAGGAGGTAACCTATGAAGTCGGAGACAGAGCATATCTACGAGTATCACCCTTACGAGGAGTGAAACGTTTTGGAGTTAAAGGAAAGTTAGCCCCGAGGTTTGTAGGACCGTATTGTGTTGTGGAACGGATGGGAGAAGTTGCCTACAAGTTGGAATTGCCCGAAGGACTGTCAGGAGTTCATGATGTGTTTCACGTTTCCCAGTTGAAGAAGTGCCATGCAGAGATGGCTGATATTCCTCTGAGAGATACAGTGCCCCTAGAAGCAATTCAATTGGATAGTGATCTAACCTACGAGGAGAAACCCGTCAAGATTCTCGAGTTTGCCAGCCGAGTTACACGCAACAAAGTTATCAAGTTTTGCAAAGTTCAGTGGAGTCATCATACCGAGGAGGAAGCTACCTGGGAGCGCGAAGAAGACCTCCGGAAGGACCACCCGCACCTGTTTTCTAGCCAACCCGAATCTCGAGGGCGAGATTCATCTTAAGGGGGGTAGGTTTGTAACATCCCAAATTTTCAATTTGGAATGTTATACATAGATCATTCACTGCATATCATATTTTATTGCATTTCGTTTTGCGATCCTCGAAAATTCTAAGCAACTCAAGGACCCACGGAGAGAGTTGGGGATTTCACCGTTTTCATATTTGAATTTTCTCGAATATTGAAACAGGGATCAATTTGGTTTAACTATTTTTCTCTCCGAAAATATTTCATATTAAAAATATATGAGAGGAGATAATATGACTTCTCCAAAATAAATGGAATAATGGAGGAAAAATATTAAAATCAAATAAATAGTTTATTTGGATTTTTATTGCAATTTTATTTGAATTTAGAAAAAAATATGCATTTTTCAAAATTGCATTAGAGTCCCAAATAAATTTTTACCTTGTCCGGGAGATTTTTAGAGGACGGGGAAAATTTATTTCGGGAATTTTGGAGTCCGTTTAGTATTTCTTTTATTTGTTTTTCTGCGCGGAATTATTTAAAAAAAAAAAACTCCGCCGGACCGAGCTGGGCCGAAGCCCAGCCGGCCCAGCAGGCCGCCGCCGCCTTCCCCCGCACGGGAGTTCGCCCCGCCGCAGCCGGCCGTGTCCGAGGCGGACACGCCTCCCGAGGCCGACCCCCTCCCCAAGCCACCCCGCCCCGGCCCCTTTATATGCCGCCCGCCCCGCCGCCTCGACCCACCCCGCCGCCGCAGCCCACCACCGCCGCCGCAGCAAGCAGCAGCCGCCGCCGCCGCGTCCGCCGCTCGCCGCCGCCGCTGCAGCGCCGCCGCCGCACTCCGCCGCGCCGCGCCGCTGCACCGCACGCGCCCCACACCGCCGCCCCGCGCTGCCGCCGTCGCCTCGCCGGAGCCGCCGCTCGCCGGATCCGACGCTCGGTTTTTTTTCCGGTTAACCGTTCGGTTTTTTTTGGTAAACCCTAGATCTAGATTCGGTTTTTTTTTAAATTCCGGTTTATTCTTTTTAGATCGGTTTTCCGTCGGTTTAGTTATTTAGCGGACGTTCGTCCGTACGTTCGTTTTAACGAACGGTTTTCACCGTTTAACCGCAGACAGCGAACGTTCGTTCGTTAGCCTGTTTGTTAGTTTTTCTTTTTCTCGGATTTTCCGCGATTATTTTCGATCGCGATTTCTGATCCGATTTTCGTTTTAGTATAACTTTTCGCTCGTTTGTCGGAATCAGGCGATTCAAGCGCCTAGATCTTCGTCTCGAAGCCCTCTTTCTGTTTAACCAACTTAAACAAGTTTTTGCTACTGTAAAATTTGACTTTAGTCCAGATTAGTATTCGACGCGTGTTTCTTTCGCAGTTTGAGTTTCGTTGCTCCGTTTGATTTGATTCTTTTTGCAAACCAGAGTTCTTCAGTTGAACTTTCTGGTTAGGTCTTCTCATTTGGGTTTTACCCGTGCATCTTCGCTTGATTGCTTATGTATGCTATTGTTTGTTTGCGATAGAGTACCCGGAGTGCGAAGCGTGCTACTACGAGTCTCTAGGATTTGCAGATCGTCAGCAAGGCAAGTAACACATTGATCATACTTCTTCGTTACCCAGTTTTTATGCATTAGTTTCGACCCTCAAACATTGCATGACTAGGATGTGATTAACTTGTGGGTATTCGGAAGTAGATGATGAGGTAGAACCTATTGCCTTTTTAATATCAAACCCTTGGGAGTTACTTCTACGCTATGCTTATGTTGCCATGCTATGCTCGTAGACGTGGATTGGGTTTGAGTGTATCCATGACAGATGTGAGATATTTTAATGGTTCAACTTAAGGTGGCAACTTTAATACACATCTGGGTGGATTGCTTGTTTGGGCACCTGGGGATATACCAGTGTTGTCCTAGGAGATCCCGGGGATATACCGTGTGATCCTCCTACGGTCCGCCACCCAGGCTCAAAGGGATCATAAGATTATTCATGCTAGAAACTTCCGTGTGCAGCCACAAGCTATTATGGGCTCTTGCATAGTTGAGTATGTTACATGACCTCTTTCAGTGGTAGGCTAGCAGATGTAGGGGAAAGTAGGTGTAACTGTCTACCCAGAGTAAAGAGTAAATGTTTCTGAAAGACTGTGTCTCGGTCATCCGTTTCTCAAACACCATGTAGTGCGAGAAATCCAACGGAGGAGATCGAGTCTTGTGGGGAAAAGTGCACAAACCTCTGCAGAGTGTACAAACTAGTCATGATTAGCCGTGTCCCCGGTTATGGACATTGGATCATCATATTGAATCCCATCACTCTAAATTAATTTGTTAGGATTAATGATTACTTTTAATTGGGATTGAGAGGGGGTTTTACCTTCTCAATGTTCAACAACCACCATGATAGTAAAAAAAAAAATATTCCTTTGTTGTAGGGAAAAATTGGCTTTTCGCAAAACAGTATAACCCTAGAGCTTTTCCACCAGCCAAATATGCATGTAGTATTAGCAATTATTCCGTTCATTGCTCTACTGTGTTATATTGCCAGCATATTCCATGTGCTGACCCGTTTCGGGCTGCAACGTATCATGTTGCAGACTTTTCAGACGGAGAGTAAGGTGTGCTAGGTCGTTGTCGTGCACTCAGCTATGCCGTTGGAGTTGATGGACTCACCTTATCTTCCAAGCCTTCCGCTGTTATCTTATTTAGATGGCCTTAAGCCATATTTATTGTAATCAGTTCTCTTTTGAGACATTCGATGTAATAAGTGTGTGATTGCTACTCTGTTATAAATCCCTCAAGTACTGTGTGTGTCAGCATTACCGATCCAGGGATGACACTTGAACACAGAGATTCGATCCATTCGGGTCGGGTCGCTACAATGCACCAAGGATTCCGCCTCGACAAACAACTAGCACTGAAGACTTTTTGCAACAAACTATCCAACCAACCGTGACTCTGGGGAGTTGAGCTTTTCCCTCAGGATTGGAAATCCATCCCTAGACCATTCTAGACTTCTTGAGTTACCCTAGCTCAAATCCTTAACCATGTGCTTAGTTTACGTAATTGAAAGAGAACCAGTTAAGCTTCAATAACCTTTGCATAGCACTGGGTTCATTATGGAACTAGTGGTCATAGTGAACAAACATATTACCATCTTAAGATAGCACCAAAACTGATGATGCCATAGGGAAGACCGATTTGAGGATATAGGAATAAAGGACAAATGACTTGATGAGGCTATACTAGTGACCTTGAGGAAATATCTGAGACTCTTTGGTGGATTATGAGGCTTTCATGTTGGTAGATGAACTTGGTGGGATAATGTTAATAGAGTAGCATAACTTTCATTACCCTTGAGTAAATTGGATTTAGTAGGACAATTATGATCGCAAACTGAAATTCTTGGAGGTATAATAATTTGACTTAACCAGGGGATATTGATAGGAAATTGGTGATGTTATGATAATGCTTTGGAGGAATGAGTAGAAATTCTCGCTGGACATGAGATTTGGATTGAAATTAGTGATCCTAGTAAGGTGTTGATGATAAGTAAGTCTACATGGTTCGAAGTAATTTAGGTTTAGTCTAATGATCTCGATCTTAGTACCCTATTCCTCGATGGAAGATAAACTAGGAAATTGGATTGCTTGTCAGAGTTGATTTAGGGATCTATATAAACTTGACATTGGAGTTTACTTGATCATGATAATGGAAATTGGTGGACTTACTATAAAGATAGCCCTTTCAAGAATTTGGAAACTATAGGGACTTTAGAAGATCATGTGGAACACCATAGATATTGGATTTGTAGAATTAATGAATCATGTAGTGATTGATGGAATTAATGGGCCGTTGGAGTAGATTCATAGGAAGGAAGCAAGATCTTGGATTGGTATCAAACGTGTTTCCTTAGGATAGAGATACAATACCTTGGACCTTGGATGGATAGGCTGAGCACATGGATTGTGATGTTTAATTCAAGCTTAGCAGGTTGTATGTTCAGCCCATGAATTTTTACATAAGAATAACCATACATATGAGTTTGGGAATAGTTGACATGTATGATTTTGTTTAGATCTCCTCTCGTGAGTCATGAGGATATGAATAGCATGAGTGATGATTGGAGTTGACTTATATGAAATGATGATTTTAGTGGAATAAGGTGATTTTGTTTGAAAAAAATAGATAGAACAATTGGGATCTAAGAAACTGTACTCATGGATGCGATGATAAAGGTTCACTCGCACTGTAGAATCCTTGAAACCCTTAAGCTTTCCGAAGCCACAGCATGGTCGGATTATGACCATGGGCTTTGGCTCTAGGTTGGTAAAACCTCGGCCAACACTCAACTGCGACCACCACCAATCCCGCCTATAAGGAAGGTGAACCCGAAGTGCTAGATTGCAAAAGGATCACAGATTCCTGGATGAGTAACTACCCAGAACCAATGCCGCTTCCAGGAAGTTTGAAACTAGTTGACCCAACAATGGATCCTGAGCGTTCTCTCAGAAGCAAGTGGAATCAAGATGCTGTCATCCAAAAATTATTTCCGAGACATACCCAAGACCACATCCTCTACACAATATGGTTAATGAATATATCGTCAAGCCCTTTTGCATTGGCCTATGAATGCTTCTCTCACATATCCCATGTGCAAGTGTTTATGTGGCACCTGGATAAATACGTTGTGATCCTCATGGTGACATACTCATTTATCTGAGGAGGATGAGGAACACCATAGTCCTATTTTGGATAAGCCCCAAGTGCACAATTTGCCAAATTTCTCAAGTGTAAAGTTTTACCTTGAGGAAGTTGGACTCCTCAGAGTGCTCTCCCTGCAGCAGGAAGTGTTCTTAGCCTAACAAGATCAAGAACCATGACAGTCTAGGAAACCACATTAGAGTTGAAGAAGCATAAGAGATCAACTAGCACTCCAGTATCGGCCACCTCTCCTAGACTATCTCAAGCCGCACCATCAAGTACCACAAGGTCCAGTGGAACAACTACACCGAAGCAGAAGCAACATGGGAGCATCAATATCTCTTAAGTACCTAGCTTAGGAATCTCGGGGATGAGATTGTTGTAGGGGGGGTAGGTTTGTCACACCCTAATTTTTATACCACATCATTTAATTTAGTTAAGCATGAAAATTTGATCCAACAAAAACTTTTATGCTGATTTGGTCTCTGTTTGATTTGGATTTTTGCTTGCTGTTTTCAAGTGCTCTTAAATCAAACAAATTCCCCTACCCTCATACCTCATCTCCTTGATCCAATTTTTTTCCCGATGATCATGCCGTGTGTATAGGTCATAAAATTATTCTCCTACAAAAATAATTTGGCCAAACAGCATTTTCTAAATTATGTTTTCGAAAAACCCCTGAGTTAAGGCTTGAACTACATGTACTTAATTTAGGTTGTGAAAAATATTTCAAAAATTATTTGAATCTTATTAGCTATAGAAATCCCCAAAACCACAAAAATATTATTTTAAAAGTTATTTTGCTATTTTATCTAAAGGCTTTTTCTTAAGGCCGGAAATGGTCTTTAATAGGTTAAAATTATTTTAAGGTTTCCAAAATATTTGAGAAAATTTGGGGAATCTTAGTGGACATATATTGTCCATATATATGAGTTTCAACACATGGTCATGACCAAAATATTGGACAAATCACTCAAAAACCCTTTCTGGATATTCAAGCTTTTGAAATATTTACAAAGTAAATTTTCTCCATAAATTCCAAGAACATTCTATCATGAAAAAATTGCCCTATTTGATGATCTTGTAAAGTTTCATGTCATGGACAACAAGATAGACTCGCAAAACCTCCTGAAAACCCCTTTTGCTCATTTCCAAGTTTGAATAAGTTTGCGCTGCCATGTTTCTCCAAGTGAGCTACAAATTGGTACAGTAGCTCAAATTGCCTCCAAACACATTGCTATTACATCTCAAAGTCATTGGATTCCTCTTGCTACCCCAAGTCATCACCAAACACCTTCTGCTATTTTACCAAAACCACTGTTTTGACCCCTTACATTATTATCCTTGAGCTCAAATTTTTACAAGACCTACTCCTGGTCACCCTCTACCTCCATTAAAAATTTCAAGGCCATAACTCAATTATTGGTGGGTGAAAACCCCGTTCTCCGTATCTGGAAAGCCACTGTTTCTCTCTCTTTCAAGCCCTCCTCCACTCCAGAGGCACCCCAGAGCATCCAAAGGTATATCTCACTTATTTTACAACCCATGGACTCCCTAGACACTAGTGGCCGTGCAAGTCAGGCCATGGCATGCCAATGGCATGCTCTGGAGCACGCTACAGTGCACTCCCGCACTGTAGCTTGCCCATTCTGAGGCACCTTGTCGACCTTGGGCATCGGGACCGTGTCTCCCGAGGTCGCATCGGCGTCCACGACGCGCCACCAAGTCGGTCCCCTCCTTCATCTCTCTCTCTGGCCCCTGCTCACGCGTGCCCGACGCCACCCGAGCTCTGCCATTCCTTGTGCTCGCCAGGGACCCGCCTCGACCTCGCCTCACTCTTCCTCTCTCTTCCAGCACCCTACACCACCCTCACGAATGCCACTGACCTCTCCAGGCCCCTCCCTTGGCTACCAGGGGCATTGCCGCGGGCATCCGTGGGCGCCGTCCACAATGAGTTGCCGCCCGGCTATTTAAGCTCGTCTCGAGCCTCTCTCTCTCTCTCTATAACACTAGCTCTCTATTCCTCCCAATCGACCACCCTCATCACTTGTTCGTCTACAGGAGCGCCCGAGCTCGAGATCGAGCTCGAGCCCTGCCGCCTCGACCATCCGGCGTCCACACGGTATAGGCCACCTCCGCCCCTGTTTTCTCCCGATCAGGAACCGCACGATCACACTGACACTTCCCCTCTCTCTCTCCCGCATCAATTGTAGCCGACAGCGAGCGATTCAACCTCGAGCCGCCACACTGCCTCCTCGTCGCTGATGAACAAGGCCTCCTCGACGACTAACTCCGGCACTCCCTGAATGGCGACTCCACGCTAAGTTAAGCGGTGCCCTCAGCTCGCCTCGCCGTGGCCTGCATCATCGCCCGTGAGCTCGCTGCCCTCACTAACGTAGGGTTGGAGATGACAGGCGAGCCTCGCCTGTCATACTCACCCCCCCTCTCTCTCTCACTGATGGGTGGGTCCCACCAGCCAGAATTGAATCTACCACGCACGCTTACCGGTACGCTACATCAGCTGAAGGTGTATTCTGCCTTTTCGCCTTTGACATGGCGGCCTGCGTGGGCTGGATTCTAGCTGGGAAGGCTCGGCTGTGGCTATTCTGGCCCAGTGGCACACTGTCTTTTTCTTTTTCCATAGATGTTCTAAAATCTATAGGAAATTCATATGAGATCCAATTTGACGATTCATAATCCTAGAGTCTCCTAAAATCATACTTTATTTAATAGGCTATAGTGAACATTTTTACTATGCCTAGTTTACATTGGATCTATTGACTATGTCATTTATTCGCATAAGTCAACTTCAAAAATCCATATGCTATTCATTTCAACTTCAAATCCAGTGAAACAAAATTCTAAATGTTTCTTAAATCATGACTGATTTTATGGGTGCTTTCACTCATTTTTATAGAAAGGCATTCTGTAAACTTCTTGTAGATTCACTATTCCCTTAATTCCACCAAATTGAAATGCTCAAAAATCTTTGTTGATCCAAATCCAGTAGAACCACTTTGGTTATTCTTCATGTAACCATATATGTTCTAGAAAAATGGAATTCTTATTTTTAGAGCACTTTTATTTTCTTCCTTGTTGTGTTGCTTTGTCTCACTTTTATTTTGTCGTTAGTTGACGAAGTAGACGGAGTGCTTGGAGAAGGACCAGAAGATTTAAAGACCTTGAAGGTCAAACCAACCAAGGCAAGCAACCCTTTGACCATGATGAACATTTTTACATCATTATAGCATTTTTCGTTGTTGCACCAAATGCATGATATCTTGGTGGTGGCAACCTTGCTACGCTTGCCTATATTTGCATGTTTTCGTTGATACTTGCATTGTTCATGACTCTATCCTTGCTTGGAGTTGTGTTGGTGGGAAGTAGACAGATGCTTGTAGAAGCTTGGCTACGCTAACAGTGGCAGGGTTATGCATGGAAAGGAACAAGTGTGGTTTAACAAAGACTTCGGAAAACCCCATCCGGTGAGACTAATGCCCTTGGGAGATGATGATGAGCTAGGTCACTACTTGGTGAAGAAGTGGTGTACCGAGGCAAGTGGAGTGTGTTGTTTTTGGAAATGGATTAGATTTAAGATTTGTCGACCGTCCCAACCAAACATGCACAACCACATTACCTTGGTATGGGACAGGGCATTATTGATTACCTAGTTTGTGCTAGCATGGAGCCTGCAATACTAGTGGTGGGAGTGGCGTGATTACTCTCGAGACGGGGTCGTGCTTGGATAGGCGGCCATAACTATTTTTATAGGGCAGTGGGCACACGTAGGTACCCCCGTGCATGGGTTATGTGATGAGTCTAGGAGCATGGCTCCGCGGATAGAGTTAAATTTGTGAGAATGAAGGGCACGGGGGCTATTACCAATCGAGTGGTCTATATGTTAGTCATGTCTAGGGAAAGGTAGTGATCGGGTGCTTACCCCGGGTACTTGAGGTAGCGCGGGTCGTGGATGACACGAAAGTTCCCCGGATATTGTGGGTAAAGTGTGCAACCTCTACAAATTGTAAAACTATTCGAATAGTCGTGTCCACGGTCAAGGACAGTTGGGTGGTGCTACTTAAACTATGCCCGAATTTTAAAAAGTTTGGGTTGAGGATATTTTGATGAGATTCGCGAGGATGTCACGATGAGCTTGATATTGAGTTGTTCATGACTCTTTCTCGATGTAGATGTCTGTAACCTCTTAGCACTTATTGTAGACGCATTCATGATTTTTGAGCAATACTGATCATCGCTGCATAAGAAAAACTAGCTTTTCGCATAACTTAGTAATAGAGCCTTGCATAATTATTTTGTTATCAATCATGGGTTGCTGGCGAGTACATTCAAAAGTACTCATTGGCTTGTCCCTGTCTATTAAATTGGCCAGGCATGGAAGAGCAGGAATTTGAAGAAGAGTTCATTGGTGAGGAGCATGCGAACTAGGATGCTCTCCCAGTCAGAATGCTTATTGGGTTAAGGCAGATGGCATGGGTCTAAGTTATCGACAAAGATTTCCCCTGCGATGTTTTATTTGGGGTTTAGCCCTTGAGGCTTTATCTATGTAAGACTGGACCATAATGGTCCTATTTGTGTAAGACGCTATGTAATGGATCTGAACTCTTGATATTCAGTTCATTGTGTATAGTGACCATTTATCCTTGGCGCCATTGTGCGTGCACAATTGGTGACTTTAACTGTATAAGTTGGGGTCCCCACATGGTGGCTCCAAAGTGCTGAAAACTCCACCAGAAACTCTATTCCTGTTCCCTTTGCATGCGCCATCCTATCCATGCTTGATCATGCACCAATGTTCATCGTTCTTGTCCATGCTGGGCCCTTCATTTATAAGCAAAAAAATGTATCCAATTTAGGCATCATCATATTCTCATGAACATTAGAATCATTACCAAGAAACAAAAGTACCTAGTAATTTAATTGGCATGCGTGAGCTCTAGTAATTGGTCCAATATATGTAGCAGAAGGGGCTATGGGTGTAACTTTGTTAGTGATGTCCTCATGATCCTCCCCTTCTTGAATTAAAGTCGTCCTCGATGGAAGCTCCTCTTACTCACCCAAATAAGGCTTCAAATCTACAATGTTAAAAGTGGTACTAACCCCAAAATCTACAAGCAGCTCAAGTTTGTATGCATTATAATTTATTTTCTCTAACACCTTGAAAGGACTATCAACACATAGCATAAGCTTTGACTTGTGCAAATCAGGAAACCTATCTTTGCGTAAATGTAACCAAACAAGATCTCCATGTGCAAGGCCAACATGTTTTCTACCATTAACTCTAGCAAGTTTGTATTTAGCATTCATGCACTCAATGTTTTCTTTTGTTAACTCATGCATTTTGAAGATCTATTCAGCATGTTGTTTAGCATCAAAATTAACCCTCTCCAAAGATGGAAGAGACAACAAAATGGGTGCACGAGGTACGAAACCATACACAATCTCAAAAGGGCACATCTTAGTAGTAGAATGCTGCAGACCACTACAAGAAATATGTCAACTTGTGACCTTCTCTTAGTGACCATAGATGAATTGGTCAAATCTATGATCATTTAGAAGTGATTGGTTGTAGGCTATCTGAGAGGGTCCAAACCCTAAACTATAATGACCATTTTGGTCAGAAAGGTCATAATATCCTTACACAAAATGGTCGTAAATTTGTGAACATGATTTACAATGTTATTTCTTGTCGATCATGGCCAATTTACATCATTTTAACACGTAATAGCAATATATTTTCAGTTATAAAGTGGTGACTGGACAAACACCTAAGCAATTTATCGTACGTGTCATGTGACGTGGCATTTTGATTATGAAATCTTTATTTATTACTTTAGGACGGGGCTATTATCACTAGGTCACTTACACTTGGGACCCATGTTGATTATCCTTAGCAGGAAATTAACTCTGAATTAATTGTGTGGTGGGGCCCAACTGTCATAGGCTCAAAACTAATCTAAATGGGTAATTAGCACGAAATGACGTGGTTAGCCCATGACAAAACGCTAGTGACCTTCGGTCACAGTGGATGCTCATCGAAATATCTGCTCTAGCGTCCATTTGACGTGCGGATGGGTTTTTAGGGAGCTAGTGCTCGCCTGCTTCTCTGGGTGGTAGTTTTGGTCGTGGGGGTCGCCATAAACAGGGCTGGCGATGAGGTTTTTTGATGGCCATGGCACTGGTGCGATGGCGACGATGCTACATGCGCTAGCAGGAGAGGTCAGGAGCGCTACATTCTCCTGGGATGTCTAGGAGCTCGGTTGCATCCTTGGTTTGGTCAAGTGAGGGCGATAGCAGCGTCGAACTATGAAGTGGCGGTAATGAACTCCGGCCATGATGGGAAACATGGCTAGAGGACATGTTCAACGAGGGAACCAGGGGGGAAATGGAGAGCAGGTCACAGCAGTTCCGCACGAACGATTATTAGCCTTGGGGCAGCCTGGAGCAGCCAAATTGATTTCGACCATGGCCATCTCGACCTTCCGATTGGTGCAGGCGAGGCAGCACCCCAGCCAGCTCTGGTGTCAGCGCAGGTCAGGTGAGCGTGTCAGGGCCCCACAATCCCTCCATGGTGGCCGACGACCTTCATCGTGCTGCTGTTCATCGGCAACTGCAGGAGCCAATCAAAGCTTTCCTCCGCATTGGTTGAGAGGAAGAAGAAGACCAAGAGGAGAGAGAAATAAGGTGGGGCCCGTGTGTAAGTGCTTATAACTGATGCCCGGGGCCATCGGTTAGTTCAAGAGTAAGCGTACTTCTGAAAGTATGCCTTCCGATCTAAAAAGCATACAAACCCGTGGCTTCCAAGTAGATTACACTACATGTTGACTGAAGGCGTATTCTACGAAAGGCGTTTTCACTCTCATAACGCGATGAAATGGCTATGTTCCGCATGTTCACTGGTTAAGAATAGAAATGGAGACGTTTTTATTTGTTTTTTGCCTAACGAATAAACGGCCTTAACTTTGTAACGGTAAATCAGATTGAGGTGATTCAAAATCCCAAATTCATCATTTGTCAAGCCCGATGCAATAATAGTGGTCTCATGTCGATTTAATTATCTATTTTGGCATCCACAACTCATTTGGAAAATGACATTGTTCTAAGGTGATGATTCCTTCCGGTAGAATCTTGCAAAACTTTTGGAGTATCTTTGATTAAATAGATACTTATATACCTAGAAATTATTTTAAAAAAATAAAGAGAAAACTATCATGCAGCTGTAGTTCAAATTTGACCTACTTCCAACTGAATCAGCAGAAATTTGTCTTTTTTCATGAGACATGGATGAAAAGCTTTTGATAGACAACCATTTGGTCAACTGTACATTAAATATGGCCTAATATTTTAGAAAAGTGATGCGGTCCAATTTTGCAACAAATATTTGTTAGGTTCTACAGACAAAAAAACTCATTTTGGTCACTCAAAAATAGAAAACAAAATTTGACCGGCTTCCTCCCGAATTGGTGGAAATTTGTCTTTTTCTTGAGAGGTGGATGAAAAGCTTTTGACCCCCAACCATTTGGTCAATTGTACATTAAATATCTCCTAATATTTTTATAAAATTAATTTGGTCCAATTTTGCAACAAATATTTGGTAGGTTCTTCACAAAAAAGCTCATTTTGGGCACTCAAAAAATGGAAAATGAAATTGTCGTGCAAAGAAAATGAAAACTTCCTTAGGCAACATTGTTTGTCATTCCAAGATGCAAACTTGTGCAAAATATGATATCATTTGAACAAACTATAACATGAATGTTGCCATAACATTGGCCATTTGCCTTGAAAGCCATGGATCTTCATACATGATAGCTCGTCTCTGAGAACAGTTTTTTAAGACATTTGTCGTAGTCCAAGTTTGTCATTTTTTCCTAGAAACTAGGTCACATATAATGACACAATGCGAAGGTTCACAATTTTTTTATATTTTTTTGAATTTCTTATGCCCGTTTCAAAATGCGATCAAAAGGCGGGCATGACCGTTCGTAGCTAGGGGTTGAATTTCACAAAACTTTGGGAGTATCTCTGATTAAATAGATACTTATGTACCTAGAAATTATTTTTGGAAAACAAAAAGAGCGAATTATGAGGCAGCTATAGTTTAAAATTAACCCGCTTCCTCCTAAATCGGTGGAATTTTTTTCACGAGAGGTGGATCAAAAGCTTTTTACACCCAACCATTTGGTTAATTGTACATTAAATATGGCCTGGTATTTTAGAAAATTGATTTGGTCCAATTTTGCAACAAATATTTGGTAGGTTCTTCACAAAAAAACTCATTTTGTGCACTAAATGGAAAATGAAATTTTTGTGCAAAGAAAATGAAACCTTCCTGAGGAAATATTGTTTGTCATTCCAAGATTTAAAATTGTGCAAAATAAGATATCATTTGAACAAACTATAAGACGAATGTTGCCATCACATTGGACATTAGCCTTAAAAGCCATGGATCTTCATACATGATAGCTCATTTATGATAACACTTTTTTAAGACATTTGATGTAGTCCAAGTTTGTTATTTCTCCTGGAAACTAGGTCACATATAATGACACAATGCGAAGGTTTTCATTTTTTAATTTCTTATGCCCGTTTCAAAATGCGGTCAAAACAACGGGCATGATCGTTCGTAGCTAGGGGTAGAATCTTGCAAAACTTTGGGAGTATCTCTGATTAAATAGATAATTATGTACATAGAAATCATTTTTGGAAAAATAAAGAGCAAACAACGAGGGAGCTACAGTTTAAATTTGACCGGCTTCCTCCTGAATTAGGGGAAATTTGTCTTTTTCACGAGAGGTGGATCAAAAGCTTTTGACACCCAACCATTTGGTCAACTGTACATTAAATATGGCCCAATATTTTAGAAATTTGATTTGGTCCAATTTTCCAACAAATATTTGGTAGGTTCCAACAAATGGAAATTGAAATTTTCCTGCAAAGAAAATGAAAACTCCCTTCGGCAACAATGTTTGTCATTCCAAGATGCAACCTTGTGCAAAATATGATATCATTTGAACAAACTATAACATGAATGTCGCCATAACATTGGCTATATGCCTTGAAAGCCAAGGACTTCATACATCATAGCTCGTTTCTGAGAACACTTTTTGAAGACATTTGTCATCGTCCAAGTTTGTTATTTTTCCTAGAAACTAGGTCACATATAATGACACAATGTGAACGTTTTCAATTTTTTTGATTTTCTTAATTTCTTATGCCTGTTTAAAAATGCGGTCAAAACGGCGGGCATGACCGTTCATAGCTAGGGGTAGAATCCTGCACAACTTTTGCGGTATCTCTGATTAAATAGATACTTATGTAAATAGAAATTATTTTTGGAAAAAATAAAGAGCAAACTATGCGGCAGCTATAGTTTAAATTTGACTGGCTTCCTCCTGAATCGGTGGAAATTTGTCTTTTTCACTAGTGGTGGATCCAAAGCTTTTGACACCCAACGATTTGGTCAATTGTACATTAAATATGGCCTAATATTCTTATAAAATTTATTTGGTCCAATTTTCAACAAATATTTGGTAGGTTCTTCACAAAAAAAAATCTCATTTTGGGCACGAAAAATGGAAAATGAAATTTTCCTGCAAAGAAAATGAAAAATTCCTTAGGCAACATTGTTTGTTATTCCAAGATGCAAACTTGTGCAAAACATAATATCATTTGAACAAACCATAACATGAATGTTGCCATAACATTGGCCATTTGCCTTGAATGATGGAAATATACCCTGGAGGCAATAATAAAATGGTTATTATTATATTTCCTTAATCATGATTAAGGTTTATTATTCATGCTAGAATTGTATTGACCGGAAACTTAAATACATGTGTGGATACATAAACAAATACCGTGTCCCTAGTGAGCCTCTACTAGACTAGCTCATTGATCAAACATGGTTAAGGTTTCCTAACCATAGACATGAGTTGTCATTTGATAACGGGATCACATCATTAGGAGAATGATGTGATGGACAAGACCCATCCGTTAGCTTAGCATATGATCGTTTAGTTTATTGCTATTGCTTTCTTGATGTCAAATACATATTCCTTCGACTATGAGATCATGCAACTCCCGGATACCGGAGGAATACCTTGTGTGCTATCAAACATCACAACGTAACTAGGTGATCATAAAGATGCTCTACAGGTATCTCCGAAGGTGTCTGTTGAGTTGGCATGGATCGAGATTAGGATTTGTCACTCCATGTATCGGAGAGGT
Source organism: Thinopyrum elongatum (assembly GCA_011799875.1). Classification (NCBI taxonomy): domain Eukaryota; kingdom Viridiplantae; phylum Streptophyta; class Magnoliopsida; order Poales; family Poaceae; genus Thinopyrum; species Thinopyrum elongatum. Next base: position 195,947,864 of record CM022297.1, on the reverse strand, counting down.
ATCTCTGGGCCCTCTCGGTAATACACATCATAAGAAGCCTTGCAAGCAAAGTGACTAAGGAGTTAGTTACAAGATGATGTCTTACGGAACGAGTAAAGAGACTTGCTGGTAACGATATTGAACTAGGTATGAAGATACCGACGATCGAATCTCGGCCAAGTAACATACCGACAGACAAAGGGAATTACGTATGTTGTCATAAGGTTCGACCAATAAAGATCTTCGTAGAATATGTAGGAACCAATATGGGCATCCAGGTTCTGCTATTGGTTATTGACCGGAGAGGTGTCTCGGTCATGTCTACACAGTTCTCGAACCCGTAGGGTCCGCACTCTTAACGTTCATTGACAATATAGTGTTATATGAGTTATATGATTTGGTGACCGAATGTTGTTTGGAGTCCCAGATGAGATCATGGACATGACGAGGAGCTCCGGAATGGTCCAGAGGTAAAGATTGATATATAGGACAATACTATTTGGACACCGGAAGAGTTTCGGAGTGCACCAGATAGTCATCGGATCACTGGAAGGGGTTCCGAACACCCCCGGGAGGTCTATGGGCCTAATGGGCCAAGGGGAGGGACACACCAGCCCACAAGGGGGCTGGCGCGCCCCTCTCCTTGGCCGTCGGCCCTAGGGGAAGGAAAGGGGGAGGGTTGGCCCCTCCTGCCTTTCCCTCCTCATGAGAGAAAGGAAAGGGGGGGCGCCACCTCCCCTGCCTTCCTCCCGCGCACAAACAAGGAAGGGGGGCACGACTTGGGGCAGGAGCCCAAGTGGGATTTGGCCCCACTTGGGGCGCCTCCTGGCTGCCTCCCCTCTCTTAGCCATGTGCGGTGCTCCTCTCCACAGTTTCGTCCCTCGGTCATATTTTCGCAGTGCTTAGGCGAAGCCCTGCGGAGATAGCATCACCACCAACGTCACCACACCGTCGTGCTGCCAGAACTCATCCACTACTTTGCCGTCTTGCTAGATCAAGAAGGCAAGGACGTCACCGAGCTGAACGTGTGTTGAACGTGGAGGTGATTTATGTTCGGTACTCGATCGATTGGATCGTGAAGAAGTTCGACTACATCAACCGCATTACTAAACGCTTTCGCTTATGGTCTACGAGGGTACGTAGACACACTCTCCCCCCTCATTGCTATGCATCTCCATGGATAGATCTTGCGTGTGCGTAGATTTTTTTTTGTTTTCATGCAATGTTTCCCAACATTGAAAGCCACGGATCTTCATACATGATAGCTCGTTTCTGAGAACAGTTTTTTGAGACATTTTCCATAGTCCAAGTTTGTCATTTTTCCTGGAAACTAGGTCACATATAATGACACAATGTGAAGGTTTTAAATTTTTTGATTTTTTTTAATTTCTTATGCCCGTTTCAAAATGTGGTCAAAACGGCAGGCATGATCGTTCGTATCTAGGGTTTGAATTTCGCAAAACTTTTGGAGTATCTCTGATTAAATAGATACTTATGTACCTACAAATTATTTTGGAAAAAATAAAGAGCAAACTATGAGGCACCTATAGTTCAAATTTGACCCACTTCCTACCGAATTGGTGGAAATTTGTCTTTTTTATGACAGGTGGATCGAAAGATTTGACATAGATTAATTGGTTAATTGTACGTAAAATATGGTCTAATTATTTTTTAAATATAGTGGTGCATTTGGCTATGAATATTTGGTAGGTTCTTCACAAAAAACCAGTTTTGGTCACTCAGAAAATGGAAAAATTATTTTTTGTGCAAAGAAAATGAAAACCCCCTTTGGAAACATTGTTCACCATTCCAAGATGCACCCTTGTGCACAATATGAGATAATTTAAACAATCTATGTCATGAATGTTGCCATAACATTGGTCATTTGGCTTGAAAGCCAGGAATCTTCATACTAGGTAGCTCATTTATGAGAACACTTTTCTAAAATATTTGCCGTATTCCAAGTTTGTTATTTTTGTTGAAAACTAAGACACATATAATGACACAATGTGAAGGTTTCCCATTTTTTAAATGTTTTTGAATTTCTTATGCCGATTGCAAAATGCGGTCAAAATGCCTGGCATGACCATTCGTAGCTAGGGTCTTAATAATGCAAAAATCTTGGTGTATGTATGATGAAATAGCTTCTTTTGTGCCTAAAATGATTTTTGAAAAAAATAAAGAGCACACTATGAAGCACCTATAGTTCAAATTTGATTCGCTTCTTGCCTAATCGGCGAAAATTTGTTTAAATGACCAAAAATAGCCAGAAGGATCGGAAATGCATACAAATTGGTGATCATCCATAACATGTGGTCTAAATTAAGTGAAATTTTTACTGATGCCATTTTGCAAAATAGTTTTGGTAGCTGCTTCACAAAACCCCCTGTTTTCGCACTAAGAAATAATTCTAAATAGCTCATGTTCCGAACCAATCAGGAGCCAGCCCATGGATCACCCCACTATAGTCGATCTGAGCCTTCCACACCCTATGGATCCAGCGTCTCTCACTCACCTCTCCTAAACGCACACGCACGGCACACCCTACTCCCTCAGTCCCTCGATCCCCTTCCTTCCCGAGAAAGTACGCGCTGCCGCCTCCCTCTCCCTGATCCAGATCGATGAAATCAGCTCTCTCACCTCGCCGGCAATTCCCTCCGCCGTTGCCGCTCTTCCCCCAGCCCCAGCCATCCTCCCTTCCACCACCCCCTCCTGTTTGAGTCACCCCCCTTTGTTCTCTCGCAGCAGATCAAGCACGCCGCCCAACCTCTCCGGTGACAGATGCACCGCCGCCTAGCAGCCACGGCGTTGCGGCCGGACGGCTTGCCTACGTGCACATGCTTTGATGCATGCCCCTCTCAAGCTGGCCGGACCACAGTGCTGCTTGACCTAGGGTTTGTGGTGGCTTTGCCCAACATCAGCCACGGCTCCCCGGCAAGCAGGATGGCGGAGGTGTCGACCAAATCCTCGGACGGCTTTTGTCCACCTCGCGCTACAGGGAGGGGTCGGTCATCTCCTCGAAGGAGGGGACAGCCATGTTTGTCGTCCACCTCTGCTTCACCAGCCTCCTCCGCTGGCATCTTCGCTAAGGCGTTCGACACCAGGCAGGCCATGGACTCACGGGACCTCAAGGACGTGCTGCTCCAGCTGCTCCTGCCCCGGCATGCCTAACTTTGCTCCTGGTCAGGTGTTGTAGGTAAAACTACTGCTGTAGGTTGGGTGCATAGAAGCTTGACCTAGTGATCTTCTTAGTACCATAGTTGTTGTAGGCTGGGTGTAGCTGCAATTGCAATGAAAGTTTTGTTGTTGGGTGATTCTACCTGCTCACTTAGTTCTGCTGCAACAGGTTATCATAGCTTGTGCATGCCTGCTCAATGAATCTTACAAGTTCAAATTACTGCATTATGCATTGCTCATATAATAAGGAATCGTATAGCTCATACATTACATGGACAAGTTATCAGCATACAATTTGCTCCTTATGTTTGTTCGTGGTTGTATGTTTTACTAATATGCTCGGAAGCAATCCTTATACTTGTAGGGTACATTTTTTTGAGCTTGCTGCAAGTTCTATGATATGTGAGTTCCTTCTGTTGTTCCAAGCATTGACACAATATGTCGTGTGTAGGGAGCTCCACATCTAAGTCAAGGCCGTCCTCCGCAGCAAGGATCTGGGCCAGGGGAGCAAGCTGCACCGCTGGTTCCTTCGAGGATGTGTGCTTCTGGTCGAATCTTGTGGAGGAGCAGGGCGAATCGGGCATCGTCTTGCTTGTGCTGCTGTTGTAAAAACAGAGCACCACTCTTACTTGATGTGCATGTATTAATACGACAAAATGATTGAGCTCAGCATATGAGCTCTCGTGTATTTACCATGCGTTGTTTTAGGTTCAGCTTCTTATGTGTCATGGAATTGTCCTTGCGTTGCATAGTATGCTCCGAATTATACATGTTGTTGGCGATGAGCTATCCCTGTTTTGCTCTCTACTATGCACTGCTAATTTATGTGGTTGTCTCTGTGTGCATCTCACTTGTAGTTAGTTGTACATGATGACCATCATAGTGTACATCTGGAATTTTTTTGACCTGCTCTCCTTTTCTGGTTACAAGGGGTAGTTATTGGTATCGATTCTAGAATAATCTGTCTAGTGATATGTTTACTGATTCTTTAAGAACCGCAAAGTCACATGGTCAATAGATTGCTATATCCTTCTAATACAGTTTGCACCCTTATAGCCATTGTTGATGTGCTCACACCTTCATTTAAATAAGTTGTGGTACTGTTTAAATAAGTTGTCGTTGGCTAACAGGTTGCATTGGAAATATACTATTCTTCCTTGCATAATGTTCTTGTTGCTGATAATTGGACCTATCGATAGCAAGTTATTCTTCTAGTGGTTACTTATGCTTATTGTGTCTCACGCTGAAAAAGAAAATGCACAATGAGCTTGTTTGACTTTTTTGATGCTTATGTATACTTGATCAGGGCAGTCCTATTTCCTGTGATCTTTCCTATCATTTGGTAGTGTGATGCTTCAAGATGACAAATTTTAAAACCCAAACTATTGTAAATAAGCTTTGTGCATCTTGAGGATTAATTGTTCATGATAGCCGAATAGTGTAGTTGAACATCACTGTTGCTAAATGCTATTGCTTGATATAATATAAGTAGCACACAACAATTGTATAGTTGTTTGCATATTTGTTTTATATTTTTTATAAGTGATGATAGTTTGTACAAGATGTTCGCATGTTAATTTTTTTTGACTAAAATCAGTTATGCCCTTGACTTAGCTTGACCCAAAACAGCAGCATCCTTGATGCATACTGACCCTCACCTCTCTCTTTCTCTCGCAGACCCGAAGGAGATTGATATGTCTCCAACGTATCTATAATTTTTTATTGTTCCATGCTGTTAAATTATCATTCTTGGATGTTTTACAATCATTTTGTAGCAACTTTATATCATTTTTTGGGACTAACCTATTGACATAGTGCCCAGTGTCTGTTGCTGTTTTTTTGCTTGTTTTTTACTTCGCAGAATATCAGTACCAAATAGAGTCCAAATGCAGCGAAACTTTTTATAGATTTTTTTTCGGACCAGAAGACACCTTGGGGGCAAAGAAAGCACCTGGGAGGAGGCCCGTGGGGCCCATGATACACCAGGGCGCGCCAGAGGCCCCTGGCGCGCCCTGATGTATCGTGGGGCCCATGAAGGTCTCCTGCATCCCCTCTTCGCCCTATAAATTCCCAAATATTCCAGAAACTCTAGGGGAGCAGACGAAACACAATTCCAGCCGCCGCAAGTTCCAGAAGCATGAGATCCAATCTAACACCATCACGGAGTGGTTCATCATCCTCATTGGTGCCTCTCCGATGATGCGTGAGTAGTCCACCATAGACCTAAGGGTCCGTAGGCAGTAGCTAGATGGCTTCTTGTCTCTTTTTGATTCTCAATACAATGGTCTCTTGGAGATCTATTTGATGTAAACCCTTTTGCGGTGTGTTTGTTGGGATCCGACGAACTTTGAGTTTATGATCAGATCTATATCCATGAATATTATTTGAGTTTTCTTTCATCTCTTATATGCATGATTATTTATAGCCTCGTATTTCTTCTTCGAATCTTTGGTTTAGTTAGGCCAACTAGATCAATTTTTCTTGCCATGGGAAGAGTTGCATTGTGATGGGTTCGATCTTACGGTGTCCTAACCCAGTGACAGAAGGGGTAGTGAGGCACGTATGTATCTTTGCTATGAAGTATAACAAGATGGGATCTACTCCTACATGAATAGATCTTGTCTACATCATGTCATCGTTCTTATTGCATTACTCCGTTTCTCCATGAACTTAATACACTAGATGCATGCTGGATAGTGGTCGATGTGTGGAGTAATAGTAGTAGATGCAGGCAAGAGTCGGTCTACCTTATCTTGGACGTGATGCCTATATATTGGTCATTGCCTTGGATATTGTCATAATTATTCGATCTTCTATCAATTGCCCAAAAGTATTTTGTTTACCCACCGTATGCTATTTTCTCGAGAGAAGCCACTAGTGAAATCTATGGCCCCGGGTCTACCTTTTATCATATTGCTTTCCGATCTATTTTTCATCGCATTTGTTTTCAGATCTATTATTACAAAAACCCAAATATACTTTGCTGCACTTTTTATTTGCATCTTTTATTTCGCGTTTTATTCAGATCTATTTATCCAAACATATACAAACCAATCTATCTTTTTACCGAGGAGGGATTGACAACCCCTCTTACATGTTGGGTTGTGAGGATTTTTTCTTTGTGTGTAGTTACCGTTATACATAGTGTTGCTTGGTTCTCCTACTGGATTGCCACCTTGGTTTCATAACTGAGGGAAATACCTACCGTAGTTGTACTGCATCATCCCTTCCTCTTTGGGGAAATAACGACACAGTTTCAAGCCGCATCAAAAGGAATTTCTGGCGTCGTTGCCGGGGAGACATCATTAACATCTATCAGGTTCCTAATCACAAATCTCATCTCCTTGCAATTTACATTATTTGCCATTTGCCTCTCGTTTTCATCTCCCCCACTTCACAAAAAATTGCCGTTTCATTTGCCTTCTCTTTTTCGTTCGCCTTTTTCTCATCAGATCTATCTTTTTTGTCTGCAATCTTGTTTGCGTAGTCACGGTGTCTGAAGAAAACACCAAGTTGTGTGATTTTTCCAATAACAACAACAATGATTTTATTAGTACTTCGATTGCTCCTCCTGCCACTAGTGAGGAATCTTGTGATATTAATGCCGCTTTGTTGAATCTTGTTATGAAAGATCAATTTTTTGGTACTCATAATGAGGATGCCGCGTCCCATCTAAACACATTCGTAGAATTGTATGATATGTAAAAGAAAAAATATGTGTACAATGATATTGTGAAGTTGAAATTATTTCCTCTCTCCTTGCGGGATCGTGCAAAATTTTGGTTTTCTTCTTTGCCTCGCAATAGTATCGATTCTTGGGATAAGTGCAAAGATGCTTTTATTACTAAGTATTTTCCGACCACAAAAATTATTTCCCTTAGAACTCAAATCATGAATTTTAAGCAACTTGAGCATGAACATGTTGCACAATCTTGGGAAAGAATGAAGTTGATGCTAAGAAATTGTCCTACTCATGGTTTAAATCTTTGGATGATCATACAAAAAATATATGCGGGATTGAATTTTGTTTCTAGAAATCTTTTAGATTCCGTCGCGGGTGGTCCTTTTGTATAAATTACTTTGGGTGAAGCTACTAAATTGCTAGATAATATCATGGCAAATTATTCACAATGGCATACCGAAAAAGCACCTACTAGTAAAAATAATAATTCGGTTGATGAAATTATTACTTTGAGTGAAAAAGTTGATGCTCTTATGAATTTGGTTGCTAGTAAAAGTGCTCCTATTGATCTTAATGATGTTCCTTTGTCTACTTTGATTGAGCAAAATATTGATCCAGTAGATGTGAATTTTGTCTCATGATACAATTTTAATAACAATGCTTATAGTGGTAATTTTAATCCTAGGCCTTTTCCTGGAAATTCCTCTAATAATTATGGTAATTCTTCTTACAATAATAGGAACCCCTCTGATCTTGAGAGTAATATTAAAGAATTTATCAATGCTCAAAAAGTTTTCAATACTACAATAGAAGTAAAATTGAATAAGATTGATGATATGTCTAGAAGCATTGATAGAATTTCTTATGATGTACAAAATCTCAAGATTAATTTTTTTCCACCCAAGGTTGATATTAATGAATCTATTAAATCTTTATATGTTTCTATGGATGAAAGTAAGAAAATAACCGATATGCTTAGAGCTAAAAGAGAATTTTTAGAAAGAGCGTTTTCTAGTGATTGCTTTCATAAAAATGATGAAGATCTTAAAGTAATTGGTGTTTCTTCTATTGATTCCTTGTTTAGTAAAATTAAAATTGATGATAAAGGGATTGAAGAAGAGTCAACTTTAGCTAGAGGGCGTCCCAATAATTCGGAGGGTGAAAATCTTGATGAAAAAATTGATAAAAGTGGGTTTGGAGAGGTCAAAACTTTAACTAGTGATGTGCCCACTCTTTTGGATTACAAAGACTTTAAATATGATAATTGCTCTTTATTGAATGTATTTCTTTGTTGCAATCCATGATAAATTCACCCCATGCTTATGAACAAAATAAAGCTTTTACTAAACATATCGTAGATGCCATGATGAAAGCTTTAGAAGAAAAATTGGAGTTAGAGATTTCAATTCCTAGAAAATTACATGATGAATGGGAACCTACCATTAAACTTAATATTAAAAATTATGAGTGCTTTGCTTTATGTGATTTGGGTGCTAGTGTTTCCACAATTCCGAAATCTTTATGTGATGTGCTTGGTCTTACCGATATTGAAGAATGTTCTCTTAATTTGCACTTGGCAGATTCTACTATTAAAAAGCCTTTGGGAATAATTAATGATGTTCTTATTCTTGCAAATAGGAACAATGTGCCCATAGATTTTATTGTTCTTGATATTGATTGCAATCCGTCTTGTCCAATTATACTTGGTAGACCATTTGTACGAACTATTGGTGCCATGATTGATATGAAAGAAGGCAATATTAAATTTCAATTTCCACTAAGAAAGGCGATGGAACACTTCCCTAGAACAAGTATTAATCCACCATATGAATCAATCATGAGGGCATCCTATGGATCAAAAGCCAAAGAAGACAATAATTGAATCTATGAATTATGCCTAGCTAGGGGCATAAAATGATAGCGCTTGTTGGGAGGCAACCGAATGAATAAAATTTATTTTTGCCTTTTTCTTTCTGTCTTTGAGTGTTTGCACAATTATGCCTCTGATATGATTGTGTTTTTTATGTTTTAATTAGCATTTGTGCCAAGTAAAGACTTTGGGATAGCTTTGGTGATAGTTGATTTGATCTTGTTGAAAAACATAAACTTTTGCGTCCAGTAATAGAATTGTTTAAATTCATACAAGTGACAAAAATTCTGAATGTTTTACACAAGATTGATATACATATTGCCTCTGTTGTCCTAATTTTTCAGAATTTTTGGAGTTATGGAAGTATAAGAACTATTCGCATCTTTACAGACTGTTCTGTTTTTGACACATTCTGTTTCCTTTGCATTGTGTGCTTATTTTCATGAATTTATGGATTGTATCGGGGGGTATAAGACATGGTAAAGTTAGAATACATTAGATATAATTCAATAACAAAAGTTGAATGGTTTTGCAATAGTACTTAAAGTAAAGATTGGTTTTCTTATACTAACGGATCTCATGATGGTTTTGTTAAGTTATATGTGATTGAAGTTTTCAAGTTTTGCGTGAGTTCACGATGGATGAAGGAATAAGGAGTGTGAAGAGCCAAAGCTTGGGGATGCCCCATGGCACCCCAAGTTAATATTCAAGGAGAACCAAGCAACTAAGCTTGGGGATGCCCCAGAAGGCATCCCCTCTTTCTTCTAACGACCATCGATATTTTACTTGGAGCTATATTTTTATTCGTCACATATCATGAGTTTTGCTTGGAGCATCTTGTATTATATGAGTCTTTGCTTGTTTTGCTTTTTATTTTGTCACAAGTATCCTTGCTGGACACACCTATTTGAGAGAGCCAAAATTATGCTATGATTTGTTAGAATTGCTCTAGTGCTTCACTTATAACTTTTTGAGCATGGTGTGCTTTATTATTTTTGAAGAAATACTCTCATGCTTGAATTAGATTAATCTGAGAGTTACTAATTTTTTTGAAGAAATTCTCTCATGCTTCACTTATATTATTTTGAGAGATGTAAATTTTTATGCTCATGTTCTTCACTTAAATTTATTTGAGCTTGTGTAAAGCAATTGCAATATATGAAATTAGTACCAAAGTGATAGATATTCAAGAGGGATATAATGAAAACTTTCATGAAGATCATTGGACAAAATAAACTTGATTCTTTGTAATAGTTTTGAGATATGATGATAGTAATATATGAGTCATGTTGGTGAGTAATTATGCTTTAGTAAAAATATTGGTGTTAAGGTTTGTGATTCCCTATGCAAGCACGAAAGTCAATAGTTATGCAATGAAATTATATCCTACTTGTGGTGCATTATTCGGTATTAGTTATGCTCAATGCTCGCTTATGTGAAGTTTTGTTTCTTGGTTGGTTGCTTCTCAATCTTTTTGCTAGCCTCCACTTGTACTAAGTAGAAATACTACTTGTGCATCCAAAATCTTTAAACCCAATTTTGCCATATGAGTCCACCATACCTACCTATATGCGGTTTTTCCGTGCCGTTCTAAGAAAATTTGTATGTGCCAACTCTAATTTTTTTCAAAATGTATTTCCTTTTTGTGTGCCCGTACCGCTCATGAAGCGGCAGGGGGTGGCCAATATTTTCCATGCTAGATGTGTTATTCTCAAGATGAGTGTTTATTCACTTATCATTGCACGAGAGTATGGCAGCAATAGGGATGCCCAGTCCCGAAATGAAAAAGAAGTTTACTTTATGTTGTCAAATAATAAATTCCTTGGAAAGTGTTGGTATGGACGGTACCCGTGGATACGGCTAGCCGTGGAGTGTGAAAGTATGGTGGAAAAAGGAATAAACTTTATTTTTATGTTTGGGGCCCGCCTATGATATATCTAGCATTGAAAGTGTTGGGAATTACTCGGTCGTTTTCGTTGATGGGAAAAGCATGCCTCTCAAAAAATTTATCTCTTAATTTAAGCTTTGAGCTCTGGCACCTCTACAAATCCCTACTTCCCTCTGCAAAGGGCCTTTCTATTTACTTTATGCAATTTTTGTTTTTATTTGATTCTCCATCTTCCCTTATAAAGCACCAACTAGGGAGCACTATGATCATACTTGTGCATTGGATGTAGCTAATATTCGAGTGCGTTTCATGAATGGATCAATGATTGAGCATGATGGGCTAGGGATAACTTTCTGTAGTGTTGATATTTTGAAAGACATGGTTGCTTATTGTTATGCTTGAGTATTGAAGTTATCATGTCAAATATAGACTATTGCTTTGAACCATCTAAAAGTCCAAATGTCCATGCTACAAAAGAAAAGAATATGTGATGAACATGTTACTCAGCATTCCACATCAAAAATTTTGTTTTTATCATTTACCTGCTCGAGGACGAGCAGGAATTAAGCTTGGGGATGCTGATACGTCTCCAACGTATCTATAATTTTTTATTCTTCCATGCTGTTATATTATCATTCTTGGATATTTGACAATCATTTTATAGCAACTTTATATCATTTTTTGGGACTAACCTATTGACATAGTGCCCAGTGCCAGTTGCTATTTTTTGCTTGTTTTTTACTTAACAGAATATCAGTACCAAACGGAGTCCAAACGCATGAAACTTTTTGGAGATTTTTTTGGGACCAGAAGACACCTTGGGGGCGAGGAAAACACCTGGGAGGAGGCCCATGGGGCCCACAATACACTAGGGCGCGCCAGAGGCCCCCGGCGCGCCCTGATGTATCGTGGGGCCCACAGAGCTCTCCTGCATCGCCTCTTCACCCTATAAATTCCCAAATATTCCAGAAACCCTAGGGGAGCATACGAAACACAATTCCAGCTGCCGCAAGTTCCAGAACCATGAGATCCAATCTAACACCATCACGGAGGGGTTCATCATCCTCATTGGTGCCTCTTCGATGATGCGTGAGTAGTCCACCATAGACCTAAGGGTCCGTAGGCAGTAGCTAGATGGCTTCTTCTCTCTTTTTGATTCTCAATACAATGGTCTCTTGGAGATCTATTTGATGTAAACCTTTTTGCGGTGTGTTTGTTGGGATCCTATGAACTTTGAGTTTATGATCAGATCTATATCCATGAATATTATTTGAGTTTTCTTTGATCTGTTATATGCATGATTATTTATAGCCTCGTATTTCTTCTTCGAATCTATGGTTTAGTTAGGCCAACTAGATCGATTTTTCTTGCCATGGGAAGAGGTGCATTGTGATGGGTTTGATCTTACGGTGTCCTCATCCAGTGACAGAAGGGGTAGCGAGGCATGTATGTATCGTTGTTATTAAGGATAACAAGATGGGGTCTATTCCTACATGAATAGATCTTGTCTACATCAGGTCATCATTCTTATTGCATTACTCCATTTCTCCATGAACTTAATGCAAAAGATGCATGTTGGATGGCGATCGATGTGTGGAGTAATTGTAGTAGATGCAGGCAGGAGTCGGTCTACTAATCTTGGACGTTATGCCTATATATTGATCATTGCCTTGGATATCATCATAATTATTCGATCTTCTATCAATTGCCCAACAGTAATTTGTTTACCCATTGTATGCTATTTTCTCGAGAGAAGCCGCTAGTGAAATCTACGGCCCCGGGTCTACCTTTTATCATATTGCTTTCCGATCTATTTTGCATCGCATTTGTTTTCAGATCTATTATTCCAAAAACCCAAGAATACTTTGCTGCACTTTTTATTTGCATCTTTTATTTCGCGTTTTATTGAGATCTATTTATCCAAACATATACAAACCAATCTATCTTTTTACCGAGGAGGGATTGACAACCCCTCTTACGCATTGGGTTGCGAGGATTTGTTCTTAGTGTGCAAGTACCGTTTACATAGTGTTGCTTGATTCTCCTAGAAGATCGATACCTTGGTTTAATAACTAAGGAAAATACCTACCGTAGCTGTACTGCATCATCCCTTCCTTTTCGGGGAAATACCGACGCAGTTTCAAGCCGCAACAGAGATCGTATGCAAGGCACCTCCTCTTGGATTGTGAGAGCGTCCAGGGGTCGTGGGTGCAGCTAATGCCTATGTCTGTGGCCGTGCTTGCCACTGCCCTCTCTTCAAGGGCATGTATCATTTTTTAACTATTCTATCTTTTCCCAAGTCTTCATTATCTTGCCTATCCTTGTATTGATATGTAATGTTTGCTTCTAATTACCCAAGTTCATGTGTGATGTTAAGGATAACTTGAGAACACTTGCCTAAGTTTATAATATATGACATGTGACAGCCCAAGCCTGCTAGCCTCGCAGACGCATCCTCGGAGGTAACCCAGTGGCCTCACATCTTTCCTCAACCTCTTCATCTTTTATTCTTTAGATTTTTCTTCAATTAAGCTACTGGTCTCATGATGTTGCTTGCTTGCTTGCTACTCTTTGAATGCTTATGCTTCATATTGTGCTTCTCTAGTTGTTTGAATGCTTCTGCTGGTAGTCTGCTAGGCTGCTGCTGCTGTTACTGTTGATTCAATACTTATGCTCATGCTACAGTGGATTAAATGCTTATGCTGCTGCTGCTTATGCTACTGATTCAATTCTTAGGTAGGAGTAAGCAAAACAAACTTCTTTGCTATTTCATGTGTTTATTGTCTTCCAAATATGGCTCATCTTCTAATCTTCTTTACTATTTGTGTTTGATGTGTTTTGCAAGATGGATGCAGCTTGCAATGACATGACATTATGTAAGATGATGTTCAAAGGAAGATGATGAAGCCTGGTGGTTATTTATCAATCTGCCTTGTGTTCTTGTTATACTCCATAGCTAGTTATATTGTACTCAGTAGAATATCTGGTTGTATGAACACTATGATAAGCCTATAATAGCTTAATTTTGGCTATCATTTGAAGAATTCAGTTTGTTTCATTTGAAATATTTGTCATTTGTGTACCGTGAAAACGTGAGAAATAGAAAGCTGACGAGTTGGACCAACAAGGACAAGGCCCAAAAAGTAAATGGAGTGTGAAATGGCCGAGGCCCGAAAAAGAAGGGATTGTAAAAAGGCTGAGGCCCAAAAAAAGGGATTGTAAAAAGGCTAAGGCCCCAAAATGAAATGGATTGTAAAAGGCTTGAGGCCCCAAAAAGAAATACCGCGTTCTAGAAAACAAAAAGGCCAAATTGTTGGGCCAGGCGCATGTAGCTATCCAAAATAATAGTAGATAATATATTAGAGGGCTGAATTATTGGGCTTGGCCCACAAAGACGGTTGAACTGGACCGGGCTGATTCTAATCTACGACCATTTCATTTGGTCGCAATTTTGCCACGTCAGCTTGCCATGTAGGATCTGACGTGGTTTGGGCAAATTGTCAGTGACCAAAACAATTAGTCATAGACTCTACAACCTTTTATTTTGGTCGTAACCTTCTACGACCATTGCACAAAAAAGGTCTTTAATTTTCATTTATGACGCTCAGCTTTTGACCAACTGTTTTTGGTCACAAAAAGGTCATAAATGAAAAATAACAACCATACAAGGACCAATTTGGAGGGTCACAAGATAGCATATTTCTTGTAGTTAATGATTATAAGCAAATTCAATATGAGGCAAACATTCCTCCCACATTTTAAGGTTATTCTTCAAAACAGCCCAAAGCATAGTAGACAATGTTCTATTGACTACTTTAGTTTGTCCATCAGTTTGGGGGTGACATGTAGTACTGAAAAGCAATTTCGTCCGCAACTTAGCCTATAAACATCTCCAAAAATGGCTAAGAAATTTAGTATAATGATATGAAACAATTGTATTTGGCACACCATGCAAGCAAATAATTTCACGAAAGAACAAATCAGCAACATCAGGAACATCATCGCTTTTATGACATGGTATGAAGTGTGCCATTTTCGAAAATCTATCCACGACAACAAATATGCTATCCCTGCCCTTCTTTGTTCGAGGTAAACCAAAAAAAAGTCCATAGATATGTCCTCCCATGGAACACTAGGCACAGGCAAAGGTATATATAAACCATGAGGGTTGAGTTGTGACTTGGCTTTTTGACATTTAGTGGAGCGAGCAACAAAACGCTCAACATCCCATCTGATCTTTGGCCAAAAGAAATGTGTAGCAAGTGTGTCCTCTATATTCTTCATGCCAAAATGCCCCATTAATCCTCCTCCATGCGCCTCCTATAACAATAAAAGACGAGCAGAGTTAGCTGGAATGCATAGCTTGTTAGCATGGAATACAAATCCATCATTAATGATGAACTTGTTCCATGCTCTTCCTTCTATACAATTGAAAGTGCAACTAATCCTTGGGTGGTTTTGGTAATTCATAACAACATATAGCTCATTGAACTAATATCCATTCAAGTTAAATATTTCAGGTAGTTCAATGATTGGCATGGCACATGGACTAGAGATGTGGACCCCTCAAAATGCTAAGGACAAATATTGGCAAAAGCTCAAGACTCTTCATTTCTATTTTAGTGATCCAAGATCACATTGAGTCCATAGGAAAAGCCAATACTATTAAAAGGGGATGAGGTGTTGCTTAATTGTCTACTTGCTCAAAATGCTTAGTGATATGCTCCAAAGTGCTCAACCACTTTCTCAATTCCAAATATGTCCTAAACCTAAAGTCAAACTCGGCCCCACCGATTTGATCTATCCGGCGCCACCGAGTTCTTTTGACATAGCCATAGCCAGAAACCCTAATCAATTCGGTCTCACCGATAGGGATTTCGGTCTCACCGAGATGGGATTACAAACTCTCTGTTTCCCTTCGTAACATTTCGGTCTCACCGAAATGAGCAATCAGTCCCACCAAGTTCGCAATGCAAACTCTTTGTTTCCCTTTCGTAACATTTTGGTTTCACCGAAAGGAGCGATCGGTCCCATCGAGTTTGCCTGACCAACTCTCTGTTTGCTCATTGCTGAAATCGGTCTCACCGAGTTCATGCAATCGGTCACACTGAGATGAGGTTTTGCCCTAACCCTAGTGCATCGGTCCCACCGAGTTGATCATGTCAGTTCCACCAAAAATCCTAACATTCACATTTTGAACTGAATCAGCCTAACCGAGTTCTTCTATTCGGTCTGATCGAGTTGGGTCAAATGTGTGTAACGGTTAGACTTTGTGTGGAGGCTATATATACCCCTCCACCCCCTTCTCTATTCAAGAGAGAGCCATCAGAACGTGCCTACACTTCCACTACTCAATTTCTGAGAGAGAACCACCTACTCATGTGTTGAGACCAAGACATTCCAATCCAACCACAAGAATCTTGATCTCTAGCCTTCCCCAAGTTGCTTTCCACTCAAATCATCTTTCCACCATAGCCAAATCTGTGAGAGAGAGTTGAGTGTTGGGGAGACTATCATTTGAAGCACAAGAGCAAGGAGTTCATCATCAACACACCGTTTATTACCTTTTGGGGAGTGGTGTCTCCTAGATTGGTTAGGTGTCACTTGGGAGCCTCCGTCAAGATTGTGGAGTTGAAGCAAGGAGTTTGTAAGGGCAAGGAGATCGCCTACTTCTTGAAGATCTACCCGAGTGAGGCAAGTCCTTCGTGGGTGACGGCCATGGTGGGATAGACAAGGTTGCTTCTTCGTGGACCCTTCGTGGGTGGAGCCCTCCGTGGACTCGCGCAACCGTTACCCTTCCTGCGTTGAAGTCTCCATCAACGTGGATGTACGATAGCACCACCTATCGAAACCACGCCAAAAGTCTTCGTGTCTACATTGCGTTTGCCTTCTCCAAACCCTTCCCTTTACCTTCATATGCAATGTTTTACTTTCCGCTGCTACACTCTTAGAATTGCATGTGTAGGTTGATTGCTTGACTTGTGCTAAGTTGCTAAAATCTGCCAAGACATAAAATTGGGAAAAGGCTAGATTTTTATTTGGTCAAGTAGTCTAATCAGCCCCCTCCTCTAGACCTACTTTCGATCCTACAAGTGGTATCAGAGCTTTGGTCTCCATTTGCCTTGATTTCCATAGCTTTGGTGATCATAGCCTTGGTTTCACAACCTAGGACAGTATGGCGTCTAGCGAGGGAAATTACCACCGTAGAGGTCCTTACTTTGATGGTACAAATTTTGCTAGTTGGAAGCATAAGATGAAAATGCATATTCTTGGACATAACCCCGCCATTTGGGCTAATGTATGTATTGGTTTGCTAGGTGAATTCTTCAAAGATGGAAGAGAGCCGAATCGTGAAGCAACCACGGAAGAATTGAAGATGTTGCAATACAACGCTCAAGCTTGCGATATCCTCTTCAACGGATTGTACCCCGAAGAATTCAACAAAATCAGCCATCTTGAGAATGCAAAGGAAATTTGGGATACTTTGGTTGATATGCACGAAGGTACCGAGTCTGTCAAGGAATCCAAATTGGATGTGCTTCAAAGTCAACTTGACAAGTTCAAAATGAAGGATGGGGAAGGAGTCGCTGAAATGTACTCTAGGCTTACTCTCATCACAAATGAGATTGCCGGCTTAGGAAGTGAAGAGATGACCGATAGATTCATCATCAAGAAGATCCTAAGAGCCTTGGATGGAAAATATGATACCGTGTGCACTTTGATCCAAATGATGCCCAATTACAAAGATCTCAAGCCAATGGAAGTCATTGGTAGAATTGTTGCTCATGAGATGTCACTCAAGGATAAAGAAGAGCTTCACAACAAGTCTAGTGGTGCTTACAAAGCTTCATGTGATGCTCCTACATCATCAAGTGAGAAACAAGTCTTCAATGAAGAATTGAGCCTAATGGTGAAGAACTTCAACAAGTTCTACAAGAGTAGAAGCAAAGAGAGAAGTTCTAAGTCGAGGTCCTACTACGACAAGAGATCTTCTAGTCGTGAACGAAATTGCTACAATTGTGGAAGACCCGGACACTACTCCAATGAGTGTATGGCTTCCTACAAAACAAGAGAAGACTCACCTAAAAGGGGAAGTAAAAGAGAGGAATCACCGCCTAGAGAGAGGAGGAGTAGAGATGATCGTTATGAATGAAGACCCTCTCACCGAAGCAAGGATTCAGAAAGGAAGGACAAGTCATCAAAGAGCTACACAAGACGAAGACATCAAGCTCATGTTGGTGAATGGGTATCCGGCTCTGACTCCGACAACCACTCCGAGAGAAGTTATCACTCTGACTCCGAACATACTCAAGATGAAGGTGTTGCCGGTCTTGCACTTGTGTCATCCAACTCCTACGACATATTTGACTCACCAAATGAAGGGATTGGAAGATGCTTCATGGCTAAAGGCCCCAAGGTATCACACCCCGAGTATGTTGATTTCAATAGTGATGAAGATGATTTGCTAGGTGATGATGATTTACTTGTTGACAACTCTAGTGATGAAAACTATGGTGAAATTGCTATTAATCATGTTAATCAAGATAAAACGAATGACGATGATAAGAAGGAGATTGAGCGTCTAACTAAAGAACTAAACACTCTTAAGTTAGCTCATGAAACTACCTTAGAGGATCATCGAGAGCTTTTAAAGACTCATGAGAAGCTACGCTTTGAAAAGCTCAATATAGAGCAAGAGCATGGGTTCTTAAAAGCAATCAATGATGATCTTCGTAAGAAAAGTTCTTCTTACATTGCCAAGCATTTACTCTTGTCTACTTACATGCCACAAGTAAAATCTAGCAACAAGAGCAAGAAAGATACTTCCTCTAGTAGTAACAATAATCATGTTAAATCCAATATTGTTGCTTCTAGTAGTTCTCTTGATTCCACTAATGATTCTCTTAGCCAAGTTACACTTGAGCAAGAAAATAGCTTATTGAAGGGAATTATAGAGAAAGGTGTTTACAAGAGCCTTGCCGGAAGTAAGCAATTTGAGGAAATTGTACGCAAGCAAGGAAGGCACCGGAAGAATCAAGGTGTTGGTTTTGAATGCAAGTTCAATGCCAATGGAGTTGAGTGGGAAGAAGATCAATACCCCAAGACGAAGTTTGTTCCTCAACAAGAGAAGTATGATCCCACTTCCTTCAAGGGAACACAAGCTCAAGATGATCTTCCACCACAAGACCACAAGCTAAAAGGCAAGGACAAGCTTCAAGAGGAGATTGATTCATTTGAAGAAGCTCCAAAGGCCTTGGTCAAGTGGGTTCCCAAGACTACATCAAGTTCTACTTCACCAAGTACGACTACAACTCCAAGGATTCCCATCAAGCTGATGTGGATCCCAAAGAAGAAGAACTAGAGAGTTCTTGAGGGTGACTCCGCCAACATACTTCACTCATACTCATTTTGGCAAGGACAAGTGCAATCAACTTCCATATCTTGCACTAGTTCAAGGAGTCACAAACCCTCTTGTTGGTAAGAAAAGGGACAAGGTAACCCAATGCTTTCATGGACATCATCATATGTGTACTTCACTCTATGTCTATGGATATTCTTGCATGTTCCTTATGGGACTAACCCATGTAGGTATTGAAAGTGCAACTCACTCCAATTGATTGCTCCAAATGATCTACATCAACATTGAGCATCCACATCTTCAACATCTACACGAAGTCATCATCGACAAAACCCAAGGTTAGTTCATCCCTCTTAGGGGGGATATCACATCTAGGGGGAGCTTTACTCTAAGAATTGAGCTAAAGCAACTCTAATCGTGTGAACACAACAATGCTTTATATAAAAGTGGTAACCCCACTTGTGCTTAAACGATGAGTATGACCTATGATCAAATGTTCTCATTTGACTCCTAAGTCAATATACTCATATATAGATGACCTAGTCATCTCCAATTTCTTGATAGATGCTAGAGTGTTTGTGCATGCTTTGACACATATTTCATTTGCTATCTTATTGTGTGAGCATGTTGGATGCATGATTTTTCTCCATTCGAGGACATCCATTTGTTGTTTTGATTGATTGGTTTTTCTTCTTTTTGCCAAATGGATGGACAAGAATGCCTAAGTACTCCCTCTAGGTATCTATGCTTTTCTCGTCTCAAACTCTATTCATGCTACATCACAAAGTTTGATCAAGTCATATTCGGACCCTCCGAGTGAGGAGCACTCGGAGCCACCGATTCGTCATAGACTTAACTTCCAAAACTTCTTAGTGCATTTCGGTCTGACCGATCCATCCTATTCAGTTACACCGAGTTCATTAAGTGGATCTAAATTTTAATCTCGGTGCAACTGATTTGAACCTTTCGGTCACACCGAGTTGCAGCAACCGCTTGCGATTCTGCATCTCGGTGCCACCGAGTCGTTCCACTCGGTCACACCGACAGTGACTGGACATATATACCCACGGGCTGAAAATTTGGAAATTCCTCCAAACGCTTTGCCTGCACCTGTCCAGCTCTGCCGACTCGATGTCTCTGGATCATCTCCTCGCCAGCGTCCTCCTGCCGCCGATTTTCGCCGCCGTCAACGGGAATCTTTACTGCCGTTGTCGCCGTAGCGAGTTCATCGCCAAGTTAGGGTATGAACTCGTCCCTTTGTGCCTTCCCCACTCCGATTTTGAGCACAAAGATCAATGCCTATATTCTTTCCATGTTTGAGACTATTCTATCCACTGGAAACTCTGTTAGATTAGATTTGATGCAAAAATTTAGGTTTATGTTTCCGCCGAACTCATCTCGGACCGACCGATATTAGGATTTCGGTCTCACCGATTTGGCTCAGACCATAGCACAAGTATTTTTCTGTCTGACCGAAATATACCAATCGGTGTGACCGAGTTCATTTCTCTGTGAAACCCTAGCATCTCAGAGTCACCAAACTGTGTCTCGGTCTGACCGATTTCACATGTTTAGACTCTAAAGCTGCTTCGGTGTCACCGAGTTTGTAAAATGGGTAGCTCTGAAATGCTTTCTGTAGAAAACAAAAAACTAAGTGTTTGACTCATTTGTTTTGCAAAATGGTTCTACTTTATGATTCTTATCCACTCTATCTCAACCTATCTATTCACAGGGTTAGCTTTCAGTTTCAAAGATGTCAGACAATAGTGACAGCCAGAATAGGTCAGAGGAGCAAGCAAATCTCAGTGAGGGCACTAGTCCCTCCAATAGCAGCTATGATGAGGGTAGCAGAAGCACCCCAAGCAACTTGCCTAAGGCTGCAACTAGGCAAAGGAAGAAGAGCACCTCAGATTCTGAAGATGAGGACTTTGTGGTTGATGAGGAGGTCACCTCAAAGAAGAAGGTAGTCAAGAAGGAGTATGTTGTTGCTGCTGCTGCCATCAAGCCTGGCATGAAGTAGAAAGTTCCTGCCAAGAGAGTGCCTATGTCAAAAGCCAGAGCCTCCACTCAGGAAACTATGGAGTTCACTGCTAAACCAAGAGAAGAAGAGGCTGCTAGAGGCAAGAAAAGGAAAGAAAGGGTCAAGAAGACTATGGCCAGAATGATTGGCAGATCATCAATGATGAGAGACTCAAATGAAGATGATGAGGAAGAAGATGCTGCACCAGCTCAGAAATCTCAGAAATTGATGGGAGATGCTATCAAGTCTGGGGCCACTCCATCCAAGCCCAAGACAGCTCCCAAGCAACCTTCACAAGCTCAAGCTCCAAAGCCAACAGCACCCAAGAGAAGCACAAGAAATATCTCAGTTGCAGAGAAGAACAAGGCCCCAGTGCCTGAAGTTCAAGAGGATGAGGAGCAGCAAGTGCTCAGGAAGCTCAAGCCAAAAATTCCAGATCATGATGACAATCATCCCATAGCTGAAAACATGAAGTTGAGAAAAGATGCAGGTCTCAGACTATGGAGGCAGACAGACCCCTATGCTACAAGGAGAAGGACTGCTGTTGATTACAGGTTTCACACCAAGGAGCAGCAAGACTTTTATGAAATAGTACTTTTGGACAAGAAGCCCATAGTCAGCAAAATGAGATGGGTTGACTGGAAATTCATTGATGACAATGAAGATTACTTCCCTGGAGTTCATGAGAGTTTCAGGATGAATGGAGTTGACATTTTTGTTGGTCAGAAGCTGACTAAATGGAATGATGAGATGGTGATGCAATTCTATGCAACTGCCCACTTCTACCCAGATGGCAAGATAGTTTGGATGACTGAAGGTACAAGGTACCAATCTTCAATTGCTGAGTGGGCCAAGCTAATCAATGCCCCTGAAGAGGCAGAGGATGACACAGATGTCTATGCCAAGCCCAGGAAAGATCATAACTCCATGGCTCACATGTACAAGGAAATTCCATATGCTGCATTGGCGACTCACAAGTTTGGGTCCATTTACTATCTGCTGTCAGGGCTGCCTACAATCAACACTATACTAAGGCATACGTTGTTGCCCAAATCTGGAGATGACAGGATGATCAGAGGGCACTCAATCAACTTGTTACATATGTTTGATGTGCTAGAGAAGTTCAAGGTGATGACCTTGATTGTTGAAACAATTAAGAGGACTGCAGCAGATCAGAAGAGGTCATGTGGATATGCCCCACACATTCAGATGCTCATCAACTCCAAGATGGGCACAGGCACATATCTGCTAGACAGAGAGTACCTTCCCCTGAGGCCAGACTTTGAGGATAATGTTGTTGTCATGGATGCATCACATCCTACATCTGTGGAGGCTCAGGAGAAGAGAGAAAAAAAAGCAAAGGCAGCAAAGACTTCCAAGATTCCAGATGTCTCAGCTGTAAATCTCAAGACCAAGTAGGATCAGCTCAGCTATCTGCTTGAGGCCACTATGAGAATTGAGAAAGGACTAGCCACCCTGACTCAAAATCAAGAGAGTCTTGAGAGGATCATTGAAATAAATTTTTATGATCTAGACTTGAAGGTCAAAGAAATTCAGACCATAGTTGAGCAACTTGAAGAAGAAGCAGAGGACAAGAGAGGAAGAGCTATCATAGAGGCATTTCAGAGAGTGCCTAGAGCCAACAGGTCTGTAGCTGTGCCAGTCAGTGACACAAGAGCCACCACTTCAGCACCTGTAGCCACTGCCCCAGTTGCCCCTCCAGTTGCAACTCCTACAGTTCCTTAGTCATCATCGGAAGCTTTTGCAGATGTTGTCCTCTCCACACCATCTTCACACACTGGAGCTCCCGGAGATCGTGCTTAGGGTGCCGCATAGCACTATGCATTTTCAAGCTTTTTGGTAACTTGTTATCAAAGGGGGAGAAAGTGTATAGATCATAGGCTTCGAGAGAGAGAGTATTTTGCTTTGTTTGCCTCTCTTGCTACTTGTTATTTGCTCGTTTGTTTGCTACAATATTTGTACTTGTGTGTGAGATACTCTTATGATCATGTGATTGATCATATTATGCTTTAATGTGTGCTTGAATGATGATATCTTATTACTAGTGTATGATCAATCATGTTTGCCTTGGTGATGAGTGCATGCTATTTATATTCTATCATTTTGAGCGCTCCACCAAGATGTATGTGACATGGAAGAGTAACCCATGATCCTAATCGATTGTGCATTTGCATTCAAAAGAAAATTTTAAATAACGCACAAATTTAGGGGGAGCTCTTGCTTATCACATACTTCTCAAAGCGACGATAATTTCATTCATATTATCATTTGTCGAAGCTTTGATCTATATGTTGTCATCAATTACCAAAATGGGGGAGATTGAAAGTGCAACTAATCCCTGGGTGGTTTTGGTAATTCATAACAACATATAGCTCATTGAACTAATATCCACTCAAGTTAAATATTTCAGGTAGTTCAATGATTGGCATGGCACATGGACTAGAGATGTGGACCCCTCAAAATGCTAAGGACAAATATTGGCAAAAGCTCAAGACTCTTCATTTCTATTTTAGTGATCCAAGATCACATTGAGTCCATAGGAAAAGCCAATACTATTAAAAGGGGATGAGGTGTTGCTTAATGGTCTACTTGCTCAAAATGCTTAGTGATATGCTCCAAAGCCCTCAACCACTTTCTCAATTCCAAATATGTCCTAAACCTAAAGTCAAACTCGGCCCCACTAATTTGATCTATCCGGTGCCACCAAGTTCTTTTGACATAGCCATAGCCAGAAACCCTAATCAGTTTGGTCTCACCAATAGGGATTTCGGTTTCACCGAGATGGGATTGCAAACTCTCTGTTTCCCTTCGTAACATTTCGGTCTCACCGAAATTAGCGATCGGTCCCACCGAGTTCGCAATGCAAACTCTCTGTTTCCCTTTCATAACGTTGCGGTTTCACCAAAAGGAGCGATCAGTCCCACCGAGTTTGCCTGACCAACTCTCTGTTTTTTCTCATTGCCGAAATCGGTCTCACAGAGTTCATGCAATCGGTCACACCGAGATGAGGTTTTGCCCTAACCCTAGCGCATCGGTCCCACCGAGTTGATCATGTCGATCCCACCGAAAATCCTAACGTTCACATTTTGAACTGAATTGGTCTCACCGAGTTCTTCTATTCGGTCTGACCGAGTTGGGTCAAATGTGTGTAACGGTTAGACTTTGTGTGGAGGTTATATATACCCCTCCACCCCTTCTCTATTCAAGAGAGAGCCACCAAAACGTGCCTACACTTCCACTACTCATTTTCTGAGAGAGGACCACCTACTCATGTGTTGAGACCAAGACATTCCAATCCAACCACAAGAATCTTGATCTCTAGCCTTCCCCAAGTTGCTTTCCACTCAAATCATCTTTCCACCATTGCCAAATCTATGAGAGAGAGTTGTGTGTTGGGGAGACTATCATTTGAAGCACAAGAGCAAGGAGTTCATCATCAACACACCGTTTATTACCTTTTGGAGAGTGGTGTCTCCTAGATTGGTTAGGTGTCACTTGGGATCCTCCGTCAAGATTGTGGCGTTGAACCAAGGAGTTTGTAAGGGCAAGGAGATCACCTACTTCGTGAAGATCTACCTGAGTGAGGCAAGTCCTTCATGGGCGACGGCCATGGTGGGATAGACAAGGTTGCTTCTTCGTGGACCCTTCATGGGTGGAGCCCTCCGTGGACTCACGCAACCGTTACCCTTCGTGGGTTGAAGTCTCCATCAACGTGGATGTACGATAGCACCACCTATCGGAACCACACCAAAAATCTTTGTGTCTACATTGTGTTTGCCTTCTCCAAACCCTTGCCTTTACCTTCATATGCAATGTTTTACTTTTCGCTGCTACACTCTTAGAATTGCATGTGTAGGTTGATTGCTTGACTTGTGCTAAGTTGCTAAAATCTGCCAAGACATAAAATTGGGAAAAGTCTAGATTTTTATTTGGTCAAGTAGTCTAATCACCCCCCCTCTAGACCTACTTTCGATCCTACAACAATTCTGCATCACATCTTTAAATTCAGCATCATGCACATATTGATCTTTGATGGTCTCCAAACTAAGTATTTTATAGTCAAGTTGTGAAAGCATGGTATAACGATGAGACAATGCATGAGCAATAAAATTTTCTTTGCCATTCTTGTGTTTAATAACATAAGGGAAAGTCTCAATGAACTCAACCCATTTAGCATGTCTATGGTTCAGTTTTGCTTGACTTCTAATATGTTTCAAAGATTCATGAACAAAATGAATAACAAATTCTTTGGGCCATAAATAATGTTGCCATGTTTCTAAAGTTTGAACAAGAGCATATAATTCCTTATCGTAAGTAGAATAGTTCAGACGAGACCCACTCAATTTTTCTGAAAAGTATGCAACAGGTTTACCATCTTGTAATAACACACCTCCTAATCCAATTCCACTAGCATCACATTTAAGCTCAAAATTCTTATTAAAATCGGGAAGTTGGAGTAAAGGAGCATGTGTTAACTTATCTTTCAATACCGTGAAGGCTTCTTTCTATGCGGTACCCCAAATAAAAGTAGATCCTTCTTTGTAAGCTCACTGAGAGGGGCAGCAATGGTGCTGAAATATCTAACAAAACACCTATAGAAATGAGCGAGTCCAAGAAAACTCCTCACTTGTGTGACCGTTTTGGGTTGCGGCCAACTCTCAATAGCTTTAATCTTCGCTTTATCAACTTCAACTCACTGTGGAGTAACAACATAGCCAAGAAAAGATACTCGGTCGATGCAAAAGGTGCACTTCCTAAGGTT
Source organism: Thinopyrum elongatum (assembly GCA_011799875.1). Classification (NCBI taxonomy): domain Eukaryota; kingdom Viridiplantae; phylum Streptophyta; class Magnoliopsida; order Poales; family Poaceae; genus Thinopyrum; species Thinopyrum elongatum. The sequence continues at coordinate 195,922,106 of CM022297.1, read as the reverse complement.
ACCAAACAAACATGCATCACGTAGAGCAATAAAAACGGCACATAAATGTTCCAAATGTTCCTCCAAAGATCTGCTATAAATCGGTATGTCATCAAAATAGACTACCACAAATCGTCCGATGAAAGATTGTAAAACTTTGTTCATTAATCTCATGAAAGTGCAAGGTGCATTAGTTAACCCGAAAGGCATGACTAACCACTCATATAAGCCAAACTTAGTTTTCAATGATGTTTTCCATTCATCTCCCAATTTCATACGAATTTGATGGTATCCACTATGCAAATCAACTTTGGAGAATATTGTTGATCCTCTTAATTCATTAATCATATCATCTAATCTAGGAATAGGATGGCGATAGCGAATAGTAATATTATTAATGGATCTGCAGTCAACACACATACGAGATGTACCATCCTTTTTTGGCACTAGAATAATAGGAACAACACAAGGACTAAGGGATTCATGTATATAACCTTTGTTGAGCAACTCATGTACTTGACGCATAATGTCCTTCATCTCCTCTGGATTGGTATGGTATGGCGCATGGTTAGGCAGTGAAGCACTAGGAATTAAGTGAATTTGATGCTCAATCCCTCAAATAGGTGGTAATCCCGGTGGTACGTCTTGTGGAAAGACATCAGCGAACTCCTGCAAAATGTTAGTAACAGCAGGAGGCAAAGAGGAAGGCACGTCCTCAAATGAAAATAATGCCTCTTTGCACACAAAAGCATAGCAAACACATTTGCTGAAATCTAGATCATCAATATTAGATTTGGTGGCAAGTAAACATCCACTTTTCAATTTAATTTCACAGACAACATTAGGTGATGGTTTGTTAATAGGCTTCATTTGTTGCTCAAATTCTTTTGCCACAAGCTGATTTTCACTCTTTTTTTCCTCCTGTTTTGCTTTACTAGCTCTATTAATATCATCTTTCTAAATGTGTTCAGGAGACATAGGAAGCAAAGTAATATGCTTATCCTTATGAACAAGAGTATACTGATTATTCCTACCATGGTGTACATAATTTTTATCGAATTGCCATGGTCTACCGAGTAATAAAGAGCAGGCTTGCATGGGTACCACATCACAAGCAACATAATCAACATATTTAGCAATACTAAAATGCACATGAATAGTACATGTTACCTTAACCTTGTCGCAGTCGTTGAACCATTTTATGTAGTAAGGATGATGATGTGGTCTCATGGTGAGAGACAACTTCTCCACCATCTCCATGCTAGCCAAGTTGTTGCAACTCCCTCCATCGATGATGACGCATACAGAACGTTCCTTCACAACTCCCTTTGTATGGAACAAATTGTGCCTCTAATTTTGCTCAGTCTGTGTTACCTACACAGTAAAAACACGTTGAGCAACTAAACTTTCATATCTATCAGCATCTTCAGCATCCATGTATTGTGTCTCTTGTTCATAATCATCTCCACCTTGTTCTTCACTCGCAATAAGAGCCAAAGTCTCCTCATCATAATCACTAGCGGACTCATACCCACCATCCTCAGTAACGACCATCACATGTTGGGATGGGCATTTGCTCACAAAGTGACCTCGACCACTGCAACAACGACATATAACATCATGTGTTTGCCCTATTGATGCCATGGATGAAGAAGAGCCGTGTGTGGCCCTGGAAGGTGTGCTCGTGGCAGATGGTGGTGGTGCATGTTTTCTTGTATGTCAGTTGGATTTGGTAGCTGAAGCAGGCGGTGCTGCAGCAGGACTTGTGGAAGAATATGGTGTACGTGGTGTCCATGATGAAGATCGGCCTGTAGAAAAATTATTTCGCTCCAAAGCCTGTCGATCCTGCACTTCACGTTTAGCTTTGCAAGCAAACTGGAATAAACAAGTGACATTGTTATAATCCTTATATTCTTAGATGGTTTGAATATCTCTATTTAATCCACCCATAAAACGTGCAAGCATAGCTTCATTGTCCTCAACAATACCACATCTAATCATGCAAGTTTGTAATTCCTGATAATATTCCTGTACATATTCTTCCTTGTCTTAAACACTGCAATTTTTGAAGTAATTCATGTTGATAATATGGTGGGACCCAATGAGTTCGCATTGCAGTTTTCAATGCAGCCCAAGTAGTTGGGATATTATCATGATATAATCTACAATATTTAGAACACCAAACACAACCAAAACTAGTGAAAGCACAAACAACAACAATAACAACAACAACAACAACAACAACACGTCTATCCTCGGGATATTATAAACATGTAAAACATTGTTCAGTTTCTAACTCCCAAGTAAGATATACATCAGGAATGTATCTACCCTCAAATGGTGGAATGTTCAATTTAAGTTTAGGAACTTGGTCATTATCTCGTACCTGAGGTGGTGGTGCAACCCTACCGTTGCGATTATATGCAAGTGGATGACCTGGTGGTGGTGCTAGTGGTTGCACATAGTTCTGATTTTGCACAACCTCATCCTCGTAATCACCCTCATAATCCTCCTCCTCCTTGGCAGTAGCAGCAGGAACCACAGAAGCATCAACATTTGTTACAACAGCACCAGAATGTTGGTGTTCCTCAAGAGGTGGACATGGATCGCAACGTGGAGGTGGTTGTTGGTGGTGTTGCAATGGTGCATCAGGGGCATCAGGTGGTGGTGGTAGACACGCGAGCACTTCATCAAACTTCCCGTCCAACTTGGTGTCAATTGTCTTCTCAATGTCATCTATCCTCTCCAGTTCCTTTCCAAAGCTGCTCATCACGTCTTGCACCTGTTCACCCAACATTTGTTGAAATTTATCATGTAGTTCCTTCTTTGTCATGTTCTCCCAGTCCAGCTCTTGCGCTTGTGAGCCTGCCACGGTTAGTAGCAATAGAAACACACAAGAATATTTCCTACAGACTACTAATAGTATGTGGTGTGGTGGAAAGTCACAAATCTCTGAAGCAAAGCACAAATTCTTACCCGTTCTTACCAAGTAGCAGGCGGTTATCGGCAACTAGTGTAGTCAAACTCTCAAAGCTTGGATAGAGTGACTGCTAGGTGGTGTCAAATGCATGACGTAGATGTATGTAGAGCTGGGAAGGTTTATAATATGGTAGCAAAAAGGGTCAGCAATAATCAATTCAGAGATACAAAGTTGAATAAACACTCAACGACGATACTGTGCTGGTCCTAGGCTAGACCATGCTAGAGACGCGAGCCTAGAACACTAACAAAATCATGAACGTAAACAAGAGAAAAGCACACTCTGAATTTCTTTTTATTTTTAATCTTCTTTTTCACTTTTTTGCTCTTTTTATTTGCTCCACAACAATTTTTTTTTTCCAAAAAGTCTACAAATGGTCTAGAAACTGCTTAGCCGGAATTTTGCAGACTTTGTTTTTTTAACTGGAACTATTTTTCTTGTATGGGTGGCACGGAAGATAGGGTGTCTGACTTGGTGATGACACTTAGTATGGCGTGATCTGGAAATTAATAACAGGGAAGTAAATACTGGACTCGGACTAGGATTGGTGGCGGAGATGAATCTGGTGGAACTCGGACAAGTGGCAGATCTATGTAGGGGCGATGGAACATGGGCTGGTGGTGGATCTGTGATGGAGGTGGACTCGGATTGGCAAGATGGCGGCAAATATGTGATGGTGTATATGGAATTGGCGGCGGATATGTGGAGGTGGTATATGGACTCGGATTGGCGACGGATATGTGGTGACGTATATGGACTCGGATTGGCGGTGGATATGTGGTGGTGGTATATGGCAGCAGCGATGAAGATGGTGCGGCGGCGACGTGGCAAACTGTGGACAAAACTCGAAACTCTAAGGGACTAGACACTAAGACTAGCAACTCGACATGATGATGCAACCACAAATTCAACAAAGCAAAACACTAAAAATATTATGCAAAGTCTCAGATTGGTTCGGGTATGATGAACAAACCCTATTTTTTGTGGCTTTTTGGTGGATTGTAGGTATGAAAAAAAGATGCGATCTAAGCTACGAAAAACTAGAAATTCACACCGAGCAACCTGGAAATCTGATACCACTTGATAGGGATGAAGGTCTCCCGATGTTTTGATGAGAGAGCTATTGTTTTCTGTGGAAGTCGACTTTGACGATCCGACTATGAATGTGCGAGTATGTCGCGCCTTAGCAATCGCTGAACCAACTCTGAGAGGTTATTGACCATGCTGAAGCATGATCAACCTGACCAGGAGGGTTTATTTCCTACAAGCAAACAAAGAACAAGCAAGAACTGAGATTGCAATCTGGATATTGCGAATATAAGAGGAAAGCTTTATTAAGCAAGTGAGGTTTTGTGATGTCTTGGTCTGGTCATTGAAGGCAAATGAAGCATGCGAGTTGCAGCTATGGCGAACTTTAATCTAAACAAAACCCAAGTCTAAACAGAATCCCTAAGGGCTGTATTTATAGGGAGACAGAGGGGAATTTTATCCACCCTTGGCAAGGTGGGACTAAATTCTGTCCTAAGTCGTTTTCCCTATTAATATGGACTCTAAAACTAGCCTATTAAGTGTATTTTGAAATTACATGGGCCTGGCCTAAAAATAAGGTGGCGCAACACCTATATTAAGCTATGGATGAAATTTATGAAAGGACACCTTGTATATTCCGTCCATGTCCTTGTATTGCATCATGGTGGCTCCAAAGTGCTGAAAACTCCACCAGAAACTCTGTTTTTGTTCCCTTTGCGCATGCCATCCTCTCCATGCTTGATCATGCTCCAATGTTCATCATTCGTGTCCATGCTAGGCCCTTCATTTATAAGCAATACAATGTATCCAATTTAGGCATCATCATATTCTCATGAACATTAGAATCACTACCAAGAAACGAAAGTACCTGGTAATTTAATTGGCGTGCACGGGGTCTAGTAATTGGTCCAGTATATGTAGCAGTAGGGGCTGTGGGTGTGACTTTGTTAGTGATGTCGTCATCACTTTATTCATAAACACATGGGAAATATCATCATATATGATTGCCTCTAGGGCATATTTCCAACAGTCTCCCACTTGCACTAGAGTCAATCAAATAAACATCATATGCCCATAGCTCTAACGTTCCCCTCATGCTTGGGTTGTGGAAGCAGCTTAGTCAATGGATCTGCAACATTTGCATCCATGTGGATTTTGCATAACTCTACTTCACCACTGACGGTGTCCTAGGCTAGGGGGTCCTAGCCCAGCCGGACTAATGGATGGGCCGGACTACCTACCCACTAAGGAAGGAAGACTCTGGAGGCCTTAAAGTGCGGCAACCAAAGACTTGGTGTGTACTTCAAGCATATTCGACTGGATTTGGCATGTAAATCCTTAGATGGAAACCGACCATGTGTAACCATAGATACCCCTGGTGCCTATATAAACCATAGGGTTTAGTCCATAGAGATCATCCATCCATACACCCATTCATACATTCATTATACCCCTAGGGTTAGACCACAACTTACGATCTCGAGGTAGATCAACTCTGTACCTTGATACTACCATAATATAAGCAAGAGCAGGACGTAGGGTTTTACCTCCATAGAGAGGGCCTGAACCTGGGTCAACTTTGTGTGTTTTCTCTCTTGTTACCCATTGATCCGATCTAATAGCTCGGGCCCCCCTACACGAGATCTACCGGTTTTGACACCGACAGTGGTGCTTTCATTGAGAGCTTGCTGTTTGATTACCTAGGGTCGATGGCTCATCTACAGATCGATAGCAGCATTGGCTGTGGTCACATCTTTGTCCCCGGCCATCTTTTCGCCTTCGGCAGCATTGTTTTGCATGCTGATCCAACCGGCAATCTAGGCCGTGTGGATAATGTCGCTCGAAACCAAGACATCACGTTCAGAAGCCTAGCGTACATCGCAGACACTCGAGGAGATCTGGTCCTCTCGGGGTGGACCTCGGACCAGCATGAACCCTCTGGCGCCATGGCTCCGAAGCCGAATCGTGATGGGGGCCTTGGATCTGCTCTCCTTCCAGAGATGACCAAGGAGATAGATCTGGTGGTCAGCACGTCCAGTGTAAACACTGAGCCCTCGGACGATTCGGTGCCGAGCTTGTCTTCGAACCCAGCAACACCGATCGCTTCACCAGCAACTGATGCAATAACTGCTCCCGTCACCGAGGAATCAACCCCGGGTGAGCAAGAGGCTGGCGCCACATCAATTGGCCCGAACAAATTGTTCCAGATCAGCCTGGCCTATGCCCGGGTCCTACATACCAAGGAGATCTCGCAAATCAATGATGTGCTAGATCGAATCCAAAAAATGGCGATCTCATCTGCTGTCTATGATCAGATCGGATGTAAAGCCGACGATCGGGAAATTTTCATCCCACCCACCACCCACCTAGTCGTTATGGTCGAGGACCTGACCGACATGCTCGACTACAGCTCCGACGAGGCCACCGACATGGACGAAGATGTCGGTGATGATTCCGAAGCAGAACCACTCACGGACATACCCCATATAGGGAAGTGGGCCGCAACGTCCACCTATGATGTCTACCTGGTCGATACTCCGAAAGACGAATCTAAGGAGAAATCTAACGAAAACCCTAAGTGTTGCTACTGTAAAAAGTGATCTAAGGGCCACAATGGAAGCAGGAGTACGACTAGCACTTCTAGCGCCGCCGATTACAGTGCTACCCCCGAAGCCAGCGAGAACCTGGGGGAGGACAATCAAGCCTCACCCGCCAACAGAACAGGCCCACTGGAACACCTGAGGAGGACAACCTCAACGACATGGGCACCTTCAACGACATATCGGACAAGGATTATATGTCGGAGTCTGAAGACGATCTAAGCCTTGGACCCGAAGACTTCGTTATACTCATGAACCCATCCGAACAAGCACGGTTCCAAAGGAAGCTAATCGCAACCGCACGAAGTATGAAAAAGAAGTAGCAGGAGTTGTATACCCATGAGAATGCACTCAATGACAAGTGGCTAAAAATCCTTAGGCTCGAAGCAGACCTCGAATCCAGAGGCGCGGTCCCCAAGTCATTCCTGAAGAGGACAGGTGTTACCTGACTTCGACGACGAGCCGCGGATAACGAGCCACTCATGCACGACCATGTAGGCCAAGCTGACCGACCCCCTAGAGTGCAAGATTGGCCAATAGGGGACCATAAGGCACCCCTTGTAAAAACCCAACCTCACGGCAAGACTGCGGTCGAGCACCCCAAGACCTTTGATCTGCGTTATAAGCTACAAGCCAATAAAGCTCCTTCCCAATCCATCTATGGATCACGAAGCCACACACCATAAGGTCTGGACGGCTATGACACTTGGCTGGACAGGCACAAGAGGACTCGGGAACAAATTCGAGCTAGAGCAATGGTTAATGATCAGCCAGACGTGGCTCGCTGTCGAGGGCCCACGCACCATGTATGTTTTACAGATGAAGTCATCAAGCACCAGTTCCCAGAAGTGTTCAAACCCATCAATATCAATCAATACGATGGGACAACTGACCTGGCCATCTGGATAGAGGATTTCCTTCTCCACATCCACATGGCCTAAGGAGATGACTACCATGCCATAAAATATCTAGCCCTCAAGATCAAAGGACCAGCAGGGCATTGGCTTCACATCCTGCCTAGAAATTCCATCGGAAGCTGGGAGGAGCTCAAGGAGGCTTTTCGGGCAAATTTCCATGGTACCTATGTTCGGCCCCCGGATGCCGACGACCTCAGCCATGTAGTCCAAAAGGAGTGCGAATCAACTCGGAAATTCTAGAATCGATTCTTAACTAAAACGAATCAGATCGTTGACTGCCCTGACACCAAAGCAATCGCCGCATTTAAGGACAACATCTGGGATGAATGGCTTGCCTGTCAGCTCGGATAGGACAAGCCAAGAATGATGGCAGCCCTTACCTCCTTGATGACCCGCTTTTGCGCAAGCAAGGACAGCTAGTTGGACCGTAGCTCCCACAGGAGCGATTCCAGCACCTCAGAAGCGCGTGGGGGCAATGGAAAATCTAGACGCAATAGAAACAAGCACCGATATAAGAATAGCGGCAGTGATGCCGAGGACCCAGCAGTTAACACAGGGTTCAGCCGCCCACGGGGCGGACCTAAGAAGAGGCCCTTTAAATGGAGCAAGGACGGTCGCAGCGCGTTGGATAAGATACTCGATAGATCCTGCGAGATTCATGGCACCACGGACAAGCCCGCCAACCACACCAATTGACATTTTTGGGTGTTTAAACATACCAGAAAAAGCAGTATCCGAGGAGTCCAGCACAAGCCGCTCTTGAAGCGATGATGAGGATGAACCGCGTCGGCCCAACAATGACAACCAAAAGCAGTTTCCCTACGACGTCAAGGACGTTAACATGATCTATGCCACGCACATTACCAAGAAGGAGCGGAAGCGTGCACTTTGGGATGTCTATGCCTTGGAGCATGTAGCCCCAAAATTCAAGCGGTGGTCAGCTTGCCCGATCACTTTTGACAAAAAGGACCACCCGACCAGTATCTGTCATTGCGGTTCGACAGCGCTGGTCCTAGATCCCATTGTCGATGGGTTCAATCTAATCTGCATTCTTATGGATGGTGGAAGCAACCTAAACCTGATCTATGCTGACACTATCAGGAAGATGGGCATTGATTCATCAAGAGTCCAGCCCAATAACACCACTTTTAAGGGTGTCGTTGATACGTCCATTTTGCATCATGTTTTCCTACTGTTATTTATAATTTTTTTATGCATGATAACACTTAATGGAGTAATACTAATGCCTTTTCTCTCATAAGATGCAAGGTTTACACAAAGAGGGAGAATACCGGCAGCTGGAATGCTGGACCTAAAAAAGCTACGTCAGAGATACCTATTCTGACATCTCCAAATGAGCTAAAATTATACGGAGAATTATTTTGGAATATATAATAAATATTGGAGAAAAGAACTATCGGATGGGGGCTGCTAGGTGCCCACGAGACACCAGGGCGCGCCAGCCCCTCCAGGCGCACCCTGGTGGGTGGTGGGTAGCCTGGCCCACCTCCGATGCCCATCTTCTAGTATATAAGGTCTTTTGACCTAGAAAAAATAAGGAGAGGAGTTTCAGGACGAAGCGCCACTGTCTTGAGGCGAAACTTGGGCAGGAGCACTTTGGCCCTCCAGTGGAGCGATTCCGCTACGGGAACTTCCCAACCGGAGGGGGAAATCGAAGCCATCGTCATCACCAACAACCCTCACATCTTTGGGAGACCAATCTCCATCGACATCTTCAACAGCACCATCTCATCTCAAACCCTAGTTCATTTCTTGTGTTCAATCTTTGTACCGGAACCTCATATTGGTACCTGTGGGCGACTAGTAGTGTTGATTACATCTTGTAGTTGATGCTATATGGTTTATTTGGTGGAAGATTATATGTTTAGATCCATTATGCTATTTAATATCCCTCTGATCTTGAGCATGAATATTATTTGTGAGTAGTTACCTTTGTTCTTGAGGCCACGGGAGAAGTCATGTTGCAAGTAATCATGTGAATTTGATATTTCTTCGATATTTTGATGATATGTATGTTGTGATTCCCTTAGTGGTGCTATGTAAACGTCGACTACATGACACTTCATCATATTTGGGCCTAAGGGAATGCATTGTGGAGTAGTTATTAGATGATGTGTTTCGGGGGTGACAAAAGCTTAAACCCTAATTTATGCGCTATTCCGTAAGGGACTTATTTCGATCCATATGTTTAATGTTATGGTTAGATTTTATCTTAATATTTCTTTCGTAGTTGCAGATGCTTGCGAGGGGGTTAATCATAAGTGGGAGGCTTGTTCAAGTAAGAACAGCACCCAAGCACCGGTCCACCCACATATCAAATTATCAAAGTAGCCAACATGAATCAAACCAACATGATGAAAGTGACTAGATGAAACTCCTAATACCTTTGCTGTACTCTCATGCAATGACAAGTGAATAAACACACATCTTGAGAATAACACATCTAGCATGGAAAAATATCAGCCACCCCCTACCGTTTCATGAGCAGTACGAGCACACAAAAAGGAAATTTATTTTGAAAATTAGAGATGGCACATACAAATTTGCTTAGAACAACACGGAAATACTGCATATAGGTAGGTATAGTGGACTCATATGGCAAAACTGGGTTTAAGGATTTTGGATGCACAAGTAGTATTCCTACTTAGTACAAGTGAGGGCTAGCAAAAATATTGAGAAGCATACAACAAAGAAACAAAAAATCTCATAAGCGAGCATTAAGCATAACTAACACCGAATAATGCACCACAAGTAGGATGTAATTTCATTGCATAACTATTGACTTTCGTGCTTGCATAGGGAATCACAAACCTTAACACCAATATTCTTACTAAAGCACAATTACTCACCAACATGACTCACATATTATTACCATCTTATCGCAAAACTATTACAAAGAATCATGTTTATTTTGTCTAATGATCTTCATGAAAGTTTTTATTATATCCCTCTTGAATATCTATCACTTTGGGACTAGTTTCATATGTTGCTTTTGATAGCTCAAACAAATCTAAGTGAAGAACATGAGCTTACAAAAATTTTGTCTCTCAAAATAATATAAGTGAAGCATGAGAGAATTTCTTCAAAAATTATTAACTCTCAAATAAATCGAAGCGAAGCATGAGAGCATTTCTTCAAAAATACTAAAGCACACCATGCTCAAAAAGATATAAGTGAAGCACTAGAGCAATTCCATAGCTCAAAAAATTTAAGTGAAGCACATAGAGCAATTCTAACAAATCATATCATAATTTTGGCTCTCTCAAATACATGTGTTCAGAAAGGATACTTGACACAAAACAAAAAGTAAAACAAGCAAAGACTCATATAATACAAGACGCTCCAAGCAAAACTCATGATATGTGACGGATAAAAATATAGCTCCAAGTAAAATACCGATGGTCGTTAGAAGAAAGAGGGGATGCCACTCAGGGCATCCCCAAGCTTAGCTGCTTGTTTCTCCTTGAATATTGCCTTGGGGTGCCATCGGAATCCCCAATCTTAGGCTCTTCTTACTCCTTATTCCTTCATCCATCGTGATCTAACCCAAAATTTGAAAACTTCAATCACACAAAACTCAACAAAACCTTTGTGAGATCCGTTAGTATAAGAAAACCAATCTTTACTTTAAGTGCTGTAGAAAACCCATTCAAATTTTGTTATTGCATTATATCTACTATAGTCTAACTTTTCCATGGCTTATACCCACCGATACAACCCATAGATTCATCAAAATAAGCACACAATGCAAAGAAAACAAAATCTGTCAAAAAACAAAACAGTCTGTAAAGATGCGAATTTTCCTCATACTTATGTAACTCTAAAAATTCTGAAAAATTGGGAAAGTAGCGGAAATTTGTATAGAAAAACTGTGTAAAACATTCAGAATTTTTTGCTACTTCTGTGAACCTAGAAAATTATTTTACATGATGCAAAAGTTTCTGTTTTTCAACAAGATCAAATCAACTATCACCCAACATGATCCCAAAGGCTTTGCTTGGCCCAAACACTAATTAAAACATAAAAAACACAATCATAACAGAGGCATAATTGTGCAAACACTCAAGAACAGAAATAAAAAATAAGAAAAAATAAATTTTATTCATTGGGTTGCCTCCCAACAAGCGCTATCGTTTTACGCCCCTAGCTAGGCATAATGCATAGATTCAAGTATTATCATCTTTAGTTCTAGATCCATAAGATGCCCTCATGATTAATTCATATGGTGGCTTGATTCTTGTTCTAGGGAAGTGTTCCATTCCCTTTCTTAGTGGAAATTGAAATTTAATATTGCCTTCTTTCATATCAATCACGGCACCAATAGTACGTAAAAATGGTCTACCAAGTATAACTGGACAAGACGGATTGCAATCAATATCAAGAACAATAAAATCTATGGGAACATAATTCCTATTTGCAAGAATAAGAACATCATTAATTCTTCCCATAGGCTTTTTAATAGTAGAATCTGCCAAGTGCAAATTAAGGGAACATTCTTCAATATCGGTAAGACCAAGCACATCACATAAAGATTTCGGAATTGTGGAAACACTAGCACCCAAATCACATAAAGCAAAACACTCATAATTTTTTATCTTGACGTTGATGGTGGGTTCCCATTCATCATGTAATTTTCTAGGAATTGAGATCTCTAATTCCAACTTTTCTTTCAAAGCTTTCATCATAGCATCAACAATATGTTTAGTAAAAGCTTTATTTTGTTCAAAAGCATGGGGTGAATTAATCATGGATTGCAACAAAGAAATACAATCAATCAAAGAGCAATTATCATAATTAAAGTCTTTGTAATCCAAAAGAGTGGGCACATCACTAGTTAATGTTTTGACCTCTCCAAACCCACTTTTATCAATTTTTTCATCAAGATTTTCACCCTCCGAATTATCGGACGCCTTCTAGCTAAAGTTGACTCTTCTTCATTCCCTTCATCATCAATTTTAATCTTACTAAAAAAGGAATCAGTAGAACAAACACCAATCACTTTAAGATCTTCATCATTTTTATGAAAGCAATCACTAGAAAACGCTCTTTCTAAAAATTCTCTTTTAGCTCTAAGCATAGCGGTTCTTTTCTTACTTTCATCCATAGAAACATATAAAGCTTTAGTTGTTTCCTCAACCTTAGGCACAAAAATTTTCAACTTGAGATTTTCTACATCATGAGAAATTCTATCAATGCTTCTAGACATATCATCAATCTTATTCAAGTTTTCTTCTATCGTATTATTGAAAACCTTTTCAACATTGATAAATTCTTTAATATTATTGTCAAGATCAGAGGTGTTCCTATTATTAATATAAGAAGGATTACCATAGGAATTACCATAATTATTAGAGGAATTTCCAGGAAAAGGCCTAGGATTAAAATTACCTCTATAAGCATTGTTATTAAAATTGTTTCGCACGACAAAATTCACATCTACGGAATCACTATTTTTCTCAATCAAAGTAGACAAAGTCACATCATTAAGATCAATAGGAGCATTTTTATTAGCAACCAATCTCATAAGAGCATCAACTTTTTCACTCAAGGTACTAATTTCTTCAACCGAATTAACTTTTTTACTAGTAGGTGCTCTTTCGGTTTGCCATTGTGAGTAATTTGCCATAATATTATCAAGCAATTTAGTAGCTTCACCCAAAGTAATTTCCATAAAAGTACCATCCACGGCAGAATCTAAAAGATTTCTAGAAACAAAATTCAATCCCACATAAAGTTTTTGTATGGTCATCCAAAAATTTAAACCATGTGTAGGACAATTTCTTATCATCAATTCATTCTCTCCCAAGATTGTGCAACATGTTCATGCTCAAGTTGCTTAAAATTCATGATTTGAGCCCTAAGGGAAATAATTTTTGCAGACCAAAAATACTTAGTAATGAAAGCATCTTTGTATTTATCCCAAGAATCGATACTATTGCAAGGAAAAGAGGAAAACCAAATTTTTGCACGATCTCGCAAAGAAAACTGAAATAATTTCAACTTCACAATATCATTGTCCACATCTTTTTTCTTTTGCATATTGCATAATTCTACGAATGTGTTAAGATGGGATGCGGCATCCTCATTAGGAGTACCGGAAAACTGATCTATCATAACAAGATTCAACAAAGCGGCATTAATATCACGAGATTCCGCACTAGTGGCGGGAGGAGCAATCGGAGTGCTAATAAAATCATTGTTGTTGGTATTGGAAAAATCACACAACTTGGTGTTCTCTTGAGTCATCATGACTACGCAAACAAGATTGCACACAAAAATAGATCTGACGAGAAAACGACGAACGAAAAAGATGGCGAATAAAACGGCAAATTTTTGTGAAGTGGGGGAGATGAAAACGAGAGGCAAATGGCAAATAATGTAAATTGCAAGGAGATGAGATTTGTGATAAGGAACCTGATAGATGTTGATGATGTCTCCCCGGCAACGGCGCCTGAAATTCCTTTTGATGTCGCTTGAACTACGCCGGTATTTCCCCAAAGAGGAAGGGATGATGCAGCACAGCTACGGTAGGTATTTCCCTCAGTTATGAAACCAAGGTATCAATCCAGTAGGAGAACCAAGCAACACTATGTAAACGGGACCTGCACACAAAGAACAAATACTTGCAACCCGACGCGTAAATGGGATTGTCAATCCCTCCACGGTAAAAAGATAGATAAATTTGTGGTAGATAGGATAAATAGATCTCGATAAAATGCGGAATAAAATAAATAATAAAAAAGTGCAACAAGGTATTTTTGGGTTTTGGGAAATATAGATCTAAAAATAAAAGTGGCAAATAATAGATCGGAAAGGAAATATGATGAAGAATAGACCCAGGGGCCGTAGATTTCACTAGTGGCTTCTCTCGAGAAAAATAGCATACGGTGGGTAAACAAATTACTGTTGGGCAATTGATATAACTTCAAATAATTATGATGATATCTAGGCAATGATCATTATATAGGCATCACGTCCAAGATTAGTAGACCGACTGCTGCCTGCATCTACTACTATTACTCCACACATCGACCGCTATCCAGCATGCATCTAGTGTATTAAGTTCATGGCGAAACGGAGTAATGCAATAAGAACGATGAAATGATGTAGACAAGATCTATTCATGTAGGAATAGACCCCATCTTGTTATCCTTAATGGGAATGATCAATACGTGTCTTGGTGCCCCTTCTGTCACTCGGAAAGAAAACCGCACGACCGAACCCATCACAAAGCACCTCTTCCCATGGCAAGAAAAATCGATCTAGCCGGCCTAAGTAAACCAAAGATTCGAAGAAGAAGAAATACGAGGTTATAATTAATCATGCATATAAGAGATCAAAAGAAGACTCAAATAACTTTCATGGATAAAATAGATCTGATCAGAAACTAAAAGTTCATCGGATCCCAACAAACACATCGCAAAAAGAGTGACATCAAATAGATCTCCAAGAGACCATTGTATTGAGAATCAAAAGAGAGAGAGGAAGCCATCTAGCTACTAACTCCGGACCCGTAGGTCTACAATGAACTACTCACGCATCATCGGAGAGGCACCAATGAGGATGATGAACCCCTCCGTGATGGTGTCTAGATTGCATCTGGTGGTTCTGGAACTTGCGGCGGCTGGAATTGTGTTTCGTCGACTCCCCTAGGGTTTTTGGATTTTTGGGCTATTTATAGAGCAAAGTGGTGGTGCGGGAGGCGGCCGAGGTGCGCACAACCCACCAGGGCGCGCCTGGGCCCCCAGGCGCGCCCAGGTGGGTTGTGCTCCCCTCGGAGCCCCCCTCTGGTACTTCTTTGGCCCAACAGGTGTCTTCTGGTCCAGGAAAAATCTCCAAAAAGGTTTGCTGCGTTTGGACTCCGTTTGATATTGATTTTCTGCGAAGTAAAAAACAAGCAAAAAATAGCAACTGGCACTGGGCACTATGTCAATAGGTTAGTCCCAAAAAATAATATAAAATTGCTATAAAATTATCGTAAAACATCCAAGAATGATAATATAACAGCACTGAACAAGCAAAAATTATAGATATGTTGGACACGTATCAAGCGTAAAGGGAGAACCACTACGATTGTACTGAAGCTTGAATGGTCAAGTGCCTGAATGGAGAAAGCTGAAAATCAACTATCACAATAAGCACAAACTGGTCATCAATCTGAAGACAGTGTCAAACTAAAAGCCGCTAGGGGTTATGCCGTGATAAACGAAGGGTCCTTGTCACAAGGACCGCGGTGTTAAGCTAGGTGTACTTCGGTTGAGCCGATCACCACTTCACCGGGGGCTAGTTAAACTACCCCACATATCGAGCTCCTATGGCTAAGTGAAAGTTATCAAGCCTTTATAGTCTGATTGCCTAGTTTCTCTAAACACGCCACCGCCTCCGGGCCCGGTGACATCGACTAAGGGTGTACACGTTTTAAAGAAACATCCTATGTATCATCTAGACGGGGGCTAAATGCGATGACTGGCCGCTTTCAGATTCAAGAACAGTCGCAGAGGAACAACGTTAACACGTCGGATAAAAATGATCATTTAAAAAGATAACTTGTTTTATAAACATTCATCATCCGCATACAAAGGGAAAATTAGAACTTGAGTTCTCCCTTTGCTACATTTGACCTCGGCCACCCGACCAGCTTCATGCACATTGGTCAGAAACTATTCCGGAGTCCAATCTTTTTTTGCTGGAGGTCCAAAGGCAATTTCTAGCGGCTTGATCTTCAGGAAATGCGCCATGGTAGACGCATACGCTCTTTCCGCACCATCCGGACAAGACGACTGCTTCCACTTTTCCACCTAGGGGCTGGATTCCCGATGCCTACTCACCAGGCCGAAGAAGCTTATCGGCATCGGCTGGCCCAGCCTAAGGTTAATGCAGATGCCTACATCACCAAATGGGCTGCATGGGACAGCTCCGCCAGCTGCTTCATTTGATCTTTCAGTAGCAGCGGGTACTCGAGCGCTTGGAACTGGGCCCAGAAGGACTTCTCCTCAGACCCATTAGGCTGGGTAGCGAAGTATGCACCAACATCTGAGGCACTCCACGATAGGTCCCTAAAGACCTATGAAGAACGCCAGACTTGCGTAAGATGAGCAAATCGTCTATCACCAAAAATGCAGCGAAGCAGATAGGGCTTACCGGCGACGATCTACTTCACCTTTTGAAGCACCTCGAGATCACCCCGGGCTTGGGTCGTGGCTTCCTTACAAGCCGAGCTAGTTGTGGCCAGCTCGGAAGTCAGCCTGTCCTTCTCCTACTAAGGAGCATCGCGCTGCTCGCAAAGAACCTTGAAGTCTTCTTTGACCTCGGCGACCTAGGCCCAGTGCTTCTCGCCTACCTCTTTTTCTTTGGCCAGCTTTGCGCTGGCCTTCTCCGCCGCAGATCTTTGCTGTTCGGCTTTTTGCCGAGTTGTTTTCCGCTTGGACCAGAGCTTTTCTAGCTCCGCGGAGGTAGCTGCGAACACATCGACATACGAATTATAACTTACATCAGGCATTGCAATTTTCCAAAGCTACAAATTTTTTGATATTTACCTTCAACAACCTCCATCTGCTTCTTGAGCAGATCCACGTCCTTCTTGGACAGGTCAAGCTTATGGTTCAGCTCTTCCAACTCTCTCACGTTGGATGCCGAAACCGAGGCCGAAACCTGCAATGAACACAGTTAGCTTCCTTGGAAGATATCAATCCCTTGGTCGCCTTCTTTCTTCCGACCAGGGTCTCGGGGGCTACAATACATTCGCTTCTACCAAACAACCAGTTTTTTAATAAGACCCCCAAGTAAGATCTTAGTATCTCACTCAGGGCTCGGGGACTACTGCAGTTACTCAGCTATTGTATGTGTCCGTGGTAGTAAAAGTCTTCGAACAATTTTACTTTTTGTCTATCAGCTCAAAGGGCCATTATACGTGTCTATCTGCGATAATTTTTCCTTACGACACACTATAAAATTCTAAGAGATGACTAGGAAGGGTTACCTCAAAGCCATGAAAGAGGCCCTTGAAGGCCTCCTTGATAGCGGCCTCGGCGGAACGGTAACTCTGCAGCGTCGTGCCCAGTAGGATGTGGTGCTCAGCGATGATGGAGGAGTCCGCCATGGATGCCTCCATATCTTCTATCCAACCCGCGGACACCTGCCATGTGGCAGGTGGGGATGGACGGGCCACCTCGGCCCTCCCTGTCATGGGTGGGATGGCTGCCGTGGAAGGCTGTCATGGTGGCTCCGAGTCAATGAGCGCCGAGGTAGTCGGCCGCCCTAGTTTCTCCCCTTTCGTAGAGGAGGGGTTCTTCTCCATGGGGTCCTTGGAGGCCGAGGCCTCCACCTCAGCCATGGAGGCATCAGCCATACCCCCATCGTGCTTTGGGGTGGGGCCTGCTGCGAAGTTGCCTCCCTAGCCCATCATGGGCGCCAGGGGAGGGTGGATGCTCCTCCGAGGCGGTCAGAGGAGGTAGCCCACTCGACGACTTCCCGTCGCTTATATTGGAGTATTGTGGGCTGCAAAGAAAAGATAAATTGTCATTCCAAGAGTGTAGAAAATTGCGCTTGAGTATTTATTGCTCATATGGGAAGAAGGCGTACCTCCTCGGTGTTGGCCTTGGCCGCCGCATTTTGATGAGGCCGTCCTCTGTTTCAGAGGAGTCGACCTTAGTTGTGGCAGGAGCCTCGTGGGATACCATGTCAGCAGCCTTCATGACGCACCAACATCTCTGGACAGTGTGAGGCCCCACGATGTCCTCGGACGCTGCCCTTTTCTTCTTCGGAGAAGAGGAACCTTCCTCCACTTCCTCATCCTTCCTCTCCTCTTCATCTGAGGAGATAACCCAGATGTTCTCGGACCTGGCGTCCGCCGGATCTTGGATCCCAACCCTCCCTCTTCTTCTCTGGCTCTTTATCATTGACCGAGACCTTTGGAGGCAACCCGGCCAGGAGGGTCTGCACCTCAGGGTTCCTTGGGTCCTCGGGCAGTGGCGACGGACATGCAATGAGCGCCACCTTGGATGCCTATTTTTGGAAATAGGGAGGGATGACTCAGATAGATGTAAAATATAAAGCTGATGATGAATATGTAAAGCAATGTTTACCTCGGAAGGCCCGCGCTTGGTGGTATAGCCATTGTCTGGCCCGTCAGTAGGGAATTCATTTTGGCACGGCTCGAAAAGAGCCATCCACATCCCATCGATGTTGGTGCAGAAGAAGGTTCGCAAAGTTGGCTT
Organism: Thinopyrum elongatum; assembly: GCA_011799875.1. Lineage (NCBI taxonomy): Eukaryota > Viridiplantae > Streptophyta > Magnoliopsida > Poales > Poaceae > Thinopyrum > Thinopyrum elongatum. Next base: position 195,903,364 of record CM022297.1, on the reverse strand, counting down.
GTCCTTGGGCTTGTAAAGCCACATTGGATTGGCACGAAGCTGGAGGGGAAGGATGTACCAATGAAGCATCACATCCACCAGCTTGAACTTTCTCTTGAGCGCCTGGAACCGCTCTTGGAGTGCTTCGACCTTGTCCGGGTTGCCCCATTTTAGGCCCTATTTCTGCCATGACACCACCTTCCTCAGAGGAGTGCCGGTGAAGACAGGAGCCGCGGCCTAGCCCGGGACGAGTAGCTCGGTGATGTAGATCCACTCGCGCTGCCAGATCTTGATGGTCTCAATAAAGGTCACCTCCAGCCAGATCGACTATTGGAGTTTACTGATTATGTCACTGCCGCACTCGGTGAATTTGGCATCTTCCCTCTTCGGCTTGATGCAGAAGGTCTTCAGCCATATGCCAAAGTGAGGATCCATGCGGAGTAAGGTCTCACACACTATAATAATAGTGGTGAGGTGGAGATTGGATTCGGAGCTAGATTGTGGAAATCTAGCCCATAGAAGTACATAATCCCCTGCACGAAGGGGTGCAGGGGGAACCCTGATAACCCACAAGTATAGGGGATCGTTTGTAACCTTTTTCGATAAATAAGAGTGTCGAACCCAACGAGCAGCTAAAGGTAGAAAAAAATATTACCTCAAGTTCTATCGACCACCGATACAACTCTACGCACACTTAACGTTTGCTTTACCTAGAACAAGAATAAAACTAGAAGTACTTTGCGAGAATAAAACTAAGAATAAATTGCAAGATAATAAAAGTAAATTGTTTAGTAGAAAGCTTTTGTCACACAATAAACTTATTTGTCTCTAGGCAATTGATAACTAGACCGGTAATCATTATTGCAATTTTATACGAGGGAGAGGCATGAGCTAACATACTTTCTGTACTTGGATCATATGCACTTATGATTGGAACTCTAGCAAGCATCCGCAACTACCAAGGATCATTAATGTAAAACCCAACCATAGCATTAAGTATCAAGTCCTCTTTATCCCATACGCAACAACCCACTTACTTGGGTATGTGTTTCAGTCACTCACGCCACCCACCATAAGCAAATCATGAACGTATTGCAACACCCTACAGCGGGGATCCCTCATGTTTGCGCGACACAGAGGGCACCATAGGACAACACCAAAATAAAATATACAACTCAAACCAATCATGATCATCAATCAACCCATAGGACAAAACAGATCTACTCAAACATCATAGGATAACCACATATCATTGGATAATAATACATAGTGTTGAGCACCATGTTTAAGTAGAGAATTGCAGCGGGAATAGAGAGTTTACACCGCTGCATACAGGGGGAGAAAGTTGGTGTTCACGGTAGCAACGTTGTTGATGTAGATCGCCGTCATGATCCTAGCCCCTGCAGCACTCCGACGCCACCGGGAGAGAGGGTGAGAGAGCCCCCCTCCTTCTTCTTCTTCTTCCTTAACCTCCCCCCTAGATGGGAGGAGGGTATCCCCTCTGGTTCATGGCCTCCATGGCGGTGGAGGGGCGAGAGCCCCTCCGAGATTGGATCTCTCTCTCCGTTCTCTTCTCTTTCGAGTTTCTGTTTTCTGGCCTTTCACCGTTTCTTAAATATCCGAAGATCCAGAACTCTGATTGCGCTAGAATTTTAACACATTTTTTTCCGGATATAAGCTTCCTTGCGGCCGAAGAAGAGCCCCAACCAACTTACGGGGTGCCCACTAGGCACCACCACGCGCCAGGGGGTGTGGGCCGCACCCTGGTCGTTAGTCGAGGCCAAGCGCCTCCGTTTGCATTGATTCCACCTCCCAAAAATCACATATATTCCAAAAAAAATCTCCATCAATTTTTATAGCGTTTGGACTTCATTTGATATGGATATTCTGCAAAACAAAAAACATGCAACAAACAGGAACTGGCACTGGGCACTGGGGACTGGATCAATATGTTAGTCCAATAAATCATATAAATTGTTGCCAAAAGTATGTGAGTGTATAATATTGGCATGGAACAATAAAAAATTATAGATACGACGAAGACGTATCAGCATCCCCAAGCTTAATTCCTGCTCGTCCTCGAGTAGGTAAATGATAAAAATGATAATTTTTGATGTGGAATGCTACCTAGCATAATCTTGATAATATAATCTAATTATGACATGAATATTAAGACACGAGTGATTCAAAGCAATAGTCTATAATTTGACATAAAGACATCAATACTCAGGCATCCCAACAAACAATCATGTCTTTCAAAATATAAATGCCAAAGAACTCTATCCCGACAAAATCATATAGTCTTGTCATGCTCCATCTTCTTAACACAAAGTATTTATCATGCACAACCCCGATGACAAGCCGAGCAATTGGTTCATACTTTTTAACGCACTTCATCTTTTTCAACCCCCACGCAATACATGAGCGCAAGCCATGGACATAGCACTATGGGTGGAATAGAGTATGATGATAGGGGTAAACATAGAGAAGACAAAAAAGTAAGAAAGTCTCACATCGACGCGGCTAATCAACGGGCTATGGAGATGCCCATCAATTGATATTAATGCGAGGAGTAGGTATTGCTATGCAACAGATGCACTAAGAGCTATAAGTGTATGAGAGCTCAATATGAAAACTAAGTGGGTGTGTACACAACTTGCTTGCTATACAAGCCAAGTTCTATAATGAAAAATTCCCACTAGTATATGAAAGTGACTACATAGGAGACTCTCTACATGAAAAACATGGTGCTACTTTGAAGCACAAGTGTGGAAAGGATAGTAACATCCTTCTCCCTTTTTCCCTCTTTTTCTTTTCTTTTTTTTCTTTTTTTTTCTTGGGCTCTTTTTTGCCTCACTATTTTCTTTTTTTTTCATCCAGAGTCTCATCCTGACTTGTGGGGGAATCATAATCTCCATCATCCTTTCCTCACTAGGACAATGCTCTAATAATGAATAATGATGATCATCAGGCTTCTATTTACTTACAACTCAAAAGAAATAAAAATTACACCTCGATACCTAGAACAATATATAACTCTATATGAATGCCTCTGGCAGTGTACCGGGATGTGCAATGATCTAGCATAGCAAGGATATCAAAAAATGGACAAGCCATGAAAATATCATGCTAGCTATCTCACGATCATGCAAATCAATATGACAATGAGTGCTCAAGTCATGTATATGATAATGATAGAAGTTGCATGGTAATATATCTCGGAATGGCTATGGAAATGCCATAATAGGTAGGTATGGTGGCTGTTTTGAGGAAGATATAATAAGGCTTATGTGTGATAGAGCGTATCATATCACGGGGTTTGGATGCACCTGCGAAGTTTGCACCGACTCTCGAGGTGAGAAAGGGCAATGCACGGTACCGTAGAGGCTAGCAAATTGCGGAAAGGTAAGAGTGCGTATAATCCATGGACTCACATTAGTCATAAAGAATTCACATACTTATTGCAAAAGTTTATTAGCCCTCGAAGCAAAGTACTTCTACGCATCCCCTAGGGGGATAGATTGGTAGGAAAATACCATCGCTCTGTGGCGCCCCCGGCTCAATCGTACACTAATCATACACGCAAACGTGTACGATCAAGCACAGGGACTCACGGGAAGATATCACAACACAACTCTAAACTCAAATAAACGGAGATCCACAATATTACAGACCAGGGATCCGAAGATCCGAATACATAGTCAGTCATACAAATATTATCTGAGTACAGACATAGCTAGACAAGTTTTGCCTTAAGAAGGCCAGCACAAGCAGCGACACTAGATCGAAAGGCGTTGGCCTCCTGCCTGGGAGCCTCCGATCCTACTCCTGGTCGGCTGGCTCGATCCAGTAATACATGCCCTCTGGACCCTCCTGGTAGTAAGCTCCTGAGGTGGCATCTGGCTCCTGGACTCCATCGTCTGGTGTATCATCAAGGTGGGGTATGGGGAAAAGAGAAAGTAAAGCAACCGTGAGTACTCATCCGAAGTACTCAACAAGTAAGGATCTATACTACATATGCAACATTATCAATGGAGAAAGGCTGTATAAGTGGACTGGGCTACAGAAATGCCAGAATAGAGAGAAGGCCTAGTCCTATCGAAGACTAGCATCTTCACGAAGCCATCATCTTGCAGCAGTACAAGAGAGTAGAATAGCATTTTATTTAGCAAACATGTTGAAGCAAGCCTAGAGATCCTTCCTCGACTCCCAGCGAGAAAGCGATCCCGAAGCTTCAATTAAGTAACAAGTATCCAGTTCAAGTAGTAGATCGGGATACACAAACTGAGCGTCCTTTACCGTAGGACTGGCTATCGATAGATCATTCATCCCTGCAGGGGTGCACTACTATTACCCAACACGCTCGATCAACTCTGGCCGGACATACTTGCTGGGTATTGCCCATCCTCGGAAGATCAACACGAAGCAGCGCCCTACCTAGGCTCAGCAGAGAGGTCAGCACGCCGGACTAACCTATGCACCCAGAGGTCTTGGGCCATCGCCCTGGGCACCCTGCGCGTTGTGTGGCTGGCCGGGGTGCAGGCGTGACACTGAACTCCTCAGTGAAGTATCCAGCCCAGTCCCGGCGATCAGCCCACACGGTGAATCGTGACGGCTGACGAGCTTTCGGGAGAAACGTACATCACAGAGGGCCCCATAACCATTATCCCGCGTGGTGGTAGTGCGTATAGGGCACGTCGACCCACTCAGATCACAAACCCAAATCCAGTAGGCTCAATTAGTATCACGCGGAGGCAATCAGAGTCTCTGATGCTCCGCCACAATATCACAATCAAGTGCCCTTCCGGCACACCCGACATCATAGATCCCCAGCGGGTACCCACCAGGGTGGACCCGCCTGTAACAAAGGTCAAAGTAACCGTGTGGTCACAACATCAAGAGGGAAACCCGAGGAATCACCCTCGGAGGATTCCACTCGATGAAATCATCAGGGTGAACGTATGAGGCATCACCCTCGAGGTTCACACTGAGGGGTTGCATGACAGAGTCGTATCAGAAGTGGAGAAGGAGGAATCACCCTCGATGACCACGACCGAACAGCTACACTGCGGAGTATTCATCAGGAGTGCGTTACGAGGTATCACCCTCGGCACTCGATAGTAACTATGCAGAGTCGTACAACTAAGGGGGTGAAGTGATGTGTTGGTCTCTGGTCGACGATCACATTGATCGAGTCGTCGATGATCAAGCAGGGGCATCAAGGATAAGGTGGTGGGGGTCACTGATGAATCACTACCAGCCTATACTAAACAGTTTATCATAGGTAGGTAAGGTAACAATGAACAGGTTACAAAAGCAGGCTATGCATCAGAATAGGAGCATACATTAACTGTAGCAAAATCTAGTGCAAACAGGAGAAATGGAATGGGCGATATCTGGATGCTCAAGGGGGGGGGGCTTGCCTAGTTGGTCTGGCAAGAGAGAGGGGTCGTCAACGGGCTGCTCGTCGGTAGTGTAGTCATACCCAGGTGCCGGGTCGTCGGTCTCGGCGTCTATCGAGAGAGAGAAGGAGGGGGAGAGAAACAATAAATTCACGGCAATAATGCAAACAATAAGTATGACATGCCTAAATGATATGCCGGGGTGTTTTACTACCTAACTAAGTGATTTAGTTAATTTACGAATTTAACCGAATTTATTTAATCAATGTTGGGCACTATTCATTTATCGAAATCGGTCTAAAAGTTCAATGTTCTTATAGCTAGGGGCATCTGCCAAGAATACGGAGTGCGTATTCGGGTTCGTATCGAAATTCTGAGCAAGTTTCATGTATAAATTATTTTCATCGGAGTTACGGATTATTTAATATGATTTTCTAAAGTTTTTATTAATTTCTGGAATTTAATTATTTATTTAATTAAACATTATCCGAAACAGTGTATGCTGACGTCATCATGATGTCAGCAGTCATCCTGACATGTGGGTCCCACCTATCATACTCTGTCCAGTTAATTAGTGATTAACTAATTAATTACTGTTTAATTAAACTAATTAACCTAATCAGAGTTAATTAACTTAATTAATTTACTAATTAATTAATTATTTATTTATTTTACTAATTCATTTTTTATTTCTCTTTTTTTAAACGTTTTTGGGCTGGGCCCACCTGTCATAGGCACAGGGGGGTGGGGGCCGAGCGGTCGGTGACACTGGGGCTTCGGCCCCACCTGTGTGTGGCCCAATGGCCACAACGGGCGAGGGCGCGGCCAGGGGGCGAGCCCGGCGCTGGGCGCGGCCAGGCGCGACAGGGCGTCGGCCAGGCGTGGGGGTGCGAGGCGGCGCCGAAGGAGGAGCTGCGACAGGGGGCAGCGGGGCGATGGTAGGCGGCACGGGAGGCAGGCACGGGCGGTGCGCGTGCGCGCGGTGGAACGGGCGCGGGCGCGCGGCGAGCGTGGCCGGACGCGGGCGGCCGGCGGGGGGGGGGAGCTGCCGCGGGGCAGGAGAGAGAGGAGCGGGCGACGAGGCCGGTGGCCTCATCGTTCGTTGCAGAGGAGAGGGGCGGCGAGGCTCGAGGTGGTCCGGCGAGGGAGAGGCGGGGACGGGCAGTCCAGCGATGGGGACGAGGTGGCGACGGTGTCCACGCGCGGCAAGGCGGCGGCGTCGGTGGCGTGCGGTGACGGGCGCGGAGTCGAGCGCGGCGTCGAGCGCGGCGAGGCGAGCGCGGGGGCTCGGCCCGATCCAGAAATGGATCGGGGGGGAGAGCGAGGGGGGGGGGGGGGAATGGGTGTCGGTGGGGTTTAGGGTTTCGGCCAGCGGGCCATATAGGGGGAAGGGGTGGGCCGGCCAGCTGGGCTATGGCCCAGTTGGGCCAGGGGGGGTTCTCTTTTTATTTTTTTGTCTTGTTTTCTTTTTGTCTTTTTCTTTTCTTTATTCTTATTTTTCTGTTTTGCAATTAGTTAGGCCTCAAAATGATTTTTGTAAAACATGGCATTTGCTCCAATAATTACTAGGCATTATCTACCACTGTCAAAAATTGGTTTGTAGGCAATTGGAGTTCACACAAATTTTATAATAAACAAAATGTATTAAACCTTGCTGTTTTGGTAAAGTTAGAGCCACCTAATTAATTTATTAATTATTGGTTACAATTTTAGAATAGCCTCTGCAATATTTGTTATTTACTGAACATTTTAGTTTCTATGTTGGACAACTTTTATTTTCCACTTTCATTTAAACTCGAATTCTGACTTAGGAGTTGAAATGCAATATGATGCTAATGATGATCATGCACTGTTAAACTTGCTGACTTGTCATTATCAAAAGTGATTACTGTGGCTATTGACATGGGGTGTTACCATTCTCCTCATCTATCAAGAATTCTCGTCCCGAGAATTAAGAGGAAGACTGGAAGAAAGAGGGGTATTCTTCGCGAAGACGATCCTCGTGTTCCCAAGTGCCTTCATCTTCAGAATGATTTGACCACTGAACCTTGAGGAATTTGATTGATTTCTGACGAGTTCGACGCTCAGCTTGATCAAGAATACGGATGGGATATTCTGGATAAGACAGATCTTTCCGTAATTCTAGCATTTCGTGATCCACAGCTCGAATAGGATCCTTGAAGCAGCGACGGAGTTGGGATACATGAAAGACATCATGTACTTGTGAAAGATTTGGCGGCATTTGCAACTGATATGCCACTTCTCCTCGACGGGCAAGAATACGGAACGGGCCAATGTAGCGAGGAGCTAACTTGCCTTTGATTCCGAACCGATGAGTGCCTTTCAAGGGAGTGACGCGGAGGTAAGCTTGCTCGCCAGGTTGATAGACCATTTCCTGGTGCTTTCGGTCATAGTTGCTCTTCTGACGAGACTGAGCAGTTTTCAAATGTTCACAGACAATGCGGACTTGTTCTTCTGCTTGCTGAACAATGTCCGGTCCGACGAGTGAGCGTTCCCCAGTTTCTAACCAATTCAGAGGGGTTCGACACTTACGTCCGTAAAGAACTTCAAATGGTGCCATCTTCAGACTAGCTTGATAGCTATTGTTGTAAGAGAATTCGGCATACGGGAGAGATTCCTCCCATTTCTTACCGAAGGAGATGACGCAAGCTCGAAGCATATCTTGGAGCACTTGATTAACTCGTTCAACTTCACCTTGTGACTGAGGGTGAAAAGCGGTGCTGAAGGACAGATGAGTTCCCATACCTTCTTGGAAACTATTCCAGAATCTGGAGGTGAAGAGGCTGCCACGATCAGAACTGATCTCCAACGGAACACCGTGGAGGGAAACAATGCGAGAAACATACAAATCTGCTAACTGACTAGTAGTGATGGTCTCCTTAACTGGTAGAAAGTGAGCAACCTTTGAGAATTGGTCAATGACGACAAAAATAGCATCATGACCCTTCTGAGACCTGGGAAAACCAGTAATGAAATCCATTTGGACCTTGTCCCATTTCCATTCAGGAATTTCAAGGGGTTGCAGAGTTCCTGCGGGCCTTTGATGTTCTGCTTTAATGCCGCGGCAAACGTCACACTCAGAAACATAACGAGCAAAGTCTCGCTTCATATTAGGCCACCAGTATCTCTGACAAATGTCACGGTACATCTTTGTGCTACCAGGATGAATTGAGAGAGGAGTGTCATGAGCTTCTTTCATATCGTGTTCCCTCTCATCCTTGAACTTGGGTACGAAGAGACGGTGTTGGAAAAATAGGAACCCATCCTTATCAAGATGGAATTCCGACGGCTTTCCTTTTTCGAGGTATCACTTAATCCTTTCAACTTCAGAGTCATACCGTTGCATGGTCTTGATGCTGTGTTCTAAATCTGGTTCGACAACCGGGTATTGAGATAACCCTGCGGAACAATATGGAGGTTCAATTTGCGAAGCTCTTCATAAAGGAGAGGTTGTGTTTCCTGAACCATATGGTTGCTGCAATAAGCCTTGCGACTCAAAGCATCGGCCATTACATTAGCCTTGCCAGGGGTATATGAGATATTCATATCATAATCGGCAATTGTTTCGAGCCATCTTTGTTGATGAAGGTTCATATCTGGTTGAGTATATAAATACTTTAAACTTTGATGATCCGTGTATATCCTGCAACGGTTACCGAGAAGGTAATGTCGCCATAGCTTCAGGGCATAAATAACCGCAGAAAGTTCAAGATCATGCACGGGATAATTTTCTTCATGAGGATGCAATTGTCGAGAGGCATAAGCAATCACTTTGCGCTCTTGCATTAGGACATAGCCTAATCCTTGACGAGATGCATCACAGTATATCACGAAATCCTTTGGGAATCCGGGGGTGCTAGCACTGGGGCAGATGTTAACTTATCTTTTAGTGTCTGAAAGCTTTCTTGACATTTTTCTGTCCACTCAAATTTGACACCTTTGTGAAGCAGATTTGTCAATGGTTTTGCAATCTTGGAAAAGTTCTCAACAAATCAACGGCAATAACTAGCAAGTCCGAGAAAACTTCTAACTTGCTTGACATTCTTCGGGGGAGTCCAGTCAAGAATAGCCTGAACTCGTTCGGGGTTAACAGCAATTCCATCCTTGGAAATCACATGTCCAAGGTAAGTTACTTCAGAAAGCCAAAATTCACATTTGGAATACTTGGCATACAACTGGTGCTCTCGGAGCCTTTCCAGTACTACACGGAGGTGTTGAGCATGTTCTTCTTTATTCTTCGAATAGACCAGAATATCATCTAGATATACGACGACGAACTTGTCGAGGTAATCCATGAAAATGTAATTCATCAGACGGGAGAAAGTTGCTGGAGCATTCGTTAGGCCAAATGACATAACAGTGTATTCATAGGAGCCATAACGAGTGACGAATGCAGTCTTGGGAATATCCTCTTCACGGACACAGATCTGGTGATAACCCAACCTCAAGTCGAGTTTAGAGAACACCGATGATCCAGCAAGTTGATCATAAAGATCATTGATGCGGGGCAGTGGGTATTTATTCTGGATTGTGGCTTGGTTAATGGGCCGATAATCCTGAACCAAGCGGTTAGTTCCATCCTTCTTCTTAACGAAGAGTGAAGGTGCTCCCCAAGCAGAGGAACTGGGGCGGATGAAACCACTCTTAAGTGACTTCTCGATTTCTTCCTTAAGCTCGAGAATGTGATGCGGAGGCATCTTATAAGGACGCTTGGCAATAGGGACAGTGCCAGGCTTCAAGTCAATGACAAACTCGACAGCTCTAGCCGGGGGTATTCCTGGAAGTTCTTCTGGAAAGACGTTTGGAAAATCTCGAATGACAGGAATGTTCTCGATCCCTTCCAGAGGTGAGGTGTTCAAAGCATTCAGAACATATATCTGAGCTTCATCGTCCCGTGTAATGCGGGCGGTATAGTTCACTATCTCATCGGAGGGGTGAAGAAGTTGGATAACTTTAGTGGCACAATTGATCGAAGCAATGTGAGCTTTCAACCAATCCATTCCGAGTATGAGGTCTATGGTGGAAGACTTCAGGATAATGGGTGAGGCAAGGAATTCAAATCCCTCGATTTCAACAGGGACATTGTGTGCCATCATAGTGGTTTGACATTGGCCTCCAGGGGTGCGGACAACTACTGGCAGGTTCATCTTTTCGAATGCAATGTCATGAGATAATGCAAATGCTTCAGACATGAATGAATGCGATGCTCCTGAATCAAATAATACAGAAGCAGGTACTGAATTAACGAGAAGGATACCCATGACAGTAGCAGGTTGATCCTGGACTTCTTCAATATCAATGTTGTAAGCGTGTCCATGACCATGTGCAGCAGACCCAGTATTATAGTTGCGGGTCTGATTGTTGCCACGACCGTTGCCACGGCCAGTACGAGGAAAAGCCAACTGATTCTGTGTCTGGCGGCAGTCTTTAGCCTGGTGACCTGGTTTGCGGCACTTGAAGCTCAGACCATCATCAGGACGAAGAGGAGCATTGTTTTGAATAGCTTGAGCTTTTGGCTGCCTCGGTGGTGGAGGAGGCAGACGTGGTGCAGCATAGTTGTTCTTTGGCGCAGAGGTATTGGGACGGAACACATTGTTGGGAATCTAGACTCGACGCTTCTGTGCTGAGCCCGAAGATGAGCCAGCATCACGATAGCGCTTCTGCGAGTCCTTGTGTTTCATATGAGCGGTCTCAACTAGAATAGCCTTTTTCACAAGAGTAGAAAAGTCGTTGAAGTCTTGAGGAGCAAGGGCAAGCTCGAGGTCTGGGTGGAGTCCATTACGGAACTTCTCCTGTCTACGGGCATCTGTGGCAATGTCTTCTTCAGCATAGCGGGAGAGGTCTAGAAATTCCCGCTGATAAGCTTCGATAGTCTTGTTGCCCTGAGTGAGGTTACAGAACTGGGTCTTCATGCGTTCCATAATTGCCTGAGGGATGTAACATGCACGGAAAGCAGCCTGGAATTCATACCAGGTAATGACTGTTCCAGCAGGCAGTGTACGCTTGTGGGTGTCCCACCATTGAGCAGCGGGTCCCTTTAAGAAAAAGGCCGCGAAGATGATGAAGTTGGCAGGGGCGACATTAGCAGACTCCATCTTGTGAGTGATGTCGTGGAGCCAGTCATCAGCATCCAGTGGCTTGTCAGAGTTGCGGAACTGAGTGGGGTTAAGTTGCATAAACTCTATCAAAGTTATTGAAGCAGGGTTCTGGTTCTGGTTGTTCTGATGTGGAAACTGAGCCATGATTCCAGTCATGAACTGACGGTTGAGCTCGAATTGTTGCATCATAGCTGCCATATAGTCTAGCGGTGGTGGGCATTCAGGGGTACCACGACCACGACCACCTGGTCTAACCATCCTGCTAAGTATCAACAGGGGGTAGTTTAGTAAAAGCAACTGCGAGTGTTTAGTGACAAGCATGATGTAACTCAACAATTAAGTAGTGTAATAGATACATAACAGTAGTCAATTAAGACATACAGATCCATACACAGAGTCGGGTACATGCGGACAGCATAAGGACGCAAATTCAAAAGCTAGACATACTAGGCGGCGCGTAGGCACGCGGTAAGGAAGTACACAATGAGACATAGCAAAGGCTACATCAACGTTGGGGAAAACCACTGAAACGGGGTAACTGCAAGTGCGGACGACGAATGTTCGTCGCGGTAGGATCCTGCGCTCCATGTGCACTCTGATGCAGAACCCGGTCTCGAGCTGTAAGAAGAGGTCCACGTGTAGGTGTGTGACCTCCAACAGCAGGCCAATCAATACCAGCATACATCTGAGTCCTGCGCGGGTAAAGGATGTGCTCCGGATGTATCCCTGCACGAACTGCGGGTAGCAACTGTGTCATAGCAGCGTAGAGATGTGCTCGAGTGGCAACCAACTAGACGGCAAGAGCCCGAACAGTGCGATCCAGAGCCTGAGTGCGCTGAATCAGAACGCGCGGGTCATAGCGACGAGGCTCGTGCGGGGCACAGATAGCTGTGTAGTATCTAGTAGTATCTCCAGCAGGGGCATACGAAATGTATCGGAACTCAGAGTCATCGAAGATATCGCTGAACTCTCCTCGGAGACGTGCGACAGCAGAGTAGGCGGCATCATGTTCTGCCATCTCAATCGTCACGCCGATACCGTGGAAAAGGTGTAGCTCAGTGTCTGAGTCATCTTGCCAATCATAGATACGAACATCAGCATGGTACTGCCCCTGATTGAACTCGTGGTAATCCTCGTAAATCATGTACTCGGGGTACCAGCGGTAGCCAAGTCTGGTCAGGAGGGCGATTAGAACAGCTAGAAACCCAGGGGCATCACGAGCCCAAGTGCGAAGCACAAGCTGCGTCGTAGGACGGGGTGGAAACAAACGATCCATCTGAAACAGAGGAAATTCAGGATTGTCAAATGACAATGAGAAGTCTAATGCAACTCAGAGAGAAAGGTTAAACAAAACAATGGAAAGGAAAATGATTATCAGACTAATCAGATCAATGACAGGGAAATCGCACAGATATCCAGCTCCCCGGGTAGACGGGATTTACGAGATCCTAAGTGTCGGCGTTAGTAAAATTTATTTAACCCGAATAGAAGAGAGATCAGAGTCCCAGAGTATAGACGAGGAATAAAAGATCCTAATACCACCCAGTTCAGTTGGCGACGTGGGCCCGTAAGCCACACAGCCAAGTTAGTAAATTAGTTTTTCGGTTTCTAGACTCAACTTCGGCCAAGGAATTGGAAGGGGGCTTCCTACAGGCAGTCGGCTCTGATACCAACTTGTGGCACCCCCGGCTCAATCGTACACTAATCATACACGCAAATGTGTACGATCAAGCACAGGGACTCACGGGAAGATATCACAACACAACTCTAAACTCAAATAAACGGAGATCCACAATATTACAGACCAGGGATCCGAAGATCCAAATACATAGTCAGTCATACAAATATTATCTGAGTACAGACATAGTTAGACAAGTTTTGCCTTAAGAAGGCCAGCACAAGCAGCGACACTAGATCGAAAGGCGTTGGCCTCCTGCCTGGGAGCCTCCGATCCTACTCTTGGTCAGTTGGCTCGATCCAGTAATACGTGCCCTCTGGACCCTCCTGGTTGTAAGCTCCTGAGGTGGCATCTGGCTCCTGGACTCCATCGTCTGGTGTATCATCAAGGTGGGGTATGGGGAAAAGAGAAAGTAAAGCAACCGTGAGTACTCATCTGAAGTACTCAGCAAGCAAGGATCTATACTACATATGCAACATTATCAATGGAGAAAGGCTGTATAAGTGGACTGGGCTGCATAAATGCCAGAATAGAGAGAAGGCCTAGTCCTATCGAAGACTAGCATCTTCGCGAAGCCATCATCTTGCAGCAGTAGAAGAGAGTAGAATAGCATTTTATTTAGCAAACATGTTGAAGCAAGCCTAGAGATCCTTCCTCGACTCCCAGCGAGAAAGCGATCCCAAAGCTTCAATTAAGTAACAAGTATCCAGTTCAAGTAGTAGATCGGGATACACAAACTGAGCGTCCTTTACCGTAGGACCGGCTATAGATAGATCATTCATCCCTGCAGGGGTGCACTACTGTTACCCAACACGCTCGATCAACTCTGGCCGGACATACTTGCTGGGTAATGCCCGTCCTCGGAAGATCAACACGAAGCAGCGCCCTACCTAGGCTCAGCAGAGAGGTCAGCACTCCGGACTAACCTATGCACCCAGAGGTCTTGGGCCATCGCCCTGGGCACCCTACGTGTTGCGTGGCTGGCCGGGGTGCAGTCGCGACACTGAACTCGTCAGTGAAGTATCCAGCCCAGTCCCGGCGATCAGCTCGCATGGTGAATCATGACGTCTGACGAGCTTTTGGGAGAAACGTACATCGCAGAGGGCCCCATAACCATTATCCCGCGTGGTGGTAGTGCGTATAGGGCACGTTGACCCACTCAGATCACAAACCCAAATCCAATAGGCTCAATTAGTATCACGCGGAGGCAATCAGAGTCTCTGATGCTCCGCCACAATATCACACTCGAGTGCCCTTCCGGCACACCCGACATCATAGATCCCCAGCGGGTACCCACCAGGGTGGACCCGCCTGTAACAAAGGTCAAAGTAACCGTGTGGTCACAACATCAAGGGGGAAACCCGAGGAATCACCCTCGAAGGATTCCACTCGATGAAATCATCAGGGTGAACGTATGAGGCATCATCCTCGAGGTTCAAACTAAGGGGTTGCACGACAGAGTCGTATCGGAAGTGGAGAAGGAGGAATCACCCTCGATGACCATGACGGAACAGCTACACTGCTGAGTATTCATCAGGAGTGCGTTACGAGGTATCCCCCTCGGCACTCGATAGTAACTATGCAGAGTCGTACAACTAAGGGGGTGAAGTGATATGTCGGTCTCTGGTCGATGATCACATTGATCGAGTCATCGATGATCAAGTAGGGGCAACAAGGATAAGGTGGTGGGGGTCACTGATGGTTCACTACCAGCCTATACTAAATAGTTTATCATAGGCAGGTAAGGTAACAATGAACAGGTTACAAAAGCAGGCTATGCATCAGAATAGGAGCATACATTAACAGTAGCAAAATCTAATGCAAGCAGGAGAAATGGAATGGGCGATATCTGGATGCTCAAGGGGGGGGGGGCTTGCCTGGTTGCTCTGGCAAGAGATAGGGGTCGTCAATGGGCTGCTCGTCGGTAGTGTAGTCGTACCCAGGTGCCGGGTTGTCGGTCTCGGCGTCTATCGAGAGAGAGAAGGAGGGGGGGAGAAACAATAAATTCACGGCAATAATGCAAACAATATGTATGACATGCCTAAATGATATGCCGGGGTGTTCTACTACCTAACTAAGTGATTTAGTTAATTTAGGAATTTAACCAGATATATTTAATCAACTTTGGGCACTATTCATTTATCGAAATCGGTCTAAAAGTTCAATGTTCTTATAGCTAGGGGCATCTGCCAAGAATACGGAGGGCGTATTCGGGTTCGTATCGAAATTCTGAGCAATTTTCATGTATAAATTATTTTCATCGGAGTTACGGTTATTTAATATGATTTTCTAAAGTTTTTATTAATTTCTGGAATTTAATTATTTATTTAAATTAAACATTATCCGAAACAGTGTATGCTGACGTCATCATGATGTCAGCATGACGTCAGCAGTCATCCTGACATGTGGGTCCCACCTGTCATACTCTGTCCAGTTAATTAGTGATTTACTAATTAATTAATGTTTAATTAAACTAATTAACTAATTAGATTAACCTAATCATAGTTAATTAACTTAATTAATTTACTAATTATTTATTTATTTTACTAATTCATTTTTTATTTCTCTTTTTTTAAACGTTTCTGGGGCTGGGCCCACCTGTCATAGGCACAGGGGGGTGGGGGCCCAGCGGTCGGTGACACTGGGGCTTCGGCCCCACCTGTCTATGGCCCAATGGCCACAGCGGGCAAGAGCACGGTGCGCGGGCGTGGCCAGGCGCGATAGGGCGTCGGCCAGAGCGCCGCCGGGCGCGGGGCGAGGTCGCGCGCGTGGGTGGGGGTGCGAGGCGGCGCCGGAGGAGGAGCTGCGGCAGGGGGCAGTGGGGCGATGGTAGGCGGCGCGGGAGGCAAGCGTGGGCGGTGCGCGTGCCCGTGCGCGCGGTGGAACGGGCGCGGGCGCGCGGCGAGCGTGGCCGGACGCGGGCGGCAGGGGGGGGGAGCTGGCAAGCGCGGGGCGAGGGAGAGAGAGGAGCGGGCGACGAGGCCGGTGGCCTCACCGTTCGTTGCAGAGGAGAGGGGCGGCGAGGCTCGAGGTGGTCTGGCGAGGGAGAGGCGGGGACGGGCAGTCCAGCGACGGGGACGAGGTGGCGACGGCGTCCACGCGCGGCGAGGCGGCGGCGTCGGCGGCGTGGGGCAACGGGCGCGGGGTCGAGCGTGGCGTCGAGCGCGGCGAGGCGAGCGCGGGGGCTCGGCCCGATCCAGAAATGGATCGGGGGGGAGAGCGAGGGGGAGGGGAATGGGTGTCGGTGGGGTTTAGGGTTTCGTCCAGGGGGCCATATAGGGGGAAGGGGTGGGCCGGCCAGCTAGGCTATGGCCAGTTGGGCCGGGGGGGGTTTCTCTTTTTATTTTTTTGTCTTTTTCTTTTCTTTATTCTTATTTTTCTGTTTTGCAATTAGTTAGGCCTCAAAATGATTTTTGTAAAACATGGCTTTTGCTCCAATAATTACTAGGCATTATCTACCACTGTCAAAAATTGGTTTGTAGGCAATTGGAGTTCACACAAATTTTATAATAAACAAAATGTATTAAACCTTGCTGTTTTGGTAAAGTTAGAGCCACCTAATTAATTTATTAATTATTGGTTACAATTTTAGAATAGCCTCTGCAATATTTGTTATTTACTGAACATTTTAGTTTCTATGTTGGACAACTTTTATTTTCCACTTTCATTTAAACTCGAATTCTGACTTAGGAGTTGAAATGCAATATGATGCTAATGATGATCATGCACTGTTAAACTTGCTGACTTGTCATTATCAAAAGTGATTACTGTGGCTAATGACATGGGGTGTTACACGCTCGTCCACGACCCCCACTCATAAGGAAGACAATCAATAATAAATCATGCTCCAACTTCTTAGCATAACGAGATACTATACGTGCATGCTTCGGGAATCACAAACCTTAACACCAATATTCTTACTAACCACAATCATTGACTAGTACCTCCCACATATTATCATCTATATATCGCAAAACTATTGCAAGGAATCAAACATATCATATTCAGCGATCCACAAGTTTTATGTAGGATTTTATGACTAACCATGTGAATGACCAATTCCTGTTGACTCTCTAAATAGATATAAGTGAAGCAAGAGAGTTTAATTCTTTCTACAAAAGACAATGCTCTAATAAATATAAGTTAAGCAAAAGAGCATTCTACAAATAACGGTTTTCTATATGTAGAGGAGCAGGCAATCCAAACTTCAAATGATATAAGTCAAGCACATGAAGCATTCTATAAAGCCATACTCAAAACATATAAGTGAACTGCAAAGAGCATTCTATAAATCAACCAAGGACTATCTAATACCATCATGGTGCATTATTAAAAGGAAAATAAAAAGCACACGACGCTCCAAGATTTACGCATATCACATGAACAAAACAAAAACCAAAATATACCGGTACTTGTTGAAGAAAGATGGGATGCCTTCCGGGGCATCCCCAAGCTTCGACACTTGAGTCTCCTTGAATATTTACTTGGGGTGCCTTGGGAATCCCCAAGCTTGAACTCTTGCCTCTCCTCCTTCTCCTCATATCGAGACCTCCTCGATCTTCGAACACTTCATCCACATAAAACTTAACAAAACCCTCGTGAGATCCGTTAGTATAATAAAGCAAATCACTACTTTAAGTACTGTTGCAAACACATTCATATTTTAGTTTTGCATTATCCCTACTATATTGTAACTTCTCCATGGCTTATACCACCGATACACTCCATAGTTCTGTCACGACAAGCATAACAATGCATCAAAAATAGAATATGGCAAAAACAGGACAGTTTGTAGCAATCTGAACTTTGGCCATACTTCTGTAACTCCAAAAAATCTAAAACATTAGGAAAAACTAAAAAAATTGTATATCAGTACTATGTAAAAATTTCAGAAACTTTTGACATTCCAGTAAAAAATGTAAATTCACGCACTACAGCTAAAGTTTCTGTTTTTTGCACTGCACATACCAAACAAGCAATCTAAACATCCTAAAGGCAAATCTTGGAACATTATTTTTATAATACAATGGATTTGTACAAGGGCATAATTATTTTTGTTGAAAAGTTTCTGTAATTCAATATTCACAAAGTTTCCATGGGCATGAACAAAGTTCAACGCTAGCTTCAACTTTAACAATGCTCGTCTCTCTCACTTTCACTCTTCTTTTTGAAAAAGTTGTAGGTTCCACTCAATTTTTTTAACTTTATAAAAGCAAACAACAAAATAAAATGACTCTAAAACTTCTGGGTTGTCTCCCTGGCAACACTTTCCTTAAAGCCATTAAGCTAGGCATAAAGTGCTCAAGTAATTGATCCACCCGAATCCCAAGGTATATCAAAGCCAACTTTAATTAACAATGCTTTGTAATTTAATAGTGAGCACAAAGTAATATATATCATGTAACAACAATGTCTAACTCTCTTTCTATGCATCGGCATATCATAAAAGAACAACTCATGCACACCAAGTAAAGGCCAATACATAGCATAAGCAGTTTCTTCTAATTTTATCGTGTTGGAAACATAGAGAGGCGGAGATGTAGTTCCTCTCTCATAATAATTACAAGTAGGAGCAGCAAGCACATGCATATTATATTCATCAAAATAATCGTGTGAAATAGTAAAATGCAACCCATCAATATAATCCTTAATAAGAGCAAACTTCTCCGATATACTATAGTTGGGAGAATTCAAAAATATAATAGGACTATCATGTTTGGGTGCAATAGCAACAATTTCATTTTAACATAAGGAACTATAGCAAGTTCATCTCCATAAGCATAATTTGAATTGGCATCATGGCCACAAGCATAGCAAGCATCAATTTCATCAAAAAGGGATATTTCTAATGAATCAACTGGATCATAGCAATTATCATAGCATTCATCCTTCGGTAAGAACGAAGGGACATTAAACAATGTATGAGTTGAAGAGTTACTCTCATTCGAAGGTGGGCACGCGTGATCAATCTGCTCTTCCTCCTTTTGTTCTTTGCTCTCCTCCTCATCTTTTTCATCTAATGAGCTCACAATTTCAGCAATTTCTTCTTCTATAGATTCCTACAAAATATTAATCTCTTCCTGGACAGTGGACGAGTCCTCAATATATGGTTTAACATAAGCATTAGAAGCATAATTTTCATAGCAATATTTAAGTATGGCGAAATTTTCATATTTGTAAAGAGTAGCATCATAGTTTTCAATCAAAGAAGCAATTTCATAAGCACCCTTAAAAGCAACAAATTCTTCAATTTGTTCAACATCATAGTAATTATAAACACCCTTGGCATAAGAAGATAAGATTCCATTATCCTTAAACTCACATTGGAAAGAAAGGTGTTTTTTAGGGTCTTCAGAACAACAAGTAAAATCATCTATTTCACATAGATTCAAAGCATAGCAATACAAATTATTAATATGTTGCCATAAAAGTTTCCCTTTTTGAGATAAGCGGTGTCGCACAAAATAAGCATGCTCACTTAATGATTTTCCCTCAACTAAGCTAGTTTGGGTTTTATGAACGAGCACATAGGGATCAAAGATGATCCAAGTAGAAAGCTTTAGCAGTATGATAGATTGGGTGGTTCTTCAACCATTGGTTTAGCAGGTACAACTAATTTTTTTTGGTATTTTACGTTTCCTACCCATAACTAAAGATAGAAAACAAGAGCACAAAATAAAAACTACTTAGTGATAAAGCAAACAAGCACACACGAGAATATTTGGAGGCCACCCACCTCCCCTTCATGTCTGCGTCGGCCATTGATGTGGGCGCAAAAGCTTGGGCAAAGTTTTGGGCTTGAGATTGGAAATGAAAAGGCTTGGAGGATTTGGGCGCTAGAGCAGGAGGAGAGCGTGGAGTGTCGATTCAACCCCTCTTCGCTCTTTATAAGCCAGTAAAAGGCTAAGCTTCCCTATATAGCACCGTGAAAATCACCACATTTTGGCTCATCGTGTCGTTATGGCCACTTGGGGAGAAACAATTGATTGATGATATCCCCCAAAATGCGGGGCACGATCACTGTTTGTATACGACTTGCTAGTAAGAGGTTTGCCTCGAACCACAATTTGAATACGTAATGGCTGACGTATGCAGTGTCAGGATTGGTGACGCTTTAGTAAATGTTGTCAATAACTAACTCCCGAGCTCACCTACCACAGGTACAGCGGGCTGCCATACAAACGGTTTTAACCCCTTTCCACGACGGCATTTTAAACCGTCGCCAGGAGAATGTGGGAGATAGGGGGGGTCATTCCCACACGACCCAGAAACCGTCAGGGATAGGGAGTAGCAATGCATACATTTTGCATATCTAAGCGTATGCTTTGCCGGCATGTATCCCAAATGCGAGTCTTCAGACAACTGTTTGTGATATCTCGCATATCCCAAACCCTCCATCCTTGCTACTCGTTTGTGCTTGCATTACCATCACAGTCGGTCTTCCGAAGTAATACGTTTACGATGCACACCCCATCACAAACAGTTCACTATTATAGAACATGTATGATTAGCAGACAATCACACACATTTACTTTTCCTCGACTGTATGTGATTCAATGTAAGAGTGCATACAATTATCCCCATAAAAATGTATGCGAAGCTTGAATATATCCAACAAGATTCATCCAATGTACCAGCGTTGGATGACGACCTATCGCACATGTTCTTCTATGGGAAAATGTTTACGATGCGCACAACATCATAAACAGTTAATAATTGCCAAGCGTGTGTGATAAGGTGACTTTCGCAAACATTTCATAAGAAGGAACTGTGTGCACTGCTGTTGTTAATCTCACACGTTTTTTCCTGGCTGATCGTGTGTGCAGTAGAGATTGATTGCACACGTAGTCGATCTGAGAAACGTTTCTGATCTCCATTTTTATCGCAGATGTTTTGCTTTTGCAAACTGTGTGCAGTGTATTAGCTTGCAGAACCTAATTTATCCCTCATTTAATGCCTACATTTAAAAATCACAGATTTTGAATTTGAAAGTAGGCAATCACTTATTTCATATCGAACCATGTTTAGTACAAACATAGGTTCAAGCACGAATGCATAATTCGATGGACAGGTACATATACTGAAGAACTACAGAAGCACCAAGTAAAGAATGATGAACCATAGTTGTACTAAAGAATGTAAAGAGAGATGCGAAAGGCATTCTAGTTGCTGGAGAAGGTGAAGCGGAATGCCCATATTGTGCCCTCCTCCATGCGTAATGCGCGCACGACTCTAGTCCAACCCCTTGTGATGGCTGCCTGCCCATCCTTCACTTTCTTCATTAGGACTTCTCAGTGCTCAATGTAGTCTCGATGAAATACTTTAACCTTCATTGCATGTCCACCAATCGTGTACTTTGCGAGGTAATCTTGAGTAAACTGCTTTGAGAACCACTGCAAACGAAAAAGATTCAGACATTGTTGTCTAACAACTCATTATGGGTAGTAAAAAGAGAAGGCTACAGAGTTTGTAGTTACCATCCGAAAGCTCACTGTTGTGTTGGATAGAGCGTAAACAAATAATTTGACTGCCACTGTTCATATCTTTTTGCTAATAATCCTTATCAGTTTCCTCACTTGATGCTGGTTCATGAATATCTCATTGCCCCCATACGCAAAATGGGTCGATGCGTGGATCTTTGCCAAGGACATATGTACCTACAAGCAACAAGTCAATATTGATTGCTAAAAAGTGTCCAGGCCTGGATCTTTGTGCTCTACATTATGGAACGACGGGGGGAGTACAAGCCGAGTGATGAAACTAACCTCGGCGGAAAATGGTTACCACTCCTGTTGTTGTCCTGCATAAGTAGTGGAAAGGCATGATAAGTACAACAACCTTAACATCAAACAAATATACCAAGGTAAACAACATCATCTCCAAATGATAGCTTGAATGTGTTTGTTTCAGCATGCTGTTAAAGCGGATATAAAATGTAAGGGAATGTTACCTACAACAGGCTTAACAGCCACCAAATATTGCAATTCAAATTGGTATTGTTGAAAATGAATAGAACGTAGCTCATGCTTAAACATCAGACTGGATAAATGTGTAAACCTGAAATAAAGGGCATGTGTTAACTACACCAGGCATAAATGGAACCAAATATAGCCGTTCAAACTGGTATTGATGAAATCGAGCTGCACAGTTTCGACTTGCACATAATGAACATCACATTGTGAATGACTGAAATAAACAACGCATAAATGATCAGTATAACAACCAAATATAGCAATTGAAAACTAGACAGAGGCTCACTGCAACCAACCTAACAAGAAAATACAGATAAACATGGCATATGCTTGAAAACTGGACAAATGCTCACTGCAACCAACCTAACAAGCAAATACAGATAAACAAGGCATCTGCTTGAAAACTGCACAAATGCTCACTCCAACCAACCTAACAACTAAATAAAGATAAACATGGCATCTGCTTGATAACTTGACAAATGCTCACTGCATGCAACCAACCTAACAACCAAATACAGAAAACAATGCATCTACTCACTATAAACAACCAAATATAGCCATTCGTGAAACTGAAGTGGACAATTCATACTTAAACATCACATAGCCCTATTGAACATTACATTTTTGCATAACTGAAATAATTAAACACAACACAGTTAAAACACCGCACGACAAAAGCTACTACAACAAAGGGTACGGGTTGGCTAGCTAGAAAAAGTAAGATTTGCTTATAGGATGTTGCCTCACATGTCATGGACGGGATCCTTCCAGTTGGAAGAGCACAGACCCATGGTGCGCTCTCTGATGTCGCAGATGAGTTGTTTCACCTTGGAAGAACCTTTGTGGGTGCCCTCCTTGTGGTCGTGGTCGATGAGATCTGACTTGGCAATTGAGGATCCCAAGCCGCCGCAGTAGAACGTGTCCTTCAGAAATGATAAATGAACTTGATGGCATACAAGGATCGCAAATCCTTGACCGTGTGGCACAAGAGAACAGCGGCAGGGCCTTCGAAGAGATCGACGGTGCTTGAACCAGTGGGGTTGGGGATGGACCACTTAACCTGTGACATGGCCCGCGTGAAACCGTCGATGTCGACGAGCTTGATGTCGTAGCCAGCTTTCTTGTGATACAGTAATACACTAGCCCGCTAACGTGAAGCCTTTGGCATGGCAACGTAGTCAATGTCCTCGCTGGCTTCTGCGGTGACCTGTTGCTCCGGGATCGACAGGTCGGGACGAACAATGGCCACCTCACCAATGTCCGCCAGAGAGGCCATGATAAACCTCTTTTTGGCCAAACGCTCGTCGGGCTCCTGGGATACGTGGTCAGGCTTAGGCTGCGACTCTCCGGAGCAGGGGATGTGGATTTGGTAGGGAGGGACACCGCAGGCCTCATCTAAAAACTCAAGGGGGCGATGGTATGGGAATCACTGGGTAACCTGAACTTTATTATCTAAGCTAGGAATCATGGGTAGAACGGCAGGGGTTGGTGGCGGTGGCGAGCTAGGGTTCGAGGAGGGGGGAGGGGGCGGGTGGGGGGACTGTGGATGGGGTGGTGTTTGAGGATACGTCACGGCTACTGAAAATTTTAGTAATGGTGGGTGGAGATGGTGGTGGATGAGGGAGGGCGACGGTTCAAATGCCTCGGCTACTTGAATTTTACTATAAGGTCGGTGGTGGAGGAGTGGGGGCGACGATTGAAATACCGTGGCTACTAAAATTTGGGTAAAGGAATTGATGTGGGGTGGGAGTACCCAAGATCGCACACAGTCCAATAATAATATGCGTGTATGATAATAAGGAAAAGCGGCGGAACCGCCGATTTTTGCATCGTTCAAAGCGGGTAGTTTGTTTTTAGATTTCTAGCTAGTTGGTCTATCGCACACAGTTTGTCCTAATTTTCATACGCAGACATGGAATTCATCCTAAATAAACTACCCGCCTTTAACTTGCACAGGTGGTGATTTTAGAGCGCACTAGCATCGCACACGGTTAAGCCGCTACCTCCACCTTTGCTCGTGCTTGCGCAGTCATAGTGATTTCATAGCGCATTAGCATCGCACACGGTTAAGCCACTACCTCCATCCTCGCTCGCGCTTGCGTAGTCGTGGTGATTTCTCAGTGCACTAGCATCGCACACGGTTAAGGCACTACCTCCACCCTCGCTCACGCTTGCAAAGTCGTGGTGATTTCACAGTGCACTTGCATCGCACACAGTTAAGCCACTACCTCCACCCTCGCTCGCGCTTGCACAGTCATGGTGATTTCACAGCACACTTGCATCGCACACGGTTAAGCCACTACCTCCATCCTCGCTCGTGCTTGTGCAGTCGTGGTGATTTCACAGCGCACTTGCATCGCACACGGTTAAGCCAGTACACCCGTGTTCGTTAAGCGTCATCCGAGTTTTCACAGAAAAAAACGTGAGAGAGGGTCAGAAGACAACCACACCAGCATGTGGCCAAAATATATATGAATGAAAAGGGTGGTGTGTGATGTTCAAATTTCCAATGCACAACTTTGACTGCGTGGGCCCACGGTTGGGCGCGTCATCGAAGATCGATGAGAGGGGCCAGAAGTCAAGAACCACCTGGAAGTGGCCAAATATATGTAGGAATATAGGGTGTGCTGTTTAAATACATAATGCACAACTTTGGTAGCAGCTACCTCGAAAACCGGAAAGCCCCCTTGGATATATCTATAATGACATAATGTCATAGCTACCTAGCTAGGGTGCTTGCCCCACCTCCCACTTCATGTCGGCGGGATGGGTGCACGTACTGATACTTTGGTCATACATGCATGTCGCTATGACCTACCATAAGACGGACCAGTGAATCTATCGCTTGGTCAAACGACCACTTTTGTTGTCGATAAAAAATGGATAGAATATATATATATGTATACACCACTCGGGCCAATAGATTGGACCATCATAAAAAATCACACGAGAGGGGCCACAAAACCAGCACCGCCTGCATGCGGCCCAAAATGATGTACATTGGAAGGGGTGATGTGTTTTCAATATCAAATAATGTACAATTTAGATGTGGCGCCTGCCTCTCAATACAGACAACCAACATGAAAGCCAAGTAATTAAGGACGAGATATGTAGGGTACAGTGTCGGTCCAACCCACCAGTCCGAGCGTGTGGGAGGAATCCTGAGAACGCACGATCTAGAACTTTGGTCGAACATGTGACGGTGACCGGCCCTAACACGAACTAGGAGGAATCCATTCACGGCCAAACACCCCTCATTATCGGTCAAAGGGATGATATATATAGACCCTGGGAGCCCACAGATATGCGTGTCGTCACAAAAAACCGAACAATGGAGACGTGGTCGATCAGAAGACCCCCTATACCCTGCATGCGGCCCGAAAATATGTATGGGTAGTGTGTGATGTGTTCAAATCCCCAATGCACAACTTCGATGAGGCACCAACTACATTACAAACCGAACGCCGTACCTGGCCCCAAGCTAGGTTCAAGACGTACGATGTCGGTTCCCCAACTTCGAGGCAGGGGGGAGGGGGGTGTCGTCCAACGCATGTGCTCAAACTTGATTTGGTCTAACATGGCACATAGAGCAATATGAAACCATCATGGTCAAACCCTTCTCGTACGTTGGGCCAAAGGGATAGGTTGTGTGGGGCCCCCTTGTTATCGGTCAAGGATGATATATATAGACATCTGGGAGCCCACAGATATGTGTGTCGTCTATAAACCGCACAAGGGAGACGTGCTTGATTACAACACCCCCTATACCCTGCATGCGGCCTGAAAAAATGTATGGGTGGTGTGTGATTTGTTCAAATCCAGAATGCACAACTTTGATGGGGCACCAACTACATTAGTAACATTACAAACCGAACATCGTATATGCCCTAGCCAGGTTAAAGACGTACGATGTCGGTTCCGCAACTTCTTGAGCTTGCATTGATTTTTCCCTGGAAGAGGAAAGGGTGATGCAGCAAAGTAGAGATAAGTATTTCCCCCAGTTCAGAACCAAGGTATCAATCCAGTAGGAGGTACAAGCAAGTCCCCATTAGATGCACCTGCACAAACTAACAAACACTTGCACACAATGCGAAAAATGGGTTGTCAATCCCTTCACGGTCACTAGCAAGAGTGAGATCTAATAGAGATAGATATAAAAGATAAGTAAAAGGCAAAATAAAGTAAATATAAATAAATTGCAGCAAGGTATTTTTAGGTTTTTGATTTTATAGATCTGAAAATATATAATGAGAAATAGACCCGGGGGCCATAGTTTTCACTAGAGGCTTCTCTCTTGAAAGGAACACAAACGGTGGGTGAACAAATTACTGTTGAGCAATTGATAGAAAAACGCAAAGTTATGATGATATCCAAGGCAATGATCATGAATATAGGCATCACGTCCGTGACAAGTAGACCGACTCCTGCCTGCATCTACTACTATTACTCCACACATCGACCGCTATCCAGCATGCATCTAGTGAATTAAGTTAACAAGAACGGAGTAACGCCTTAAGCAAGATGACATGATGTAGAGGGATAGATCCAATCAATATGGGAAAAAACCCATCTTTTTATCCTTAATGGCAACAATACAAATACGTGCCTTGCTACCCCTATTGTCACTGGGTGAGGACACCGCAAGGTTGAACCCATCACAAAACACCTCTCGCATTGCAAGAAAAACCAATCTAGTTTGCCAAACCAAATCGATAGATCGGAGAGAAATACAAAGCTATCTTAATCATGCATAAAAGAGTTCAGAGAAGACTCAAATAATATTCATAGATAATCTGATCATAAATCCACAATTCATCCGATCTCAACAAATGCACCGCAAAAGAAGATTACATCTAATAGAACTCCAAGAACATCGAGGAGAACATTGTATTGAAGATTAAAGAGAGAGAGGAAGTCATCTAGCTACTAGCTATGGACCCGTAGGTCTGTGGTAAACTACTCACACATCATCAGAAGGGCAGCAAGGTTTGTGTAGAGGCCCTCCGTGATCGAATCCCCCTCCGACAGAGTGCCGAAAAGGCTCCAAGATGGGATCTCACGAGAACAAAAGCTTGTGGTGACGGAAAAGTATTTCTGGTGTACCCTCTGGTATACGGGGAATATTTGGGTATTTATGGAGCAAGCATTAGGGTTAGAGAGCTACGAGGGACCCACAAGCCTAGGGGCGCCCCCCGGGGCATGCCCCTAGGGCTTGTGGCCTCCTCGTGCATCTTCTGGCCTCCACCCAAAGCTTCCTAGGTGTCTTCTGGTCCAAGAAAAATCATCGTAAAGTTTCATTCCATTTGGACTCCGTTTGGTATTGATTTTTTATAAAAGACAAAAACAAGGAAAAACAACAACTAGCACTGGGCACTAGGTTAATAGGTTAGTCCAAAAAATGATATAAAATAGCATATTAATGCATATAAAACATCTAAGATGGATAATATAATAGCATGGAACAATAAAAAATTATAGATACATTGGAGACGTATCAAGCATCCCCAAGCTTAATTCCTGCTCGTCCTCGAGTAGGTAAATGATAAAAAATAGAATTTTTGATGCGGAATGCTACCTAACATATTTATCAATGTAATTTTTCTTATCGTAGCATGAATGTTCAGATCCATAAGATTCAAAACAAAAGTTTAATATTGACATAAAAACAATAATACTTCAAGCATACTAATAAAGCAATCATGTCTTCTCAAAATATCATGGCTAAGAAAGTTATCCCTACAAAATCATATAATCTTGTCATGCTCTATCTTCATCACACAAAGTATTTATCATGCACAACCCCGATGACAAGCCAAGCAATTGTTTCATACTTTTAATGTTCTAAAGCTTTTTCAACTTTCATGGAATACATGAGCGTGAGCCATGGATATAGCACTATAGGTGGAATAGAGTATGGTGGAGGTTGTGAGGAGAAGACAAAAAGGAGAAAGTCTCACATCCACTAGGCAAATTAATGGACTATGGAGATGCCCATCAATTGATATCGATGCAAGTGAGTAGGGATTGCCATGCAGCAGATGCACTAGAGCTATAAGTGTATGAAAGCACAAAAGAAAACTATGTGGGTGTGCATCCAACTTGCTTGCTCACGAAGACCTATGGCAATTTGAGGAAGCCCATAATTGGAATATACAATCCAAGTTCTATAATGAAAAATTCCCACTCGTATATGAAAGTGATAAAATAGGAGACTCTCTATCATAAAGAACATGGTGCTACTTTGAAGCACAAGTGTGGTAAAGGATAGTAACATTGTCCCTTCTCTCTTTTTCTTTCATATTTTTTTCTTTTTCCTTTTTTCTCTTTTTTCTTTTCTCATTTTTTCTTTTTATTTTCTTTTTGGGCTCTTTGGCCTTTTTTTAAGTCCGGAGTCTCATCCTGACTTGTGGGGGAATCATAGTCTCCATCATCCTAATAATCATGATCATCACATTTTTATTTACTTACAACTCAAGAATTACAGCTCAATACTAGAACAAAATATGACTCTATATGAATGCCTCCGGCGGTGTACCGGGATGTGCAATGATCTAGAGTGACATGTATAAAAAATATGAATGGTGGCCAAGCCACAAATACTATGCCAACTACATGATCATGCAAAGCAATATGACAATGATGGTATGTGTCGTAATAAACGGAACGGTGCAAGTTGCATGGCAATATATCTCAGAATGGCTATGTAAATGCCATAATAGGTAGGTATGGTGGCTGTTTTGAGGAAGGGTATATGGTGGGTTTAATGCACAGGCAAAAGTTGCGTGGTACTAGAGAGGCTAGCAATGGTGGAAGGGTGAGAGTGCGTATAATCCATGGACTCAACATTAGTCATAAAGAACTCACATACTTGTTGCAAAAATTTATTAGCCATCGAAACAAAGTACTAATACGCATGCTAATAGGGGGATAGATTGGTAGGAAAATACCATCGCTCGTCCCTGACCGCCACTCATAAGGAAGACAATCAAAAATAAATCATGCTCCAACTTCATCACATAATGATAAACCATACGTGCATGCTTCGGGAATCACAAACCTTAACACAAGTATTTCCACTAATCCACAATTACTTTCTAGCATGACTCTAATATCTCCATCTTTATATCTCAAAACAAATGCAAGGAATCAAACTTGTCATATATTCAATGCTCTTTATGAAAGTTTTTATTATATCCCTCTTGGATACCCATCATATTAGGACCAAATTCATAACCTAAGCGAATTGCCATACTATTTTTAAGACTCTGAAAATAATATAAGTGAAGCATGAGAGTTCATCAATTTCTACAAAATAAAACAACTGTCGTGCTCTAAAAAGATATAAGTGAAGCACTAGAGCAACTACCTAGCTCAAAAGATATAAGTGAAGCACATAGAGTATTCTAATAAATTCATGATTAATGTTTGTCCCTCTCAAAAGGTGTGTACAGCAAGGATGATTGTGGCAAACTAAAAAAGCAAAGACTCAAGTAATACAAGACGCTCCAAGCAAAACACATATCATGTGGTGAATAAAAATATAGCCTCAAATAAATTTACCGATGGATCGAAGACAAAAGAGGGGATGCCATCCGGGGCATCCCCAAGCTTAGATGCTTGGTTGTCCTTGAATATTACCTTGGGGTGCCTTGGGCATCCCCATGCTTAGGCTGTTGCAACTCCTTATTCCATAGTCCATCAAATCTTTACCCAAAACTTGAAAACTTCACAGCACAAAACTCAACAAAAAACTTGTGAGATCCGTCAGTATGATAAAACAAATCTCCACTTTTAGGTACTGTTGTGAACTCATTCTAATTTTATATTGGTGTTATATCTACTGTATTCTAACTTCTCCATGGTTCATACCCCCCGATACTACCCATAAATTCATCAAAATAAGCAAACAACACATCAAAAATAGAATCTGTCAAAAAACAGAACAGTCTGTAAAGACCAGAATATTAGTTATACTTACATAACTCCAAAAATTCTGAAATATTAGGAAAACAGAAGAAATTCAATATTAATCTTGTGTAAAAAATTCACAATTTTTCCACGGTCCAGTGAATTTTAACAATTCTGTTACTGGATGCATAAGTTTCTGTTTTTCAGCAAAACCAAATCAATGATATACCAAAGCATCTCAAAGGTCTGGCTTGGCTCAACCACTAATTAAAACACCAAAACACAATTACTACAGAGTTAATATTGTATATTTATTTAAAAACAGGAGCAAAAGCAAAAAGACATAAAATAAAATTGGGTTGCCTCCCAACAAGCGCTATTGTTTTATGCCCCTAGCTAGGCATAATGCATAGATCTAGGTATTGTCATCTTTGGTATGCAGTTCATAAGTGGCCCTCGTAATAGATTCATATGACAACTTAATTTGATTTCTTGGAAATTTTTCCATGCCTTTCCTTAATGGAAATTCAAATCTAATATTTCCTTCTTTCATATCAATAATTGCACCAATCGTTCTAAGGAAAAGTCTACCAAAGATAATAAGGCATGTAGGATTGCAATCTATATCAAGCACAATAAAATCTACGGGAACATAATTCCTATTTGCAACAATAAGAATATCATTAATCCTTCCCATAGGTTTCTTAATAGTGGAATCCGCTAGATGTAAATTCAAAGAACAATCATCGATTTTATGGAAACCTAACACATCACATAAAGTTTTTGGGATAGTGGAAATGCTAGCACCCAAATCACATAAGGCATTGCACTCATAATCTTTAATCTTAATTTTAATAGTAGGTTCCCACTAATCATAAAGCTTTCTAGGGATTGAATGTTCCAACTCAAGTTTTTCTTCAAAAGATTTCATCATAGCATCAACAATATGTTTAGTAAAAGCCTTATTTTGATTATAAGCATGAGGTGAATTAAGCATGGAATGCAACAAGGAAATAAAATCTATTAAAGAGAAATTATCATAATTAAAGTCCTTGAAATCCAAAAGAGTGGGTTCATTGCGACTTAAAGTTTTGACCTCTCCAATCCCACTTTTATCAATTTTTTCATTAAGATCTTCACCCTCCAAATTATTGGGACGCCTTCTAGCTAAACTTGACTCATCTCCAGTCTCTTCTTTATCAAGTTTTATATTATCAAACAAAGATTCAACAGGAGTCACACCAATCACTTTAAGATCTCCATCATAATTATCACGAAAACTAGAAGAACATGCTTTTTCTAGCCAATCTCTCTTAGCACGCATCCTAGCGGTTCTTTCTCTACTTTCATTCATAGAAATTTTAATAGCTTTCAGAGACTCATTAATATCAATCTTGGGTGGCATAGATCTAATATTGAAAGAATCGATCTCATGAGAAATTCTATCAACGTTTCTAGCCAAATCGTCAATCTTAAGCAATTTTTCTTCTACCCTAGTATTGAAATTGTTTTGAGAATTAATAAATTCTTTAATATTGTTCTCAAGATCAGAGGGTATATTATTATAATTTCCATAAGAATTGTTGTAGGAATTACCATAATTATTAGAGGGATTACTAGGAAACAGTCTAGGGTTGAAGTTCCCTCTATACGCGTTATTATAAAAATTGTTCCTACCAACAAAATTCACATCCATAGATTCATTATTATTCTAAATCAAATTGTACAAAGGCATATCATTAGGATCAATAGGAGCACTCTTACTAGTAATCAATTTCATAAGTTCGTCCATCTTTCCACTCAAAGTATTAATTTCTTCAATTGCATGCACCTTTTTACTAGTGGACAATCTTTCGGTATGCCATTGAGAATAATTTGCCATAATATTATCTGGGCGTTTGGTAGATTCTCCTAAAGTGATTTCCATAAAAGTACCTCCCGTGGTGGAGTCTAAAAGATTTCTATATGCAAAATTCAATCCAGCATAAATTTTTGGTATGATCATCCATAAACTTAAACCATGAGTAGGGAAATTTGTTATCATCAATTTCATCCTCTCCCAAGATTGTGAAACATGTTCATGATCAAGTTGCTTAAAATTCATTATATCGTTCCTAAGGGAGATGATCTTAGTGGGAGGAAAGTACTTGTAAATAAAAGCATCTTTACACTTATTCCATGAATCAATACTATTTTTAGGCAAAGATAAAAACCAAGTTTTAGCTCGATCTCGTATTGAGAACGGAAATAGCTTCAATTTAACAATATCATTATCCACATCTTTTTTCTTTTGCATATCACACAACTCAACGAAAGTATTTAGATGGGATGCGGCATCCTCATTAGGACTACTAGAAAATTGTTCTTTCATAACAAGATTCAACAAAGCGGCATTAATTTCATAAGATTTTGCACTAGTGGCGGGAGCAATCGGAGTACTAATAAAATCATTATTATTAGTGTTGGAAAAATCACACAACTTGGTATTTTCTTGAGACATCGTGATGAAACAAGCAATCTAGCACACAAGCAAACAGAAAGCAAACGAAAAGATGAATGAAAGAAGGCGAATAAAAAGGCAAATATTTTCGTGTTTTTCTGAAAATGTTTTAGAAGTAGGGGAGAGGAAAACGAGAGGCAAATGGCAAATAATGTAAGTGCAAGAGATGAGAGTTTATGATAGGTAATTGGTAGGCTTGATGTAGAACCTTCCCGGCACTAGCGCCAGAAACTCTTCCTGCTACTTCTTGAGCTTGCGTTGACTTTTCCGTTGAAGAGGAAAGGGTGATGCAACAAAGTAGAGATAAGTATTTCCCTCAGTTAAGAACCAAAGTATCAATCCAGTAGGAGGTACAAGCAAGTCCCCAATAGATGCACATGCACAAACTAACAAACACTTGCACACAACGTAAAAAAGGGGTTGTCAATCCCTTCATGGTCACTAGAAAGAGTGAGATCTAATAGAGATAGATATAAAAGATAAGTAAAAGGCAAAATAAAGTAAATATAAATAAATTGCAGCAAGGTATTTTTAGGTTTTTGATTTTATAGATCTGAAAATATATAACGAGAAATAGACCCGGGGGCCATAGTTTTCACTAGAGGCTTCTCTCTTGAAAGGAACACATACGGTGGGTGACCAAATTACTGTTGAGCAATTGATAGAAAAGTGCAAAGTTATGATGATATCCAAGGCAATGATCATGAATATAGGCTTCATGTCTGTGACAAGTAGACTGACTCCTGCCTGCATCTACTACTATTACTCCACACATCGACCGCTATCCAGCATGCATCTAGTGAATTAAGTTAACAAGAACGGAGTAACAACTTAAGCAAGATGACATGATGTAGAGCGATAGATCCAATAAATATGGTAAAACCCCCATATTTTTATCCTTAATGGCAATAATACAAATACGTGCCTCGCTACCCCTACTGTCACTGGGTGAGGACACCGCAAGATTGAACCCATCACAAAGCACCTCTCCCATTGCAAGAAAAACCAATCTAGTTGGCCAAACCAAATCGATAGATAGGAGAGAAATACAAAGCTATATTAATCATGCATAAAAGATTTCAGAGAGGATTCAAATAATATTCATAGTTAATCTGATCATAAATCCACAATTCATCCGATCTCAACAAACGCACCGCGAAAGAAGATTACATCGAATAGAACTCCAAGAACATCGAGGAGAACATTGTATTGAAGATCAAAGAGAGAGAAGAAGCCATCTAGCTACTAGCTATGCACCCGTAGGTCTGTGGTAAACTACTCACACATCATCAAAAGGGCAGCAAGGTTGGTGTAGAGGCCCTCCGTGATCGAATCCCCCTCCGGCAGAGTGCCGAAAAAGGCCCCAAGATTGGATCTCACGAGAACAGAAGCTTGCGGCAGCGGAAAAGTATTTTTGGTGTACCCTCTGGTATACGGGGAATATTTGGGTATTCATGGAGCAAGGATTAGGGTTAGAGAGCTACGAGGGACCCACAAGCCTAGGGGCGCGCCCCTAGGGCTTGTGGCCTCCTCGTGGGTCTTCTGGCCTCCTCCCGAAGCTTCCTAGCTATCTTCTAGTCCAAGAAAAATAATCGTAAAGTTTAATTTCGTTTGGACTCCGGTTGGTATTGATTTACTGTAAAAGAAAAAAACAAGGAAAAAACAACAACTGGCTCTGGGCACTAGGCTAATAGGTTAGTCCAAAAAAAATGATATAAAATAGCATATTAATGCATATAAAACATCTAAGATGGATAATATAATAGCATGGAACAATAAAAAATTATAGATACGTTGGAGACGTATAAGGGGGGTGTCGTCCAACGCATGTGCTCAAACTTGATTTGCTCTAACATGGCACACAGAGCAAGAGGAAACCGTCATGTTCAAACCCTTCTCGTACGTTGGGTCAAAGGGATAGATTGTGTGGGCCTACAGATCTCGATCATTCTCTGATTTTTTAGAACAAGAAATAACGGGAAAAAACATATTCTACAAAATACCAGAAACAAGGATCCCAAGGTTTATATAATCATCATGACAGGTCACTACAGACACGTTTAGATTGTGTGGGCCTACAGATCTTGATCATTCTCTGATTTTTTTAGAACAAGAAATAACAAAAAAACATATTCTACAAAATACCAAAACAAGGATCGGAAGGTTTATATAATCATCATGACAGGTCACTACAGACACATTTAGATGATAAATGTCTACTGTGACCGTATAATTACGCTTTAATGAAGCTTGAGATATGCAACTTCCGACCGGATCACCCATCCTTAGACTCCTCCAGCCCCAAGCACGCTTAACTTCTGCGTTCTATTCGACTCGGTTAGCAGATGGGAAGCCGCCCCTTGCAGATAAGACATGCCTCCTTGCCTTTAAGGCATTTCACGCTGGTCACCGTATGGGACCTACTCCCTACTATCACACATGTTTGTGCTTTTAGAAACTATGTGCAATCTTTACATGGCCGGTGTTTTGCCTCCTAGCCCTCTCTGAGCACTAACACTGGCGGTGGGAAACCGATGGGAGAAGAGGTGGGAAACCAATGGGAGGAGTGGTAGGAAACGGTAGCATGTTTGGATATATAACACCATTAATATGGAAAACTTAGTAAAGAAGGAAGCGTGAGCTAGCACGACGCATGCGCACAGTGCTTAGCCACGGGTGACAGACGGTTGACCAGAACCACTTTAAATATTCATGGTTCGTTTGGCCTTTTTTATATATTATAATTAAGTTTTATAAGCATTAATTTAATGTGCATAATTCAAATTAGTGCACCAAAATGGCTACAAAAATCATGCATGTGTCCTTGGATGCATGTTTAGGTCCCATGCAAAGAATGGGAATGAATTACAACCGTCTCAGCGTCTGGCTCGGCCTCAGACATTGATAATCTTGGTTTTTAAATCCTCATAAATCCAAAACTCACTCGAAAATCGTGAAACTTGGCATGGTGTCACAACATGGCACATATATGTCATGGAATTTTTTTGTCCATTTTGGGGCAAGTTTTATTACAAGCCTCTTACAAATTGGAGGTTCTTTCAATAAGCCTCGTGGTTCCGATAGGGAAATGTGTCCCCCTTGTGGACAAAAAGATAATCCTTGCCTCTTCTTGCCTTGTATTTTTTCTACAGGCAACATGGAACGACAGGATATCCGTGCTGAAATTCAAAATTATTCAGGCTCCGGTTGGCCTTTTTTATACAAGAATTGAGTTTCCTAGGCATTTAATGTCCATAATTCAAATCTAAACTACAAATACATGCCCAAGTGCACCAAAATGGCTAGAAAAATCATCCATGTGTCCTTGGGTGCATGTTTAGGTCCCATTCAAGGAATGTGAATGAATTACAACCATCTCGGCGTCTTGGCTCATCCTCAAACATTGACAATCTCGGTTTTTAAATCCCCGTAAATCCAAAACTCACCAAAAAATCATGAAAGTTGGCATGGTGTCATGACATGGCACATATATGTCCTGGTAAAAAAATTGTCCAATTTGGGCCAAGCTTTATTACAAACCGGAGCCTCTCGCAAGAACCCTCGTGGTTTTGATAGGGAAACGTGTCCCCCTTGTGGGCGAAATGATAATCGCTCCCTCTTCTCGCCTTGTATTTTCTTCTACATGCAACATGGAACAACAGGGGATTCGTGCTGAACTTTGAAATTATTTAGGGTGCGTATGGCCTTTTTATACATTAATTTAGTTTTCTAGGCATTTAGTGTCCATAATTCAAATATGAACTACAAATACATGCTCTAGTGCACCATAATGGCTAGAAAATCGTACATGTATCCTTGGGTGCATGTTTAGGTCCCATGCAAGGAATGGGAATGAATTCAACCGTCTCAGCATCCTGGCTCGGCCTCAAACATTGGGAATCTCGATTTTTAAATCACTGTAAATCCAAAACCCACCAGAAAATCATGAAACTTGGCATGGTGTCACGACATGGCACATATATGTCGTGGTAAAAAAAATTGTCCAATTTGGGCCAAGCTTTATTACAACCCTCTTACAAACCGGAGCTTAACGCAACCCTTCTGGTTTCGGTAGGGAAACATGCCCCTCTTGTGGGCGAAACAATAATCGCTGCCTCTTCTTGCTTTGTATTTTGTTTTCTACAGGCAACATAGAATAACTGGAGTTTCGTGCTGAAATTTGAAACTATTCATGGTTCGTTTGGCCATTTTATATATTAATTGAGTTTTCTAGGCATTTAATGTCCATAATTCAAATTTGAACTACAAGCACATGCTCCAGTGCAGCAAAATGGGAGGAAAATCATACATGTGTCCTTGGGTGCTTGTTTAGGCCTCATTGAAGGAATGGGAATGAATTACAAACGTCTTGTCGTCCTGAAGCATTGAGAATCTTGGTTTAAATCCCAGTAAATCCAAAACTCACCCAAAAATCATGAAACTTGGAATTGTTTCATGACATGGCACATATATGCCATGGTAAAAAAATCATCCAGTTTGAGACAAGGCGCACACATTAATAGCCAACGAAGTCCTTTTGAAACAAATAGCTGACATGTTAATATCACAAACAGTGGTATTATATGAACCGTGTGTGTTCCCGTAACCATTTAAGAGTGGCCACGCGTCTCTATTTTTATGGGAGAGTACTACCTCAGTCCTCTTTCATTGGTCATCCTTGTATTTTGTGCCAAAATTTAACCATAGCCGGTGTCGTGCGTGCAGCTATTTGATTAGACGGGACGAGCGTGAGAAGTCCGCCGTGCAGGCTCGACGGGATGCGTGCGAGCAGTCCACCGTGCAGGCTTGACGGGACGTGTGCAACATGTCCACTGCGCAGGCTCGACGGGACACGTGCGAGCAGTCCGCCGTGCATGCTCACTGGGAAGCGAGCTCTTTGACCTGGATCCACCAGCCGCCCACCTCGCTCGTAACCTCTCCATTAATGGCGGCCGAGCATTGTTTAACATGCGGTTAATTAAAGCACCTGGACGGAGGGTGTTTGCTTGTGATCCCATGGCCCCACTCAATGTTAGCATTTGCTTTGTTTGTGTTTTCAACTCGTATTCTGGATAATTTAAAATGCGACATGTGGCAACGGATAATACGAGGACAAAAAAATGGCAACAGATAGTACGAAGATAAATTTACAATAGCGTGGATAATAACTACCTTACATATTCCGGATAATTTAAAATGCCACATGCGGCAACGCCCGGAAGACACGGGGGCAAGAGAAGAAGGAAATCGCAGACAACGATCTCGGTCGCCACTATCTCTACTCCTTGATGGATCTTCGGGCGACGGGATCCTCCAGCTCCTTCTTCAATTCCTCATGACTTTGCTTGATAGCAGCCACGGATTCCTCCACCTCCAGCTCACGCTCGATCCGGAGCTCCCTCAAGTCACCCATCAGTTCCTCGACGACCGCTTTCAGCGTCATCCCCGAGGCACTTCTATGCTCATGCAGCTTCTTCCAGTCGATGGCCTCCTCCTCCATCTCAGCGAGTGCCTTGAGGAGCTTTGCATTGTCACCCAAGAGTTGCTCGACGAGGCCAGTCGCCTTCTGAACCGAGGCATCACTAATCTCGAGCAGCGTCACCAAGCCGTCGACCAGCTCCTGCTGCCTAATTAGGCTAGTGAGACTAGCATAATCGATGAACAAGGACTTCAGCACCGCCAGCTCTTCGTGTTCATCGACGCGACGAGTGCGCTTGCGAGAGCCCTCGCCTGCTAGTGAGAGCTTGTTCGAGGGCTTCGCGGCGAGACAGGACATCTCTGTTGCGGCTGCTACGTAGCGGCGGGACCTCTCTAGTGCTTTCGTGGCTTTTGTCTTTGCTCCCTGGTTATATGTCGATCCGAAACTCCTCCTACCGGTCATGGCGGAACGACTTGACAGGAAAGACCTATTTTGTGGGTTATGAGGAGAGGAACCGTGAAGTAATTTTCGAGGTAATTTTTATAGCTCGGTGCTATGTGTGAACACGTTTAGGTTTGATCGGTGTGAATAGATTTGCAATTACTTATTGCGTGGTAATCTCGAATGTGACGAGAAACAAGCTCAAAATTTATTGATGGTTCTGGGCTTGAAGCCCCAAACACACCTTCATATGGTTACCCGTTTCTGTTGTTTTGGCTAATCGCAAACAGTATGTTCTTATGGATTAACTGTATGCCATGCATCACACATGCATCCGAAGCCCGAAACGGCCGGTTCCGAGATGGCGTACGTGGCCCCGCGTTCTTGGATGTGTACGTGTGTGTCCACTATCACACATGGTCCAGATATCACCATCGTGTCCGATGGATGCGCCGTCGCGCCTCCCACGCGGTGCTAGAAGGTTGACAAGAATTGCAATATGCAGGTGTGGTTGCTCGCCGTTGAGGCGGCCATGACGCGCTGTGCTCACCCCCCCTCCCCCCCCCCCCCCCCCGCGTGCTCTGCTCATCGTTGAGGCGGCCGTGGCATGCTCTGCTCATGTTCGTCCACACGTTTTGCTCGCCATTGAGGCAACCGCGACGCGCTCCGCTCTGGCGTCCCTGTGCGCGCTTTGCTCGCTGTTGAGGCAAATTTACAATGGCAACGCTTAATAATTGTCTTACATATTCAGGATAATTTAAAAAGCCACATGCGGCAATGCCCAAAACACTCACGACCTACATATGCTTAGTGACTTAAAATGTCGATATGCGACATTTGCATACAATTATAATAAAATATAGGCTAAAAGGCTGAGCTGGCAGCCTTTCGACGACGGTCTTCTCGGACTCCATGATCAGCATAACACCCTTGTGGCTGTTCATTCCGAGTGTCCCGACCCGCGGCCATGGTACCTGTCTCCGCTTACAGAGCTACTGGTGCTGGGAGGCTCTTGGGGCTGCTGGGCCTCTTCCAGTAGAGCTTGACAGCGTGCAATCACGCGCATGACATGCCCACGGAAGCGCTCCATTTTCCATGTCTCTTCCCTGGTAGCGAATTTCGTCCATCACCTGCATCCTCAAGATACCACGTTCGCGATGTTCTACTTCATCGGTGATGTCAACTCCGCCAAGGGTGCACTCGAGCCTGGCCACCACATCATCGGGATCGAGGTTGACACGGCCGCCATCGGCAATGATGAACTCGCAGACTGGCTGTCTCATAACTGAATTTCAGAGGTCCTGTGCCCATTCCTGGCGGGGCATTAAGCTCTCGATGAGCAACGGTGATGGCAGCTCTTCGGGTGGGTTGTCAATCATGCTACCTAGCAGCTCGGGATCTTTTGCACGGTGGATGGCAAACTGCTAATCACACTTCATTTGCAATATATCAATTGTGCGCCCAAGGACTGTCACGGCGATATCGCTGCCGATGGGCCATGGTGCCTGCACCGACCGTTGAAGCTCTTGCTCCCCGGCCTTCTCCGGCTCGTTATCCTCGCCGAAGATGTAACATAGGTAGGGGTCGACGTCGAAGCTTTGGTCGTTGCCTGGCATGCCTGGAATAACTAATGTTAGATGGGTGTGGACTAGATATGCGCACGGTATCGCGATGATACGTTGGCGCCTGGGTCATATGGAGCAAGCCACTAGCTGGTGGCGGGAAACCAATGAGGGAAGAGGCGGGAAGCATTGGCTAGGGGATTGGGGATTTTACAATTCACCCATGTGGAGCGCGGGAAGACTAATTAGTGGAGCACACAACCCGATAACCGTATGTTGTGTCACATGTTATCACACACGTGTTAACATAAGGAAATGTATGTGTAACTTACTGGTCATCGCACACGAGTACTCGCATACACATCGTGTGCGATATTCCTAGCCACCGCAAGCAACTAGATCATCACAGAATCGCACACGGTTTTTTGTACACACAGAATCGCACACGAATTAACTGTAGTAACCATCTGTGTTATATGTTCTCATCACAAACAGTTCATCCAAGTGGGCTGTTTGCTGCGTATCACACACATCTTGTTTACATGAATCGTTTGTATTCTTTTCGCTCATCGCAAACAGTTCATCTATGTGAACTGTATGCCGCATATCACACACATCTTGTTAAGTTGAACCATTTCTGTTGTGTTCCCTAATCAAAAACAGTTCGTCCGAGTGACCGTATGCCG
This sequence comes from Thinopyrum elongatum, assembly GCA_011799875.1. Lineage (NCBI taxonomy): Eukaryota > Viridiplantae > Streptophyta > Magnoliopsida > Poales > Poaceae > Thinopyrum > Thinopyrum elongatum. The sequence goes on along the minus strand of CM022297.1, from coordinate 195,862,698 downwards.
TATATCGCACACACCTTGATCTGGTAACCGTTTCTGTTGCATTCCCTAATAGCAAATAGTTCATCTGAGCGAACTGTATGCAGTATATCGCACACACCTTTATATAGATGCCCGTTTTTGTTGTTCTACCTCATCACAAACAGTTCTTATGGATTAATCATATGTCACGCATCGCACATGCAACTGTAATACAAACTGTGTTTGATGTATCCGCTATCACAAACATTTTGCATCTTTTTTGACGATTTATTTACATCACCGTTTGCGATTAATGCATCGCACATAGTTTCGTCGAAGGGTCTCTGATTGTAGTGTCGCGTTAGCAGCATCCTGCAGTAGTGTATGCTATTATTCTTCGGGGCTAAGCACGCCTTTTACTTTGATGAATAGTAGTGCATCTTGGATAGCACAGAGCTGGACTCACTTGAGCCCCTATCAAAGGGAGGTAGTGGTCAATTAAAAGGAGTCACAAAGCATCATATGATACCTGCCCAAGGATGTGGAACTTGCCTGCTAAGCCAAAGACCGCTCAGCCGAAGACACTATCTAAGGAAGATTGGCAACCCCGGCTTCGAATACAAGTTTGGGGCTACTAACGGTGTCCTGGCTAGAGGGTCCTAGCCCAGCCAGACAAATGGATGGGCCGGACTACCAGCCCACTATGGAAGGAAGACTCCGGAGGCCTTCAAAGTGCGGCAACCGAAGACTTGGTGTGTACTTCAAGCATATTTTGACTGGATTCGCCATGTAAATCCTTAGATGGAAACCGACCATGTGTAACCCTAGATACCCCTAGTGCCTATATAAACCAGAGGGTTTAGCCCGTAGATATCATCCATCCATAGACCCATTCATACATTCATCATATCCCTAGGGTTAGACCACAACTTACGATCTCGAGGTAGATCAACTATGTACCTTGATACTTCCATAATATAAGCAAGAGCAGGATGTATGGTTTTACCTCCATAGAGAGCACCCAAACCTGGGTAAACTTTGTGTGTGTTATCTCTTGTTACTCATTGATTCGATCTAACAGCTCGGCCCCCCTACCCGACAGCTGCCGGCTTTGACACCGACAACCACTCTTTACGATCTTTTGTATCAGGTGATATTTCTGATCTATGTGTCTGGTCTTGTTGTGGTTCCTTGGCTTCTTCGCTTGTGCGATGGCACCAAAATTATCACAATAATGGTCCAACGGTTTTATCGTGGCTGGGAAAAAAACCAAGATCATCCAGAAAGTTCTGAACCCAAACACCTTCCCTTGCAGCTTCACAAGCCACAATTGTAAGTGTGTAAAGTGCCCCTTAGTGGTTTTAGAGTATTGAAGACAAATGGGTTGAGGGACTAATGTGTTTGTGAGTGCACACATGTGTTATAGTCCCTTGGAAGACGACCCCTAAAAATGTATTTCTTCAAGTGAAGAAATTGGGACGACCTTTAAAGAAATTGACGTGAACACTTTGAAGCTTGAATATTTTGTTTTCATAGTTTCTTTGTTCTTATTTTTGAGTCATAGGAGAAACCGTACTGTTGAAGGGGGTCTAGGTGAATCATAGTTCGCATTTCCAAAGAGATGCTCAAACCTATACATACTCAAGACGCTTCATGTGAAGTCTTTGAAAAATCTCCAGAACAGCTAATGAATTTGCTAGTGACAGTGATGAAGTTCATCTGGTCACTGATGAATTTGGTCAGGCTGAGGCGTTAGGATTTCTCTAGTGCGATCTGCCTATCATGAGGAAATTGAGTGCCCCGACGAAATTGAGCGCTAAAATTTCCGACCATTGCTGCGCCACGTGCCAGCTGTCGAGTGGATCCTTATCCTGACAATGGTCATGTCTGAGAAGGCAATTTATGACAATTCAAGTAGGGTTGCCCCTGGCTATAAATAGCCACCCCCACAACCTCTTTTTGGTTGGCTGCTCTGGAGAGAACTTGACACATGTCATTTGAGAGCAACCCATCCTCTAACGACTTTGAGAGAAACCTAAGTGAGGAAAAACCCAACTAGAGCCAAAGTGATTGAGCATCACTGAAGAGATTGATCTGTGTGATCTGACGCCTGTTACCTTTGAAGACTGTCATTCTTCCAAACGGTTGGGCGTCATGTTCTGAGCACCCAAGAGTAATTGTGGTGTGCCGGTGAACAAGTTTGTGAAGGTTTTGGAAGTTTACCTTGACGACATACCATGAATGATTGGGCGAGGTCTAAGTGACCTTGGCTCAAGAGGAATGTGGTGAGGACTAAGTTTCCTCCGAGTTCGTCTCAGCCGCCTCAACCAAACGTACAGTTGATACAGCAACTGGAACTAGTCTACCAAATCGCTGTGTCTTCACCGATCCTACCTGGTTTCAAATTCCTCACCCTTACCTTACGTATTTCCGCTGCTAAATAATTTGTGATCTATCCTTTGAAGAATTTGAACTAAAGACTTTCATCATGCTATTTTCATTTCTTCAGTTCATCTTCCTCCAGCTTGTATGCTTCTATGATTGCATGTTCTTCACCTACAGGTATCTTGTATGCATGATTTCTGCCATATTCGTCAAATTCATCAGAGTTTGACAAATTTCTAAAAATCTCCCATTCACCCCTCTCTGGAAGTTAACCTGCACTTTCAATTGGTATCAGAGTAAGGTAGTCTCTTGTTCCATGTGATTTTAGTTTAACCACCTGGAGTTTTAGTTATATCGACCGCAGGTATGATCAAGGTATCACTTGCATGCCCTATCTTCGGTGGCACAAATTATCCTCAATGGAAGGCTATGATGCGGAAGCATCTACTATCGATGAACAATGATCGATGGACCGTTACTCAACTGGGACTAACAGACATCTGCAAGATGATGAAAGCTGAGGACATTTGCAAGTACACTCAACTAGATGCTCGGGCAAAGGATATCATCTACTCTAGCCTATCCAGAGATGAGTTCATTCGCATCAGTCACCTCTGCCATGCGAAGCTCATCTGGGACAGGATCTCTAATATCTATGAAGGGGTTCGCGCTTGTCAAGATCCCTGGTTTGTAAAGTTCAAGAAATCCCTCAAATCTCAGGAAGTTGATACGGCTTCATCTTCCTCGGCAATGTGCCTCATGGCAAAAGGCACCAAGGTACTCAAACGTTCCTCATCTTCCTCAAGTGAAGGCGAATCAGATGAAAACTTGACCCCTAGCTATTCCAAACTTGCAAATATTGCTGCTAGGCAACAAACTACTATGGAAAGGATTCAAAATCTGTTAGACAAAAGCGAGACATGTTAAATGATGAAATTGAAAGTACTCATTCTCTGATTGACGATCTTGAGCGTCTTCAGTCAAAATAAGATGAACTTGAAAGTCGTCATGTGGCCCTCTCAGCCGAACACGAGAAGTTATCCTATGAATTTCTTCAAAGGAAGCAAGATCTCGAGAAACCATGAGCGTCTCGTGATGATCTTTAGAAAGAGAACAATTCATTACTCGCTTAACAGATCAGCACCGCTCAGGAAGAATTTGGTACTCCATGCTTAAAATGCCTTGAATGTGAAAATGCAAATTCTTTAGCTGAATGTTCAAATTCTTCAGCTACTGCTGTATCTTCAAATGCATCTGTGGTTTCAATCCCCTCATCTGAGGAGACCACTAGTGTCACTGACAAAAATGCAGGATTGAAGGAATTGTATGTCACAGACATGTACAAAAGCCTCAAAGGGCAATAAACTCTTGGTGACATGCTCAAGAAGTAGATTCTGAACAAGAACTTGCTTTTGAAAGAAAGCTCAATGCTGATGGATCATATTGGAAACCTGAGCAGTATCCCAAAACTACATGGGTTGCAACAAAAGGACCTCCAGTTGATCCATCCACTCTATCTGGTTACAACTATGATACTTCACTTTCTTCAGATGAGTCATTTGACTCCAATTACAAATTGTTCAAAAATCAGAATGGTGAAGTAAGTATTTGCTAGATTTGTTGGTATTAACTGCCGGAACGGTCCCCCAGTGAAGAAAATCTGGGTGCCCAAAAGTCTTCTTTAAAATCTTCAGGTGAATTTCATCATGACACCACCAAAGAAGAAGAAAGAACCTAGGAAAAATTCTTCACATGGACCAAAGTTGTCAAATGGACGCAGACCAACTTATGGTCACACTAATGCTTCTTTGCAGGGAAACAAACAATGTTCTAATGAATGTGTGCATTATTCTTTGAACCATTATGGTCACAAATCTTCAAAGAATTTCCCTGCATATTCCTTTGATTACTATAACCCCCCGTGTGAAGAGAAATGCATATTCGTCAATGCCTAAGTTCTCTATCAATTCTTTGTGCTACATTGCTTCTCAGCCACCCATTCAAATGTGGGTGGTTAAGAAGAACTAATCTCTTCTACAGGGTCAGGTCTTCAGATAGTAATAAATGTCTGATGAATTTGCTAAAGACCTGACATATGCTTGTTGGGATGCAAGCTAATCATGTTGAAATGAATCCTTCATTTTCACACATCCCTTATGCTGCTAGTTATGTTCTGTTGATGAACTTCACTGAAGAAATTGATCATCATATTCTCCACTCTGAAGTATATGAGTTTGTAAGTCAGACTAATGCTTCTATAGGATGACACACCAAAAGCCATTGAACTGGTTCCGGACTGTGGCTGCACAAATCACATGACTGGTGATAGGAATATCCTCACCGATGCTCCCATTACTCCATCTCATCTAAAGCATATCACCTATGCTGACAAATGAAAAAGCAAGGTATTGGGCCTAAGTAAGGTTCCTATCTGAAAGGATTAACACATGAAAAAGGTGATGCTTGTCGAGTCCCTTGGATACAACCTCATGCCTGTCTCAATGCTTTGTGATCTTGATATGATTGTCATCTTTGGCAAATATAGATGCATTATGCTAATGGAATCTGACAAGTCCAAAGTCTTCGAATGCTTTAGGAGAGGTGAGTGTACATTGTAGTTTTCTTACTAGGTCCTCAGCCTACCACTTGTCTACTGGCAAAAGCTTCAGAGTGCTGGCTCTTGCATCGACGACTTGGACACGCTGGCATGAGGAATTTGAGCACACTCATCAAGAAGAAGCACATCATTGGTGTTGAGGGTGATGACCCACAAGTATAGGGGATCTATCGTAGTCCTTTCGATAAGTAAGAGTGTCGAACCCAACGAGGAGCAGAGGGAAATGACAAGCGGTTTTCAGCAAGGTATTCTCTACAAGCAGTGAAATTATCAGTAACAGATAGTTTTGTGATAAGATAATTCATAACGGGTAACAAGTAACAAGTGTAACAAAGGTGCAGCAAGGTGGCCCAATCCTTTTTGTGCCAAAGGACAAGCCTGGACGAACTCTTAAATAAATCAAAGCGCTCCCGAGGACACATCGGAATTATTGTCAAGCTAGTTTTCATCATGCTCATATGATTCACGTTTGTTACTTAGATAATTTGATATGTGGGCGGACCGGTACTTGCGTGCTGTCCTTACTTGGACAAGCCTCCCACTTATGATTAACCCCTCTCGCAAGCATCCGCAACTATGAAATAATAATTAAGATAAATCTAACCATAGCATGAAACATGGGGATCCAAATCAGCCCCTTACGAAGCAACACATAAACTAGGGTTTAAGCTTCTGTCACTCTAGCAACCCATCATCTACTTATTACTTCCCAATGCCTTTCCCTAGGCCCAAATCATGGTGAAGTGTCATGTAGTCAACGTTCCCATAACACCACTAGAGGAAAGACAACATACATCTCATCAAAATATCGAATGAATACCAAATTCACACGATTACTTATAACAAGACTTCTCCCATGTCCTCAGGAACAACTGTAACTACTCACAAAGCATATTCATGTTCATAATCAGAGGGGTATTAAATAGCATTAAGGATCTGAACATATGATCTTCCACCGAATAAACCAACTAGCATCAACTACAAGGAGTAATCAACACTACTAGCAACCCACAGGTACCAATCTAAGGTTTTGAGACAAAGATCGGATACAAGAGATGAACTAGGGTTTGAGAGGAGATGGTGCTGGTGAAGATGTTGATGGAGATTGACCCCCTCTCGATGAGAGGATCGTTGGTGATGACGATGGCTTCGATTTCTCCCTCAGGGAGGGAAGTTTCCCCAGCAGAGCAGCTCCGCCGGAGCCCTACATTGCTTCTGCCCAGGTTCCGCCTCAAGACGGCGGCGCTTCATCCTGAAAGCTCTCTTCTAATTTTTTCCAGGTCAAAACCCTCCATATAGTAGAAGATGGGCACCGGAGGCCTGCCATGTGGCCCACAAGCCACAGGGGCGCGCCCAAGGGGGTAGGGCGTTGCCCCCCAGGCTTGTGGCCTCCTGGTGGGTCCCCTCTGGTATTTTCTTCGCCCAATATTTTTTTTATATTCCAAAATAATTCTCTGTAAATTTTTAGGACTTTTGGAATTGTGCAGAATAGGCTTCTCAGATTTGCTCCTTTTCCAGTCCAGAATTCCAGCTGTCGGCATTCTCCCTCTTCATGTAAACCTTGTAAAATAAGAGAGAAAAGGCATAAGTATTGTACAAAAATAGGTAATAATAGCCCATAATGCAATAAATATCAATATAAAAGCATGATGCAAAATGGACGTATCAACTCCCCCAAGCTTAGACCTCGCTTGTCCTCAAGCGAAAGCCAAAATCGATAATCATGTCCACATGTTTAGAGATAGAGGTGTCGATAAAATAAAATACGGACATGAGGGCATCGTGATCATCTTTAGAATAGCAACATATATTGTCATATAATTTCTTATGCTAAAGTAACAATTCGTTCACAAGGTAAAGTATGAATCAGAAACTTTATTGAAAACTAACAAACTATGATCCCAGTCATTGAAGCAATTGCAATTTATCATAATATCGGAAAGAGTCAATGTAAGAGCTTTTGTATAGCAAGTCCACATACTCAACCATCTTTTATTCTTTCACAATTGCTAACACTCACGCGATACTTATGAGTTCAAAGCCTTAGTCGAACACAGAGAAAGATAGGGGCTTATAGTTTCGCCTCCCAACCTTTTACCTCGAGGGTAATGTCAACAATAATGTTTTATGATAACCTACATCCGAGTGGATATATATATCTGGATCTTTCTCCAACATATAGTGCTTGCCAAAAAGAAAAAGTGTAAAAAGGAAAGGTGAAGATCACCATGACTCTTGTATAAAGCTAGACGGTAAAAGTGAAAGATAGGCCCTTCACAGAGGGAAGTAGAGGTTGTCATGCGCTTTTATGGTTAGATGCACAAAATCTTAATGCAAAAGAACGCCACTTTATATTGTCGCTTGTGATAAAGAACTTTATTATGCAGTCTGTCTCTTTTATTTCTTCCATATCACAAGTTTGTATAAAGCTTATTTTCTCCACACTAAAAGATCATACATATTTAGGGAGCAATTTTTATTGCTTGCACCGATGACAACTTACTTGAAGGATCTTACTCAATCCATAGGTAGGTATAGTGGACTCTCATGGCAAAACTGGTTTAAGGGATGTTTGGAAGCACAGGTAGTATATCTACTTGGTGCAAAAGATTTGGCTAGCAAGGGGTGAGAAGCAAGCTCAACATGTTGGAGGATCCATAATAATATAACTTCTATTCGGGTATAAGAAAACATAACTCATTATGTTGTCTTCCTTGTCCAACATCAACCTTTTAGCATGTCATATTTTAATGAGTGCTCACAATAACAAAAGATGTCCAAGATAGTATATTTATATGTGAGACCTCTATTTCTTTATTACTTCCTATTAATTGCAACAATGACCAAAACTATGTTTGTCAACTCTCAACAACTTTTATTCATCATACTCTTTATATGTGAAGTCATCACTCTCCATAAGATCATTATATAATCTTTTTATTTCTTTATTCTTTTTCTTTTTCTCATGATCATAGCAAGAAAGACAAAGCCCTCAACTCAAAACTACTCTTTATTATATAACTCATGGACTCGATTACATAGAGGGAACATAAAGCAAAACTCAAGGCTAGATCATACTAAAAACTTTATTCTACCAAACTGAGATATAACCAAAAGGATCGAACTAAGAAAAACGATGAAGGTAAAGGTGTGATGGTGATACGATACCGGGACACCTCCCCCAAGCTTGGCACAAGCCAGGGGGAGTGCCCATACCCATGTATTTATGTCTCTTTCTTCGGAAGTGGTAATCCAATATTCTTGGCAATAATACCCTCACTACTAGGAAACGGGCTATAGCTAATATGGACATTAATGGCGCACCATGTATGTGGTGCGCCACTGCTATATAGCAGTGGCGCACCAGATACAGGTGCGCCATTAGTGTCCTCATTACTAATGGCGCACCACACACACGGTGCGCCATTACTACCAATTTTTTTTTCCCGAAACTATTAATGGCGCACCAAGGCACAGTGCGCCATTACTATTTTTAACTAGTAATGGCGCACCACACACTCTGTGCGCCAGTACTAACAATTTTTTTTTACTTTTTTTTCAAAACTAGTAATGGCGCACCAGGGTAAAGTGCGCCATTACTAGTTCAAACTAGTAATGGCGCACCACAACCATGGTGCGCCACTACTAACAATTATAACTTTTTTTTGCAAAACTAGTAATGGCGCACCACGTAACAAGTGCGCCATTAGTAACCAGGGTTACTAATGGCGCATTATTAGGTGGTGCGCCATTGGTAACCTGAGAGCAGCTAGATATTTTGGACAGCCACCTACCACACTCACTTTCCCCACTTCATTCTCTCCACCTCCTCCTCCAAGCTTGTCTCGGCTGCCTCCTCCTCCTCACCTCATTTGCACCATAGATTCACCCAAATTAAGTGGTTAAATTACCTTTTTTTGATAGGTAAGTAATGGGAAAGCTTTCTTTATGTTGTAGATCTACTTTTTTCTCCCTCCAACAACGTGCACATGCACTTTTTATGGCCTAGATCTACGTATGTTTGTGGTGTTGCATATGTTTGTGTTTGCAGGTACCGGTATTTGAAATGCGATAGTTGCCAATATTTTGCCGGAATGTTGATTCATTTCCATTTCGGCGAGAATTTGGCACTATGCATTCTTTTTGGTCCTATTTTTAGGCAAAGTCATGCCAAAAATTTTCTTGGTTCTAAAATATCGTTTTGCTCTACCCCGTAGGCGACCATGGTCCGCACGATGACCGAAGGCATCATGAATAGGTTTTTGAGCTCCGCGAAGGCCGAGATGCTTCAAAAGAATGAGACGGAGATAAGATGTCCGTGTCGAAGATGCAAGCTGAAGAGCCTTATTACGGACCCGGATTCCGGACAGGTGCGGGACCACCTGCTCTTGCGTGGTTTCATGGATGGCTATCGGTGGCAAGGTGATGAAGATGACTATGAAGTCGTCCATGGGGGCCGGGCAAGAAATGAGGAAGGGCAGCAAGACAACCGCGGCGGCGAGGGCGGGCGAGAAGACGAAGAATCTCCAGGACATGATCACGACGGTGATGCAGTACACAGTCATCATGTAGAAGATGCCGGACATGATGATGAGGAAGATCAAGATGAAGGGCATGATCATGAAGATGAAGATACCGGAGTAGACGACGATGGACCATCAATGGGCTGGGTGCAGGACCCTCATATTCAAGAGCTGCTTCTCAAGCAGGCGGATAACACAAGAGCTGCCGCCCGAGAGAAAGCCAAGCTGGATCAACTAGAGATAGATGCGGTTACTCCATTGTATGAAGGATGCAGGCCTGAGGATACCCGCCTGAAAGTAACGCTCATGGCTCTGGAGATGAAGGTAAAACACAAAATGACCGACGCATGCTTTGACGAGAACATGTCATTCTGGCATGAACGTCTTCCCAAGGGGAACAAGTGCCCGACCAGTTTCGAGGAGGTGAAGAAAATCATGTGTCCTCTGGATTTACCGCACGTGAAATACCATGTGTGCATGAACGATTGCATCATTTATCGGGACGAGCACGCGGAGTCTACCATATGTCCGGTGTGCGGCGTCACTCGATACAAGAAGAGGAAGAAAGCTCCTCGAAAAGTGGTGTGGTACTTTCCGATCACTCCTCGTCTGCAGCGGTATTTTGCGGACCCTAAGGCAGCAAAGCTCCTGTGTTGGCACGCGGATAGGGAGGAGAAGAAGCGAGAAGATGACGGAAATGATCCGGAGATAAATAAAAAAGACAAGATGCTGAGTCACCCTAAGGATGCGAGCCAGTGGCAAGCGTTGAACTTCGAACACCCAGAATTTGGGAACGATCCAAGGAACATCGTGCTGGGCGCGAGCACCGATGGAGTCAATCCGTTTGGCAGCCAGAGAAGCACACATAGCACCTGGCCTGTGTTTGTGTGGATGTACAACCTTCCCCCCTGGAAGTGCATAAAGAGGAAGTACATTCACATGAGTATGCTAATTGAAGGGCCGAAACAACCAGGGAACAACATCAATCTGTATCTAGGGCTGCTGAAAGAGGAGCTAGACACGCTGTGGAAAACGCCAGCCAATACATGGGACACCGCAGAGAAAGAATATTTCCCTATGAGAGCCGCACTGCTCATGACGGTGCAAGACTATCTCGGTTACGGATATGTCGCGGGGCAGGTGGTCCACGGATTTCGTGCATGCGTCAGGTGCATGGATGACACAACGTATCGCCAGCTAGATAGAGATCCCGGGTCTTCGAAAACCGTGTTCATGGGACATCGAAGGTGGCTTCGCGACGATGACTCATGGAGAAAACGCAAGGATCTGTTCGATGGTGAAACCGAACCCCGAAGACGCCCGCGTACGAGGAGCGGCGAGGAAATAGACGAGCTGTTGAAAAATTGGAAAGAGTGCCCACCGCCGAGAAAGAAGCGAAAGGCGCCAGAGCCGCTGCTGAAGGTATGCAAAACGAGGTCGGTTTTCTGGGACTTGCTGTACTGGAAGATCCTCCGTGTGCCTCACAGCCTTGATGTCATGCATATCACGAAGAACGTGTGCGAGAGTCTGCTTGGTACCCTGCTCAACATGCCAGAGAGGACCAAAGATGGGCCGAAAGCAAGGGCGGACTTGAAATCAATGGGCATCAGGGAGGAGCTTCACGCTAATGATGATGATGATGATGATGATGAGGCGAAGGACACGGAAAGTCGTCGCAAAGGCAAAAAGGCCAAGAAGATCGGAAATGACTGCCCTCCCGCGTGCTTCACTCTAAGTCAGGAGGAGATCGAGCAGTTTTTCACCTGCCTAGTAGGAGTAAAACTTCCTTACGGTTACGCGGGGAAGATAAGCAGATACCTAGACTCAGCGAAGCAGAAGTTCAGCGGGATGAAGTCTCACGACTGTCACGTGCTGATGACGCAGATACTTCCAGTTGCAATCCGTGGGATCATGGACGCGCACGTCCGTGAAACGCTATTTGGCCTATGCAACTTTTTCGACGTCATCTCTCGGAAGTCGGTTGGCGTGAGGCAACTCAGAAGGCTACAGGAAGAGATCATGGTGATACTATGCGAGCTTGAGATGTACTTCCCGCCCGCATTCTTCGATGTTATGGTGCATCTACTGGTCCATATCATGGAGGATATCATCCAACTCGGGCCGACGTTCCTGCACAGCATGATGCCGTTCGAAAGGATGAATGGTGTCATCAAAGGATACGTTCGCAACATGTCACGTCCAGAGGGAAGCATAGCCAGGGGCTTTCTGACCGAAGAGTGCAACTCCTACTGCACGAATTATCTAGGCATCGAGAACCCCATTGGTCTGCCCGTCAACAGTGTAACACCCCCTGCATTAAGCTACAGTGATCACCCTTTTTATGAGGCCATGTCATCATGATTAATAGTGCATAATCATCATTAGCATCATATTGCATTTCAACTCCTAAGCCAAATTCAAATTTAAATGAAAGTGGAATATAAAAGTTGTCCAACATAGAAACTAAAATGTCAGATAAATAACAAATATTCCAGAGGCTATTCTAAAATTGAAACCAACATCTCTGGAATTGGATAAGTGACTCGAACAACCTCAAACAGTGGATAAAGATAATATTTAATAACCCTTTATTAAATCTGAAATAAATATGGAATTATGTTTTGCCCAAACTAATTTTAGGTGTTAGGGAATAATGCACTGGTATTTATGAAATAGGTCACACTTTTTACAAAAACCATTTGAGGCCTAAACATTTAACAGTGGAGAAAAGAGAATAAAGAAAAGGAAAAAGAAACAGAAAAGGAAAAAAAGAGCACACCCCCCCCCCGGCCCAACTGGGCGAAGCCCACCGGCCGGCCCACTGCGCCCCCCTCTCTATATGGCCTCCCCCAGGAGACCCGAACCTAGCCGCTCCCCACCCCCCCCCCCCCCCCCCCCCTCGCTCACTCCCCCCCCCCCCCCCCCCCCCCCGATCCAGATCGGGCGCAGGCCCGATCCCGCGCTGCCCCGCCGCCTCGCCGACGCGCTTGCCGACGCCGCCCGTCGCCGCTCCCCCTCGTCAGCCCCCACCTCCGATCCAGATCGGGATCGGGATCGCGGGAACGACCGTGCCATCGCCCCGGATCTATGTCGCGTCGCCGTTGGACGCCGCCGCCCGGACCCCGCCGCCGGCGCCGCCTCCTCGGCCACCTCCCCGAGCACGCTGCCCGTCCCGCGCACCCGCGTGAGGGCACCTCCTCCCCTCTCTTCCTTGCCTCCGGCACGAAGAAGCGAGCGGGAGAGAAAGGAAAAGAGAATAGAGCGAATAACGGCCGAAAGAGAACGATGGAAGAGACTAGAGAAAAAAGAGAGAAAAGAGACGAGCCAGTTAAGGAAGAGCGGAGGAAGAGAAAGAGACAAGGGAGATAGAAGCAAGGGCAGGCAGCAGAGAAGAGAGGCCAGCGCGCAAAGAGCGGCGAGAAAGGAGAAGCTGCCAGGAGAGCCTTGCTGCCATCCATCGACCCAGCCCGGCTGGCCATCGCCGCGACGCGCGGCCTTGGCCTCGCCTCTGGTGCACGCGCCGCGCGCTGGCCCGGACGTGTCCGGTGCCCGAACAGACACGGCCGGACATGCCCGCCCCCGGCCCTATGACAGATGGGGGCCCCGCCCCTAAAAACGAATTAAAAGAAAATGTAATAAAAATAAAAAGAACTAAAAATAAATAATTAAAATAAAAAATAATAATTAATTAATTAGTTAATTAATTAGTTAATTAATCCTGATTAGGTTAATCTAATTAACTAATTAGTGTTAATAAACAGTAATTAGTAATTAACTTAATAACTGCTGACGTCAGCATGATGTCATGCTGACGTCATCAATCACTGTTTCGGATAATGTTGAATTAAATAATTAATATTAAAATTTCAGAAATTAATAAAAACTTTAGAAAATCATATCTTTTAAAACCGTAACTCCGAATGAATGAAAATATTTTATACATGAAACTTGCTCAGAACGACGATACGAACCCGAATACATCCTCCGTATTCCCGTCAGATGCCCGCAGCTATGAGAACGTTGAACAGTTAGACCGATTTCGATAAATGAATAGTGTCCAACCCTAATTAAATAAATCCGAATAAATTCCTAAATTAACTAAATCGCTTAGTTAGGCTGTATATCACCCTGGCCCTGCGTTTAGACATGTCATGCATCCCTGTTGCATTATTGCCGTGTGTTTACTGTTTCTTCCCCCTCTTCTCTTCGGTAGACTACGAGACCGACGCAGCTGCTGGTGCCCCGACCGACTACGTTGTTGACGACCCCTACTTGCCAGAGCAACCAGGCAAGCCCCCCCCCTTGATCACCAGATATCGCCTATTCTCCTCTATACTGCTTGCATTAGAGTAGTGTAGCATGTTACTGCTTTCCGTTAATCCTATTCTGATGCATAGCCTGACACTGTTGCTACATCTGTTGATACCTTACCTGCAATCCTAAATACTTAGTATAGGATGCTAGTTTATCATCATTGGCCCTGCATTCTTGTCAGCCTGCCTTGCTATACTATCGGGCCGTGATCACTCGGGAGGTGATCACGGGTGTATACTATACATATATACATACTATACAGATGGTGACTAAAGTCGGGTCGGCTCGAAGAGTACCCGCGAGTGATTCACGGATTGGGGGCTGAAAGGACCTTTGTCCCAACGGCCCTTTGTGTGGATCTTTGTGGCGGAGCGACAGGGCAGGTTGAAACCACCTAGGAGACAGGTGGGCCAGGCCCTGGTCGGCGTTCGCGTTTACTTCATAATAACACGTTTAACGAGATTGGATATTTGATCTGAGTCTGGCCATTGGCCTATACGCACTAACCAACTACGCGGGAGTAGTTATGGGTATCCCGGCGTCGTGGTATCAGCTGAAGCCTTCTTGACGTCAGCGACTGAGCGGCGCGCGCCGTGTTGGACCGCGATAACGTAACCGCCGTGATCGTGTGGGTTGCTAGGTCTGCTCACGGCCGCGTACGCAACGTGCAGGAGCGCACTGGGCGATGGGCCCAGACCCCAGAGTGCCTAGGATTAGTCCGGCGTGCTGACCTCTCTGTTGAGCCTAGGTGGGGCTGCGACGTGTGGATCTTCCGAGGCCGGGCATGACCCAGGAAAGTGTGTCCGGCCAAAGGGGATCGAGCGTGTTGGGGAATATGTGGTGCACCCCTGCAGGGAAGTTTATCTATTCGAATAGCCGTGTCCCTCGGTAAAAGGACGACCCGGAGTTGTATTCCGACCTCATGACAACTAGAAATGGATACTTAATAAAACACACCCTTACAAGTGACAAATATAACCCGGTGGTCGCTCTCTCGCATGGTGGCGACGAGAGGATCGACGGGTAGGATTATGCTTTACGTTGTTGTTTGGTTAACTTCCAACTAATCTCTTCTATTGCTTCAAGATGAAGGCTGCCAGAAGTGTAGTCTTCGACAGGACTAGCTATCCCCCTCTTATTCTGGCATTCTGCAGTTCAGTCCACCGATATTGCCTCTTTACACATATACCATGCATATGTACTATAGATCCTTGCTTGCGAGTACTTTGGATGAGTACTCACGGTTGCTTTCCCCCTTCTTTCCCCCTTTCCCTTCTTGCTGGTTGTCGCAACCAGATGTTGGAGCCCAGGAGCCAGACGGCACCTTCGACGACTACTACCACCAGGGCGGAGCCTACTACTACATCCAGGACGCCGACGACCAGGAGTAGTTAGGAGGATCCCAGGCAGGAGGCCCTGCGCCTGTTCGATCTGTTGTATCCCTGTTTGTGCTAGCCATCTTATGGCACCTTGTTTAACCTATGTCTGTACTCAGATATTGTTGCTTCCGCTGACTCGTCTATGATCGAGCATTTGTATTCGAGCCCTCGTGGCCCCTGGCTTGTATTATGATGCTTGTATGACTTATTTATGTTTTAGAGTTGTGTTGTGATATCTTCCCGTGAGTCCCTGATCTTGATCGTACACGTTTGCGTGCATGATTAGTGTACGATTGAGCCGGGGGCGCCACAAGTTGGTATCAGAGCCGACTGCCTGTAGGAATCCCCCTTTCCAATTCCTTGGCCGAAGTTGAGTCTAGACAAAGAAAACCGTTTTACTAACTTGGCTGTGTGGCTTACGGGCCCACATTGCCAACTGGGTGGTATTAGGATCTTTTATTCCTCGTCTATACTCTGGGACTCTGATCTCTCTTCTACTCGGGTTAAATAAAGTTTACTAACGCCGACACTTAGGATCTCGTAAATTCTGTCTACCCGGAGAGCTGGATATCTGCGCGATTTCCCTGCCGTTGATCTGATTAGTCTGATAATCATTTTCCTTTCCATTGTTTTGTCTAACCTTTCTCTCCGAGTTGTGTTAAACTTCTCATTGTCATTTGACAAATCTGAATTTCCTCTGTTTCAGATGGACTGTTTGTTTCCACCGCGTCTACCTCCACCACCTAGGCAGCCAGGACTTCCAGCTCCACCACCCCGAGCTCCTGCTCCCAATCCCAATGATAGTCTGTGCCACAAGTTGCTATCATCCAAAATGCCGAGGCGAGGCTTTATGCCTTGAATGCGTTAAACGCATCACCACTTGAAGGCATCGAGAACATTCCAGTTGTTCACGAATTCCAAGGTGTTTTCCCAGAAGAACTCCCAGGGATACCCCCTGCTCGAGCTGTCGAATTTGTCATCGACTTGAAACCAGGCACCACTCCTATCGCCAAGCGACCCTACAAGATGCCGCCGCATGAACTCCTTGAACTTAAGGAGGAAATCGACGCTTCACTTCGTAAGGGTTTCATTCGCCCAAGTTCCTCTGCTTGGGGAGCACCTTCTCTCTTTGTCAGGAAGAAGGATGGATCAAACCGATTGGTCCAAGATTACCGTCCCATTAACCAAGCAACTATCCAGAACAAATATCCCCTTCCTCGGATAAATGATCTGTATGATCAACTGGCGGGTTCATCAGTGTTCTCTAAACTCGACTTAAGGTTGGGTTACCACCAGATCCGTGTTCGTGAAGAGGATATCCCAAAGACCGCCTTCGTTACTCGATATGGCTCATACGAGTACACTGTCATGTCATTCGGCTTAACCAATGCTCCCGCCACATACCTTGACAAGTTCGTCGTGGTTTACCTGGATGATATCCTAGTATACTCCAAGAACAAAGAGGAACATGCTGAACATCTTCGACTTGTTCTGGAAAAACTTCGAGAGCATCAACTATATGCTAAGTTTTCCAAGTGTGAATTCTGGCTTCCCGAAGTAACATACCTTGGGCATGTCATCTCCAAGGATGGTATTGCCGTCAACCCCGAGCGAGTTCAGGCTATTCTTGATTGGGCTCCTCCAAAGAACGTCAAGCAAGTTCGAAGTTTTCTCGGACTCGCCAGCTATTGCCGTCGATTTGTCGAGAACTTCTCCAAGATCGCCAAGCCCCTGACTAACCTGCTTCATAAAGGCGTCAAGTTCGATTGGACGGAAAAGTGTCAGGAAAGTTTCCAGACGCTCAAAGACAAGCTGACTTCTGCCCCAGTGCTTGCCCCTCCTGATTCCCATAGGGATTTTGTCATCTATTGTGATGCATCCCGTCAAGGATTAGGCGGTGTCCTAATGCAAGACCGCAGAGTAATTGCTTATGCTTCGCGTCAATTGCGTCCGCACGAAGAGAATTACCCAGTACATGACCTCGAGCTTGCTGCCGTCATCCATGCACTAAAACAGTGGCGACATTACCTTCTCGGTAATCGTTGCGAGATCTACACCGATCATCAAAGTCTGAAGTATCTGTTCACTCAGCCAGACCTGAACCTCCGTCAACAGAGATGGATGGAGACCGTAGCGGATTTTAACTTGGGTATTTCTTATACCCCTGGCAAGGCTAATGTAATGGCCGATGCCTTGAGCCGCAAGTCTTATTGCAGTCACCTCCAGTTTCACGAAGTTCAACCTTCGCTTATTGAAGAATTCAGAAAGCTGAATCTCCACATTGTTCCTCCTGGAGCACTCGCTTCCCCTCCTAAAGGTTCCTACAAAATGAACCTCCACGTTGTTTCCCAGGGTTCTCTTAATACCCTGGTTGCTAAACCAGATCTCGTGGACAGAATCAAGACGCTGCAGGGTTATGACTCTCAAGCCCACAAGATTAAGCGCTATCTCGCTGAAGGAAGGCCTTCGTTCTTCACTATTGATGATACTGGCACCTTGTTCTTTAAAAGTCGTCTAGTGGTCCCCTCTAAAGGTAACCTGGGTATGACTCAGGAGGTCATGCAAGAAGCTCACGACACTCCATTGTCTATTCATCCCGGCAGTACCAAGATGTACCAAGACATCCGTCAAAGATTCTGGTGGTCAAACATGAAGCAAGACATTGCTCGCTATGTTGCTGAATGTGATGTTTGCCGTCGCGTCAAAGCAGAACATCAAAGGCCCGCCGGAACTCTGCAACCAATTGCTGTTCCTGAATGGAAATGGGACCATGTTGAACTGGACTTTATCACTGGATTTCCCAAATCACAGAAAGGTAATGATGCTATTCTTGTCGTCATTGACCGACTTTCCAAAGTTGCACATTTTCTAGCCGTCAAAGAGACGATCACTGCTAGTCAGCTCGCAACTCTCTACATGTCCAGAATTGTTTCACTTCACGGTATTCCACTGGTTATCAGTTCAGACCGTGGCAGCTTATTCACTTCAAGATTCTGGGCAAGTTTCTAAGAAGCTATGGGAACTCATCTGTCCTTCAGCACCGCTTTTCACCCTCAGTCTCAAGGACAAGTTGAACGAGTCAACCAAGTTCTCGAAGACATGCTTCGAGCTTGTGTCATATCCTTCGGAAGGAAATGGGAAGAATCTCTCCCATATGCCGAATTCTCTTACAATAACAGCTATCAAGCCAGTCTGAAGATGGCCCCCTTCGAAGTGTTGTACGGAAGAAAGTGCCGAACCCCTCTAAATTGGTCAGAAACTGGGGAACGTCCACTCTTCGGTCCGGATATTATCCAACTTGCCGAAGATCAAGTTCGCGTTGTCCGCGAGCATTTGAAGACTGCTTAGTCACGTCAAAAGAGTCAGTATGACCGCAAACACAAAGATATGGTCTATCAACCTGGCGAAAAGGCTTATCTTCGAGTCACACCGATGAAAGGTACACACCGATTCGGGATCAAGGGCAAGCTAGCTCCTCGCTATATTGGTCCTTTCACTGTTCTTGAAAGGCGTGGTAGAGTGGCATATCAGTTGGAACTTCCACCGAACCTTTCTCAGGTTCACGATGTGTTCCACGTATCACAACTCCGCCGCTGCTTCAAAGCCCCTATCCGCGGGGTAGATCACGAATTGCTTGAACTGCAACAAGACCTCTCTTATAAAGAGCATCCGGTCCGCATTCTCGATCAAGCCGAGCGTCGCACACGCCAGAAGGTTATCAAGTTCCTCAAGGTTCAGTGGTCAAACCATTCTGAGGATGAAGCCACTTGGGAACGCGAGGATCGTCTTCGCGATGAATACCCCGCTTTGTTTCTTTCTACCTCCTAAATCTCGGGACGAGATTTCTTGTAGTGGAGGAGATTTGTAACACCCCCTGCATTAAGCTACAGTGATCACCCTTTTTATGAGGCCATGTCATCATGATTAATAGTGCATAATCATCATTAGCATCATATTGCATTTCAACTCCTAAGCCAAATTCAAATTTAAATGAAAGTGGAATATAAAAGTTGTCCAACATAGAAACTAAAATGTCAGATAAATAACAAATATTCCAGAGGCTATTCTAAAATTGAAACCAACATCTTTGGAATTGGATAAGTGACTCGAACAACCTCAAACAGTGGATAAAGATAATATTTATTAACCCTTTATTAAATCTGAAATAAATATGGAATTATGTTTTGCCCAAACTAATTTTAGGTGTTAGGGAATAATGCACTGGTATTTATGAAATAGGTCACACTTTTTACAAAAACCATTTGAGGCCTAAACATTTAACAGTGGAGAAAAGAGAATAAAGAAAAGGAAAAAGAAACAGAAAAGGAAAAAAAGAGCAACACCCCCCCCCCCCGGCCCACTGGCCGAACCCAGCCGGCCGGCGCCACCTGCGTCCCCCCTCTCTATATGGCCTCCCCCTAGGACCCGAACCTAGCCGCCGACCGCTCCCCACCCCCCTCTTGCTCAACTCTCCCCACCCCGTCCAGATCGGGCGTAGGCCCGATCCCGCGGAGGAGTGCCCGCGCCTCGCCGACGCCGCCCCTAGCCGTCCCGCCTCCCCCTCGTCAGGTCCCCACCTCCGCTTCCTAGATCGGGATCGGGACGCGGAACGACCGTGCCATCACCCCGATATCGTTGTCGCCGTCGCCGTTGGACGCCGCCGCCCGGCCCCCGCCGCCGGCGCGCTCCTCCGGCCACCCTCCCGAGCACGCTGCCCGTCCCTGCGCCCCGCTGTGAGGGCCACCTCTTCCCCTCTCTCCTTCGCCTCCGCCTCCGGCCGCCGCCCGGCCCGCGCGTGCTACGGCCGCGCCCGCCGCCCGCTCCCCCACGCGCGACCGCGCGCTTCGGCCGCGCCCGCTCCGGCCCCGCCGCCCACGCGCGACGCGCGCTTTCGCCGCCTCCGTCTCCGGCCCCCTCCTATCGTCGAGCGCGCCACGCGTCGCCTCGCGCCTCCGGTCCCTACGCCGTCACACCGCCGCTTCGCTCCGCTCTCCGTCGCTCGCTGTTCCTCCCCTCTCTCCGCTCGATGGCCTCCCCCGCGCCGCGCTCGGCCTTGGCCTCGCCTCTGGGCACGCGCGCGCGCTGGCCGGACGTGTCCGGTGCCCGACACAGACACGGCCCGGACATGCCCGCCCGGCCCTATACAGATGGGGCCCAGCCCCAAAACGAAGTTAAAAGAAAATGTAATAAAAATAAAGAAATAAAATTAATAATTAAAATAATTAAATAATAATTAATTAATTAGTTATTAATTAGTTATTAATCCTGATTAGTATCAATTAACTAATTAGTGTTAATTAAACAGTAATTAGTAATTAACTAATTAACTGCTGACGTCAGCATGATAGTCATGCTGACGTCATCAATCAACTGTTTCGGAATGTTGATTAAATAATTAATTAAAATTTTCAGAAATTAATAAAAACTTTAGAAAATCATATCTTTTAAAACCGTAAACTCCGATGAAATATTTTATACATGAAAACTTGCTCAGAACGACGATACGAACCCGAATACATCCTCTGTATTCCCGTCAGATGCCCGCAGCTATAAGAACGTTGAACAATTAGACCGATTTCGATAAATGAATAGTGTCCAACCCTAATTAAATAAATCCGAATAAATTCCTAAATTAACTAAATCGCTTAGTTGGCTGTATATCACCCTGGCCCTGCGTTTAGACATGTCATGCATCCCTGTTGCATTATTGCCGTGGTTTACTGTTTCTTCCCCCTCTTCTCTCGTAGACTACGAGACCGACGCAGCTGCTGGTGCCCCGACCGACTACGTTGTTGACGACCCCTACTTGCCAGAGCAACCAGGCAAGCCCCCCCCTTGATCACCAGATATCGCCTATTCTCCTCTATACTGCTTGCATTAGAGTAGTGTAGCATGTTACTGCTTTCCGTTAATCCTATTCTGATGCATAGCCTGACACTGTGCTACATCTGTTGATACCTTACCTGCAATCCTAAATATTAGTATAGGATGCTAGTTATCATCATTGGCCCTGTTCTTGTCAGTCTGCCTTGCTATACTATCGGGCCGTGATCACTCGGGAGGTGATCACGGGTGTATACTATACATATATACATACTATACAGATGGTGATTAAAGTCGGGTCGGCTCGAAGAGTACCCGCGAGTGATTCACGGTTGGGGGCTGAAAGGACCTTTGTCCCAACGGCCCTTTGTGTGGATTTTTGGCGGAGCGACAGGGCAGGTTGAAACCACCTAGGAGACAGGGGGCCAGGCCCTGGTCGGCGTTCGCGTTTACTTCATAATAACACGTTTAACGAGAGGATATTGATCTGAGTCTGGCCATTGCCTATACGCACTAACCAACTACGCGGAGTAGTTATGGGTATCCCGGCGTCGTGGTATCAGCTGAAGCCTTCTTGACGTCAGCGACTGAGCGGCGCGCGCCGTGTTGGACCGCGATAACGTAACCGCCGTGATCATGTGGGTTGCTAGGTCTGCTCGGGCCGCGTACGCAACGTGCAGGAGCGCACTGGGCGATGGGCCCAGACCCCAGAGTGCCTAGGATTAGTCCGGCGTGCTGACCTCTCTGTTGAGCCTAGGTGGGCTGCGA
Source organism: Thinopyrum elongatum (assembly GCA_011799875.1). Taxonomy (NCBI): domain Eukaryota; kingdom Viridiplantae; phylum Streptophyta; class Magnoliopsida; order Poales; family Poaceae; genus Thinopyrum; species Thinopyrum elongatum. The sequence goes on along the minus strand of CM022297.1, from coordinate 195,840,931 downwards.
CGGTGGATCTTCCGAGGCGGCATGACCCAGGAAAGTGTGTCCGGCCAAAGGGGATCGAGCGTGTTGGGGAATATGTGGTGCACCCTGCGGGAAGTTTATCTATTCGAATAGCCGTGTCCCTCGGTAAAAGGACGACCCGGAGTTGTATTCCGACCTCATGACAACTAAATGGATACTTAATAAAACACACCCTTACAAGTGACAGATATAACCCGGTGGTCGCTCTCTCGCATGGTGGCGACGAGAGGATCGACGGGTAGGATTATGCTATACGTTGTTGTTTGGTTAAACTTCCAACTAATCTCTTCTATTGCTTCAAGATGGAGGCTGCCAGAAGCGTAGTCTTCGACAGGACTAGCTATCCCCCTCTTATTCTGGCATTCTGCAGTTCAGTCCACCGATATTGCCTCTTTACACATATACCATGCATATGTAGTATAGATCCTTGCTTGCGAGTACTTTGGATGAGTACTCACGGTTGCTTTCCCCCTCCTTTCCCCCTTTCCCTTCTTGCTGGTTGTCGCAACCAGATGTTGGAGCCCAGGAGCCAGACGCCACCTTCGACGACTACTACCACCAGGGCGGAGCCTACTACTACGTCCAGGGCGCCGACGACCAGGAGTAGTTAGGAGGATCCCAGGCAGGAGGCCCTGCGCCTGTTCGATCTGTTGTATCCCTGTTTGTGCTAGCCATCTTATGGCACCTTGTTTAACTTATGTCTGTACTCAGATATTGTTGCTTCCGCTGACTCGTCTATGATCGAGCATTTGTATTCGAGCCCTCGTGGCCCCTGGCTTGTATTATGATGCTTGTATGACTTATTTATGTTTTAGAGTTGTGTTGTGATATCTTCCCGTGAGTCCCTGATCTTGATCGTACACGTTTGCGTGCATGATTAGTGTACGATCGAGCTGGGGGCGCCACAAACAGGCACCTCGGCAGGCTCGCTGGATGGGGTCACCGTGATGGTCGCCGCGAAATGCATGTCGACTTCGAGGGTCGACTCGCCGACTTTGAAAGAGCAAACCTAGTCGCGCTACAACACATAGACATGGTCGATCCTTGGGTGGTAGAGCACAAAACCTTTATTGAGAAGACGTACAATGACCGAGGCCAACAGAGGACGGACGGAGATATAATCAAAGAGCACAACTCATGTTTCACGCGTTGGTTCAAGGAGAAGCTTCTGTCGTACCCTCTACATGAGGATTCTTCCGCGGAAGAAAAACTCATATTCGCCTTGTCACAGGGCGCCGAGCACAACCTGATGACTTATGAGGCGTACGATATCAACGGCTACACATTCTACACCGAGGACAAGGACATGAAGAGCGATGGTTATCAAAACTCTGGGGTAACGATGGAATCCTACACCGGTAACGACAAGGACAGATACTACGGAAGGATCGAGGAGATCTGGGAGCTGAGCTACGCTGGAGAGAAGGTCCCGATGTTCCGTGTCAGATGGGCCAAGAGCGTCCTAAAAGAAGACCGGTATTTCACCACCATGGTTATACCCGAAGCCAAATCCAAGACCGCGGGCGCAAACATCACCGCAAAAAATGAGCCATGGGTACTGGCTTCCCAAGTGGACCAATGCTTCTTCATTACCGACCCGTCAAAGCCCAGTCGTGTTGTCGTGAGGAGAGGCAAAAGGAAGATCATCGGAATGGATGGAGTCGCCAATGAGCAAGACTTCGACAAGTACGGCGACCCGAAGATGGAACATGACGACGACGATGAAGTGCCATACACCACAAGAAGAAGCAGGACCACCCAACCTAAAGGACTTCCGTTCAACAGAAGAACTCCATTTGCGAAAAAGAAGGGCAAGAAGATTGTGAAAAGATAGCTAGCTAAGATCGATTGTATTTAAATTGTAGTCTTCATTTCTCGATTGTATTTCGACATTTTGAAATGATATTTCTTCTGTTCTAGTCCTCATGAATATTTATTTATGTTTATTATGGTATTGAATTTCTAACTCACAAAAAGTATTGAATTTGTTAATATTTTTTGAACTCATGAATATTTTTAAATTTCATGGGCACTTTTTGAATTCATGAATATTTTTTCAAATTTGATGATATTTTTTCATATTCATAAATGTTTTACCAATTCCCAAATGAATGCAACTAAAAATCCAAAAAAAATATTGATGATATTTCTAAATAACAAATTTGATGATATTTTTTCATATTCATAAATATTTTGAAATAACAAATTTGATGATATTTTTTCACATTCATAAATGTTTTCAAATTTGATCGTCATTTTCTAAAAAATTATTAGATGCAACTAAAAATAATAAAAAAAAAGTTACTAATGGCGCACCAGGAGAAGGTGCGCCATTGCTATCAATGTACTTATGGCGCACCCGTAGGAGGAGCGCCATTGGTATACCAATTTTTATGATATTTTTTCAAATATTTTCAAATAACAAATTTGATGATATTTTCAAATAACAAATTTGATGATATTTTTTCATATTCATAAATATTTCAAATAACAAATTTGATGATATTTTTTCACATTCATAAATGTTTTCAAATTTGATCGTCATTTTCGAAAAAATTATTAGACGCAACTAAAAATAATAATAAAAATAGTTACTTATGGCGCACCCCTCGGTGGTGCACCATTGCTATGGATGTACTTATGGCGCACCCCTGGGAGGTGCGCCATTGCTATCCTTCCCCCCTCTATCCCTTTCCCCCTCGCCCCCCGCGCCAGAGATCCCCCTCCATCTCGATCCCCCTCGCCAGATCCCCCTCGCCGTCGACGACCCACCGCACCCTCCCCTGCTCCACCGCCGTCGACGACCCCCCCGCACCCTCCCCCGCTCCAACCTAGGTTAGGCTAGGTCGCGTCGCGCCCCAACCCCATTCGCCGCAGCCGCCCCACCCCACCCCACCGGCAGCTGCACCTCGTTCCGCCGCCGTGACGAGGAAGCCGGAGCCCGGAGGTGGAGACTTCGGCGGGGCTACTCGCAGTCCATCGACGGCTGACAACGAACGCCCGCTCTGTCTCTCATCTCCCTCGACAGCCGACGCGACGCCACGAGGCCGGCCCACGACCACGACCACGACCGGCGTCCTCCTCCTTCTACGGTCTGCATCTCCGACGCGACGCCAACCACCGCCTCGTCAACGAATGTAAATGCTCCCTCCCTCCCTCCTCTACTCCTCTCCTCTATTTCGAATGTTACTGCTGCCTAAAAAGACTGTATTTTGAATTTCTGATTGATTCGCATGGATTATCAACTGTCCTCTCCTCCACTAGTTACCTTACTCCCTAGGTAGTACTGATTCAGTTACCCAGATGCTAAGTGTATAGTTATCAGCATGAAATCGATCTAGTTACCTACCCTGCTCTCCAGATTACTAAATTTTTTGAATTTTCTGGAGTGTGTGCATTGGGGTGCTCCGGGGAGAGAGGATTCATGGCCATCCTATCTAGTTGCTAGGTGGAAAACTTGTTAGGTTCACAGTATTCATATACTTGAAGAGTAGTTGAAGTAGATGCACTAAATTTCATGGCCATCCTATCTAGTTGCTGGGTGGAAATTTACCGAATTTTATTTGCAGTAGATGCACTAAATTTCATAGAAGAGTAGTTGCACTTCTGAACTGCTATGAGTACAAGTACTCTTCTCATTGGAGTATGAAAGTTGTCAGCAGTTGCTTATGCTAGAGAAGTACTCCTGAACATTTAGCTGTACTCCAGTGAGTACTCCATGGAGTTACTTACTCCAGTAGCTTAATTAAGTGCAGTTGATTCACTTACTCCAGTAGCTTAATTAAGTTGCAGTAGTGCTTGTAAGTTTGCAAGTTTTGTGTACTGTAATGCTTGCCTCAGTACTTTTGTGTAATCTGACTGTAGTGCTTGTATAGTTTCAGTAGTTTTTCTTCAATTAATTTGTTTGGTTGTATTAGTTTAGTGTAGGACAACAATTGTGTAGCACTTGCTGCTGCTGTTAAGTTTCAGTTAATTAACTGAAACTTTTTCAGTTACAGTATACTCTTCCTGCATCTGTTTTCTCTCTTCTTGCAGTAGAGGATAAGAGGAGAGGACAAGGAAACACCAGACTTTCCAGTTAGTGCTTTCTCAAACTTCTGCAATTTGCACTTCTTGAACTACTGCTGTTTTATTATTTTAAAACAGACCAATATACCAGTTGGTGCTGGCCTTATATGAAGAGTATTCGTATATGCTTGGAACTAAAAAGAATTATACAATGAACTTCTGCAGGCTGATCTGAGTTGGACCATCCTCTGTAGCCAACTTCTCTTCGGCAAGAGGAAGAAAGGAGAATCAGGGTAGGGTTTCATGGCTAGAAGATATATTGTTGTACAACAATTTGTTACAAATTGCATTTATTTACAAATAAAATGAAATGAACTGTGTTTTTACAATGATGTACAGTTTACAGTAGGTTAGTGGATTGGTCAGCGGATCTGAAGGTCAGTGGATTCCGAGCAGCCAGATCAAAGGTAACTGAAGAAAACACCATTGCTCTGTTATGCTTGTGATGGCCTGAATGATGGTACTTGTGATGGTCTAATAGTTGTAGACATGTTCTGTTGATACTTGTGATGGTCTGATAGTTGTAGACATTGAGAAAGACTTGTAAAGATGATGATCATCTTTTACAGAAAACAATTTCTGTAAACATGTCAGTAACTTTGCTAGTTTGCTGGGTTTTGTCTCCGACCATCGTGTCGTGATGATTTTGCAGGTACCCCGAGAGGCCCTTGAGTTTGCCGGAATGTCGATTAACTTCCGTTCCGGCAAATTCGGGTACTCCATATGTCCTATTTTCAGCAAAGGTCATGCTGAAATTTTTCGTGAATTTTAGCATGACTTTGCTAAAAATAGGACATATGGGGTACTTGCGACTAATGCATGGGCCGGGGTATCTTAGTACTTAATTAAGTAGGATCAACTTCCCCTTTATTCTTGCTGCATTAAACACATATGCTGAATTCATGTGTGGACAGATGAAACCATGAGTCGTTTATAGTTCAGGAAAAGAATGTTATCATTATTGTTTGGGGGGTTGAAATAATCTGTTTGTTGCACTTTGTGCACTTTCTAGTTGAAAACTGTTAAATGGAGATACTAGATTAGCTTTTTGAGGTATCCCATTAAATATTATTCATTACTGCCCGCTCTTAAATTTTTTTGCACAACTAATATGCAACTGCCATAGGTGGCAATAGAGCCAAGTGATTAGGCCCAACTTAGAATTATCCTTCCCTTTTCTTGATAGGGTATATTATTAGAAGATACCCATATATATCAGTCAACCTAGGGTGCCTCGGCATCGATAAACCCTAAATGATGAAAACTTAACCTAGCATTTAGGGTGCCTCAGCGTCGACAAACCCTAAATGATAAAACCTTGGCTTTTAGGGTGCCTCGGTGTCGATAAAAACCTAAATGATGAAAGCTTAGGCTTTTAGGGTGCCTCGGCGTCGACAAACCCTAAATGATAAAAGCTTAGCTTTTAGGATGCCTCGGTGTCGACAAGCCCTAAATGATAAAAGCTTGGCTTTTAGGATGCCTCGGTGATGACAATAACCAACTTTTTGACCAAACTTTTTTCCTATTTAGAGCGAAACATGGCCCACAACGATGAGGCCGGCGATTCGGGCAAGGCATTCTGGGAGCTGTCCCAGGAGATGGAGGAAGAACCTCACCGCTATGAGGACGCCGCGGAAGACACCGATCCTGACTACACAACCCCTAGTGGTGTCGGGGATGACACCACTGTTGGTGCCGTCGAGGATGCCACCATTGATGATGGCAGCGCACGCACAGATGGCAGCCAACCGAAGAGGCAACGGAAGGACCGGCGCTCGAACGTGCTCGGCACCGTCAAGGAGGAATTTACTAAAGTGTCCTCCGAGGGCATCCAACGGCGCCCAAAGAATTAGTCAAGGGGTACGCGGGACAGCTCGGGTGCATTCTCCGGAGCACAGTCTCGATCAACACCGAGAACCTAAGGCATCGTGACCGAGGGAATTTGCGCAACCTCCTCTTCACGAAGCTGCACGAACGATACAAGTTCCCCGGTGACTTCGCAAACACACGCCTCTCAGGGAATAAAGTGAACAGTGCCGCCCTCACGAAGATGAGCACGGCCCTGGCTACTTGGAGAGGCGCGGTGAAGAGAATGATTGACAAAGGTGATAGTTATGAGAAGATCAAGGAGAAAAATCCTTCGATCAGTGAAGCTGACTACCTGGAGTTCAAGATCAAGTGCGAGAGCACCGCATCCGAGGAATCAAGTCGGTGGGGGAAAGATATGCGGGACTTGAACTTAGGACAGCACACACTCGGTCCCGGCGGTTACAGAGTGGCGGAACCTATATGGGACAAGGAGGACGCGGAGCGTGCCGAGCAAGGCCTACCGCCCTGCTTCGATAAATACCGTGACAAGCAGACCAGGAACTATGTCAGGGCCTGGTACAAGATTGACCCGGTAACCAAGGAGCTTACCACGGATCCGAAGACCAAGGCGCTTGAGCGTGTTCTGGTAAGGAATACACCCCCGCGTAATTAGCTCCATATGGTTGCATTCTAATTAATGAAGCCAAATTTCTAAATGGTTCACATTCCTTCCGCAGGAAACTAAAAGCAGTAGCGCGGGGTCATCTCAGAGCTCCCCTTTCGACACCCCTTTAAAAAGGGCGTTGAACGTAATGAAAAACAAGGATAAGCTCAGTAAGCCGTCGTCAGCTGGTCGCGTGGCCGGCAAAGGCTTGTCCACGAAATGGTCGGAATACTATACCGCTGGGCGAAAGGAGAGAAAGACGGACAGCTCGGAAAGCCAGGAGCGCGAGGTTCAACAACTCAAGGCACAAGTGGCGCGGATTCCGGAGATGGTCGAAGAGCAAGTGCGAGACCAACTGGGAGCGACGATCACCGCCATTATACCTACCTTGGTTTCTGGGCTGCAGGCGTGGATTGCGGGTGGCCAACAGGGGCCGCCCCCGATTCCCAGCTTCACGGGCAGCAACTCGCGCAACGCGCCGACGGCGCCATTGGTGTCTCCGGCGGAGGCGGCATTGGTGTCTCCCGCGGCGGCGCCGGCATTGCAGCTTAATGCACCCGGGTGTGGGAAGAATACGCCGGCCGGCACCTTGGCAGCAAGCGGCCCCTCCGTCAATTGCACGCCCGCCGTTGGCGGTGCCTCGACATTTGCCGAGCTCGACGCCATCACGGTAACTAATTAAGCCTCTCGGCCGATGACTTCATCTCCTTGCCTTTGACTGGGCATCCCTGACGCCCTACATGTTTTCGCAGGGCGCCGCCGATGTTCCATGCACTCTCCTACACTTCGTGGACGGCGAGTTGATCGATGTCGCCAAGGCCAGAATCATTCAACCGGGCAACCGCCTGTTCCACGGTAATCCGATGCCACCCAATGTGTATAGGGTTCAACTGGTTCGGGTGCTGGGGGGCTGCGACGACTTGTTACCTCCGTTTCGACCCCCTGGGGCCAACGAAGATGATGTGATGACCCTCAGCGCCTGCTTAAGCTGGCCCCCGCTTTGGCCGAAGAGCCAGATTCGTTTGGGGGCGGGGGACACCACTCCACAGACAACACCGCCAGTCTTGCCGGCGCCAAGCCATGGCAAGACCGCCGCAACGCTACCGCCGTCAGCTGATCTGGACATGCATATGGCACAGGATCCAGACGACGACGACGGTACATTTACCAATGTCGATAAGTACTTCAACGAACATGGGTACGATGACGAATTCTTGGGGCCTCCTTCTCAAGAACCCAACCCTGCAAAAGACGATCGTGATCTAGCTGGTACCGCGGAGAAACCCAATTGCAACAGGCGCCGTCTGGCATTCAGTTCTCAGGAGACGCCTCCAGCTGCCGCCTTCACCAAGCCTCAGATAGCCGAGGTGCGAAATATTATCGGCCCCAACACACTCAAGAAGGTGGTCTCTGAGCAGAACTCGATCCCATTACAGCAGAAGAAGCAGAAGGGACGGAAAAGAAAGAATAACAAGGGTGCGAGCCAGCCGGCACCAAGTACGATCCGTGCTCAGGACGGGCCACCTTCACCTAAGGATATCTCGAGAAGGGTGCATGTGGCGGGTAGGCCGATGCTACCGACTAATCTACTCAATGCTGCAACCGGTGCTATGCAGAGTCTGCATGACAGTGTTCTTTCTTTGGAGAAGCGGCGTCTCTCCGAGAATGATGTGGCATACCCGGTTTTCGTGGCCAAGGTGCTAGAGGGCAAGGGCTTTGTCAATAGCACCATCGGGGGTATGATCGTCCTGCGGTTTGATGACATCTTCGCTATGTTTAACCTTCATCCACTGCACTACAACTTCATTCGGCTATTTTCGCTGAGTATGGAGATGTGGATCATTAGAGACAAGACCCCGGACATCGTGATAGTCGACCCCTTCTACATGCGTGCCAAGATCTTGGGCAGTGCTGGGGACCGGCAAGTCGCGAGTTCATACCTCGAAGGCGTCATTCTGGCAAACCCAGATAAGGATAACTTCCTCGTGCCTTACTTTCCCGAGTAAGTCATTCCCTCACCGCCTCGTAACATATGATTTCTTAGATTTCGATCGTTCTTTTTTTTTTCTAACATTCCGTGTGTTTGTGCAGTGACACACATTGCACACTCATCCTCTTAAGCCCAAAATATTCCATGTCCACGTATTTTGACTCGGGCTGTCAGTCGAAGAAAGACTACACAAATATCAAGAAAGTTCTTGATGAAGCTCTTCCCGGCTACGCCAGATCTGGAGGCACCTTCAGCAGGCCAATTCGTAGGTACGGCAAGCACGTGTTCACCCACAATACGACGTTCCCCTGTGTCAAGCAGCCGCCTGGTGGTCAGAAGGATGCCTACTACGCCCTCCATCACATGCGGGCGATCGTACGGGACCATAATCACCTTCTGCTACCAAATAATCTCAAAGATTGGCCCACACGCTTGTCGGCAATCCAGGACGCGGACATCAGACAAGAATTCTTTCGCATCCAGTCGGAGTTTGCGGAAATCATCCATCAAGATGTCCTTCGTACCTCGGGGCAGTTCTACCTCAGATATCAATCGTCCAACAGTGAGATAGAAACAACGCTACAAATGCAGGCTGACAACGCCCGCGATTTCATGACCATCACGAAAGGCGGCGGCTTCATCCACGCTCCGGTCCCTGAGTCGAGTCGAAAGTAGTGATGCTATGTAGTTCTGAAATATCGATTAGCTCATGTTGTAATCAAACTTTAATGAACTTGTATATCTCTTTAGTTTGGACAGTCGTTCAACTTATATGTAATCGATGCTATTTATTAGTAGGACCATGAATCGTGCTATTAATGTGTTGCTTTTCTCTTCCGATCCTTTTGTTGCATACTTATATATTGCTTATGTATTGTGTGTGAATTGCTACTAACGTTTTGTTTGTCAAGTGCATAGAGATGCCGTCGTATGTCATGTACAAGGGTAAGGTTCCCGGAGTCTACGACGACTGGGAGGAGTGTCAGAGACAGGTTCACCGTTTCAGCGGTAACAGTCACAAAGGGTACACCACTAGGGCGGAGGCGGAAGCTAGATACGCGCGCTATCTAGCGGGAGAGAGGAGGGAGCGGAGGAGGAACCGGATGAAGACCAGTTTCATCGCAATTATGCTCATCGTGACCGCAGCTCTCTTCTATGTGATGGCAGTTTAGATGATCGATATCGACTTGTAATGTGAAGACAAACTCGCTACTTGCGGTCTCGAGACTTGTAATGTTCTAACTTTGTTCGGTATTTTGAATTCGGAGACTAATATGATGAATTGTATTCGGAGACTAATCTTCTATTGTATTCGATAAATCTGCTGTTTATATGTTGTGCTGTCTATATTCTGTGCAGTAATATATTTTGTAACCTGTGCAAATATCAGAAAAGAAAAAAAAATTCCTAATATTCATACTAGTGGTGCACCATACTGCACTTTAGTGGCGCACTACAATAAACACACTAGTGGCGCATTATCTAGAAGTGCGCCATTAGTAACCCAGAGCACAAGGTAAATATGGCCCCATGGGAGGCATAGTAATGGCGCACCGTTTGACATACTAATGGCGCACTTCCTGGTGCGCCATTAGTATTAGTTACTAGTGGCGTGATGATAGTGGCGCACCTGTAGTGCGCCATTAATGGCCAAAACAGGTGCGCCACTAATTAGCCTTTTCCTAGTAGTGCCTTCAGAATGTGATTTTCTTCCTCGAGCTTATTGACTTGTTGTTTGAGATCCATTATTTCCTTATGGAGTTTGCCTGTGACGGCTAGAGCTCCGATCACCCATGGATGTTTCCTGGCTGCGGGGGAAAAGGCAGCACTCTTTTTCATGTTATCATAAGAGAGAAATCGAGCATTAGGAGGTATGACCGAATCCGGTATTGCTGAGCTCCGAAGCTCCTCAAGCAGAACTCCTGGTTGAAGGCAAGAAGTAGCTTCTTGGTCCTCCTCCATGGCGTCTACTCTTTTAAGGTCGGCCTCCATCTCTTCCTCCATTGACCATCCAAAGGGTTCAGCTTGGCTGTAGGCCCTTGAGTCCTGTGCCAGGTGACAAACACGACTCTCCCCGACCGACTCTTGCGAAGACATCTTGCTTCGAATTTGCTGCAGAATTTAGCTAAACATAAGAACAGAGGATTTTGTCATGGTACGATGGTCGAAACCTTTGGGAGATTATATAATGAATTTTTACCGACCAAAAGGACTATTGTGCAAGAAAACGGAGTCCAGAGGGCACACGAGGTGGCCACAAAGCCACAGGGGCGCGCCCAGGGGGGTAGGGCGCCCCCCCAGGCTTGTCGCCTCCTCGTGCACTTTTCGGACTACTTTTTATTTTCCTAATTTTTTAAATATTCCAAAACGGAGAAAAATTGCCATTGGAAAAGTTTTGGAGTCGGTTTACTTACCGGACCACATACCTATTCCTTTTCGGGGTCTGAAATGTTCTGGTAGGTCTCCCTTATGTACGCCTCCGGTGTTATGGTATTAATAATATTGGTTTCAACATTTATGGGAGTACCTGAGATATAATGTTTGATTCTCTGCCCGTTTACCACCTTCGGGTTGTTGCCTTCGGCGTTGTTAATCTTGATGGCACCGGAATGATAAACTTCCGCGATGATGTAAGGCCCTTCCCATTTAGAGAGAAGTTTCCCTGCAAAAAAATCTTAAACGAGAATTGTATAGCAAGACATGGTCACCTACATTAAACTCACGCTTTTGTATCATTTTGTCATGCCACCTTTTAACTTTTTCTTTAAACAACTTGGCATTCTCATAGGCTTGGGTTCTCCATTCATCAAGTGAGCTAATGTCAAATAACCTCTTTTCACCGGCAAGTTTGAAATCATAGTTGAGCTCTTTAATTGCCCAATAAGCTTTGTGTTCTAGTTCAAGAGGTAAGTGACATGCTTTTCCATAAACCATTTTATATGGAGACATACCCATAGGGGTTTTATAAGCAGTTCTATAAGCCCATAAAGCATCATCAAGTTTCTTAGACCAATTCTTTCTAGATCTATTAACAATCTTTTGCAAGATCAATTTAATTTCTCTATTGCTTAATTCTACTTGACCACTAGACTGAGGATGATAAGGAGATGCAATTCTATGGTTGACATCATATTTAGCAAGCAATTTACGGAAAGCACCATGAATAAAGTTTGAACCACCATCGGTCATTAAATATCTAGGGACTCCAAACCTCGGAAAAATAACTTCTTTAAGCATTTTAATAGAACTGTTATGATCAGCACTACTAGTAGGAATAGCTTCTACCCACTTAGTAACATAATCAACAACAACCAAAATATGTGTATACCCATTGGAGGAAGGAAAAAGTCCCATATAATTAAAGCCCCAAACATCAAATAGTTCAATAACAAGTGAATAATTCATAGGCATTTCCTGACGTCTACTAATATTACCAATTCTTTGGCATTCATCACAAGACAAGACATACTTACGAGCATCTTTGAAGAGAGTAGGCCAATAAAAACCGGATTGTAATACCTTGTGTGTAGTTCTATCTCCAGCATGGTGCCCTCCATAAGCTTCAGAGTGACACTTACGTAGGATCTGTTCCTATTCATGCTCAGGCACACAACGTCTAATAACACCATCTACTCCTTTATAAAGGTGTGGGTCATCCCAAAAGTAATGTCTTAAATCGTAGAAAAAGTTTTTCTTTTGCTGGTATGTGAAGCTAGGTGGTATAAATTTAGCAACAATGTAATTAGCATAATCAGCATACCAAGGAGTATTACGAGAAGAATTTATGATGGCTAGTTGTTCATCAGGAAAGCTATCATCAATAGGTAGTGGGTCATTAAGAACATTCTCTAACCTAGATAAGTTATCTGCTACAGGGTTCTCAGCACCCTTTCTATCAATAATATGCAAATCAAATTCTTGCAGCAGGAGAACCCATCTAATAAGTCTAGGTTTAGCATCTTTATTTTCCATAAGGTATTTAATAACAGCATGATCGGTGTGAACAGTTACTTTAGAATCAACAATATAAGGTCTAAACTTATCACAAGCAAAGACAACTGCTAAAAATTCTTTTTCAGTAGTAGCATAATTTCTTTGAGCACTGTCTAGAGTTTTACTAGCATAATGAATAACATTCAATTTCTTATCAACTCTTTGTCCTAGAACAGCGCCAACCGCATAATCACTGGCATCACACATAATTTCAAAAGGTAGGTTCCAATTAGGTGGTTGAACAATAGGTGCAGAAATCAAGGCTTTCTTAAGTATTTCAAATGCTTCTACACAATCATCATAAAAAATAAATGGAACATCATTTTGCAAAAGATTAGTGAGAGGCCTAGAAATTTTAGAGAAGTCTTTAATAAACCTCCTATAGAAACCAGCATGACCAAGGAAACTTCTTATACCTTTGATATCTTTAGGACACGGCAGTTTTTCAATAGCATCAACTTTAGCTTTATCAACTTCAATACCTCTTTCGGAGATTTTATGTCCCAAGACGATACCTTCATTAACCATAAACTGGAACTTCTCCCAATTCAAGACAAGATTAGTTTCTTCGCATCTCTGCAAAACTCGATCAAGGTTGCTCAAGCAATCATCAAAAGAAGTTCCGTAAATGGAGAAATCATCCATGAAAACCTCAACAATCTTTTCAAAAAAGTCAGAGAATATAGCAGTCATACATCTTTGAAAGGTAGCAGGTGCATTGCATAAACCAAAAGGCATACGTCTATAAGCAAAAGTATCGAAAGGGCAAGTAAAAGTAGTCTTTTCTTGATCCTCTTTTGACACATGTATTTGAGAGAAACCAGAATAACCATCTAGAAAGCAGAAGTGTGTATGTTTGGATAGTCTTTCTAGCATTTGATCAATAAAAGGTAGAGGGTAATGATCTTTCCTAGTGGCTTTGTTTAATTTGCGAAAATCAATTACCATTCTATAACCTGTAACAATTCTTTGTGGAATCAATTCATTTTTATCATTAGCAACAACAATAATACCTCCCTTCTTAGGGACACAATGAACATGACTTACCCATCTACTATCAGCAATAGGATAAATTATACCTGCTTCCAGAAGCTTTAGTATTTCATTTCTTACCACTTCCTTCATCTTGGGATTTAATTGTCGTTGGTGATCAACAACTGGTTTAGCATCTAGCTCCATATTAATTTTGTGCTGAAATAGAGTGGGACTAATGCCCTTAAGATCATCAAGAGTATATCCAATAGCAGCACGATGCTTCTTCAGAGTTTTCAATAATTTCTTTTCTTCATGCTCTGAAAGGTTAGCACTAATAATAACAGGATATATCTTATTTTCATCAAGATAGGCATATTTCAGAGTATCAGGTAATTGTTTAAGCTCAAACGCGGGATCACCCTTGGGTGGAGGAGGATCCCCAAGAATCTCAACAGGCAAGTTGTGTTTCAAAACAGGCATTTGGTTAAAGAATATTTCATCAAATTCCTTCCTTTCACTCATAAGCATATCATTTTCATGGTCTAGCAGATATTGTTCTAAAGGATCAGTAGGAGGAACAACAATAGAAGCAAGACCAATAATTTCATCTTTACTAGGCAATTTTTTGTCATGGGGTTGTCTATGAAATTTGGAGAAATTAAACTCATGAGACAAATCCCCAAAACTTACAGTAACAGTTTCTTTTTCACAATCTACCTTAGCATTAAAAGTGTTCAAGAAAGGTCTACCAAATATAATGGGACAAAAATCATCTTGTGGGGAACCAAGAACAAGAAAATCAGTAGGGTATTTTACTTTCCCACACAAGACTTCAACATCTCTAACAATCCCAATTGGTGATATAGTATCTCTATTAGCAAGCTTGATAGTAACATCAATATCTTCTATCTCAGCAGGTGCAATATCATTCATAATTTCTTGATATAAAGTAAAGGGAATTGCACTCACGCTAGCACCCACATCACATAAGCCATGATAACAATGATCTCCTATTTTAACAGAAACAACATGCATGCCAACAACAGGTCTATGTTTATCTTTATCATCTGGTCTAGCAATTCTAGTAGCCTCATCACAGAAATAAATAACATGCCCATCAATATTATCGACCAAGAGATCTTTAACCATAGAAATACTAGGTTCAACTTTAATTTGTTCAGGGGGTATAGGTGTTCTAGTATAACTCTTTCGAACCACAGCTAAAGCTTTAGCATGTTCCTTTATTCTAACAGGGAAAGGTGGTTTCTCAATATAAGCAGTAGGAACAATAGGATCAACATTATAAGTAATGGTTTCTTCTTCAACTTTAATAGGTTCTACTACTTTCACTTCAATGGGAGGATGATATTTAAACCACTTCTCCTTAGGGAGATCAACATAAGTAGCAAATGATCCACAGAATGAGGCTACTATCTCAGAGTCAGGTCCATATTTAGTGCTAAATTCACGAAAAGCATCGGTATCCATAAAAGATTTAACACAATCAAACTTAAGGTTTATACCTTACTCCTTACCTTCGTTGAGTTCCCAATCTTCAGAGTTGAGCTTAATTCTTTCAAATAAATCCCATTTGAATTAAATGGTCTTCTTCATAAAAGAACCAGTACAACAAGTGTCGAGCATGGATTGATCATTACGAGAAAGCCGAGCATAAAAATTCTGAATAACAATTTCTCTTGAGAGCTCATGGTTGGGGCATGAATATAACATTGAATTAAGCCTCCCCCAAGCTTGAGCGATACTTTCTCCTTCACGAGGCCAAAAATTGTAAATATAATTCTGATCATGATGAACTAGATGCATAGGATAAAACTTCTGATGAAATTCCAATTTCAATCGGTTGTAATTCCAAGTCCCAATATCATCGCATAGCCTATGCCATGTCAATGCCTTCTCCTTGAAAGATAAAGGTAAGACCTTCTTCTTGACTTCATCCTCGGGCAAACCTGCAAGCTTAAATAATCCACAAACTTCATCCACATAGATGAGATGCATATCAGGATGTAATGTTCCACCTCCTGCATAAGGATTAGCTAGTAGTTTCTCTATCATACCCGAAGGAATTTCATAATAAATATTTTTAGTAGGTTCAGTAGGTTGAGGGGCAACTCTTTTCTCTTTCGGTCGGGGTGAATATACCCCGAACAAACCCCTCAAAGGATTATTTTCCATAGCAACAAGTGACAGTAAATTTCAGCACACTATATAAATGTTTCCTTACCAAATTCCACTTACCAAAGGCGCTTCACTCCCCGGCAACGGTGCCAGAAAAGAGTCTTGACGACCCACAAGTATAGGGGATCTATCGTAGTCCTTTCGATAAGTAAGACTGTCAAACCCAACGAGGAGCAGAAGGAAATGACAAGCGGTTTTCAGCAAGGTATTCTCTGCAAGACTTAAATTATCGGTAACAGATAGTTTTGTGATAAGATAATTCGTAACGGGTAACAAGTAACAAGTGTAACAAAGGTGCAGAAAGGTGGCCCAATCCTTTTTGTAGCAAAGGACAAGCCTGGAGGAACTCTTATATAAAGGAAAGAGCTCCCGAGAACACATGGGAATTATTGTCAAGCTAGTTTTCATCATGCTCATATGATTCGCGTTTGTTACTTTGATAATTTGATATGTGGGTGGACCGGTGCTTGGGTGCTGTCCTTACTTGGACAAGCCTCCCACTTATGATTAACCCCTCTCGCAAGCATCCGCAACTACGAAAGAAGAATTAAGATAAATCTAACCATAGCATGAAACATGGGGATCCAAATCAGCCCCTTACGAAGCAACGCATAAACTAGGGTTTAAGCTTCTGTCACTCTAGAAACCCATCATCTACTTATTACTTCCCAATGCCTTCCCCTAGGCCCAAATCATGGTGAAGTGTCATGTAGTCGACGTTCGCATAACACCACTAGAGGAAAGACAACATACATCTCATCAAAATATCGAACGAATACCAAATTCACATGATTACTTATAACAAGACTTCTCCCATGTCCTCAGGAACAAACGTAACTACTCACAAAGCATATTCATGTTCATAATAAGAGGGTATTAAATAGCATTAAGGATCTGAACATATGATCTTCCACCGAATAAACCAACTAGCATCAACTACAAGGAGTAATCAACACTACTAGCAACCCACAGGTACCAATCTGAGGTTTTGAGACAAAGATCGGATACAAGAGATGAACTAGGATTTGAGAGGAGATGGTGCTGGTGAAGATGTTGATGGAGATTGACCCCCTCTCGATGAGAGGATCGTTGGTGATGACGATGGCTTCGATTTCTCCCTCCGGGAGGGAATTTTCCCCGGCGGAACAGTTTTGCCAGAGCCCTAGATTGCTTCTGCCCAGGTTCCGCCTCTAGACGGCGGTGCTTTGTCCCAAAATCTCTCTTCTGATTTTTTCCATGTCAAAACCCTCCATATAGCAGAAGATGCGCACTGGAGGCCTGCCAGGTGGCCCACAAGACATAGGGGCTCGCCTAGGGGGGTAGGGCGCCCCCCCCCCCGGCTTGTGGCCTTCTGGTGGGTCCCGTCTGGTATTTTCTTCGCCTGGTATTTTTTATATATTCCAAAATAATTCTCCGTAAATTTTCAGGACTTTTGGAGTTGTGCAGAATAGGCTTCTCATATTTGCTCCTTTTCCAGTCCAGAATTCCAGCTGCCGGCATTCTCCCTCTTCATGTAAACCTTGTAAAATAAGAGAGAAAAGGCATAAGTATTGTACCAAAATAGGTAATAACAGCCCATAATGCAATAAATATCAATATAAAAGCATGATGCAAAATGGACGTATCAGAGGGCGTCAAATTCATCAGAGATCACCTTTGCGGTGCTTGTGAGTCTGGAAACATGACCATATCCAAGCACACCACAAAGACAATCATGACCACTACTCATCCCTTTGAATTACTTCACATGGATCTATTTGGTCAAATTCTTTATGCCACACCAACCAATGCATCATAACTTTATGGATTTGTCATAGTTGATGATTATTCTCGTTACACATGGGTGCATATAATTACCTACAAAACTGAAGTGGATGGTGTCTTCAAACGGTTCTCCAATCTGGCCATGACAAATTATGGTCTCAAGATCAAGCACATCAGAAGCGATAATGGCACCGAGTTCAAGAACACAGGGCTTGATGACTATCTTGACGAACTTGGTATCACTCATGAGCTGTCAGCTCCATATACCCCTCAGTAGAATGGGGTTGCAGAATGCAAGAATAGGACACTCATCAAGATGGCTTGCACTATGCTTGATGAATACAAGATTTCTCGTTGATGGTGGCTTGAAGCAATTGATACTGCAGGTCACATCATCAATCACGTATATCTTCACAAATCCCTCAAGAAGATGTCATATGAGATCCTCACAGAGAAGAAACCCAATGTTAGTTATTTCAAAGTCTTTGGTGCTAAATGCTGGATTAGAGATCCTCGTCACACTTCTAAATTTGCACCAAAAGCACAATAGTGTTTTATCCTTGGTTACAGAAAGGACTCGCACACCTACAAAGTCTTCAACACCTACCACAACAAGGTTGTTGAAACTGTAGATGTGCGGTTTGATGAAACTAATGGCTCGCAAAGAGAGCATCTACCTCCTGTCCTAGATGAATGCCTCCCTAGGAATCTATCAAGCTTATGGGCACTGGTGAAATTGTGCCTAGTGAAGAAATAGCTGATGAAGAAGTGATTGTTCCCTGTCATGAAGAAACTGTTGATCATGAAGAAAATGACACCAAGGAAAATGCTCAACAACAACAAGGCCCTCGTGTAGCTCATCCACGAGTGGAAAATGAAGTGCAGATTGAGAATATCCTCGACAACATCAATGCACCTGGTCCCCTCACTCGCTCAAGAGCTTCACATGTAGCTAAATTTTGTGGGCACTTTGCATTTGTCTCTATCACAGAGCCAACCAAAGTTGATGAAGCATTTCTGTAGCCTGAATGGATTCAAGCCATGCAAGATGAATTTCATCAATTCGAGCTCAACAACATGTGGGAGCTTGTCAAGCGTCCCGATCCATGCAAGCCCAATGTCATCGGCACCAAGTAGATCTACAGCAACAAGCAAGACGAAAATCGCCAAGTGGTGAGGAATAAGGCCCATCTTGTAGCGCAAAGCTACACACAGGTTGAGGGTATTGATTTCGATGAAACATTTGCACCTGTTTCTAGGCTTCAAGCTATTCGTATACTTCTTGCATATGCTAACCATCACAATACTATCTCATACCAAATGGATGTGAAAAGTGCGTTCCTCAATGGTAAGCTTGAGGAAGAACTATTTGTTGCTCAACCACCAGGTTTTGAGGATCCAAAGCATCCTGACAAAGTCTTCACACTCAACAAGGCTCTCTATGGCCTCAACAAGCCCCACGGGCTTGGTATGACACTCTGAAGGAATTCCGGAAGAAAAATGGTTTAAAACCCGGTTCACTTGACCCTACTCTTTTCACAAAATCTTATGATGGTGAACTGTTCATATGCCAAATATATGTTGATGATATTATCTTTGGTTGCACTAACAAGAGTTTCAGTGACGAATTTGCATATATGATGCGTGAAGAATGTCAGATATCTATGATGGGAGAATTGAATTTCTTTCTTGGTCTTCAAATTCATCGACAACTCAATGACATCTTCATTTCTCAAGAGAAATACCTCAAAGATTGTCTGAAGAAATTTGACATGCAAGACTGGAAAGGCCTCAACCAATGCCTACAAATGGTCAACTCCGCACTGACGAAAATGGTAAAGAATTTAATTAGAAGTTATACCGCTCCATCATTGGTTCTCTGCTTTACCTATGTGCATCTAGGCCAGATATTATGCTTAGCATTTGCATGTGTGCCCGATTTCAAGTGGCACCAAAGGAATCACACCACCAGGGTATGAAGAGAATTCTTTGATATTTAGCTCACACACCAATGCTTGCATTATGGTATCCCAAGGGCTCATATTTTGATCTAGCTGGATTTTCTGATTCTGATTATGCTGGAGATCATGTGGATCTCAAGTCAACATCAGGCACATGCCATTTCCTTGGTGTATCTCTTGTTCATGGGTCATCAAAGAAGCAGAACAGCGTCACACTTCCCGCATCAGAGGCTGAGTACATTGCCGCTGGTGCCTGTTGCTCACGGTTGCTATGGATGAAGCAGACCCTCAAGGACTATGGAAGCAATGTGAAGAAAGTCCCTCTCTATTCTGACAATGCGAGTACTATCAAGATCGCCCACAACCCAGTGCAACACTCAAGGATGAACACATTCAGGTTCGTCATGATTTTCTTCGTGATCATGTGCTAAAGGGAGACATTTTCATCGACCACATGAAGACTGAAGACCAGCTTGTAGATATCTTCAATAAGCCCTTGGATGAGAGAAGGTTTTGCATGTTGAAGTGTGAGCTAAACATCCTAGAATCTTTGAATGTCCTTTGAAGTGGACACACATCCTAACGCTTATGGCCTTTTGATGACTTTGATGCACAATACACAAAGTAACATATTTGTTCAATCAATGAAGACTTACCCTCTAAGTGTGATGAAATTAATGAAGAACTTGACTCTCAGAACCCTACGACAATTGTACGCGGTGTCTGAAGTCATCATAGTTCTTATACGATTGGTAACGCCACCACCTCTTCTTGATATTCTTCAAATTTTAGTTTTTAGTCTATATATATTTGAGTTTTCATGTCCTGAACAACATCCACATATTGCTAATTCTTCAAGTCGATTTCTTCTCCTATGTGGATGTGATCGGACCTGCACCCCTATATTCTAAAATCAACCCACTCTATTTACAAATTCTTCATATGCGTTCTACTTGACACTATTCAAAGTCTTCACTGTGTCCTTGACAGCTGAAGAAATTGTGAACACATTTTAAAATTTTCAAATCATTTTTTGGAGGTTGCCATAGTAACTTAATCCTGTGCCGCAACTCGCGTGGATAAGGACGTCAAAATTGCATGCGTGAAGCGTGTCAGAGAGATGCGAATCAGGGGCTTATTCGTCCAAAATCTTCCGACCACTCGGTTTCACCGGTAGTATAAATATGAGTGACCCCATCAACCTCATTTCACTTGCTTCCTCGC
Organism: Thinopyrum elongatum; assembly: GCA_011799875.1. Lineage (NCBI taxonomy): Eukaryota > Viridiplantae > Streptophyta > Magnoliopsida > Poales > Poaceae > Thinopyrum > Thinopyrum elongatum. Next base: position 195,820,269 of record CM022297.1, on the reverse strand, counting down.
CCCTCTTGCTCTCACTCCCGAACCCAAGCACCGCCGCTGGAATTCATCACCGACGGAGAAGAGAAGCTTCACTGCCTTGACTTCTTCGTCGACGTACTCATGCCGGCCGTGGATTTCTTTACCTCCGCTGTTGTCGTAGCTGTCTTTCGTTACCAAGTTAGGGCATGGAAGATCTAAACTGACAATTTCCTTCGTTTCATCATCTAGTTCATCGAGTTCATGATTGGGTTAATTAAAAGTTCGTTTTTACTACCCAGTTTGATCTCCTCTCTACCTAAAAATCTCCAAGTATTCTTTTTATCTCACTTTCAATTCTTCAACACTTCTTTTTGGCTAGTCTTGAGTATTTCTTCTAAGTTACACTTAACTGTTAGATTCCTCAATTGTGCAATTGCTTCAATTTGTACAACTCTAGAACCTAAGTCAAGAACACTTAGTGAATTTTGTCAAGATGATAAGGGTCAATTTCCTCAACTGGTTTGTTTTAAAAAACATTTGAGAACACATGTGACCCTTCCGAATTTCATTGCAACTATACTCTATTCACAGGTACACATGTCTACTGACGAATCTCTAGGTTCTCATCAAATTAATTCATTTGCAGTGTTGCATGAGGAAAACCTTTAAACATCTTCAAAGTCATCGAGAGTTCAAAAACCTCAGTTGAAAAAAAGGGTTGATGTCAGAACGGAGGCAAAATGAAGGAGGAACATACTGTGTTTGAGATCCCTGAGGACATTTACTCAGGGTACTGCACGGAAGATGAAAAAATTCATGGCAAGGAAACCAAGGAAAAGCACAAAACACGCATAAGAAAATCAAGAGGTACTGGATGTATGAATGGAGAGAGTACAGAGATATGTGACTCCAAAGTACATGAAGAACTTTGCTGTGAAGCCTCCATGCAATAGGCCACCACTTGCTGAAGGACAGGTTGCTGATCACACAAGTTTGAGAAAGGGTGAAGAATTCCCCAAGGAATGGGCTAGGCGTCAGGACAAGTAGGCAGTTGAGGAGTTCAACAGGGCCTCAAAGGCCTCAGCTGAATCAGTTGCCAGTGCTAGTGCACCAAAGAAGGCCATGGCAAAGAAGGCTACATGTAAGCCAAAGCCATCAGCTCCAAATCCCTCAATGGCCAAGCCAACTTCGTCCAAGGCAACAGTTCCAAAGGTTGCTTAGTCCTCAGTGCCTCCTCCAGCGACAAGTTCTTCAGTGGCAGCAGCAAGTGCTTCATCACCGGTCGTGCTTGCTTCTTGCCAGCGCACCGAAGGCTTTCGAACAGCCACCATTGCTGCATCAAGTGCCTCAGCTAGTGGGCATATCTCTTCATCAACACCCAAGCTGAAGACCAAGGCCACTGCAGGCCGTGTCATTAGGCCCAGTCCCAAGAGCAAGGTCGTTGTGCCTCAAGCTGACGAACATGGGATGGCGGATGAAGATGAGCTTGCTGAATTCCTTAGAAGGAAACAAGAACAAGCCGCCATCACTAAGAATTCTTCAGTCCCACTGCTTCTAGATCCGAAAACATCCTTGAATTCATCAAGATATGGGTGAAGAAACCAGACACTCCTCTTGATGACCTCCACTCACCTCGTGGTCCTAGCCATGTGCTGAGTTCCTTCATCCTCAATGAGAAGCACAAGATTGCTCAAGCTAAGTTGGTGAAGAAACAACAACAACAAAAGGAGAAGGTGCTTAGGAAGAATATGCTCTCAATATCACCTTAGCAGCTTGTCACATTGCAATTAGAAATTCAAAAGTTGTCTGAAGAATATGAGTATCAAGCCAATCACTGGTGTGGCGTCAGATAGATTCATCACTACCATTTCAAAAGTGGCTCAAGACTACAACTGGCGTGAGGCTACAAGGTTTGGCTCTGCACCTCCCACAAGTTCTTCAGCTCCTGAGCCAACTCCTCACACTAGTGAGACTGCAGCCTCATTACCTCCGCAAGAGCAAGCTAGGGCAACTAAAGAAGTTACACCTGAAGAAATTGTCGGGGTGACTACATCAGTTGCACCTGAAGAAACTGAACCATCAAGTTCCTCAGCTGCTGCACCACCCAAGACTTCATCTTTGAAGCTCATCGCCCTTCCTTCTGCATCAGAAGTGAAGAAGACCAAGGCATCTGAGAAGGAAGTAAAGAAGAGAAAAGCTTTAGCTCCTCCCACTACATCTGAACAAGTGAATAAACTGAGGACAGCTCCATTGTCTTCAGTTGTGCTAATAGATGCTATTCCAATTTCATCAGTGCCTGCTATTGGCACCATAGAAGATCTTCAGATCATTCCCTTTGGGGTGGAATATGTGATTCCTCCAGCTGGCGAGGAACATGAAGATACCCACTCTGCTGCTACCTCAGAGCAGGTGGATGAAGAACTTGAAGTTGAAGCACATGCTTCACTTCATCAAGTGTCATCATGAAAGCCTCAGCCAATCCCGATGACTGAAGAAACTGCTGCTTCATCTAGAAGCAGTGAAGCAACTAAAGAGGATGTGGATATTGACGGTGCCACAACGCCTGTCTTACATGACAAATTTTGCAAAGGTGTTCACCCAAATTCGCTCGGCACAACACCTCTGACGCAAGTGCTACAGTCACCCGCATGAACTGAAGAAATTCACAATGGTTCTGAAGAACGTAAACCTTCTCTTCAGACCACTGCTGAAGAAATTCCAGCTGCATCAGCTGATGAAGTGGCACAATAGGATCTGATCATGGATGTCATCAATTCATTTCCTTAGTGCGAAGAATCAGTTCCTTCAGTAAGAACTGACACTATGCCAACTGCAACTACTGAATAAATTGCAAAATCAACGACCATCACTGATCCGAATGACTCGACTGGCTCTCCAAGGCCAGTGTTTGATAGCAGGCCAAAAAAGGTAAATCTTCAGCCTATTCTTGCTATGCCCAAGATTGATAGGAGCCTTAGGCGGCCTCAGTTCGACAATGCCAAATTCTTCGAGGAGAAGAATTTCTTCATAGGCTAGTCACCTTATGACTACCAAGATCAAGCGTCTGCGCTTCTGGACTAAGATGCAAGTGAACTTCTATACATATCTGTTGTTCGACAAGAACAAGGTTTTCCCACATCATAATGTTCCTCACATGGACATGGAGTCAATTCCATGCTTTAGGACAGTGCTGGCTGTTCTTCATGATGTAGGGATGCTCAGCTTCTATTCTGATATGTGTGACTGGAATGAAGAACTCATTCGTCAATTTTATGCCACATTGCACTTCTTAGGCAATGCTGACGACATTCAGACTTGGGCTCTGGACTGCATGAGTGAAGACACTCACTACAAGGCACCTGTTTAGGAACTACTTCATACTCTTCCAGTAGATCCACCCCTTGAAGAACCTAAAAAGATATATGAAGAACCAGAGCTGCCCAATCATATGATGCAAGTTCTGATGAAGCCATTGGCTGAAGGAGAAGCTCCAATAACCACCTTCTTAGTGAAGGAATTGCTCTATGTGCCTCACACTGTCTACCACATTCTTGCCAAGACCCTCAGTCCCATTAAAGGCCACAATTCTGATAGTGAAGAAGTTGTTGGCATCATGAATAATCTGCTCTTTTACATCATTCATGGGGTTCCCATAAATATTCATGATTTCTTCATGAGGGCTTTGGTCACAGTGGCTCAATCGCCTTTCAGGTTGAAGACTTATGCTCCATGGATCATGAGATTCATCAGATCCAGGTCTTCAATCGATTACAATGCTGATTGTCAGAATCATTTCAGTTTTATGCCAGAGGTAGAAATTCTTAAAAGAACAATTTCCTCGGTTCCTAGAAAAGGAAAGGCAGTTATTGATGAAGTAATTCATCCCCTTGATGGAATATTTCGTCAGCTTGCCTCACAGTCAACTGGTGATGAGACAGCTAGCCAAGACACAGTGGCAAAGTCATGAAGGAAAATTCCTCAGCCTTAAGCACCTCGCGTCATGGCTTACCATGAACTCCTCATCATCCTGCATTAAAAGGTTGATTGAAACCATGACTGGACAAGGCATTAACTTGCTGCTATTCATGCAAATATGACAGTGATGCATAATGCATTACGCAAGAACCACTACTACGCCCACGAGATATTTGACAGGACATGGGCTATATTATCACATTTGAAGACTAGTGAAGAACTTATTGCAATGGAATTTCAACAGAACTTTGATTGGTCGATGTCGCCTAACGATGTCCTGGACTAGGGGTGCCAACCTAGTCGGCCCAGAGTCCTCGAGATGGGCCCGTAGGCCCTCATTCCCATTATGGAGGACTCTGGAAGCTACACGACTGGACGTGATCAAGACTGCATCTACCAAAGACTTGGCGTATACTCCAATACATCTCCTGCCGCCTGCATGCGTACCCCTGGATACCGACCATGTATCCCTAGATGCCCTACCTGGTTTGTATAAAAGCCAAAGGGTTTAGCCCATAGAGGGGACCCAAACACAATTACATTCACCTAGGCCTAGAGTTATATCTCTCCTTAGGATCTCAAGGTAGATCAAGCTTGTACTCGATATATCATCATCAATACAATCAAAGCAGGACATAGGGTATTACCTCTTAGAGAGGGCCCAAACCTGGGTAAACACTATCTCCTTCGTCCCTGCTACCATCATTCTGATATCCACAACTTGGGACCCCTACCCCGAGTTCTGCCGGTTTTACCACCAACATTTGTGCTTTCATTGAGAGATCCGTTGTGAGATCGATGGCTCATCTACAGGTTAACTATTGTGCAGGCTATGGGGACATCTTTTGTCCCAGGCCAACTGTTTGTATTCGGCAGCATGGTCTTTTGCGCAAACTCGGCGGGCCATCTGGCCTCCGTCAAAAATTACGCCCCGGATCAGGTCATGACTTTCTGAGGCTTGGAATACACCGCAGATTCCCATGGCGAGCTCGTCCTATCAGGCAGGTCGCCGAGCAGGATTGAGGGCTTGTCAGGCATCGGGGGCTTGAGCCTGGAACCGATCTCCCTCAAGGACGTCGGATCAGGTACCCTGGCATCACAAGACCACCGGGAGGAATCAATCATCCCCATCTCGGGTGACCTCGTCCCGGCATCAAGCCCCGGTGTTGGTCCAGACCCAGCTTCGGATACTACATCGGGTTTAGAACCAACTCTTGCAATAGATCCGGAATCAACTCCGGCCCCTCACAACGCCGAGAACGCGTCAAGCTACTTGGCAATCGTACTTCAAATTGGCTCGGCTTGTGGCCTGGCCATGAACCCCAAGGAACTATCTCACCTAAGCGAGATGCTTGACTGCATCTAGAGCTTATCAATCTCGGACGGTCAGACCTTGGTTTATGACAAGATCGGACTTAAAGCCGACAATCAGGAAATTTAATTCCTACCCACCCATAATTTCAAATAGCGGAGATAGCATCCGCTATTGCGTCCGCAATAGCCCTAGCGCAATAACGCCTGCTATTGCTCAAATTAAATGTCATTACTTTTTGTTAATGATCTAGAAATATACACCATAATCTAGTGATATTACAAATTCGCTACACAGATGTAGCGCCCGCAATATCGCCCGCTATCTGCATTCCACTACGCAGAACCTAATACGCTACCAACCTGCTATCCACTATTTAAAACCATGCACCCACCACCCACCTAGTCGTTGCGATCGATGATTTAACCGACGTGCTAGACTATGAGGAGGCTACCGACATGGATGAAGATCTTGGCGGCCCTCCAGAAACCACTATGCTGCTGGCCAAGATCGGCAAGTGGACTGCAATATCTACCTATGATGTATATATGGTCGATACTGCCAAAAACCCATTATCGGTGTCAAAATAGGCAGACCTCGGGGTAGGACGTCCTGAGCTGTGGATCTCGGATCGGTGGTAACAGGAATAATTGACACGATGTTTACCCAGGTTCGGGCCCTCTTGATAGAGCTAAAACCCAGCGTCCTGCTCTTGTTTATATTAATGGAGATGTATCTAGTACAAGTTTGATCTACCTCGTGATTGTAAGTTGTGTTCTAACAATAGGGCTAGGTGAATGTAATTAAGATTTGGCACCCTCTGGATTATATACACACCAGGTAGGGCATCTAGGGTTACATGGTCGGTATCCAGGGGCGCATATGGAGGCAGCAAGAGATGTCTTGGAGTGTACGTCAAGTCTTCGACAGGTGCAATCTTGATCTATCATGTAGCTACCAGAGTACACCTTGAAGAGAATGAAGGCCCACCGGCCTATCCGAGAACTACAGGCCGACTGGGTTAGTACCCCCAATCCTCTGACACCATAAGTAGCCCATGAACTGGTCTTCGATGCTAAGGACGACATTATCAAACTTCAGTTCCAGATTCTTGGCTCGACAGGCGAGTTCCATTATAGCACCTTTTCAGCTTGGCTTTGAAGTCTTCGATCTTATAGATGGTTTTGCTAGAGGCCTGGTCCCACTACACGTGGAGTAAAACCCCTAACCTCGATAACCGTGTTTTTTTGGGAAACTGAGTCGCTTTATAGCGAGACGTCAAAGTGTCATCCTCTTTTCCCTTTATTTATAACAACATAGTCGAGGGTTTCTCCACATCTCAACCCTACCCTTGACAGTCTTCACGTGCTTTCTCCTTCTCTCCCATGTCCAACCCCAAGAGTTTCAACAATGGTGAGCGACGCGGGTTCCTCAAGGCGACCTCATGGTCCCATCAAGAGTGACTGGGGGAGCTGCTCCGTCCAACGTCTCCAACTAGAGCGCCTAGCCACGCAGGGCTATTTGCCAGATTCGGATCTAGCCTCCACTCGCTCGAGATTGACACCCATGAACGGGCAAGCACACGCCGAAAGACATCCATCCCCATGCGAGCGTGAACGGGAACGCTTCATTCCCTTACTTCTCCACGGCCTGGGATTCCCGATTCACCCCTTTTTCTAGGGCTTGCTTGAATTCGACGGGCTTCAACTCCACCACCTCACTCCCAACTCGATCTTACATATCGCTGGGTTTGTTGCCCTTTCTAAAATGCACCTCGGATGCAAGGCACACTTGGGATTTAGCGAAGGTATTTTTGCATAATGCCATGTTCCCCAATCGGGGTGTTGTATGAGGTGGGTGCTACCGAGGTTTGCCGAATTGAGAGGACCGACTACCCTCCAGGTACTCCTCGAGAGGATACTGACTTCTGGTCGTCTGAGTGGTGTTCTCAGTGCAGCCGCTTAAATCATTGAGCGGACTCGAAACAAAATAAGGGCGCAACCGATTACAGCAAGGGTTCCTTCGCGTGCAGATTTTCCATACAAGAATCAGAATCGTTCAAGGAAATAACTTGGTAATTAAAGAAAAACTTGTTCTAAGTTTTTAGGACTTAACTTTCTGGTTTTGTTCTTTCTCCGGCAAGCGGCAAGCATCAATTCCGAACGTCACCAACTGGTATTCATATCTCCCCTTCCCCCCGGCAAATGTGCACGCGAGGAATCCTTCTGTCTTTGAGAAAAAGAAAGAAGAGAAAATAAAGGGATGAAACCTTGGCGGTTCGTTAGAACTTACTGGGATTAGGTGTCATACAACATCTTAGACAAACATGCATATATGAATATGAACATGGGAATCAATAAGGGAATGTACAACACTAAAATTTATTCATCTGTGCTCAGGATCTACGCCTGGCTTTGTACAAAGGATCACATGCCTTGCCGGCAAGACTTGTACAAAAATGTGGTTGCCGGGATCCCCCGGCAACCGCGCCTTATGGGTAGAACTTGCGAAGATGTTCGATATTCCAGGAATTACTCACTGGAACGCCATCTTCGGTCTCCAGGCGGACATCGCCAGGCCTGGTGACTCGTACTACCCGATAAGGGCCTTCCCACTTTGGCGTCAACTTGTTTGAATTCTTGGCGGACTGAATCCGTCGAAGAACAAGGTCGCCTTCCTCAAGGCTTCGGGCATGAACTTTGCGGCTATGATAGCGGCGCAAAGCTTGATGGTAGCGTGCAGCTCGCACAGCAGCCTGAAGACGATTCTCCTCAAGGAGCACAGCGTCATCTTGCCGCAGTTGCTCTTGCTCGAGCTCATCATAAGCGAGCACTTGAGGAGATCCGTATATGAGTTCCGTGGGGAGAACTGCTTCCGCTCCGTAGACCAGAGCGAAGGGCATCTGGCCGGTGGCTCGATTTGGTGTCGTTCTGATTGACCAAAGAACCGCCGGCAACTCATCAATCCAGCGTGTTCCGCACTTTTTCAGCCTGTCAAAAGTTCTGGTCCTGAGACCGCGCAGCACTTCAGCATTGGCCCTCTCCGCTTGGCCGTTGCTTCTCGGGTGAGCAACAGAGGCAAAACAAATCTTACCGCCAAGGTCTTGGACATACTGCATGAAGGTGCGACTTGTGAACTGCGTGCCGTTGTCGGTGATGATCCTGTTAGGTACACCGAAACGGCAAACAATTCCTTTGAAGAACTTGACAGCCGACTACGCTGTCACCTTCCTCACTGCTTCCATCTCCGGCCACTTTGTGAACTTGTCGATAGCAATGTACAAGTACTCAAAGCCCCCGGTAGCACGGGGGAAGGGGCCTAGTATGTCGAGCCCCCAGACCAAAAATGGCTAGGAGAGAGGGATTGTTTGAAGAGCTTGAGCTGGCTGATGTGATTTCTTCGAATGAAATTGGCACGCTTCACACTTGGTTACTAGTGCAGTCGCATCCTGGAGGGCGGTAGGCCAAAAGAAACCTTGCCGGAATGCCTTTCTGGCAAGCGCTCTTGACCCTATGTGAGAGCCACACATGCCCCCATGTATCTCTGCCAACAGCTCTAGTCCATCCTCCCGAGGAATGCACTTCAATTTCACACCGTTTGGTCTCTTTCTGTACAGGACGTCATCGATGAACTTGTACATAACAGACCGACGGGCTACTCTTTCCGCTTCTTCTTGTTCCTCAGGGAGTTCACCTGTCTGAAGGAAATGGACAATGTGCTGCGCCCATGCTGGAGCCTGAGGCTCGACAACTAGGACTAAAGGCATCTCCTCTGCCGGGGGAACAGTTGTCTCGACAACGAGGGCCTGAGGCCCTGTCGGAGCCTGTTGTTCCCCGGCAGGCGTGTCGATCCCGGCAACTTCCTTGCCGGCGGCTCCGGGGAGCTCTGCCGGGAAGTACTGGCCAGAGCTCAACTTCCTTCTCTTTTCTTGCCGCATCGATGGCGCCACGGATGGTTGAGTCAATTGAGCACAAAAGTTCCTGGTTCCACAGGCAACTTGAGGGCAGCGCGCTTTGACAGGTCGTCAGCAATATTGTTCTCGGCACGAGGAACGTGCTCCGTTTGGAGACCGTCAAAGCGCTCTTCCAATTTCCTCACTTCATCTACGTAGGCTTGCATCAATAGACTTTGATAGCTCTTGTTAACCTGCCTGACGACAAGCTGTGAATCGCCTTTGATGATGAGCTTTTTGATACCAAGGTCTGCCATGATCCTGAGACCGGCAAGCAAACCCTCGTATTCTGCAGTGTTGTTGGTTGAGCTCTCCCGGGGAAAGTGCATTTGAACTATGTACTTGAGGTGCTCTCCGGTGGGTGCGACAAGCAGCACGCCAGCACCGGCGCCTTGCAGCAAAAAAGCCCCGTCAAAGTACATAACCCATTGCTGATCGATTTCCTTGCCGGGGAGAGTTGTTTCTTGAACTTCTTCGTCTGGCGTCGGGGTCCATTCTGCAATAAATTCCACCAAGGCCCTGCTCTGAATTGTCGAAGTGCTTTCAAATTTGAGGCCAAAGCTGGACAATTCCAACGCCCATTCCACAATCATGCCGGTTGCCTCTGGATTTTGCAAAATCCGTTGCAACAGAAAGCGAGTGACGACGGTGATCTCATGTGCTTGAAAATAGTGGCGCAGCTTCCTTGAGGCCATAAGGAGGCCGAAAAGCAGCTTCTGCACCCCAGAATATCTTGATCTAGCCCCTTGTAAAAGAGAGCTAACAAAATAAACTGGGCGCTGCACCACCTTCTTCTTCTGCACAAGTTCTTCTGTTTGCGCAGATCCTGTCTTGCCGGGATCAACCCTTGCCGGGGAAGATCTTGCCGCGTCACTTGGCGGTCTTGCCACTGGTGTTGCTTCCTCATCAGCTTCTCTCTGCGCCACCAGCGCAGCACTAACCACTTGATTTGTTGCCGCCAGATACAGCAGCAACGGCTCTTGTGGTTTAGGCGCGACTAGCGTCGGCGGAGAAGAAAGATATTTCTTCAAATCTTGTAGCGCAGCCTCCGCTTCCGGAGTCCATTTCATTGGACCTGTCTTCTTCAAAATTTTGAAGAAGGGCAGGGCGCGCTCAGCAGATTTGGAAATAAACCTACTTAGAGCAGCAACACAGCCGGCAAGACGACGCACATCCTTGACGCGTCTCGGCGCTTCAATTTGCTCAATGGCTTTAATCTTGTCGGGGTTTGCTTCGATTCCTCGGCAAGATACAGAGAATCCGAGGAGCTTGCCGGAAGGAACACCGAACACGCACTTCTCAGGATTGAGCTTCAAATTGATCTTGCGCAAGTTTGCAAATGTTTCTTCTAAGTCTTGGATGAGCGTTGCTTTATCCTTAGTTTTGACCACTATATCATCCATATATGCCTCCATATTTCTATGGAGTTGTGGCTCAAAACCAATCTGGATTGCTCTGGCGAATGTCGAACCAGCACTTTTCAACCCGAAAGGCATTCGTATAAAATAATACGTACCACATGGGGTGATAAAGGCGGTCTTCTCTTCATCTTCCTTTGCCATAAAAATCTGATGATACCCTGAATAGGCATCAAGGAAGGACAGGAGATCACAACCAGCGGTGGCATCCACAATCTGGTCGATGCGCGACAAGGGAAAGGGATCTTTTGGACACGCTTTATTGATATCTGTATAATCGATACAAAGCCTCCATTTCCCATTCGCTTTCCGCACTACAACCGGGTTGGCCAACCAGGTTGGATGAAGCACTCCTTTGACCAGTCCTGCCGCCTCCAGCTTCTTAATCTCTTCGGCGATGAATTCTTGCCGCTCCAAGGCCTGCTTCCTGACCCTTTGCTTGACGGGCCGCGCATGAGGACAGACAGCAAGGTGGTGCTCAATCACTTTCCTGGGAACACCGGGGATGTCAGACGGTTGCCATGCAAACACGTCGACATTCGCCCGCAGGAAAGCAACGAGCGCGCTTTCCTATTTGTCATCTAGGGTGGAACTTATGGTGAAAGTTCCCCCCGTTCCGTCCTCCCTAGCAGGCACCTTCTTGGTTTCCGGTGGAGTAACCTTGGATTTCTTGTTCTTGCCGGTGGAACTCTCTGGTACGTCCTTGACGGAAGCGCAGCACTCCGAGGAGGCGCGCTTGCCGGAGTTCGCACCAAGGTTCCTGCCGGTCTTCTTCTTCCCCCCGGGAGTTCCAGTGGCAGGAGCAGATGCCTTGACGGCAGGTGCTACAACTGCTTCCCGGTAAAGTTGATCGGCACAGATGAGCGCGTCCTTCTTATCGGAATGGACAGTAATGATGCTCAACGGCCCGGGCATCTTCAACACATTGTACGCGTAGTGTGATGCCGCCATAAACTTAGCCAGCGCTGGCCGACCAAGGATCCCATTGTATGACATGGGGATCTTGGCGACATCAAACACCACCTTTTCGGTCCTGAAGTTAAACTCGCTGCCGAATGTTACCGGCAATGTGATCTTGCCCTTAGGCTGGGTTCTTCCCGGATTGACCCCTTGAAACGTACCCGTTTCCTCGAGGTCTTCGTCGGGAATCTGAAGCTTTGTGAGCACATCTGGCGAGATTAGGTTTAGGCCGGCCCCGCCGTCAACTAACATCTTCGTCACTTTGAGGTTGCGAATTGTTGGGGAAACCAAGAATGGCAAGCACCCGCCCGCAGTTGTGCGATCAGGGTGATCCTCGGCGTCAAAGATGATAGGCGTGCTGGACCACTTCAGAGGCCTACACGCATCGGGGGATGGCTCTGCCGCATTGACCTCCCGCATCCACTGTTTAAGTTGGCGGTGGGAAGAATGTAGCGAGGCACCCCCATCAATGCACATAGCCTCCGTAGCCTTCTGGAATTCCTGCTCACTGGATTCATCATCTTCCTCGTCATCATCTCCTTCTTTATCTCGGCCCCGAGTGGGCCGATCCTTCTGCTGCTTGGCCTTGCCGCGGCGCCCCCTCGGCCACCGCGTTTCTTGCCGGACCCATCAGCACCATCTTGGGCCTTCTCCTTGTCTCGCCTCTCATATTCGGCCCTCTGCTTCTCGGCAAGCTGCTCAACTTGCCGGCAGTTCTGGAGATCGTGGCCCTTGGTGCGATGGATCTTGCAATACTGCTTGCCGGAGTTCTCCGACTTGTCGGCAGCCGCCAAGGCCGGACAGGAAGGGCATCCGGCAAGATCCTTGCCGGGGTCACCAACCTTGGCCTTCTTGGCGGCGCCGAGGTTGTCGGATTCCTCGACAGCAAGCACAGCCATGCCTCCGTGCTTCCTGTTCCGCCGCCGGCCTTTCCTTGATGGGGCCGCGGCGTCTTCATCCTCGGAGTCGCCTGCCGCGCCAACAGCTTCACCGGGGAGTTTCCTCCCCTCTTCAGCTCGAGCGCACTTGTCGGCCAGAGCATAAAGCTCGGCAATACTCCTGACTTTGTTCATCGCCAGCTCTTCCCGCATTCTGCGGTTACGCACGTTCTGGTGGAACGCACTAATGACAGCGGCAGGATGAACGTCGGGAATGTTGTACTGCACTCGGCTGAACCTCTGCATAAACTTGCGCAGGGACTCGCCCTCCTTCTGAGGGATGATGTGCAAATCGCTCTCTTGGCCAGGAGCTTGGTGGCCTCCTACGAAGGCGCCAACAAACTGATGGCACAAATCTGACCAGGAAGAAATGGAATTCTCCGGCAGATGCATCAACCACGACCTGACGTTGGGCTTGAGCACCAACGGGAAGTAGTTGGCAAGTATCTTGTCATCTCGGCCCCCGGCAGCCTGCACCGCAATGGTGTAGATGCTCAGGAACTCCGAGGGATGGGTCTTTCCGTCATACTTCTCCGGAACCTCTGGCTTAAAGGTTCGGGAATTGGGCCACCGGACTTGCCGCAGCTCACGGGTAAACACTAGAGTCCCTACCTCATAAGGCAAGTCTCCTACGTCCCCTGGCGCAGGCTCATCGACAGCCGGCCCCGCGCGCTTATCAGAGTGATAGCGCGCTTCCCGTCGCCGCTCGACGGTTGTTCGAGCATCCTCTTTGCCTCATTCCTGGAGAACAAGACGCTGATCACGGCGCATTCGTGGATCGGACGACGCCGTGGAAACTTCTTCATGACGGTCGACTTGCTGAGTTGTCGGCCGACGCTGATGCCGCGGAGGGGAGTGCACTATAGTTGCACCACCTCCGGTTTTCTCTGCACCGGCTCGCGCTGGATCGATGGGCCTCCACTGTGAGGGCCCTGCCTCTTGCGGTCCATCCTTGTTGACGAAGCCGATAAGGCTCTGGATAGTAGCTCGCCACTCCTCCATCTTCTCCGGTGCGGGAGGAAAATCAAGGAGCAGCTGCGCACGTGCCAAGGCTTCCGCTGGTGTAGGTGGCAGCGACAAGTGCGAGGTACGTGAGGTGCTCTGACTCCTAACCAAGTTAGAAGGAGCACCGCCACGGTCACGCGACCGCGCACCACCTCCGCCGGCAGCTTGGTGTGCATGCTGGTCCCGCGCATCTTGGGATCTATGCGCAGAAACCTTTTCGTGGGGACGCCCCGAACCACCAGCGCCATGATGTCGCCCATCTCGCACGACCTGAGTAGGTTGCGAGGCTTGCGCCGGCGTGGGAGCTCCAGCAGGCGCCCTTCGATCCCTAGAGTTAGTTGTGCCACCCGTAGGCAACACGGCACCATCTCTAGATCCAGCGGCGCGCAAGTTACCACTGCCACTGCGAACGATACCGCTCGCTTGGCTTGGGTCACCAGAACACCGCGGGGGTTCTAGTCCTCTTCCTTCTATACCCACACCGTCGCCTGTTTGTGAAGGCGCAGGCAAAACGGATCCGGACGGTTGCGCTGTCACATCGCTCTTCTTCTTGGGCGGCATGCTGATGAAGATGATGAAGGAACTAGGGCACCGACCACCAGATCAGGTTCACGCAACCTTCAATCCCCCTACCTGGCGCGCCAAAGATGTCGGGGTACGACACCTATGGGGTCCCGAGAGATCCCTTTACGATTCGGCGGGGGGTGAGATATACGCAAAGAGCAGAACCAGTGATCGACACGTGAGGTTTTTACCCAGGTTCGGGCCGCTGATCAGCGTGAAACCCTACTCCTGCTTTGTGTTCTTATTGATGTTCTTGAGCCTAGCCTTCAGGAGCGCTCGCAATGAACAGTACGTTCAAAGAGCAGCTACGCATGCAGAATGGTCCAGAAGTTCTCCTCCTCTGTAGCAGTTGCCTTGGGCCTCCTTTTATATGCTCAAAGGGGTCTCCACAGTGGCAAAATGTACATACATTGAGGTGGAAAGTAGCTACAGGGTATCATACCTAACCCCTGACGGATTAGGACAAGCGCATTTAATGCACCGTGAGGTGTCCGTTTAGGTGTCCTCACTTTCTTGGGGATGGAAAAAGGGGCCATCCCATCAGCACCGCTTAAGCTCTCCTCCACTGGCATACCGCCACGCATCCAGAGAAGGACCCAGAATGCCAGATCTGTTACTATGTCGAAGCGGTGGCACAGTGGCAGAATCTCGCCAAGCGCCGAATCTTGCCGGGCGCCAAGCCTTGCCGGACGCCAAGCCTTGCCGGACGCCAAGCCTTGCCGGGCGCCAAGCTTTGCCGGGGAGGCTGGCCTTCGGATTTCAGTCCTTATTAACTCCTGATCCTTTGGTTCTCGGTCTGAGTTGATGATTTCCTTGATGGCTTGAATCGACCTCGAGCTGATCCCGGCAAGCCTTGCCGCAAGGATGGCTACAACTGCCCGTGCACAAGTACGGGGTACTAGTGGCCCAATACTTAGTACACCGACAGCCGCTGTTGGAATGCACTACAAAAAAAATACACTCCTGTGATTATACGTGTTTGTCACAGTAGGTCACGTTTTCTGTCATGCATGTACATCCATGACGATTTTATAACAGAATCAAGATAGTCATACCTGTGCTGTCGTAGAAGTGTTCCATGACAATACCAAAATTATCATCACAGAAGTGTCCACTTCCATGACGATAAATGGCGCGTCATGGAAGTGCTTTCGTCAAGGGTAACCGACACGTGGCATCCACCGTAACGGGTCACCGTTAAGCTATCGGGTACCGGTTTGGATCCGATAACCCGTTAACCGCCCGGACCAATGGGGATTTTCCATGTGTAAAATTCTGATTCGCCGTAGTATCCACGTGTCGGCTCCGCGTTGGGACAGGTGTCATCAAGCGAGTGGACGGGACGAGCCTATGGTACGTCGACACGTGGCTCGGCCCAACAGTGGCCCGTTTAGGTTAAAAGGCCGGGCCTGTCAAAATAAGCGGGCCAACCCATTAGCGCCCTACTTGAGACAGGCCCATTCACAAGCACGGCCCATACAAGTTACATAGAATCGGCCCATCAAAGGCCCATTCTAGATTTGACAATTTCCAGCCCATCGTTAGTTCCAGCGCATTAACGGCCCAATACGCCTTTGGGCCCAATTACGGCCCGACCTTCTTTCGGCCTGTTAGCAGCCCATCGTCAGTTCCAGTCCGTTAATGGCCCGGAACGTCTTTCGGCATTTTCTCGGCCCATTCTGCAATTGGGCTAACTTCTAGCCTGTTGTGACTTTAGGCCTTTCCTCTGCCCATTCGGTAAATGGGCCAATTCCTAGCCCATTTTGTCTTTCGGCCTGTTAACGGCCCGCACAATAGTTGGGCCTTTGACTGTGCAACCTAATTTTGGGTCCATTAGCGGCCCACGTTCCACAAGGCATAATTTCAGCCCGACGCGACTTTCGGCCTGTTAAAAGCCTAGTTTGCAAATTGGGCCTCTTCTGGCCCAAAACACTTTCGGCCCCTTACTGGCCCGTAAAGTAAAAGGGCCGACACAAAATTGACATTTATTTCGGCCTGCTAGAGGTCCGCAGACCATTTCCATTTATACGGCCCTATCGAGCTTTCGACCTGTTAACGACCTGCTAAGAGCCGTTGTTACGGTGGGCCACATCATTTGGGATCCACTAAATATTAATTTGACCAGCCCAATTAAGGCCCGCTTTGAATACACATGTTTGTTCGTTCGTATGGCGTCCATGTAATGTTTGGGCATGTTGGCCCCCGTTTCAACGATATAGCATATTCAAAGAATTATCCTACTCTATACTATCGCCTCTAAAAAACATACACTATACAATAAAGAGACTAAGTCATAGAAACGTAGAATAATCCTACACTATACAATAAAGAAATTACAGTCGATTTTACCCACTGGGCATTATAGTTCGGCACCAGCGATAATAAAGCGTACACAAACAGCAAATTACATACACTGGGCAAATAAAGCTCATACATCATGGACACGCATCAACAAAACTTACCATTTGAACTGTAATCTCTTCAGAAAATAGGATTGGCCGGATTCAGATAGCACAAATTTCAGTCTACAAAATCTCCAATTCCTTCATGGTTACCTCAGTGTATCATTTCATTTTTTTGACTCCTGCATCTAATACCTGCAACTCCAGTCTCAACTTGTTGATTGCATGTTGAGAATCATGTACACATTGTCTTGCCACCTCTAGTTGATGCTCGAGAACATCAGGACATTCCAATTCCAATCCATAATCATTTGGTAACGGCCATGCCACACTGCTCGGAGATCTTTGTGTTGATGTCACTTCATCCTGAAATGTTTCTGTAAGTACACATGACTAGGGCAAAAATATAGTTACAACAGTGAAGCGAGCAAGACAGACTATTTTGTACATTGCAAAACAGGACTAACAATAATGTTACATGTCATGAAGCATAAGCAGGTGATATTTTAAAAATTATAAAAATGGTAGTCTATGCAGCCCGCATACAGAAATATCTCTTAGCTCACCACAGGAGCATGATGTTGGGGCCAAATCCAAAACACAGACAAGTTACAAATTTAGACCACACGCAGCTACTAAACATTATATATATATATATATATATATATATATTGCGTATAAGTAAGCAAGCAGTTGGCCATTCTGTAGCTCAATTAAAGTCTTAGGGAGCATAATGAACAGCAGAGGAATTCATACAAACCTACTACAACAAACAAAACTATGCAATCATTAGCCTAATATAAACTAGATTGTGAGCCTCATGCAGTAATAGTTGGTTAATAGACTTCAAAGCTTCAGGCACACTTCGCCAGAGTAATTAAATGGTAAGGCCTTTAATTATGGCAACTAATAGTTATACAAGTACCCAACATTAGGCATCATTGTTTGGGCATCTCATTAACTGAGGACAAATAAAGCAATTGAACTATGCCTGAAACAAACAAGCAATTGAACTGTTGAGTTGGCAGCATGCATACATGCACGCCTCAATAACATCCATGGCCTAGCGACATTTACTATATAAAGGAACAAGTAATGTAATATTGTTTGCCCCCTATGAAGTATCTCGACTAGTATGTAATCAATATCCTAGTAATGATAGGGAGGCTAATGATGTGAATATGCGTTTGGTTATGACATTTATGACATCGACAACTCTACCATGGCAGGAAGCAGTTTCACACTGTTCACTACTATAAGATGTTTTAGATATTTAAAAGTAGACTACATTTGTAATGAGTGAACAGACACATTAAAATGTGTTTACATACATCTGATTTACAAAAAAAGTTAGAACATCATATAGTAGTGAGCAGAGGGGGTTTTAATCAGTGGCCCAATGACTGGGTTACAGGTGAAGAACCCTATGCAAGCACAATGTCAGACAAATAGGATGTCCTGGTAATTGTAATACAGTGACTTACCATAACTGGTTGAATAGGCTCTGCGCTGCTCCTCCTTCTCTTGCAAGGCTCCTTCCTAACATCTTGTACTTGAAAATCCTCAATCTTATCTTCATTGCACCCCCTCTGCAAGGTGACACAAACTAGTTACTGGTCTCCTTGGAAGATAAATATGCATACTTTCCAGTCTATGAACAACACAAAATGATGAGTTTATAACAAAACAACACCACATAATGAAACATGCCACATCTCTTGCACACAATGATATGAGCATTTACTATGTGTGCACTGTGTAAAAACTAGGCATACCTTCGAACTGGATCTCCAGGTACTCTTGGAGAGCTTACTTTAGTGTACAACCAAACCTTTATGTCACCTATGAGTTATACAAGCCCCCACTACAGCAGCTCTTAGTGTTTAAATCGTTGACAAGCTCTGTTAGGTCAAGAACAGCAAGTAGCCAAGTAATCAAAGCAAACAGTCCTAGTACGGCTGGCTGATACAAACAAGCAATTGAACAGATGTGTGAGAAAATCTTACATATCAAGAAAAAAAGCATAGAAGGAGGCTTAAAGACCATCACTTGACTGACCAGATTTAAGGGGCATTTAAACATCATGTGCAACTTATGAACTAACATAAACATTGCATATTTCAGATTCTATAATGAAATGCACATGTATTAGGTTATGCCATGTATGATGCCTAAATGTACACTATAGCAGGAGGAGTGATTCATCATTGAACGCACAATTGAATTGCAGGTTAAGGGCCAGTTCTATTCCGCCTTTTCAGAGCTTATTGTCAAAATAAGCCATAAAAGATGTAAAGAAGTGATCTTTGAGTTATGGTCTTGGGCTTAACTTATTTCGCTTTGGAGGGGGGTGCTTCGGGTAGAAGCTCACTAAAAATTGAAGGGAAGGGGAATAGTGAAATGACTCTATTGTCTACCTATATTACACTCAAAATGCCACTGCCCACGCCCGCATCACACCTGACCCTCAAGTAAAAACAAACACGCAAGCGTTCATTGCCCTGCCCGCTTGCATCTCCTCTCCCCTTTCCCTCTACCTCGATCCCCTGCCTGCAGTGCTAGGGTTCCTCCAGCGAGCCGTCGCCACTGGTCCCATCTGGCTAGTCCTCGACGATGCTTTGTCCAGCTAGGCTACATGGCCGGCGGGTAGGGCCAAATCTCCCTCGCTGCTCCTCCCTCTGGTGCCGCCCCTCATTCTCATGGTCTCCAGTAGCTGCTCTGCTGTGGTCCGTGCAACACACTACTCTGGCGGGCGCCGCACAACTACGGCCGATGCCCCACTCTAGCAGAAGGCACCTCGTTCCCCCTCCCCTCCTCCCAGGCCATGGCCTTGAGGTGCTGTTGAAGGATGAGCTCATCCAACAAGGTGAGGATCTCCTCTAATTTTTTGCCAAATTTTCATTCTGATCCGCTATATGATGAATTGCTATGAGCTGCTGCTGCTGCTGCTGCTATATGATGCATTGTTATGAGTTGCTCCTGCTGCTGCTATATGATGAATTGCTATGAGCTGCTACAGCTATATGATGAATTGCTATGAGCTACTGCTGCTGCTATATGATGAGTTGCTATAAGTTACTCCTGCTGCTATATGATGAGTTGCTATAAGCTACTCCTGCTGCTGCTATATGATGAATTGCTATGAGATGCTCCTGCTGCTGCTATATGATGAATATGATGAATTGCTAGCTACTGCTGCTGTATGATGAGTTGCTATGAGCTGCTGCTGATATATGATGCTTTCAGGTGGTGCTGCTATATGATAATAACCAGCCACTGGGACTATCGAATTTCTATAAATAATTGTTCTTCATTTAAATTTAGGTCATGCGTTCTTCATTTAAATTAGGCAATGGGATCTCTATGGAAGACATTGACCAAGTAGATTGTGCCAAGTAGATGGTATCTTTGTATTTGCATTTTGAAGAAATATTGATGTTCTATTTTCCTATCATATTAATTACTGCACTGGGTTCAATTTGTGATGTTTGCAAGTCAAATTAATTTTCATATGGGCAGCAAATTGACAAAATATAATGCAATCTACACTTTTCACTGATCATACCACAGATAAGCTGAAAAAGCAGGCAATGAAAAGAACTGGTTGGCTTATTATCTGGAGCTTATATTCAAAGGTGCTTATTTTCTTAGGATAACTTGAAATAACTGTCCCTAAGAAACTTGGCCAATAGAACTGACATATAAATAACATGTCACGATGATTGCAATGGAGGCCCAGTTCTTTTGCCAGATTCTCCTAGAATCTGACCCCTACCCAGATTCTCCAAGAATCTTTGAGCCCCATTTGTTTTACAATCCTATCTAGTTAGGGTCTAATTAGTTAGGATTGTAAAACAAATGGGGGTCAAAGATTCTAGGAGAAGTTAGAGAGGGTTAGATTCTGGGAGAATCCTGCAAAAGAACTGGGCCAGAGTCACCTACCATAGCACACTGTATAGGCTCACCGCTACCTCTCCTTTTTTTTTGCGATGTTCCATGAAATTGCCACATACATCTTGTACTTTTTCATTGCGTAACCCTATCTGCAAGTTGACACGGCTAATTTCAGATATCTCTACATGATAATACATTGCATATCCCTTGCGCATATTTAAACCGCCAATTAACGATTGTGTGCATAGCATAAACTAGCCTTGACTCTGTGTGCTGGACTAGCAGGCACTCTAAGGGAGCCTAATGTAGTGCACTGGAATTCCTACATGCCACCTACGATTTTGTGTAATGTACTACCTCTATTCCTAAATATATGTCTTTGTAGAGATTCCAGTATGGACCACATACAGATGTATATAAATGCATTTTCGAATGTAGATTCACTCATTTTGCTCTGTATGTAGTCTATAGTGGAATCTCTAGAAAGACTTATATTTAGGAACGGAGGGAGTATCATGTATGACATCTACATCTCTAATTTAGCAGCCAGTAGTGGAAATCATTGTCTGCACAAAGGGATTACTAGTCAAAAATCCTAGCAAAGCATGCTGGCAGGCACACAACAATACAAGAGAAAGAGACGCACTTACAAGATCATAGCAATGCCTCAATCCAGGATCTTGGTTGGCCAAGCTGTTAGATCCAGAAGAAACACCGTCCTTGTAGTTTTTGCCAGCTGCATAACATGTAACAACGACCTGTTAGTATATTTGAAGTACATCGGGCAGGTGATGCTAGATGGGTTTAAAGGTGACAAGTACCTAGGCCGTGGCGGGTGCTTGGCATCTTGCCAGACGGTGGGAATCAGGTTAGAAACGTCAAGGGTGATGACGCTGCGCTGGCTGTCGGGGTCTGGTAAGGAGATCTAGAACCGCCGAGTAGGGTGTTTGTGGAGCGGCTCCGGTAGGGTGGACTACGGTGTGGGCGAAGCAGATCTGAGGCCGTGGATGAGGGCGTCGGTGAAGCTGCTCCGGCAGTTGTGTTCAGGATGGTGTCGATGATGCAGATCTGCGGCCGTGGACGGGGCGTCAGAAGCTGCTCTGGTAGGTTGGATGAGGGTGCGACGAAGCGGATCTGAGGGCATGGACTTGTGCGTTGGCAAAGCGACCCCGGTAGGGTTGAGAATGGTATAGGCGAAGCTACTCCAGTAGGGTTGAGGATGGTGTCGGTGAAGCGGCTCCGGTAGGGTTGAGGAAGGTGTTGGCGAAGAGGATCAGAGGCCGTCGACAGGGGCGTCGGTGGGGCGGCTCCGGGGGGTGTGGACGAAGCGTCTTCGGTGGGGAGTACGAAGGAGCCACTGCAGATGCGCTGCGGTTGATGAGAGTACCGGCGAAGCAGATCCGGCACCGTGGACAAGGCCGACACTGAATGGGCTGTGGTACAGTGGTGGATGAGCAATCTACTTGTTTCTAGGGGAGGTGGGAGGGGTAGATGCGGCCGCAGAAGCAGATCCGGCGAGGTGGACACCGCTGGCATTGAATGGGCTCTAGTACACCGGTGGATGAGCAGTCTAGGGTTTCGAGAGGGGAGGGGTAGAAAGGCTGACGAAGTACAGACGGCGTGATGTAAGATGCTCTGGTGCTGTGGAGTTAGTCATTTTTGCGGGAGGGGGAGAGGAAATGGGGGTGCCGTGTGGTAGGGGGAACCGGAAGTTACCAAAGCAGCCCCGACCTATTATGTAAATGAGGGCCGTATTGTAACTATTGTTCTCCGTGCACCAAGGACAAAAGGGGAATTTCGCATGCTAAAGACTAGGTGGCGGAAATTTTAGAAGGAGGCGGGAGATTTTGCCGCCCGCGGGATCGTTCGTATCCAGTTTCAACTAATTTTGGATAGTGCTAGCAGGAAGGTCATGCGAGACTGCGTACACGGGGCACACGTTAGCAGTTAATAACTGGTATGAATTCCACCCTAGAAAAAAAAGACAATAACTCGGGATGATGCACTGATAACTTGGACGTTCACACGGGCACGGCCAATCGTACGGGTATAGAGGCGCGTTCACAAAAAAACGGATCAAACGCTCAGCCTATGTATTTTCTCGTGTAAATATATAATTTAGTGCCATTGGTTATTTACTTTAAACATAATGCATTGACGTGTTATTGTAGAGGCGCACAAAAAGAAATGGATATTGTAGTCCCACAAAAGAAATGGATATTGTAGTCCACTACTTTAAAGTGTTACCTCATATGATTACATGGCCTCCATTTCATAAATTGCGTACCCGTTGAATTCATATATGAATATTACATATATTACATCATAATAGAACCTTAAATCATCCAAGACTAATGAATTTGAATGCAAGACTAACAATGGTGCATGTACATGATAGCTATAGTGGTTGTTTGAAGAAACATCACTGTAACTTTGGCATGCACAATTGAAAAGGATTATTTGGAAAAAAATGTGATATGTGAGTGTCCAATCTTTATAGCGTTGAATCGATATTGTATCTTTGGCCACGATACGAAGTAGATATTGATTTATGTTCAAGTGATGCACATCCACGATCGCTAGATAGTGATACGTGAATGAATTGTGCAATCTCTCTCTCACGCATACATATCTCATTTCTCCGTGGGCATCGGAGTCACACACGTGCACTTCGTGTATTTCTCTCCCTCCGTCAAGGTTAGAATTCATCTTTCTACCCCGTCCTACAAGTCTCTCTCACAGAAACACACACGCTCTCTCTGTCGAACACGCCCACCCCTTTAATTCCGCCCACCCACCGACACTAATGTCTCAAAGTATAATTATGTCTCGCACACATATGCCTAAGGTTAACTCGAGTCTCGAAACCATATGAATACATACAATGGGATTCCAGCAGAGCACCTTTTGTTTTGAGATTTCGCTCTCTCTCTGTCTCTCTGTCTCTCTCTCTCTCACACACACACACACACACACGCGCGCGTAGACATTGTTTCTCTCTTCATTTTTTCGGCACTTGCATGCACACCGCTTGTTTATCTCTGTGATGCTTTAAGTATGCCTCGCACACATGCTATCTACCTATCCCTTAATATAGATATGTATCACACAAACTCCTTCTCCCTATATCTAAGTGTCACTGCCCCCCCCTCCCACACCCACACACTTCCCGACACAGATGGAGTAGGGTGACACCTCGATCTTGATACTAATCTATCTACTAGCTTCTCTCTCAAACACACACACACACCCACACACACTACCCGACACCGAAGGAGTAGGGTGGCACCTCGATCTTGATAGTAATCTATCTACTGGCTTCTCTCTCAAACACACACACACACACTCGCTAGTTGTGCCTCTGTGCCTACCGTGTGCACACTCTTGATACGTCTTTCTCTCCCTCCCCCTCCCCCCCCACAATGACAGCAGAAGGGTAACAACTCGATCTTGATCTTAATCTATCAATTGGCTTCTCTCTCAAACACACAAACACACAAACACACACACACACACATACACACACACGCTAGTTGTGTCTCTGTGCCTCGCTCACACACACTCGATACGTCTTTCTCTCAGTAGCCCCCTTGATATATAGTCTTCTCGCGCGCGCACAGCTGTAGTGACAATGACGCTGAACCCAGTGTGCCTTGTTTTTATCGGCCTCATGTGATAGTTTTCACCCTGTTTTCTGTTAATTAACAAGGCAACCTTTTCTTTGTTACTACTAGTGAATTTGAGATCATTCGGGGCATACATAAAATATAACACTTCAACCCAATTATCGCAGTAACTACTTAAAAAAGAAACTAGCAAGATGCCCGTGCGTTGCACGGAACATCAAGATGCATTTGTATGAGTAGTTTATCTTGTGAGAGAAAAGGAGGAACGAGGGAAGGCCTTATTTGCAAATGTGGAGAGGGGTGTGGGTATCTTTTTGCAAAATTACCATAGTTTCCTTCCTATCCGTCAGATATAAATCGGACGGCCTATATTGCAGGATGGCAGGCACACCATCATCACCAACTCTGTTTTCTACTCCCTTCGTTCCTAAATATTTGTCTTTTTAGAGATTTCAGCAAGTGACTACATACGGAGCAAAATGAGTGAATCTACACTCTAAAATATGTCTATATACATCCGTATGTGGTAGTCCATTTGAAATCTTAAAAAGACAAATATTTAGGAATGGAGGGAGTATAAGAGTAGACATAGAGATATATCTCCAGCATCGTCCACAACGAACATCTGCTGGACTGGTTAGTGCCGGATGCTCACAACGCGATGAACTGAGTTCGAATTCTGTCTTTAACTTTAGATTTTTATTTTTATTTTAATATATACTTCTTTCGCTACTGTACTAACAGTGGAACCCGCAGAGTACTTAGAATACAAGATTAAGGATGGATTTGTTTCTTTTTAACTTTCTATATGAATCTGTAGCCACCCTGCAAGTCATGTACACTGTACATGCAATTAACTTTTTATAGAGGGAGAATCATACACGCAATTAACTCAAAAAATGGATTGGATGTGACTCTATTATTTCAAGCATAAGAGCATCTGCAACGGTAGCCGGCAAATTTTCTCCCGCTTCCTTCCGCGGAGGACGACATCCAATGCCAGCTGCATACATTTTCACAACTCTAACCAACCAGAGGAAATTCGTGCAAACACGGACTAATTTCATATAAGCATGAAGGATTTCGTATAAAAAAGCCGGATCTTCATATAAACATGACGGATTTCATTGCATTTACATGAACTAAGCGGTGCTAATCCGGCTCTCATGGCATAATTAATACCTAATCTAAATGGCCGCCCGCGGATCCCTTTGTCTTCCTCATGTCCGGCAGACACTTGCAGGGTCGACGAAGGTCCTCGGAAGAGACGTAGCAGCAAAGAAACCACCTGTATATGCAGTCGTCACCTCGGTGGTGGCCTTCATGGGACCCAAGTGGTGGCAGACACGGAGAAGCTGGCCACCGACTCGTCGCTCTCCGCGCACCCAGCTTCTGTCTCTGCCTGCATGGCGCTGCCGCAGGCACGGGAGGCGCGCCCACAAACATGGGAGGCATGGCCGCAGACACTGGTGGCGTGGTACAACGCGGCAGCGACAATGCCCGTGCCACCGTGCTCGCCACCGTGCCGGCATGGAGCAACTCGCCACTCCTCATCGAGCTGAACTGGAGCGGCGAGTTGCTGAACCATGCGCCGGCTTCGGGTGGCAACTGGCTCCGTCGGGCCAAGCGAGGTAGGTGAAGCACCGAGCGGCCTTGCTCGTATTCGGAGGGCTCGGTGGGCCACCCAGCCGGGTAGTATGCCGGAGAATGGCTCCTTGGAAGCCATCAAAAGAGTGGAGAAAATGGTGAAGGAGGAGATGGGGGAGCGGCGAAGGGGTGCGATCCTTGCCCGCTGTCTGGCCTCGTTTAAATAGAGGGCGGACGGTAGGATCTTGGCCGGCGTCTGGCCTCGTTTAAACTGAGGGCGGATGGGAGGAGCTCGGCCGGCATTGCGTTTAATTCCGGCCCACTCATGAATGGACGTGTGTCCGGAGTAGGTTTCTTGGCTTGCATGCGGGTTTAACAGAGGTGTTTGATGGAGGCAAGGAGGCGTGTTCAACCGGGCGTGCAGCGGGCGGCACACTACTATATGATTTGACAGCTACTAGTAAACCAAGACAGTTCCCGATACAGCTTTAGTGCAGACGAGGGAGAGGGTAGCGGTTCCCGAAATGTTATACGACCAATGATGCATCCTCCTTCAATTAGCATCCTGAATGCATGAGGGAACTAATGGGAGGAGGATGGGGAAAAGATCCAGCATGATGTGAATGCTATGCAGTTTGCACTCATATAAAGGTGCCCCTCCATTCCAATGCATCTACCACATCGTACGCACCTAAGCACCTACACTAAGCGCAAAAGTGCTCACTCCAGACCCATGCCGGCGATGCGCGTGAGCGGCCAGCGGCTGTGGCAGATGGTCCACGACGCCGGCCTGCGGCATGGCACCGAGGATCGTCTCTAGATGGTGTTGGCGACCGGCTGGTTCATGGCCATCGTCGACGCCATCTACGACTCTCAGTTGGACCAGATGATCGTTGCCACCATCAACAAGTTCACCGTCGTCAAGAAGCTCGCGGACGACATCGTCATACTCCTCCAGCCCACGCGTCCGGGCTCCTCATTGCCTGCCACCCTAATCGGCCTCCATGGCGAGAACCTCTTTCAAGCACTGGTGGCCCTGCGACTGCCTGCCGACGCAACGACGAATGTCCACCTGGAGGTCGCGCTCACCGCGAGGCGCCTCGCCCTGCATGAATTCATCAACCTACACATCCACGTGTACGAGGAAGTCGTGTACATAGGTATCTACAAGGCCGGTGAGGACGCTACGACGTTGGCATTCGTCAACTGGCTGGGAGCCTTGGACGCCTTTGTTGAGAAGCACCTTGACCTCGCCACAAAAGCCGCCGCTCCTAAGCCGCCGGTCGGTGGCCCGGCGCACTGAGTCGAGGAGGAGGAGGTCGTACATTGATGGATGCATCTTTCTTCTTGCCTCCTGTAACCACCACTATGATCGCATCATCGTGGCCTTAATTCTTATTGTGCTATTGCATTCTCATTCCAGTCAATACAGACATGTGTGACCCGTTTGCTCACATTTGGAGGCAATTATATGCATCACTGTAACTAGTACTCCATCAGTCAATTTATAAGTTGTGCTTACCTTTTCCATCAACTTCGTAATTTACGTTCGATGCTTGACCCGACCTATGAACTACTCCTAAATTCAAAAAATGAGACCGAACCTATAAATTCAAAACTACTCATGCAGCACGCCTGTCACGTTCGCAAGTTCAAAACGAGAAACTGGAACATGTACATGAAGCATGTCCCTTCCCCGTCACATACCACACTATCGTTCCCCCCCTTCCCCCGGGGTCAATGCGCATTGGCTATGCTTTATATCTCTACTCTTATAAAAAGCAGAGTTGGTGATGATGGTGTGCCTGCCATCCTGCAAAATAGGCCGTCCGATTTATATCTGATGGATAGGAAGGAAACTATGGCAATTTTGCAAAAAGATACCCACACCCCTCTCCACATTTGCAAATAAGTCCTTCCCTCGTTCATCCTTTTCTCTCACAAGATAAACTACTCATACAAATGCATCTTGATGTTACATGCAATGCACGGGCATCTTGCTAGTCACTACAACATGTGGGACCGCATGTGACCAAACCGACGATGCGCTAACCTAGCTACTACCCTGCTTATCTGGCAGGAAAAGCCCCGCCCTAGCGTTTCCAATCGTTATTTCTATCTATCGATCGTGCCAAGGAGCAGAACCAAATGTTAAAATTTATACATGTTTCTCTACTCCCATAAAAGACTCAGTTGGTAATGGTGGTGTGTCTGCCATCCGTCATTTCTGACCATTAGATCTGCATCTAACGGCTGTGAGGTAAGTTGTGGCATTTTCGCAACAATAGCCCACTTGTCTTCTCCAATGTGCAGAAAATCCCTTATTATCTTGAAAGCAACCACATCCCTCCCTCACCTCATCAAAACAGCCTGAGAAATATATTTTAAGTGAAAAGTAATATATTTTTAGTGGTATATATGTATATCAAAACAAGAGTGTCTTCTTTCAATTTTGTGAACAAGTACTATTCTACTTTGGATCCGTTGCAATGCACAGGCACATTGCTAGTAAAAGGAAAAGGCCTGCCGCATTCGCGTCGCACCCCCACACGCCCGGGAATCGGGAGTACTCCACGGCCCGTCCGGCACGCCACATACCTAGGGAAGGCGTGTTTCCTAGCATTTTCACTTTGATGTGGGACCGCAATTGAGCAAACCAACTATTGGCAAACCGCACCCTGCTGCGTCACGTTGGAAAACAGAAACAAGGAGGGGAAGATCTAGCTGTAGCACGGAAGCCAAGAAATTTGGTGTCAGATGGGACTCGTTGATAGAGTAGGAGCACTCCGTACTACACCTACTACGAAGTTTGTACTAGTACTACTACCACTATACAACTAGGTACGTGCACGGCACAACATCGTAGGAACAAAAAATGGGAAGATCTTGTTTTGGGTGATTTGTCTTTATTTCAGTCAATGTAGTATGAATAATATGATGTGGGGGGCACCCATGAAGCCACGTGGCACGTCTGGAGGTCTTATTTAGAGCTTCTTGTGTGGATCGATCACACTGTCGTGCTGGTCGTTTGAGAAGAACGTGTATGGGTACTTATAGTAGATCCAAATCGCAGCCACCTGGACTATTGGATCAGCATCAATCAACGGTTTATATCGTGTACGTGCAAATACACGCATTGACTCCGGAAAAATAATGAATATAGAATGTATAATACATATACCGCATATTGGGTTTCTCTAAAGTCAAACTTTGTATACTTTCAACAATTTGTAGGAAAAAGTATTAACATATACACCACCAAATATATATCATTTGATTCATCATTGCTTTTATTTCCACATCGTGTAAAATTGTTAGTGTAAATGTTCATATTGTTTTCACCAAATTCGGTCAAGCTTTATAAAATTTGGATGCAGTCAAAGTTATATATGTGCGGAGTAAATTACAAACGGAGGGAGTGGAATAGATATAGATATAACTATACAAATAGAAAATATAGTAATATAGTCTATAGATATAAATAAGGCTACTACCCTTTTTCTACGTTAGAACTTGCGTTGTTGTGTACACATTGTTTTGTTTTCGCTATAATTTGCATTTGCGTGGTGTGTGTAGGACTACCACCTTTTGTTCAGTACCAGCAACCCCACCATTATCCTTAATTACTTCATATTGGCAATTACGATTGCATTATCTTAGTTCTAGCCGATTCTTCGGTTTCTTGGAGGAACTCCATCTTGTTATTCAGGTTGATTTTGTGCATATGACAAGATCACCGTTCCGTCGAGGTCTATCCAGCTCTCTCACACGCAAACAGACGCTGTCTGTGTGTCCCTTCATCACACACATACACTATCTCTCTCCTATATCCGCAACCTCGTAACCTTGTCGATCCTGATGTTACATCCACCTCTCTCTCTCTCTCTCTCTCTCTCTCTAACACACACGCACACACACACACCCTCTCTCTTCCTTTCGGACACTCCTCTCTCTACGACACACAAAGTCTTTCGAACACGCATATGCCCCTCTCTTGTTAGGTATCGCTGCCCCCGCCCCCTCTTTGTCACACAAATATTCTCTCTATATATATATCTCGCAATAATACATGCATAGTCTAAATTGAAACCAAGTACAAAAATGAGCTCCGATTACAAAAATCAAATCCACTCCCAAACAGAATAAGAAAATAGGGTGAAATCATGCACACAAATGTTTGTTGCGTGCATGAAGGTCAATGATATGGATGCACTACTCGTACATCACACAGACCCATTTCACACAAATTACATTAAACCCTTCTAAAAATATGGTGCGCATGTGATGTTTGTTGTACTGCTCTTGCCAGCCTTCCTCCCACACGTTCCAACATATTGTGCTACTTCCGATTCTATTTTTCTCCTCAAAGCATGTGAAACCACGAAAAGGTCACCCCCCGCCCCCACTGGTACTGTAGCTCGAAGCTCCCATACGGACACAACACCCACCGGCGCACGCAGCCGTTGCTGAAGTGGACGGCACCGTGGCTTGGGAAGAGGACGGAGTCTCCAACATCGCCGAGGTGGAGCACGCCCTCTACGGCCGTGAGTAGCGCGCGCTGACTATCCACGTGGAGGACAGTGTGATCTAGCGGATCACCCTCATCGGCCACGAGGGGAGCTGTGCTCCAGCAGCACGCCCTGGTCGGTCACGAGGAGGTGCATCACGTCCTTGCCGCTCACAATGTGGACAGGCGGGTTCTCCAGCAGCATGCCCGCGAGCATCGTATCATCGAGAGCATGCACGTGAACATTGCAACGTCGCCGCTCTTGATGTGGACTAGCGTGTGCTCCGGCAACATGCCCGCGAACATCGCATCCTCGCCGCTCACAGTGTGGACGAGCGCGTTCTCCCGCAGCATGCCCGCGAGCATCGCATCATCGCTACCGGCAAACATTGCATCGTCGCCGCTCTCGACATGGACGAGCGCATGCTCTGGTAGCACGCCCGCGAATATCGCATCCTCGCGCGCTCAGGCGCACGAGCGTGTGCTCCAACAGTTATACTGTAATAGATTTCCTCGTGTGGGTCATCTACAGCCTCAAAAAAAGGATAAACAAAGGCTGTATTTCCAGGAAATAATTTCCTGCATGAATCTGTACATGCATGCAAGACCCTTTCCTTTCCTGCTCGTCCTCCGAGCGTGGCAACAGGTGCCTGCCTAACCCATATAGCATGCTACGCCGCCAGCGAGTAGCACATCCACCACGCAACATCGATGTCTGGGCCATGCACATGCAGCTGCTCCCGTAGTATTTTACCCGCATGTTCGACTGCAGTACCACACTGATCTTGAACGAGACCATGGAGCTTGTGGCCAAGAAAAGTCTCTGCTCGGCCGACGCATGTCGAGGTGCTTGTCTGTTGTGACGTGCCGCACGACGTTTACTAGCTCGCGCTCTGGATGAGCTTGGGCGGGAGCCAGTGATCTACCCGGGGCACAAAGCTCGACTTGGGCTCGAGATTCCGACCGCTTGCACCATCCCGAGGATGTACCACTCAGCGGCGAGGCTAGAATGCTGGATACATATAGGCGTGTGCTCGTGGGCGGGAGCAACCTGCTCAATGGATACCGGTTTGCGAACGTGATGTACTCGATGTAGTTGAGCCAGCAAGCCTGGAGCCGTTCCTGCCGTCGTACGTTGACGCGCGGCTCAACGGCAGGCGGCCACTGGCCAGTGTAGGTCGGCTATGGGGAAGCGGCATCGGTGTGGTTCGAGATGCCCAGCTGGCTGTTGTCGCGGCGACGTTCATGACTCACTCGTTCGAGATGAACCGGCCGGTGGTGGCCTGGCCGTGGCGAGGTTGCCACAATTGGACGTCGGGGTGTTACGAGGTGTAGATGGCCACACCGGTGGGTACTACCTGTATTACAGAAGTAGAAGGCAAAGACGGGCCTTTATTTTATTTATTATATTTGTGGCTGAGGAGTGATGCCCGGGACGAAATGTGTCACAGCCGCTGGATGAAAATTGGATGGTGCGGGAGTACGGATCGGAGCCAGGAGCGGAGCATGCAAGCCGCGTCCAATCGCGTGTGGCTGTGGTAGAAACTTGATGGTCGCCGTAGTTCAGTTGGCCCACATGTCATGCACACAAAGGCAGAGGAGCGGTGGGGCCGAGAGGGGTGAGGCGCACGTCGGGGGACATGGTGGCGTGGGTTGGAGCGGCGTCGTGGGAATCGCGTGTGGTAGTGGTAGAAACGTGATGGTCGCCATGGTTCAACTTTCATGGACAAGCTTTCATGTCTACTGACACATGCATTATGGTAGACATGACACATGCATTGCATACCGCTCACTGCAAGGAGTAGTAGTAGAGAAAACTAGGCGGATAAATAGTTCATTATAGTCAAGTGGACCTATATCAATGTACACAGAGTACCCTTGTTCCAAAGACATGCACACCAACAAAATAGTTTATCTATATCAATGTACACAGAGAGGAAATATATTTTTTACAAGAGAGGAAATAGTTCATCCATCTATAATGCCCTGCTGCTGGTGCAGCTTCTTCTACTTCTTTTTTTTTCTTCTTCTTCTTCTTCTTCTTCTTCTTCTTCTTCTTCTTCTTCTTCTTCTTCTTCTTCTTCTTCTTCTTCTTCTTCTTCTTCTTCTTCTTCTTCTTCTTCTTCTTCTAATTTTCTGTGGGAGACGGCTTCGCAACAAGCTCTTTCGACCTTGCAGCTATCTCGAAACTCACACGGGCATCGAGGGCAGCATATTTTATCCGCTCCTAGGTCAAGGGATAATTCTCCCATCCAGACGACCATAATCCCAGCATCTCGTCACCCTTCTCAAGATTTGTTCCGAGCACAGAATTTGCTACGTCGAACAGGGATGGTGTTTTTTATCACAATCCTCTACAGGAATTCTAGTTTGTAGGTCAGCGATGTATTTCAAGTCAAGGTTGTACGGTGCCAGCTTCTCTTTGTCCCCTTCGATGGCTGCCCCATAGAAGTATATGTCCTCCCGAGACATGAAATCGTGGAGCTCACCTGGTATGGAAGGCGCATGTATGATGTGATACATTGCAACGCACGGGCCGGCACATTGGTAGTAGTAAGAAACAAATCCCGGGTTTGGCACGAGTTCGTACTGCGGGAGCACCACAAACTTCATCTTCGAGGCACAGCTGAAGGACGGCGGTGCATTGGATCTTCCCAGTGGCACGCTCCATGTACTCTGTGTCGAGACCGACAACCTTCATCTCCACCTTTTGGAGGGAGTTGGATACATTGTTGATCCACTCCCGAACAACCCTTGGGTGGTCGGTGACGGTGGCAACTATGCTCAACGAGCCTTCCACGAGGACATGTTTGATGCTAAAAACCTGCATAGGGATCTCTTTTGCCATTTGGAACCGCTGGACCGGAGGGCTATGGTTTGGAGAATTAGGATTAAGATGGCTAGTCTAACTGAAGAAGATGATTATTTAAAGGGGCATGGGAATTACTCAAGGAGGATGTGTGGGGTTTGAATGCAAATGAAGGAGAGGTGAAGAAGCCGAGGAAAATCGGTTCCCGATGGAGAAGTAAATGGGAGAAGTGGCATGCAGGCAGTTTATTAGACGGCTAGGTAGACCAACCTGCAAAATGAAAAGGCTATGTGGGTAGCGTACTGAGGAGTGGTCCGTGTCCGTGTACGTGCCCATCCTTCTATCGCTACATGTGCCACTGGTTAGTTGAGGTCACTCTTTCGAATCACCGTGGCGAAACATTTTATGATTACTTTTTATTTCTGCACCCCTCCTGACAGGTGGGATCTACGCAAAACCCACTTGGGTGGACGAACAGATATACAAACATATCCATCTCTTTGCACACACAAAATATGACGTAGCTGGTTCGGATTGATATTGGCGCGTGCCTGCGAGACACAACCTTTTCTGGTTAAGGAATATATGTGGTTATCCTTAAAAAAATAAAAAGCCCTTCTTCGCGCTTCCGCATTGATGTAGGGTAGAACCCTAGATGCCCGATCTTTCATGATTGGAGCGGATCCCGCGATGAACACGAAGAACACGAGGAGAAAACATGAGGGGAAACACGAGAGAATCACTCAAACCAACAAGATCGAGTGTGCTAGATCCTCGAAACACAAAGAGATACACGATCCGAATCCAACAAAGGACGATACATAGGGTAACCGGTTCTTCTCTGTGAGGAGGTCTTGAGTTCTTCCCGTTAGGGGTCTTGATCCAAGTGCATCTTCTCTGTAGAGGCACGGTCGCTCCCGGAGGAGTAGATCCGGATGGATGAGCAAGGCTCTATATCACAAATGAGCTATCACTTTGCTAACCCTAAAATGGAGGTAGAAGAAGAGTATATATAGTCTCGGTGGCGAAAGGGTACACGGGCCTCGGCCAAAGTCACTGCGCATAGGCAGGGCCGGAAGTTCCGGGCGCCGGAGGTTCCGGGCCAGGTTCCGGGCGGGGTCCGGCCTAACCAGAGAGTTGGCACGGTGGGAGCTGGGCTGGCGTCCGGGGGCCAAAAGTTTCGGGCAGGCCGGAGGTTCCGGAGGCCGGCAGGTCCGGCCCAGGTTCCGGGCTGGTTCCGGGCTAACCAGAGTGTTGGCGTGCCCGGGCTCGTCTGGGTCGTCGGGGGCCAGAAGTTCCGGGTCGGCCGGAGGTTCCGGGGGACGGAAGTTCCGGCTCCGGTCGGAAGTTCTGGGCTGAACAGAGAGTTGACGCCTGTTCCTTCTTCCTCAGCTCTCGGCTCCGTGGCTTGTGTGTTGTACCTCATCACACATAGTGTTTCTGACTTAGGCAGTAGCCATGTCTCGTTCGAAGGAAAGGGAAACTCAAGTAGGAGTGATGTCACCTCGGATTGAATGGCACGAGCTCTTGCTCTTGTCATGGGTCCACTTGGGGCTTGGGTAGTTGAGGTAGTGTCCATGGGGATGACCGTGGGATGCTCCGCATCATCTCCCCCCCCCTTGGGAAAGATCCGACCTCGGATCGAAATCCTCATCACCATGGTATGGGGAGAGATCTTTGATGTTGAAGATGTCTCTCACGGAGTACTTGTCGCGTGGGATGTCGATCTTGTAGGCGTTGTTGTTATATCGTGCGAGCACCTCGAATGGTCCATCGGCTCGTGGTAGAAGCTTGGACTTGCGTTCGTTGGGGAAGCGGTCTTTGCGAAGGTGTAGCCACACAACATCTCCAATGTTGAATATCATGGGTTGATTGTTGATGTTGAGCTTTGTCGCGAGTTGTTGTAATTGGCGCTCTATGGTGTGCGTTGTATCTTCATGCATCTTCTTGAGGTAGCTCACTCGGGCACTCGCGTCCATGTTGATGCGCTCTTGTATTGGTAGAGGAAGAATGTCCAATGGAGACAACGGGTTGAAGCCGTAGACGACCTCGAAGGGGGACTTGCCGGTAGTCGAATGTCTTGCGCGGTTGTGGGCGTACTCGGCGATGGGTAGACACTCCTCCCACTCCTTGATGTTATTCTTGATCAACATGCGAAGTAGAGTGGAGAGTGTTCGGTTCGTCACCTCCGTTTGGCCGTCTGTTTGTGGATGGTATGCTGAGGAGAACAAAAGCTTGATTCCTAGCTTGGCGCATAGAGTCTTCCAAAAGTAGCTCAAGAATTTGACGTCGCGGTCGGAGACAATAGTCTTTGGGACTCCATGGAGTCGCAAGATTTCCCTACA
Source organism: Thinopyrum elongatum (assembly GCA_011799875.1). Lineage (NCBI taxonomy): Eukaryota > Viridiplantae > Streptophyta > Magnoliopsida > Poales > Poaceae > Thinopyrum > Thinopyrum elongatum. The sequence goes on along the minus strand of CM022297.1, from coordinate 195,785,017 downwards.
AAAAAGATTTGCGACATGTGAAGCATGGTCTATCTTGTTGCAAGGAATGAAATGAGCCATCTTGGAGAATCGGTCCACAACAACAAACATGGAATCCTTTCCATTTCTAGTTCGAGGCAAACCAAGCACAAAATCCATGCTAATATCCTCCCATGGGTGATATGGAATAGGAAGAGGCATATAAAGGCCATGAGATTGAGCTTTGGACTTAGCTTTGCGGCATGTAGAGCACCGGTTGGTGAAGCGTGAGACGTCGCGGAACATCTTGGGCCAAAAATAGTTCTTGGAGAGTGTAGCAAATGTCTTGTCGCGTCCAAATTGTCCCATTAGTCCTCCTCCATGAGCCTCTTGCAAAAGTAACAAACGAAGAGAAGACTCGGGAATACAAAGTTTGTTAGCTCTCATAAGATAATCATCTTTGATGTAATAGTGTTCCCAAGACGTATGCGTCAAACATTTGGCATAAGGAAAAGCAAAAGTAGGATCATGCGCATACAAGTGTTTTATGTGCTCAAAACCAATGACATTCAATTCAAGTTTAGTAACAAGCATGCATATGCGGGAAAGCACATCCGCCACAACGTTCTCCTTGCCCTTAATGTACTTGATGACATACGGAAATGACTCAATGAATTCACTCCACTTAGCATGACGCTTGTTCAACTTAGTTTGACCCTTTAGGTACTTAAGCGTTTCATGGTCGGTATGAATGACAAATTCATGAGGGCGAAGATAATGTTCCCACTCATGCAAAACTCACACTAAAGCATATAACTCTTTGTCATATATAGGGTAATTGAGTTGCGCTCCGGAAAGTTTCTCACTAAAGTAAGCTATTGGGCGCTTCTCTTGCGTTAAGACACCTCATATGCCATTACCACTAGCATCGCAATGAATTTCAAAGGGTTTGTCAAAGTTGGGTAATGCAAGCACGGGAGCATGAGTAAGTAAATTCTTAAGCTCATTGAATGCGGTATCTTGTGATGGTCCCCAAACAAAAGGTGCATTTTTCTTACTCAAAGCATGTAAAGGTGAAGCAATGGTGCTAAAATCCTTCACAAATCTACGATAGAAACCGACTAAATCAAGAAAACTACGCACTTGTTGCAAATTGGTTGGTTGGGGCCAAGTTTTAATAGCATTGATCTTAGATTCATCTACATGAACACCCTTAGAAGACACAACGAAACCCAAGAAAACGAGCTTATCGACACCAAAAAGGCATTTGTCCATATTAGCATAAAGGCGCTCTTTTCTAAGAGTTTGTAGAACAGTTCTAAGATGGGTGACATGACCTTTGAGAGATTTGTTAAATACAAGAATATCGTCAAAGTAGACCACAAAAAATACACCAATGTAGGGACGAAGAACAAAATGCATGACTCTCATGAAAGTACCGGGTGCTTCGGATAAACCCATTGGCATAACAAGCCATACATATAAGCCAAATTTGGTCTTAAATGCAGTTTTCCATTCATCACCTTCTTGGATGCGTATTTGATAGTAGCCACTTTTAAGATCAATTTTAGAGAACATGGTAGCTCCGCTAAGCTCATCTAGCATATCATCTAGGCGTGGGATAGGGTAATGATAACGCACGGTAATAGCATTGTTAGGACGACAATCGGAACACATGTGAAAAGTACCATATTTCTTGGGAACAAGGATTACCGGGATGGCACATGGGCTCAAGCTTTCACGTACATGGCCGTTGTCGATGAGTTGTTGTACTTGCCGTTGGATCTCCTTGGTTTCCTCGGGGTTGACGTGGTAGGGAGCCTTGTTAGGAAGGGATGCTCCGGGGATGAGGTCGATGCGATGTTCGATACCTCGTAAAGGAGGTAGACCCGGAGGTAGCTCGTCGGGAAATACATCTTGGAATTCTTGCAAGAGAGAAGATAACACTAAAGGTAGATTGTGAGAGTTGTTAGTTTTGGGTGCCTCATCCTTGCACAAAAGGACATAGTGCATAACACTAGATGGGTTGTCACACACTTCTCTCATCTCACTTTTGGTGGCAAATAGGACTAGGTTTTTCTTGTCGCTCATCGTGGAGGCACTCGATTTGGGCTTGTGGCGCTCACTCTCTTTATGGTGGTTCGCTCTCTCACTATTCTCTCCATGATGGGTGGCTTGCTTGTCGGCGATCACTTGGCTAGGAGACATGGGTCGTAGCACGTACTCCTTTCCCTTCATCTTGAAGCTATAGTGATTTGTCCGCCGATTGTGGATGACACCTCGGTCAAATTGCCATGGTCGTCCAAGGATGAGATGGCAAACGGACATAGGAATGACATCACACTCCAAAGTATCTTCGTAAGCTCCGATCTTGAAGGAAACTTGCACCATATGCTCGACTTGGATAGTGTCGGAGTCGCTTAGCCATTGAACCTTGTAGGGATGTGGGTGCTTCATCTTGACTAATTGGAGCTTGGAGCATAGTTCTTCACTTGCCAAGTTATGACAACTCCCTCCATCGATGATGACCTTCATGGACCTTCCATTGATGCCGGCCTTAGTATGGAAGATATGGCATCTTTGGTCTTTGTCTTGTTGATGTTGAAGTGTCAAGACCTTGGAGACGACAAGAGCGGGGCTCGAATCTTCGTCGCAAAAGACTTGATCATCTTCATCCTCGTTCACTTGCCGGTGCATGGCCACATTCTCAAGGGCTTCCATTTTGCCTTCACTCATTGAGTCGTATGTACCATCATCGTTGAAGATCATGGTGAGTTTGTTGGTACATTCGAAGGACTTGTGGCCTCGGCCGCCACATGTGAAACACTTGAGTGAACTTGTCTTGATGGTCTCATCGGTTGGAGTAGATGATGATGAAGCTCGCGGCTTGAAGTTGCTTGTAGTAGGAGGACGACTTGAGTTTGTCGAAGTTTTCTTGTAACTTGACTTAGTCGTTGTTGCTTGTAGATGGCTTGGTTGAGGTAGAAGGTGTTGGAGTCGTTGAAGGTTGAGAGTTGGAGAAACCATAGGACTTGGATGAGAACTTGGCATACTTGAAGTCATCTTGCACTTGACGTTCCGCTTTGGTAGCTTGATGAACTAGCTCGATGAGGTTCGAGTATGGTTGGAAGTCGGCGATCTTCTTGATAGGATGATTGAGTCCATTCAAGAAACGTGCCATCGTTTGCTCATCATCTTCCGTGACATTGGCTTGTATCATGGCAATCTCCATTTCCTTGTAGTACTCTTCAACGCTCTTGGTTCCTTGCTTGAGGAGTTGGTGTTTCTTGAAGAGGTCGTGGTTGTAGTAGGTTGGCACAAAACGTGCTCTCATGACATCCTTCATTTGCGCCCAAGTGGTGATTGGTGGTTCACCTCTTGCCTCACGATGCTCAATGACTTGTTCCCACCATATGAGGACGTAGTCTTGGAACTCAAGGGATGCCATCGCGATCTTCTTCTCTTCCTCATAGTTGTGCAAACGAAAGATCTTGTCGACCTTCAATGCCCATGATAGGTACTCTTCGGGATCATTGCTTCCGGTGAACTTGGGCATGGTGAACTTTAGCTTGCCGTAGCGTTGCTCTTCATTGTGTTGAGGTCGAGGGTGATGACATCCTTGATGAGGAGGATTGTTTCCCTCAACTTGTTCTTGTCGTGGAGGATTTCCATTGTCTTGTTGCTCTTGTTGAACTTGAGGTTCTTGGCGAGCTTGTGGAGGAGCTTGTCGAGCTTGACGATGCACACGTGATTGATAAATTCTCTCTTGAACTTCATCACGAAGCACTTCTTGTTGCTCACGAGCTTGCCGGTTTCGTGTGGCGACGGCTCAACTTGAATCTCGGAGGGTACGTTGCGCCTCAAGTGCTTGAGCTTCTCGCCGTAGTTGTTCTTGACGTTGTGCCACGGCATCTTGCTCGTCTTGGTGTAGGCGTGCGCGTTCTTCCTCTTGTTGGCGTTGACATTGCCGTTCTTGTGTGTGCGCAAATGTAGCTTGGTTGAGGCGATGTCGATGCTCTTGCACTCGAAGTTGCTCTTGAGAATCGGTTTCGTGTAGAGGATTGCGGTTTGCTTGACGGTCTTGGCGCGCGGCTTGGCGAAGAGTGTTCGACGTCGGTGTACTTGAGTGGTCGGAGGAATGTCGACTTGAGTGGCTCCGTCTTGAGGAGGACGAAGTGGTAGAAGAGCGGTTGACCAACAAGGCATGAATCTCGTCCATTCTTGCATCATTCTCTTGTTTGTGTTGGTCGAGCTTGTGGTCGAAGTAGTCTCTTGTACGTTGCTCGGAGAGGCGTAAGTCAGTGGCGAGATTGTCGATGCGGTCGCTCATTGCTTGTTGTTCTTGATGCAAAGCTCGTTGTGCACCGAAGAGGTGGCTCTTGGTGACGTAGGTGTTCGGGTCGTCGTCTTGCTCGATGAAGAGTGGGTTGGTAGAAGAACTTGGCCTATCCATCATTCCATGCAAATATGTGAGTGGGAGAAAGAGAAGAACTTATACCAAATGTACCTTGACCGATGTTGAAGATGGATCAATGATCCTCAAATGTGGTACAAGGAAATAGCACAATTGGTACCGATTCTTATCGGTTCTCACACCTACACAAGTAAAAGCTTATGGTGAAGCTTGGTGTGGATGGTGGCACAAAATTTGATGCAATTGTTAGTAAGACTCAATAATGTTGAAAAAGATTCGCAAATTCGCAAATGCAACAAGTAGACCAAGCAAGTAGTGATACACGGAAATAGATAAATGGGGTCGTGCAACCAAAAATGAGCGGAAAATGTGGAATCCACGGAAAATGCTCATGTTGCACAACATTAGAGAGACGCTAGCACGATTGCACAATAGGCAGATACGAAACTTGTGCACAACCTACTAAGCAAAAATGCAATGACTTCTATCCCAAGTATGCTATATGTATTGTGTTTCGGTGATATGATCCAAGATGATCGAGTATGACAATCTTAATGTAGTATGATGCTATGGTCTTGCTTAAAAGCTCTTTGCTTATATTTCTCTTTTGCTTAAAAGCTTGTTTGGCTCTTTCTCTTTTGAGCTCTTTCTTTGGCCACTTATGCAAAACTTCAGGAACCAAGCTAGCAATTGTGTATGCGATGACAACCTTGTGTCACAAGATATGATAGCAAGATGAAAGGAGATATGCAATGGAAGGTGCGAATCGACTATCTCTAATGTGCACAAGTAGCGTTGCCGGCAATACTCAAATGGCTAGTCTCGATAGGAAAGGTACGCAAAATGGGCTATGTGGTTATGAATGTAATGGCAAGGAGTAGACCAAGATGCCGTCGAGATTACCGTCCTTGCTTATGGTTGAGGGTGTCAAAATTGTTGAGCGGTTGTTGTCGATGATGAGTCATTGGCGATCATGAAGTGGTCGGTGACGTAGTGCACGGTCTTCAGTACGTTGGCGAAGATGCCGCTGCATCGTAGTCGGAGTTGTCGAAGTAGCGGAAGTCGACAAAGAGGCACAGACTTTCTGTCTAGGCTGGAAGTTCCGGGCAAGACGGAATGTCCGGGAGCCGGAAGTTCCGGGCGGGGCCGGAAGGTCCGGTGGTCGAGATTCTGCGAAGAACAGGAAATTTGGGGAACGTGGATTTGGGCGGAAAAACTTCGAGAAAAACCCAAATCCGATGGGGCAAAGAAAAATTTGGGTGGATGGGAGGGTGGGGAAGCCAGATCTACGTGCCACACACGAAACCCACGGATCAAATCCAACAAAACTTCATCACACCAACAAATCACAAGGGCTATTTTTGTCGGAATTTTCAAAATTGGGACGAATCACAACAAAATTAGGCTAGCAAACAAAGAGGGAGGCTCCAAAATCATGATCAACGTGGCTCATGATACCAAGATGATGTAGGATAGAACCCTAGATGCCCGATCTTTCATGATTGGAGTGGATCCCGCGATGAACACGAAGAACACGAGGAGAAAACACGAGGGAAAACACGAGAGAATCACTCAAACCAACAAGATCGATTACACATGTGCTAGATCCTCGAAACACAAAGAGATACATGATCCGAATCCAACAAAGGACAATACATAGGGTAACCAGTTCTTCTCCGTGAGGAGGTCTTGAGTTCTTCCCGTTAGGGGTCTTGAATCCAAGTGGATCTTCTCCGTAGAGGCACGGTCTCTCTCGGAGGAGTAGATCCGGATGGATGAGCAAGGCTCTATCTCACAAATGAGCTATCACTTTGCTAACCCTAAAACGGAGGTAGAAGAAGAGTATATATAGTCTCGGCGGCGAAAGGGTACACGGGCCTCGGCCCAAGTCACTGCGCACAGGCAGGGCCGGAAGTTCCGGGCGCCGGAGGTTCCGGGCCAGGTTTCGGGCGGGGTTTGGCCTAACCAGAGAGTTGGCACAGTGGGAGCTGGGCTGGCGTCGGGGGGCCAGAAGTTCCTTGCAGGCCGGAGGTTTCGGAGGCTGGCAGGTCCGGCCCAGGTTCCGGGCTAACCAGAGTGTTGGCGCGCCCGGGCTCGTCTGGGTCGTCGGGGGCCGGAAGTTCCGAGTCGGCCGGAGGTTCCGGGGGACGGAAGTTCCGGGCTCCAGTCGGAAGTTCTGGGCTGAATAGAGAGTTGACGCCTGTTCCTCCTTCCTCACCTCTCGGCTCCGTGGCTTGTGTGTTGTTCCTGATCACACATAGTGTTTCTGACTTAGGCAGTAGCCATGTCTCGTTCGAAGGAAAGGGAAACTCAAGTAGGAGTGATGTCACCTCGGATTGAATGGCACGAGCTCTTGCTCTTGTCATGGGTCCACTTGGGGCTTGGGTAGTTGATGTAGTGTCCATGGGGATGACCGTGGGATGCTCCGCATCACGCATGCATGAGAATTTGGTTCTGCTCGCAATATGGATGCTACCTGGAGGATGAAGTGAACCAAGAGGCATGCTAGCATGGGAGACCTATTTCCGCTATACAGGACTACTCCGTATGTTACCACTAGTAGTAGTACAACTGTGGTACACTTGATGGTCAAAATATTATTCATCCAGTCCTCACAGTGTAGTGACAAGACCCTGCGCCCGAGGTGACACTAGTGCAGGCAGCATGTTCGGGTTACCAAAGTCAGCCTCACCTTGTGCACCGTGCAGTCACTCTCACCGCCGCTATATAGCATGCCTCGCCTCGTCTCCCTCTCCCCGCCTAGCACCAATCCATCGCCATCTCCGTCTCACCAGAGATCCTGAGGTCACTCTTCATCATCTCACTTTCCCCCCGCGTACCCTCGCCTCGCTCGCCTCCCCCAGTACCACTATTCCCTCGCTAGCCGCTCCAGCACCGAGAGCCTTCTCCCCCGTAAATCAAGCCCCCAAAAACCCGACCTTCCAAACTCCACCATGGCCGAACGCGAACCGTGCAGCATCCATATGAGCCGCGATTGGAACAATCTCCCCAGTGACATCCTCGACCTCTGTTGTTCATGTATGGATATGTTGAGCGCCGTGTGGCTGGCTGCATGCTCGAGGGACATGCACACGGCCATCGTCGAAGCGAGGCCTAAGCTTTTCAAGACACCCTGCTTGCTGCTACCTGGTCTTGCGAGATTTGCTCACCATGATACGGAGGCGTACATGATGCCCCTCAACTTCAATCCGACCTCCATTAGCCGAAACTTCTTTGTAGGTATGTAGTGGGTCGCCGTACATCATTTCCCACGACTTCGATCCGATCACCATCACCCGAAACTTCTTGGCAGGTATGTACTAGGTCGGCATGAACTACCACTAGATGGCTGCCGTCAGAGAAGACAGGAAAAAGTTGGTGCTCGTGAACTTCCAGACCTCCCATGAGATTATCCTTCCTCCGTTGGAGTATGTAGGGTTTTACCGTCGCGGTCCAAGTCATCTAGATTACCACGTCAGTTAGATGGACCTTGTTTTGCAGAAGATTGTAATCCGCCAAGTGCCCACACGACATGCGGACTCGCCTATCTTTACGCCGGTGCCTTCTTTAGCTGGAGATGACTCAGCTCGCAGTGGATCGTCAAAGCTGATACACACTTCTTTGATGCTATTGAACACAATGGCATCATCTACACGATCGACAAAGCAGATGGCACCACGTATTGCTGGGACGGCGCATGTAAGTTGTTTTCGTCTGATGTTAATGATAACACCATGACACTGTTTGAACCTTTTGTGATGATTGGCATATCCCTGTTTGAGCACAATTTGAGTAGAACTATGGCAATGTATTAGAGACACCGTAAATCAGCTATATTTGGAATGAGTTAATTCATGCGATTGTGACCATGTCATTACAGCCAATTTGTATCCTTGAATAATCAAACAGTTAGGAAGATATGGATATTCTCCTTACTTTATAGTAATCTATATACTACTAAATATGAGTGTGTATCAATAGCCATGTTAGTTTCCTCATTTTCATGATGTAGAAACATGCATCATACTATTGGTTTCATCTAACCATACATTAGGGAAGTAAATGTGCATATGGAGAACTCTATATTTGGAAGTAGGGAAATCCTGTAATGTTTACCATGTGTACATACCTATATTCGCCCTTCAGCAATCAATGGCTAGAATAATATCCTCACAAGAATTTTGCCCACAGAACATGAGTATATAACAATGCATGGTCTGTTAGTTTCCTTGAAGAATTTGTTTATGAGGACAGAACATGATTACATAACATGCATGACATGGTAGTTTCCTGTGAAGAATCGATTGTGACATAACATGAGTATAACCATGCATGGCACTTCTATAATTTTGAACCCAGTATACATTTCCCTGTATTTTACTCTCAGTTCCAACAGGGACAGATCAATGTTGTTTCTTGCATTATCCTACTCATACTCTGAACAATGCCTATCCTTTTTGATATGATGCAGTGTCCCTACAGTTACTGCCCTTTGTAATCACACCACCTTTGCCAAAAATAGGGAAGCACAACTGGTTCCTCGCTGGATCAGACGATGGCAAAAGACTGATGATCATTCGCACACATGAGCCTCAAGAGTTATATTGCAAAAAAACCACTTTGTACAAGCACCGTGAAATACGTGAGTATCCGGACAGTGGCTGTTACATCTATGAGCAGGATACCAGCTTGTTGGGGCCTTCAGGATTTTTGAGTTGGAGGCGAGTAAACAGCCTTGGTTCACACTCTCTGTTTCTCAGACTCAATTATCCGATTAACCAGGAGATCACCGTTGGCAAGGATCTTGATGGCAGAGAGGCTCTGTTTGCTAGGGAAAACTGTGTCTACACGGCAAGGCCTAAGACTTCGGGAGCAGACTCCCCTGATTGTCAATGATACAGCCTGCAGCCAAAAGAAGGTGAGAATGACAAAGGCATCTGGATTAACTTTGATCCTTGGATGTCTCATGTACGACAGGCAGTGATGTGGTTCAAGCCTTTAGGTTGATAGGTAATTGGGCTGTTGCGTCGAAATGGTAGAGTTCTGGTGTCTCCGAATCACTGGTGGATGAAGCGGGGCTGCAAATTATTATGGTGTTGGATCATCCCTCTTCGAATGACTTGTTATCTTTGATGCTTGTTCTGGATGGGTAGTTCTCTCATTTGTATGCATACTCCTTGTCATTTGGTCATCCTCGTCTATGTCACTCTTACTATGTAATAGTTGCCTCTATTTAGAATGTCATTCTCATCTGGATCACGAGAGTCTGAGCACTGCAGATGGGTGCGTTTTGGTGGTGTACCAAGACTTCTTATGAACTATCATGTCTTGTTGTTTATGTCAGTAGTAGTCACTAGTCAGTGTTTGAATGTTGTATATATCGTTGTTTCAAACTGTTTATTGTCTCGAACTACTGGTGGGCTAAATGAGGGCATCACCATTCTCCAATGTTCAGAGTATATCTCCTTTTTGCAAGTTATATAATTTTAGTTCAGTGTCTTTTCGATGATGTACACTTGTTTGGGCTAGTGAGGTGTCGTTGAATATGGGCCGACTAGTAACGCAATGCCGAACAGGTCAATTATGACTCTCAGGCCGGATACTCAAAAAAAGAAAGAAAAAGGACTCTTAGGCCAACATGTGGGCGCCACCGGTGTTTTCGTGCGCTTGCGCGCCGAGAGCATATTGGTGCGTGTTCGAAATTCATGCTACCTTTTCATCCCCGATCTCCCGCCCCTCCCCCACCTCTGGATTCTCGGTTCCTACTCCAGTTCCCCCAAATCCCCATCCTGTACTCCCTGTACTCAAGCGCACTAGCTATCATGTTGCCGGTCAATGCGGATCTCCGAGCGGGAGATCCTAAGGTCCGTCCTGCCTTCGGGCACTGCGTGCTGTCGCTCAACAGTGGCATGGCGGCGCTTGACGACCAGTTTGCCGGCAAAGTGCTGATGGTAACCATCAACGGTGACCGGCCTCCCGTCTCGCCGGACGACCTTTGTCAAAGCTCTTGGCATTGCGCACGGCATCCAAATAAGTGACTTGCTCGTCGAAGTCTATCAGCCACCGGCTGATTTCTTCGTCAGGTTCCGGACAACTTTCGACTGCAGTCATGTGTTTGAATCTTCCTGGCGTTTGTTCGGCGATGGCGCGCTAGTGAGCTTTGATTGGTGGCACCCAGGATGGGGCTCGGTGCCCTTTGAGCTTGAGTTTTTAACAAAGTTTACCTTCCACAGCATGCCTTGACGTGCTTGGAACAACGAGTCCATGAATGAGCTTATCAATGACCTAGGAGGTGAGCTCGTAAGTATGTTTGTTCCTCTAGACAGCTGGGCTCTGACGGTTATGGCATGGATGAAGAAGCCGTCCACCATACCGAAGGCGATTGGTGTTGAGATACCGGTGCAGGAACCGAGGTTGTACTATTTGTTGCCACCAAGGCCGCCACGGACCATGTTAGGGATGTACCTATATCGAGTGTTCGTGCATGTCGAAGAAGTGGTCAATCCATCAATCGAAGTCCTGCCACCGCCACTGGTGCTAGGGTCCATCGACGACGTCCATTACAGGAGTCAATGTCAGACTTTCCCCGTGTTGCTCGGAACGATGGATGGCACAGGGCCTACTCCATCGCGCGGTGGAGGCCACTGCTTCTTTGGGAGAAGAGGCAGGGCTGGCTGCCTGGATGTGCTCTAATTTGAGGTAACAACTGAATCTTCTCAGATACTAGTTAAATCTGAGCTATCGGTGTGAAGCACTGATGTGCCAGTACATTTGATTGTGACCTGTTCTATTTTTGTACCTGAACATTTTTTATAAAGGGGTTTACGTCAACTTAATGTGCTAGCAGAACTTATTGTGTTGTCTGTCTGTTTTCTTTGCACAACATTCAAGATATTTCCCTGTCATTGATAAAGACGATGAACGGTTATGTATGAGTCCATTGGTTTCAACATAGCCCTACCCGTAGGGATCCACTGCTTCCACCCTGATTGTGCTGCTTGCGTGAAATTTTTGTATGCAAGTTCAGTGTGCTATGATGTTCTATATGATTGTGTCAACTATATAAGTTTTTACTGAGCATCAGTAATGCATATGGCTGAAAGATGTATTTACGAGCATCGACCGATGGGTCTCTCTCTCTCTCTCTCTCTCTCACACACACACACACACACAATTGGGACCGTTGAATTATTTCTTCGCTCGTGACAGCTTTTAATTAGGTTCCACTGTACTCTAACTTTTTTCTTAAGTTATTAATTGAGCTCAGCGACTTCAAAAAGTTGTACAGAAGCCTTGTTTGGGCCTTTTCAGGCTTCGTTGAATGTGGGCTGAGTAGCCATGTAAAGTTGTACTGTACTACACAGTGTTTTTTTGTTGACCATCAGCAATGCAACTGGGCTGATAGTTGTACACAAGATCCTAAAATAAGCGCAGCCTAGCCTATATTTCTTTTAATAAAATGCACAACTCAGTTCATTTTATATATAATAAGATTACCAAGCCCAACTTAATTTTTTTATAATATTCCTATCTCAATATTATTTTTTATACAAAATGCTTAGTCCAGACCATCATTGTTTTTTCACCCATCCCAGAAAATGGGTCCATTTCTACTAAAATCAAATGGCTTGTAAATTATCAGAAATGATAAATGGGCTGCATGTACGCAATATTATTTTTCACCCAGCCCAGTAAATAGGTGTATTCGAAGAAATAATCAAATGCGCTGTAAATTATCATAAATAGTACATCAGGATTATTATTTTTACCCAGTCCAGGAAATAGATTATTTTTTGAGTCAAAGCCCAGGAAATAGATGTATTGGCAAACAAAATGAAATGGGCTATAAAACCTAAATAATTGGGCTGCATTCCGCCACAGCTTTCGAAGCTGACTTTGCTGGCCCACTAGACGAAGCCTGCGCAAGATGTTGTCCATTTAGTGAACATAACGATTTTATGGTCTAAAACAAAAAGTCAACAAATTATTCTGACATCTGTAGTCGTTGGATTGACATCCAACGGCGATCCTGCTTCTTCAATCTCTGGTCTAGTTGCTCTTGCTCCAGCCGCCAAAACCATCGCCGGCTGGAGTGCCTACATCTGCCTCCCGTGGCCGGCTGTGCTGTCGTGCATGCCTCACCGCCCCACCCTACTCCCAACGGTGGCCAGGTCATACCTATACTCTCCCACACCTTCTGTTATTCTCCGATGAAGCTAGCCTCACACGGCAGTCGAACCAGTCCCTCGTACTCCCCTCTGGCACGGACTCCAGTGCCCCTTGTTCCACGATTCCAGGTCGTTCCCATCTTAGGCCTCACCGTTGTCCACCGCCGTGGACCGCTCGATGATGCATGGTCAACAACAAGAGCCAACATGGAGTACATCGAGAGTCTGATAGCTGGGAACCACCAGTTACATCTTCGCACGCAAGCTAGTGCCTCCTTATTATGCAGGAATAAATGATTCCTCCCCCTAACAGGTTTGACCCACCAGCTACAATTTTCGCACGCAAGGATGTTCATTCTTATTACGCAAAAAAAGTCCCCCCATGACAACTGGGACCCACGAGCTACATCTTCGCACTGAAGGAAGTGCCTCCTTATTACACGCAAGAAAAATCATTCCTCCCCCTGCTAGCTTGGACCCACCTGATTCGTAGGCTGACTTGTGAGCCTACTAAGTTGACACCTATGCAGGGCTTTGTTAACCTAGTCAACAAATGATTCTAGGAGCAGTGACCGTTGGATTAACATCCAACGGCCACGCTGCTTCTTCAATCTCTGATCTTCTTGCTCCAGCCACCGAAACCAGCGCCGGCTGGACCGCCTGCTACTGCCTCCCATGGCCGGCTGTGCTACCACCACTGGCCATGCCATCCATCTACTTACCCACAGTTGATGTTATTCTCTGGCGATGGCAACCTCACACCGCAGCCGAAGCAGTCAACCCTCGTACTCCCCTCCGGGTGAGCATCCACTGCCGCGTCTTCCCTGGCTCTGCATCGTTCCTTTCCTAGGCCTCACCGTCGTCCACCGCCTTGATGTTCTCGATGCCTCGTGGTCAACAAGGTCAACGAACAACAGCCATCGAAAGCGGACTTTAGGCTGTGAGGCTGACAGCTGGACCCACCAGCTACATCTTCGAACACAAGGACGTGCCTCCTTATTACTCGCAAAAAAAAATGATTCCTCCCCCTGACAGCCAGGACCCACCAGCTATATCTTCGCACGCAAGGAAGTTTGTCCTTATCCTCCCAGATAGCTGGGACCCACCTGATCAAAGCGTACATAGCGTTGTCTGTCTGGTCGCAAACGTGTATGTACATACTAGTCGATCGGTCTCTCTACAACAATGAACCATGGCCAAGCAAGCAGCGGCACGTGTAGTAGTAGAGCCCCTGACGTAGCAGTTCAGGCAGTCCCTTCTAAACTATGTACATGTACGTATAGCCCGATCACAAAAAATACGGCCACGTACGTACATACGGGCGGGGTCTCGAACGCCTACTCGCGCATACGTACGGCCAGGGCTCGTGAACATGGAGAGGCAGCGGATGGCAGCAACGGCGTCGTGTTCATTGGGAGCCAACCAGCTTGGACGGAACAGCCGAAACAAGGTCTGGCTTACCGCAGAACGGAGGAAACGGCCTTTCTGTTAGACCGCGTACGATCGAAATGGGGTCCTATTCATCGGGAAGGTTCCGGCGTGCCACAAAACGGAGGAAATGGACTTCTGTTCGAGTGCCTATGGTCGAAATGGGGTCCTGTTGATCAGGAGGGGTGTGGCGTACCGCAAAACGGAGGAAACGGACATGTGTTGGAGCGCTACGGTCGAAACTGGGGTCCTGTTCATCGGGAGGGGTGTGGCGTACCTCAAAACGGGATTCCACAGGCTACTGTTCATCCACCATCGACTTCCTCCAGTCTCCACCTGCTACTGTTCATCCACCGTTGACTTCCTCCTGCCTCCACCAGCTACTGTTCATCGACAGGGTCTTGTTCATCCAGCCTCCACCGGCTACTGTTCAACCAGCCCTCCACGGGGTCTTGTTCATCCAGCCTCCACCTGCTACTGTTCAACCAGCCCTCCATGGGGTCCTATTCAACCAGCCCTCCACGGGGTCCCTTCACCAGCTACTATTCATCCACCCCCACCAGCTCCTCGATCGGGGTCCTGTTCATCCAGCGGCAATGGCTTCTACTACCACGGGGTCCTGTTCATCCAACCCCCACCGGGAACTGCTCATCCAACCCCAACCACGTACGTCTCAACTCATTCAACCAACCCCCACATTCACTGTTCATCAAGAGGCAGCAGGTTCGATCGGCTTCAGTAAGCAGCAGCAGCAGCGATCGATAGCTCGGGTTCAGTTAGCATCAGTAGTGAAGGAATCGCTCGGGTTCAGTTAACAGCCAAGGGATCGATCGCTCGGGTTCAGTAACTTAGCTAGTGCAATCGCTCCGGTTCAGTAAGCGAACGCCTCGCTCGGGTTCAGTTAGAGCCCAATGTCTCGCACACATGCGCGTACGTGTACGAGAGAAACGCGTAATCCCTCCGTGCATCGCTCGGCCCCGACCACCCACCGTAACCGGGAACTCCCCGAATTTTTCCTCGCCCTCGCTTCTACCACGATTTTTTCCATCATGGACGGCCCAAAGAATGTCATGCAGGTGCGTCCCCGGCCCGCGTAGGATGAAAAGCCCATTTTCTGTCATGATTTTTTGTCATAGAAGTAGGAGCCCACCACATCTATGATGATACCGGGTTTTGTCACAATTATCGTCATAGAAGTATCATATGCATGACAGAAAAAAAAAATCGTTCGGGCCAAAATGTCACGGATGTGTCTTTTTTTTGTAGTGATGTCTGGTTGCGATGCCATGACGAAACCAAGGGGTGAGGGGCTACGTGACTAGTGAGGCCCCTGAGTCGCGATACTCAGGGGTCCCCCTTGACGTGCGAGCGGCCCTCATGAAGGAAACATGGGCAGCGGTGAGGTTAATCCGGAGCCCTTCATACCTTTCCTCGTCAGCCTTCGCCTGGGAAGGACGCGAGAAGACTAGGTACTAGGGACCTAGTGAGGTGGCGTGCACCAGGCCTCGCCTGAGCGTAGGCATCGTGTCCAGCACCCTCGCACGTGCATCTCGGGGGAATGCTGCGTGACAGGGCCGTAAGAGTCGTAAGGCCATCCTGAGGTTGGTGCAACCCCCAGGGCGCCCTCAGTTGTTTATCCACCAGCGCGAAGCATGGGGCTTCCACTTGGGTGTGGGCATAGTCGTTGTTCGACCGTTTCGTCCGCCAGCGCGGAGCATGGGGCTTCCACTGGGAGTGGGTAGGGAGCTCTGTGCTAGAGTCTCCGGGCGTGTATAGCCCAATTTCGTTTGTACAAGTGACTGGCATGGCAGAAGTTCGAGGAGGTGTATCTCGGCACTTGTGAGCCAGCGCGGGACTTAGGAGGCCCTACCTCAAGGCGGGTTGCGCCTGAATCTTCTGGCGCGGAGCGGGCTTATGCAAGCTGTGTGATGGGGGCGACCTGCACCGAGTGAACCACCGGAGGTCATCGCATGAGAAGGCCGAACACCAAGGACCCATAGGAGGTGACGTGAACGGGGCCGGCCTGCCAGACAGAGCTCTGTCGCTTCGCTTTATCGACGCTGCAGGGACGGACCTGAGCACAAACATCGTGTCTAGTCTTCTCATGCAACAACCCGAGGAGGGACATCTGGCGCACGGCTCCCGTGATGGCGAAGCACCGGACTGCGGTCGAACGAACCGGGCCGCGTGCCCTAACTCACCCACTCACGATTAGCTCATGCGACGACAAGGCACCAAGGACCCTGGGAGGTGACGTGCATGGGAGCTGGCCCACGAGACAGAGCTCGGTCGCTTGGATTTAGTAACGCTACAGGGACGAACCTGAGCACAAACGCCGTGCCAGCCCTTAATCATAAGGCGGTCGAGGGTGGGGTTGTGAGGGCGCGGCGACATTCATGGCGACGAAGCACCGGTCATGCAGGTTGGAATATTGAGGAAATTTTATCAAAGGCAGAGCTAGTTCTGATACATGCACAAAACAATATAGCTGCAGGGGCGGTCCCTGACAGCTTGAGGATAATGCAGCCCGAGGGGCTCCCTCAACTGAACAAATCAAAAGGTCACCTCGCACCAGTGTTGTTGAAGCGTCGAGGTAGCTGAAGATGCGTGCCGTGGAGATTGCTCCTCATGAGCCGGGCGGCTCCGGAGGTCAGGGGGACCCGCGAGGCCCAAGGGGCTCACGAGGGTCCGGGACCTCCCGAGACACGACCGCCGAGCGCCTGGCCTCGTGAGATGCCATAGCATGCTGCACCAGGCACAGGTATGAGGTGCCCACATTCAGCAGGCCGAACGTCATGCAGACGTGCGATGGACAGAAGAGGTCCTGCAAAGCGGCCCTGTTGAGGCCCAGGATGTTGACGCAGACCCGCAGCTCGCCACCCACGTCGGGGGCGACAGCTGCACTTGCGGGCCGTACGAGGCGACGCTCGCCACGCATGGCCTGCGCCTCCTGAAGCTCCTCGATTGCCTTTGTGATGAATTCTCGCGCCCTGGTGCCTCGTGCCGTGCTCCTTGCTCGTGGGGGTGCGCATCGAAGCACGCCTCCAAGTGGTGCCCGAACACCTCCCTCGTCACGCTGGTCAGGTCAGAGGCTCTCCAGACGGAAGCCCCCAAGCCAATCACGAAGGAGGCACCGGGCGCGCCTTCCTATGCGGGAGGAAGAGGTGCCCCAGCAGCGGGCACGGGGCCTGAGGCGATGCCAGTGGGCTTCTTGGTCTCCGGACGGCTCTTGGGGAGGAGCTGCTTCTTCTTCGCGGGGGTGGCCTCGGGAGGCAAGACGCCGCCCTTGTTATCAGAGTTCTCAGCCGCCGTGGCCCGATAGGCGTGCTCCAGAGAACAGACTATGTCCTTCTCGTCGCAGGTGACCATGATGACGCTGCTGCATCCTTGCATCTTGAGGACGTTGTAGCCATGGTGGGTTGCCGCCATGAACTTGGCGAGAGTAGGGTACCGGAGGATGCCATTGTACGGGAGGCTGATGTGGGCGACGTCGAAATCGATGAGCTTAGTGTGGTAGTTGTCGAGCTTACCGAAGGTGACGGGGAGCCGCACCTGCCCCAGGGGGACGGTGGAGCCGTCGGTCATCCCAGAGAATGGCCTGGTCGGCATGAGCTGATCATAGGGCACTTGAAGCATCTCGAAGGTCTCGACGGAGAGGACATTGAGTCCAGCGTTGCCATCGATGAGAGTCTTGGTAACAGAGACGTTGCTAATGGTGGGCGTGCAGAGCATGGTGAGCGCGCCGGGAGTGGCCACGCACCTGAGGTGGTCCTTGCAGTCAAAAGTGATGGCGTACTACGACCACCTGAGGGGACGCGCGGTCTCAAGCTTTGGGAGGGCCGCGTTCACCTCACGAGAGAACTGCTTGAAGACGTGGTTTGAGGCGGGTGCCTGGGCACCACCAAGGATGCAGGCAATCGCGCAAGGTTCCTTAAAGCCCCCAGCCCCATCGTCCTGATGGTTGTCATCGTTCCTTCTTGGTGGTGCACTACAAAAAAAGACACATCCGTGACATTTTTGGCCGAACGAATTTTTTTCTGTCATGCTTATGACACTTCTATGACGATAACTGTGAACAAACTTGGTATCATCATAGATGTGGTGGGCTCCTACTTCTATGACAAAAAATCATGATAGAAAATGGGCTTTTCGTCCTGGGCAGGTCGGAGACGCACCTGCAGGACATTCTTTGGGCCGTCCATGACGGAAAAAATCATGGTAGAAGCGAGGGCGAGGAAACTTTCGAGGAGTTCCCGGTTACGGATGGTGGTCGGGGCCGAGCGATGCACGGAGGGATTACGCATTTCTCTCGTACACGTACGCGTGTGTGTGCGAAGCATTGGGATCTAACTGAACCCAAGAGAGGAGTTCTCTTACTGAACCCGAGCGATTGCACTAGCTACATTACTGAACCCGAGCGATCGATCCCTTGGCTGTTAACTGAACCCGAGTGATTCCTTCGCTACTGCTGCTACCTGAACCCGAGTGATCGATCGCTGCTGCTACTGTTGCTTACTGAAGCCGATCGAACCTGCTGCCTCTTGATGAGCTGTGAACATGGGGGTTGCGGTTGAACGAGTCAAGATGTACGTGGTTGGGGTTGGATGAACAGGTCCTGTGGGGGTTGGATGAACAGGACCCCGTGGTAGTATATAGGCCGTTGCCGCTGGATGAACAGGACACCGAGAGGAGGCCGCCACAGCCGAGCAGGTTGGGGGTGGATGAACAGGACCCCGTGGAGGGCTGGTTGAACAGTTGACGGTGGAGGGCAGGATGAACAGTAGCTCATGGATGAACAGTGGAAGGTGAAGGCATGCGGAAGACGCGGTGGATGAACAGTGCAAGTGGAGGCTGAAGCAAGTCAACGGTGGGTGAACAATAGCCCGTGGAATCCTATTTTGTGGTATGCCACACCCCTCCAATGAACAGGACCCCCGTTTCGACCGTAGCGCTCCAACACAAGTCCGTTTCCTCCATTTTGCGGTAGGCCACACCCCTCCCGATGAACAGCTCCCCCGTTTCGACCGTAGCGCTCCAACACAAGTCCGTTTCCTCCATTTTGTGGTACGCCACACCCCTCCCGATTAACAGGATACCATTTCGACCATAGCCGGTCGAACAGAAGGCCGTTTCCTCCATACTACGGTACACCAGACCCCGTTTCGACTATTCCGTCCAAGCCGGTTGGCTCCCGTTGAATAGGACGCATTCTGACCCAGTCTATTGCCTCCCAATGAACAAGACGTTGTTTCTTTGTTTCAACCCAGCCGGTTGGCTGCCCGATGAACAAGACGGCGTTGCTGCCATCCGTTGCCTCTCCATGTACACAAGCCCTGGCCATACGTATGCGCGAGTACGCGTTCGAGACCCCGCCCATATGTACGTACGTGGCCATATTTTTTGGCATGTGGTTGTACGTACGTGTACATGGTTTAGAAGGGACTGCCTGAACTGCTACGTCGGGGGCTCTACTACTACATGTGCCGCTACTTGCTCGGCCACGCTTCATCATTGCAGAGAGACCGATCGACCAGTATGTACGTACACGTTCGCAACAACGCTACGTACGCTTCGACCAGGTGGGTCCCAGCTATCAGGGAGGATAAGGATGCACTTCCTTGCATGCGAAGATATAGCTAGTGGGTCTCAGCTGTCAGGGGGAGGAATCATTTTTATTTTGCGAGTAATAAGGAGGCACTTCCTTGTGTTCGAAGATGTAGCTGGTGGGTCCAGCTGTCAGCCTCATAGCATAAAGTCCGCTTCCGATGGTTGTCGTTCATTGACCTCGTTGACCACGAGACATCGAGAACATCAAGGCGATGGACGATGCCGAGGCCTAGGAAGGGAACGATGAGGAGCCAGAGAAGACGAGGCGGGTGGATGCCCACGTGGAGGGGGGTATGAGGGTTCACTGGTTCGGCTGCGGCGTAAGGCTTCCGTCGCCGCAGAATAACAAGGGGTGTGGGTGAGTAGAGGGAAGGCCTGACCAGTCATAGTATGGTCGGTCCGTGAGGCCTGCGCGGCAGCACAGCCGGCCACGGGAGGCTGGAGCAGGTGGTACGGTAGGCCTGGTTTGGGCGGCTGGAGCAAGAAGACCAGAGGTTGAAGACACAGCACGGTCGTTGATTTAACATCCAACGGTCAGTGCAGCTAGAATCTTTTTGACTAAGTTGACAAAGCCCGTACGCGTCAACTTAGTTGGCGACAAGTCAGCCTCCAAATCTGGTGGGTCCCAGCTAGCATGGGGGAATCATTTTTTTGCTCATAATAAGGTGGCACTTCCTTGCGTGCGAAGATGTTTTCTGGTTTTTTTAATTTCTTCTTTTTCGAGTTAGAATAAAAAGAAAACAATTTAGCATCTTTGGTACAATCTATATTTTCGTGAAATGGATGATAATAAAGCTGGTGGGTCCCAACTGTCAGGGAGAGGTAACTTTTTTCTCCGCGTAATAAAGCAAACACTTCCCTGTGTCCGAAGATGTAGCTGGTGGCTCAAACCTGTCAGGGGGTGAAATCATTTGTTTTCGCATAATAAGGAGGGACTTGCTCGCATGTGGCCATCTGCCATGCAGGTCCCTACTGTCAGCCACTCCACGTACATGCCTCTTTCGATGGCTGTCGTTTGTTGACAAAGTTTACCACGCCGCGCCGAGAGAACCAACACGGTGGACGATGGCGAGGCCTAGGAGGGGAACAACCCAGAGCCGGCGAAGACACAGTAGTGGATGCCCACGCGGGGGGGGAGTACAAGGGTTCACTGGTTCGGCTGTGGTGTGAGGCTGCCGTCGCCAGAGAATAACAGGAGGTGTTGGTGAGTAGAGGAATGGCCTAGACGGCGATGGGAGTAGGGTGGCCCGGTGAGGCCTGCGAGGCAGCACAGCCGGCCACGGGAGGCGGTAGCAGGCGGTACCGCCAGCAGTGGTTTGGGCGGCTGAAGCATGAATATCCGAGATTGAAGAAGCACCACAGCCGTTAGATGGACATCCAATGGCCACTGCTACTAGAATCGTGTGTTGACTATAAGTTGACAAAGCCTTGCGTAGGCCCACAAGTGACCATCACATCTGTGGCAGAGAACATATAGCCCATTTGCGATGTGTTATAATATACAGCACATTTTTTAATTCTAATAGAATTTACTCAGCCCATTTACTTTTTGTTAAAATTACAGCCCATTTTCAACCAGGACAACAGTTAATAATTTCAACCAACTGCTAAAAAAAAATCAACAAAATTTCCCACATTTTGATGGGATCCGAAATATTTTTTAACCCAAAATTTTGAGTCAGATTAAATATAATTTCAAAATAAATTTGTATTAGGTAAAAATCTAACGAAATTTTGCGCGGGCAACAAGTAATGAAATTAAAAAAAATACCTGTTCAGTGCATTTTTTATATTTACAGCCAATTTTTTTTAATTACAACCCATTTATTATTTCTTAAAGCCCATATTCTTGGCAAGTCTAATGCGGGGCGGAGAATAACAAGTTGACCTGGGTTGAGTATTCTGCAAAAAAAGTATAGCTGGGCTAGCCATTTTCACATTGAAAAATTAATATCTGGGCTGGATATTTGGTCGACATAAAAGAATAGCCTGGGCCAGACGGGCCACAGCCCGCCCAGTTGATACCCTGCTCCTCTATCAACAACAAAAACATCTCTCAAGAAAAACTCTGCTCCACACCTCAAAAAACAAATACTGCTCGAGCTGCTGGGTCCCAGCTGTCGGCCGCTCCTTGTGCAATTCTCTCGTTTATTGACTATATAGGTTGACAATGGTGTGGGACCATGATGTCAGGAAACCAGGAGGAAGCAAAAAAAATTGTAGTTGTATATAATAAGGAGGCACTTGCGTACGTGCGGCTATGGCCCTGGTGGGTCCCCACTATCATCCTCTCCAAGTAAAGTCATCTCATGATTCCTCATGTTCGTTGACCATGTTGACAATGCGAGACGGTGGCGCCACGGCGAGCGCAACAACTCGAAGGACGAGGAAGAGGGCCTCGCGGGCCCTACGGATGGTCTGATACAGCAACCGCTGGTCGTTCAGGAAGCCAGGATCATCGGACCCCTATGAGCACCTTTGAGAGACTGAGCCGGCATGAAACGGTAAGGCCACGCTTGGGAGCTCTGGATTGTGTCACACCTGTATTAAGGATACAAGTGTAATTTACTCATCACCAGAAACAACGCATAAAATACAGGCATAATGAAACCGATGGCCCGAGGTCTATAACGAAAACCGGTGAGTTATGCGTGTAATCTGAGAAACCAGTGTATATTTTACCTGTCAAAAATGACAAACCAAGCGCTTGGCCCAAGACCATCTGCTTTTATTTACAAGCGTCAATTTTACAAGCGGTTTTGGTTCGAAAACGACGATCCAATCACGGCCTAATACAATGAGTTGGTCGGAAGATCATATTGTTTCACCTCTAACCTACCTGAGTTGTCGTATAGGCTATGAATGAAAGTATGAAACATAAGACGATGAACTTCTTAAGCACAGAAACAACAGAAGAGGATGATCTTCTTAACATGCAAATCAATGGCATTAGATCAATGTGCAAAACAATAAGAAGCATTATTCTCAGGAGGCACGATGAACAGCTCGTGATGCCGCATGCCACAACATTCCAAGCTCAATTTTGCAGTCAAACTCACAAGACCTGGCATTTCATAGACAACATTCAGAACAAACTCTTAAAATAACTTACATAAGTCAACATTCATGACTATGCATCTCATCAGAGTAAATATTTACTTCTGAACTGAACACACGAATAGGAAAAAAAGATCAACGCTGCTCATAGCAAAGGGCGTCCCATTCCAAAATATCAAATGCATGTCTTCTGGCTATCATCAATGAGCACAATTTGACAAGGTTTTCCAATTCCAAAATATTAAAAGAATGTCTTCTTGCTAACATCAATGATTAAACTTTGACAAGCTTTTCCCATTCAAAATATGTAATGCCTACGATTGTCATCAGTTTGCACATTGAAATAGCACATGGAGCCGGATTAACCAGCGTATCATTTTTTGCAGTTCCACTGAAATCAAAAAATGTCTTGCGTAGCATGGAGGATTTCGTATTTATATATTGCAAGGCATTGAACACGTTGGCAGCTCCATTCAAGTAGATAGTCCGGTGGCTCAAGGTGACGACGAATGATTAGAGAACCATTATGTATTGTGCATGATGAAGTATTATGGAGGACATGAACCATCTGAACATTTTGTGCAGTTCCACTGAAATCAAGCTGAGCATCCATGTCTGCGTAAATACAGAAAAAGTGTGATGAATATAATAGTGGTACTAGATGATTAAACATACGCTCACAACTATAATCATCTTTATTATCTTAACAGGAAAAGATAGCAATACAATAGCTTCAATTAAACATTTATTGAAAACAATACAACAATATAAGTAGCACAACATAACAAAGCACAATCATGTGGATGAAGGCCGATACTGACCTTGTTTGTTACAGCTGCGTTGGCCAATGACTTGGTCATACCTTTCCTTGTGGAGTGAATTTTGCACTCCACGTGCTATTGAGTTTCCCATGCTCTCTGCAGACTAGTCATGTCACCAGCGTCTACTAATATTCTGTAAAGCTTCTCGATCATTCCTTGTGTAATGTAGCGCAAAGAGTGACTACTTCTTTCTGCAAAGTGGAAAGACCAACTGGGCCCAATAATGCAACAGTTTGCCTTAAACACATTGGCTCCTTTTGTGCAGTTCAACTAAAATCAAAGTCGAAGTAGAACCGAGCAGAAGTTTTGATATCCCTGTATGCAATAATAGGTATAAAGGAAACAATTACTAAGAAATAACGATTGATGACTTATACTCCCAGAAGAAAAAACATCTACCTTATCTTAATGGGAAACAAAGCAGGACAGTAGCAATTCTCAAACAGTGTGATTCATTCATATGAGCTGAGACATTATCTTAACAATACCTTGATTCAACATGTATAAATAACGACAAAGAAGAAAAGTACCATTCCTAAAACAATGCAACTGATTCATATTAACAGAGACATTATCTTAACAATACCTTAGTTAAACATGTAGAAAGAACTACAAAGCAGGGTAGTACCATTTGTAAAACACTGTAACTAATATATAATAACAGAGACATTATCTCAACAATACATTTCTTAAACATGTACTCCCGCCGATCCCTAACAGAAATGGTACTCCCACCAATCCCTAACAAGTGTTGCAGTTTTAAACTAAGATTCAGTAGTTAATTCTGAGAGTGGCATTGCTTAATTTTACCAGTGGCATTAGATTAACAAAAAGCATAAACAGTTCCAGGGGAGAGTTGGAGCAACAGCACCATGTCCTTCCATCTACTTATAAAGGGGGTGATGCAGAGTTTGTTGTAACAAAGCAACAAGCATCATGTCTGGGTTGGTCCCATTTTTTTCACTTAATGGGAAAAGATAGCAATACAATAGCTTCATTTCAACATTTATTTAAAACAGTACCACTACAAGTAGCACAGCATCTCAAAGCACATTGCACAATCATGTGGATGAAGGATGGTACTGACCTTTCATGAGGCAGACAAGATCAAATATGAATCTGCCAACACGAATAGGAAAATCCAATCTCGTTTTGTGTAGTTCAACTAAATCAAGCAAAGTTGCCGGTGTGACATTTAAGTTGAACTGCACAAAACACTCTTAAAATAGATGTGTTTTGCGTAGTGAAGCAAAAGGTCGCAATAGAATGAGTTGAATAGATATTCCTGTTTTCAGAGGTAAAAAAAGAAATAATTACTGGCCAATAAAGGAGGATGAATTGTATGGCCACAAAAAGAAGCATCTACCTTATCTTGATGGAAAACAAAGTAGGACAGTAGCATTTCTAAAACGGTTGCATTGATTCATATTAAGAGAGACATTCTCTTAAAATAACATTCGTTAAAAATGTAATTTACTTTTAACAGTGGCATTGCTTCAATTTTCTAGCGGCATTCTTAGATTAACAACAACAAAATAGTTGTATGGGACATGGATTATGCCAGCACCATGTGCGTCCACACGTATAAATGTGTGATGCAGAGTATGTTGCCAAGCAGCATATCTGCGTTGGTCCCATATTTGTTCTCTTTGAACCTTTTTCCTATGTGAGGGCAGTAAATCTAGTCCTGCAAAAACTACCCGACCCCCCAGTTTCTTTCCTTTTTCAACAAAGAGATCGGTTCCTTACAGATGTGTGTACTGGGTTACCCCCTTTTTCCTTTTTTGACCAACAATGTGGCTGGATAGCCAGTTTATACTACTTTCCCTCCCTCCTTTCCTCATTGAACCACGTCCTAGATTCATGCTCCACCCCACCCTCCATTCTTTCCTCTTTGAACCAAGACCTAGATTCTACTACAGAATCAAAACAGATCCGCATGCTAGAGCAATGACGGATTCAAAGAAAGTTATACCATAGGGTCGTTGGGATGTGGCTAGGCGTGCGGCGGGAGGCCGGATCTGCCCACACTATGTACGACAGAGAGGAAGAAGGGCTCAGAGGCCCTCCCGCACAGGCGCTGGGTGAAAGAGAATAGCGCAGCCGGCAGTGGATTGCCTCCCTCGCCGAAGGCGACAGAGTGAATGCTGCACCTCCTCCTCTTCCCGGATGGCTCCTTCACCAACTGTGAGTGGGGGGGGAGAGATACGCAGTCTTGTTTAGATCTGATGAAGAGGGTGAGAGATTGTGAATATAGCAAACCCTAGCAAAGGAACGCTAAGCCTCTAGCGTGTATATATATGTAGTGCAGCGAGAGTGTGAAGAGTGCAAACCCTAGCGAACAAGCGCTGAGGCTCCTGCTTATATAGTACTAATATAGTGGAGTGGTTTTCTTTTTCTCTCCATAACAATCGTTTGAAATTGTGTACGAAACGAAACTCTTTATTTAACGTACCAGTGAAGAAAACTACGATCAAGTAACGATCCACGCGTCCTGGTCGCACTTCCTGTCGCTCACGTGCGGTACACTACCCTCCATTAGGTGAACAACCACACACGCGCCAAATTATCGGAAAGGTGTGAGAGTGTGTACAAATAAAGAAATTTAATTTCAATTATTTTGTATGTACAGTTTGCCCTCTCTCAATAATTATGGTTTGTTGTGTTGAAGTTTGACTTCAGTCAAATGTAATATGCAGAGTAAATAAAAACGGAGGGGTACTACCTCCATCCGGGTTTTTAGACCACACCATATTTTGAATCAAAGTCAGACCACATATTTAGTTAAAAGCTGGTCAAATAAAATTACAGGGTAGCTGAAGACAAAGTTGTGAGAAGGCTTAGAAATCAATACAAAACTTTTGCTCTTAGTACCAACGTCGATGCTTCTTCGAGGAAACATTTGGTTCATATCCAATTGTGTGATAAAATTGCACCAACGTAAACGACTGCTCCAAGATGAATTGGTGAAGGATATCGTCTTTGTGGTAACAAGCAAAGAGCACTGATGGAAGACAGCCCGTTCTTCATTGAACATCGAGCAGCCTCACCAGCCGATGCAGCCATGAGACGCAACCATGAACATCGATAGCTCATCATGGTGTGATGCATCATCAATTTTGGCATCATGTTTGGGTCAGGCACCAATGAAGTTTGATAATGCTCACTGTGGTTTGTTTCTTCTCGGTAATCAAGCTTGAGAAAGGAAGAACTGAGCAACAGTGGCCATCCAATTTTGTGCAGTTCCACTAAAAATTGAGGAAGACATGCCCGAGTATGGAGATACGCATCCCTGTTTGCAAAAATATAAAAAAATGATATTTAAGTAGTGTCATTACTTTGTTTTAGTAGTGGAACAAGATTAACAGCGGCATCTTAATTGTCAACGCCTCTACAAAGGCATTGCTTCATTTTACCAGTGATAGTTCTAGATTAGTAGCAGCAATACGAGCATATGGACAATGACCACACAACCACCATGTACTTTCTATAGAAAAAAAACTTGTATACCTCCACTGATGCATAAATGATAAACTTGGACAACTTTTGGAGTGGCCTTTCCTCTATAATAGTAAAAAAATAGGTGATGTTGGACCAGCCGACGAACCCTAGCTACTGTACATGGGGAGCTGGGGAGTAGTGGTATAGAAGAAAACCCGCTTGCAGAGTACAATGAAGCATGAAATCCAAAAGAAGTTATACCTCAGGTGGGCGAGATGTGGATTAGGCGGGCGGGCGGGATCTGCCCACACGATGGCTAGGTTGAACCTGTCGAAGGAAAGAAGCCTGGCACCCTCGGATCATACGATGCTTTTGTGCAGTTCCACTAAAATCGAGCTGAGCATCCCTGTTGGCAAAGATAATGCAGAAGTGTGATTAGAATAATAGTAGTGGCACTAGTTCACGAGACATAAACTCATCACAAATAGAAGCCGGTAGAAGTAGAGAAAGATCCACATGGATATGGAGCTACGTGGGGAGCTGAGGCAGTGGAGCAAGCCGGCTCCAAAACGAAGTTGTACCTGGGACGTCGGGGTGTACCTAGAAGGGCGGTTGGGAGGCCGCATCAGCCCATACCGTGGGGACCCCCGATCAGGACGCACCGACAGTGGGTTTTCTCCCTCGCCACTGTCGACCGCGTCTACGCAGAACATCGTCCCCTTCCCCCAGTGGCGGGATCAGGCCGGATCTGTGACCAGCGGTGTGGCCACCCTCGTTCTATGCTTGTGAAGAGAGCAACCCAAGCAAGCAGGCTTGTAGCTTAGGCTCCTGCTAGTGTATATATAGTGGAGCGGTTTTCTTTTTCTCTCCATATCAACCATCTTATATTGCGTACGTGTCATTGAAGAGTGAAATGATGGTTACTTCGTTCGACTAACTTACTGTGTGATTTGACTGCTCTTGAGTGGCCCCTACACGTACTCCCCCTACGTGTATGACCGTTCCTGAGTCTCACTTGGACTTATCTCTGTTTTCTAGAATGACTAGCAAGATGGCTGTGCGTTGCACGGAACATCAAGATGCATTTGTATGAGTAGTTTATCTTGTGAGAGAAAAGGATGAACAAGGGAAGGCCTTATTTGCGAATGTGGAGAGGGGTGTGGGTATCTTTTTGCAAAATTGCCATAGTTTCCTTCCTATCCGTCAGATATAAATCGGACGGCCTATATTGCAGGATGGCAGGCACACCATCATCACCAACTCTGTTTTTTATAAGAGTAGAGACACGTAGACAGGATGCGCATAGAGGAATTTTGTTACTCCACGTTGTTACGTACTACTAGTACCTACTCCCTCCTTCTGGTTCACTACTAGTACTCCCTCCGTCCTAGCTTATTAGTTCCCTTTGTACTCAATTCATGGGCTCGTTTTCCTCAAGAAATTGTATTTACCAACGTATTAATATCGGTAATGCATGCGTGAACAACGAATGATTAAACCTTGCATGCAACATTTTGACAAAGCATTGACTTATGAACATGTGAATGTGAGGGACTACAACCTCGTGCATGCATGCAATAGCCACACGTACACATGGATGCAAAAACGCGCGCGACGCCCTAATGCATGCATGTCCGAGCACACGACGAAACACACACGGTCACGCTCAATTGCTCAACCTACATGTGCATGCACACACATACTCAGCCAGGGTGAGCTAGTGACCGTATAAGCGTATATATTGACCGCAATGAGCGTATTATGAAGTCCATTGACTGTATTTTTACAAATACACAATGACAGACAGTGTATTTATCTCGTTTCAAAGTAAGCCATTTAACCGGAAAGGAGGCAGTATGTACTAGCACTACTAGGGAAAAGCCTAGTAGTAGCGCGGGTTTAATGCATACTAGTAGGGCGGGGCCCCGCGCTACTAGTAAGGCACTACAACTATTCCTTAGCAGTTGCGCGTGTAACACACGCTACTGCTAAGACATATAGCCGCACAGTGTGTTGATTCCAGCGCTACTGCTAATCTAACTAGTAGTAGCATGTTTCCTGTCCAGCGCTACTAGTATTCTTTTTTTCATTTTTTTTATTTTTAGTGTATTTATACGCCGTTATACAAATTTTGGTACAATACCAATTATGAGGTTGTTATATCATTATGTCCATAACAGTGTGTGAAATGAAGGTGGATTAGGTTCAAGTGGAGGCAACATGTTGTGCATGTCGAAAGTATACTACTAATCCAAACTTGATCTAGTTTGGATTAGTAGTACTTTCGATGTGCACCACATGTTGCCTCCACTTGAATCTAATCTGCCAAAACAAGCTATTTAATCATCATCATAGTCATTACCACCAACACTAGCTATTTAATCATCATAGTCATAGTGTAGCACATCATTATGTTCAAACACATTCTAGCTAGCTAATCACCACCAACACTAACTACGGTAGCTATCTAATCACCACCAACACTAGCTAAGAATAATCATCATAGTCATTACCACCAACACTAGCTATTTAATCATCATAGTCATAGTGTAGCACATCATCATCTTCAAACTCATTCTAGCTAACTAATGACTCCTGCTGCTCTCTCTCTTAGGTAAAATAGCATAAAACATGTGTAGCACTCCTGCTTCATCATATTGGAGCATGCAGATGAACCTGTCTCCTAATTGTGGGCTGCACTTCTGATTGCTGCCCCCTAGTACTTCTCTGTTGCGATCCTTCACAATTTTGCTCCAGTCTTTGACTATTAAGATTTGCTCACTCCGAGAAATGATGAATGCACTCATGTGCAATGCAGGATATCTTGGCCATAAGCTAACCATTGTCATGCGACCTTTAGGCTGGATCCAACGAGGCACAACACTCATCGGGAGTCCCTGTTGAAGAACATCATAGTAACATACTTAGCAATGAAGTTTAGCTTAAAAAATAATGTATGCAAAAGATGCACTGAGGACAATTAGTAAAAATCTTACCATCTTTCCTAAATAGATGTGACCATAGTTCAATACGCACACTAGTGGTTGCATGTTTTGAGTACTAATATCTCGAAGTCCAGGAAAATAACCTGTCTTGACAGTATCAAGATCCTCAAGCCATGAAACATAATGACCTATCTCCTCGCAGTTTAGTTCAGCCCCGGGACAGTAGTAGGTGCTGTCTACCTAGCGCCGAACATGTTTGCTTGAATGGAAATAAGCTGTCAATAGAAATTAGTTGTCAACTATTTTTAAATAAACAATATAAATTACTTAATAAATATGGTTGAGAAACTCACATAATGGTAGAACTGGAGGCGTCTGCACATCGACCCAGATGTCGATATTACCTTCAATTTCATCTTCCGGACGAATATCAAAGGTGATAAGCATATTAGGATCAAATGCATAAGCCTTGCATAGTGCTCTCCAATTTTTGCATTCAAAATAGGAGTAGGTGTCTACATTGTATAATTTTATGGCAAAAGTATAACCATGCTCGGTCCTCAACTGAACTCTCTTTACCTCCATACTTTCCATAGTACTGAAACCAATCTTATCCAAGACATACATTCTTGCATGGCAGGGGATACGCTAGTAGAATAGTAAAAAAATTAAAATTATAAGTTGAAGCAAAAGAAGCAGAAGCCATGCTTAATTACGAAAAAACACTTATCGTTGTGACTTATTGTATCAAATTCGAAGTTCTCATCCAGCACGATGCTGAAGCGCCT
Organism: Thinopyrum elongatum; assembly: GCA_011799875.1. Taxonomy (NCBI): domain Eukaryota; kingdom Viridiplantae; phylum Streptophyta; class Magnoliopsida; order Poales; family Poaceae; genus Thinopyrum; species Thinopyrum elongatum. The sequence continues at coordinate 195,754,390 of CM022297.1, read as the reverse complement.
ACCACCAACTAGGTGAGGCCTGTCGCACAGGCCACGATCGTCTTCACAGTATTCGCACATAACGAATTCCCTTTCGTTGTCAGACATTTCCTATGTTCATAGTTGAAACATTAATTGAAAATCGATCTAAGGAAACTACCAGGAAACTCAACACACAGATCACTATTACTCAATGTGCAACGGGTTGACTTTATGTCTGTCGAGTCTTCCTTCCTAAACTCTCATCTCATGTATATGGTGGGCACTCCCTCTCTGATATTGCGACCGTCGGTGATGGTCGCTACTCCTCCTTTCCCTAGTGCATTACAAATATCTAGCACAAGGAAAAGAAGGAGAAGCGACCCCCACGACAACAGTCGACATTATTCTTCTCTCATATATGGTGGACACTCCCTCACTGATTTTTCGACCATCGATGCAGGTCGCTACTCCTTCTTCCCCTAGTGCATAACAAAGGTCTAGCACAAAGAGAAGAAGGAGAAGCAACCCCCACGACAACAGTCGGCATTCTTGTTCTCTCATATATGGTGGAGACTCTCCCTCACTGATTTTTTGACTGTCATGTATGGAGCCCCGACAGACTTAAAGTCAACTCGAAATGTCGTTTAATTCTCTTTCTAGCAAATCCGGGGCACTCGATATTTCCTACATATTCTAGCACAAGTCATGCTTAAATTCACGGAAAAATCTGGCATGACCTTTGCTAAAATAGGACATATCGAGCGCCTGAAATTTGCCGGAACGGAAATCAATCAACACTCCGGCAAAACATAGGCCACTCGAAAATGAACCAACACTTCGTACATGAGTATAAACTGGTGCTCATTGCATTTCAATGGTTCAATATTGATAAAAAAATTCAATATATCTTATAACCCAAACACTTCATTTGGTTAGGAAGCATAACTAAATACCCTAGTTCTACTTTATTCAACACCGAGGAGTGGAGAAGGAGGAGGTGGACTTTTAGATCACTGACTCGGGTGTAGAGGAAGTAGAGGTAGCTCGGATGACGATCACTCCAAGGAGACACGACTCTACAAAGCCTGCATATTCCACCGAGTAAAATTTTAATTAGATCACCAAATCTCATATAGCATTCTTTGATGATAAAGTGATAATGACATAAATTCAACTAGTTCTATTAATTCAACTAGTTCAACTAAGCACTTACTAAAAATAAACTAGTTCTATTAATTTTCTTACTAAAAATAAACTAGTTTTATAGTAAAATTTAATTAGATCATCAAATCTCTTATACCTAAATTTTCTTACTAAAAAAAACTAGTTCTATTAATTCAACTAGTTCAACTAAGCACTTACTATAAATAAAAATAATTAATTTTCTTACTAAAAAACAGTAAAAAAACTACATTATACAAGAACAGTAAAAACAGTTTAGGGTTTAGGAGAGATGGAGGAGGAGGGAGGAGGAGGACGGAGGACGGAGGAGGAGGAGGGAGGAGAGAGGAGGATGAGGGAGGAGGAGGGAGGAGGGGCGGCCAGAGGAGGAGGGGGCGGCCGAAGAAGGAGGGAGGAGGGAGGAGGGGGCGGCCGGAGGTGGAGGGAGGGGTGCGGTAGGGAGGAGGGAGTAGGAGGAGAGAAGAGAGAGGAGGAGGAGGGATGGAGGGACAACCTCAGTGGAGCTGGAGCTGGAGCGTCGGCGGCGGTGGGTGACGACGGTGGTCGGGGAATGGCGGCGGCGGCGAACGACGGGGGGTGCGGGGGAGTGAGAGTGGAGAGGGAGAGTGGGGCGGCCGGTTGGGGAAGGTAAAATTGAACTTAGCAGTAGCGTGGGATAGGATAAAGCACTACTGCTAAACTCCATAGCAGTAGCGCGCTTATCAGGAGAAGCGCTACTGCTATGCCTGTAGCAGTAGTGCCTTCTGCAAAACGCACTACTGCTAAGGCTAAGCATGTAAAAAAATCAAAAATACATTGGTCATCAATGATCTTTTTGTGTAGAATCTAAATTGTCAATAGGAATATTCCCCGGTTTAATAACCAGCGAAGATTCCTACTGCGGCCACAGATCCTACACATAGACTTCAATGAAGACCAAGTGGTTGTGATGGTTAGAGAAGTAATGTATTTAAGGTGGTAAACACCCTGTTCGTGGAGCGAGGTGGGACTAAACTTATTTGCAACAAGTGGACTAAACTTAGCAGTAGCGTTGGCTGGCGAAAAGCGCTGCTGCTAAGTTCAATAGCAGTAGCGCGTCTGCTAAACAGGCGCTACTACTATACCTAATATGGAGGCAACGTCGTGGCATTTGTAGTGGTAGCGCATTTTGTTCCTAGCGCGCTACTGCTACTTGTGTAGCAGTAGCGTGGTTTTTCTACACGCGCTACTGTTAAGTAGCAGTAGCGCCTTATTTTAAACCTCGCTGCTGGTAATATTCTATGTATAAGGTTTTCCCTAGTAGTGTAGCATTACTTTGTTGTGTCCCGTCAACTTGTAGAACGAGGAGAAGCTTGCAGGACGGGGGAAACTTTTGACTAATGCAAGCTCTCCCTCGCTCAGACGGTGGACGTGCAACAGTTAATTCAGTGTCAGATTGCCAGAAGCATACACTGTACTAGTACCATTATTGTTCGACTTCCCGAAGAGGCGAACAGCCAAGCGCAAAGTTTACTACTCCGAGTACTAGTATTACATAGTACTACTAGTACTACTATACAGGTATGTACTACTAGGAACCGCATGGTGGAGCGTCTGCACTCTTATTTTATTTTAATCTGTGATAAAGCAATCTTCAACACATTTGGTTCTCTTCGAGGGTTCTCGCATGTGATAATGGAAGTTGATTGCATGGAACACTCGCCACAATTCTCTCTTAACTCTGGCTCCTATCCTGTTAGAAATAGGAGTGCTTAGTAATATTTTCTCTTTTTTTGTTATTCAGCATGTAAATAGGCCAGCAAACCTTGCGGCGCATCTTTGTGCGAACCGTGCTTGCTGCACTTTGAATGTGACTGAGAGCTGGCTTGATGAAACTCCTCGCTTCCTTCTTCTTTTTTTGCGGGGTACCTCACTTCCTAGTGACCAGTATCTTGGTTGATTGTCCTAAGAATGCTTATATATGAATAAAGCTCTCTCATTTACCCGCAAAAAAGATTAAGCCATATTAACCGGAAAGGAGGGAGTATGGACTAGCACTACTTTTTGGTGTGTCCCGTCAACTTACAAAACGAGGAGAAGCTTGCAGGACAGGGTGAAGCTCGCTTACGCCCTCTCCATCTACCTCAAGCTCGGTGGCTCACAGGACGAGGAGAAGCTTTTGACTTATCCAACCTACCCTCGCCCAAGCGGTGGACGTGCAGTAGTTCATTCGGTGTCAGATTGCCAGAGGCATACACTGTAATACCATCATTGTTCGACTTCCCGAAGAGGCGAAGAGCCAAGCGCAAGGTTTAGTAGTACGAGTAGTACTACTACTAGTATACAGGTACTAGGAACCGCATGGTGGAGTGTCTGTACTCTTATTTTATTTTAATCTCTGATAAAGTACACATTTATTCGGAAGAAGTGCGGAAAACGGCAGCCCAATAGTACTATTAAAAAACATCGAACATGTAATGATGATATCGATCAACCATGCTCGAATATATCTTGGCCTCCGTGCGAGCCCGTCTGTGTGTTCTCGCTCCTTGTCTCTCTCAAGGAACGGCGGGTTGGCCATTTTGCCGTCAATTGAGATCGGTTTGCTCACACTCCGGTCCCACATGTCAGTGATATGCCAAGAGGAAGTGCATTGACCGACCGACCATATGCATACTTGGTTTTGCACCTTCATACTACTCCCTCTGTCACAGTTTACAGGGCACGCTTCATTCTCATGCATTTCTCTCCATGCATTTCCACCACTAGAGAGATTTTAGACGCGTTTGGTTTAATGCTCAATTAATTAGGGCATGGTAACTGCAATCAAGTCCACAATTTTCTCTCGATGTAGGTGTGTACGCGGAGTGGAGTAAGTGCATGCATGTTTGTACCCGGGGTGGAAGCACTGCATGCGTGTACGCATTATTTCCTCTAGTAATAGACGCCGTGCTATAACTACCAATGCTATTTTTCAAGCTGATCGCTAGTCGCCTTGGTCCCAGAGATTGTTGAAGCGCGCTCTATAAACTATGACGGAGGGAGTAGTATGAGCGGATTCAAAGAAGAGCGTATTGATGGTTGCTCCTTCCGAGCAACTTACAGTGGGAAAGGTGGGGCTTATGATTTGACTGCTCATTACTCACTATTAGTGCGGCGCAACGACCGGGCTGAGTCTCCCATGCGGTTGTGCACTATAATTTGGTGCATGGCACATGGACTCAGATGCTGAAGAGGCTTCTAGCAATGCTATCAAGCTTCCAGCATTTGTTTACATAATTGACGTACTATACAAATAATTTTCTAGCGACATGAAATTGTACAATGCTCTGAGCTTTCAGCTTTTGTTTCGTGTGTCTTGCCATCCATGCTCTTTCGGAAAAAACAATAAACTAACTTCCTTGCTAATGCATCTCAATGATTAGCAGACCAGAGCTAATATTTACATCACAACTGAAGACAAAGTTGTGAGAAGGTGTTAAATTAAAATTGATCCATGCTTTGATTGGCAGCAACTTCCCCCCAGCTCTGTCTAAATCAACAAGGCATGTTGGGAAAAAAGTAGCTGTCAGGAGCATGCAACATTCCGATTATTTTTTGTAGTTCCACTAAACTAGAGTTGAGCGTCCCTATTCCAAAGATATTAAGTGTGATTACAATAATAGAGGACTGTTGATGAAACAATAAACACACAAATAGAAGCCTGTCACCTTTGCAGTCTCTCTTAAGACTAACTAGTTGGAGAAGATTAAGCAAATAGTTGGAGAAGATTAGGCTCAGAGTTGGATGAGGAAGATAGAGCAAAACCAATCTCCCTTTGTGCAGTTGCACTGAAATGTAGAGACGTTGCCCATGTGACATTTTAGTAGAACCGCACAAAACACTCTTAAGAAAAAAGTGATTTGTGCAATTCACAAAAAGGTCGCAATAGCAACGAGGTGAAATGGATAGCCCTATTTGCAAAAAAGAGGTAGAAAGGAAACAATTACTGACCAATAACAGTTGATGACACATACGACGACAAAAAGAAGCATATTCCTTGTCCGAAGGGAAGATAACGTCACGGTTGTGTTTATCTAAAACAGTGTGAGGACGAGATTGCAATATGGAAAGTATGCCGGACGAGCTACGTTTTGGGCAAAGAACTAGGGAAGATCCACATGCAAGATTTTCCAGATGTAGCGATGTGGGAAGATGGGCAGTGGAGCAAGGCCGGAGGGGATACCTGGGGGGTCGTCGGGATGTTACTAGGAGGGCGGCGGTGGTAGGCGGGATCTGCCCATACTGTGGCAGCGAGTAGTGGCATAGGCCCTACTGCGCCGGAGCTTCGTAAGAGAGAATGGCGGGTACCGCAGATCGGGACGTGCTGCCTCGGCACCGTCGAACGGAGAAACGATGCACATCCTCCCTTTCCGCCGGTGGACGGGATGCAGCCGGATCAGTGACCAATGGTGAGAGAGAGAGAGGCCACCGCCGCCTTGTGGGAGATACTCTGAAGAGAGACAAACCCCGGCAGGCAGGCTCCATTGTATATAGTGGAGCGGACTACTTTTTTCTCCATAAAAATCATTTTATATTCTGTGTACGTGCCATTGAGCAATATAACTTTATTTAAAAATAACGCGCCAACGCATCAAGTCAAACTTTGTTTCGTGCACGCGTGGTACACAACCTCCGTAGGTAAACAACCGCTACAAGCGCTCAAATTAGCACGTGGGCTGCCATTTCGTATAGAAATGAGCTCCACCATGTACCCGCGCGGGTGTGGCTGGGCACGAAGCGTGAGTACGTGCACCTATTCTCTTCGTGTACGTACACCACCTACGTGGGTTTGTGTGAGGGAGATACAAACCTAGAGAGAGATAGTGTGTGAGTTCGTGAGTGTTTTTTATGGGGGGGTGCGGGGGGGATGCGTGAGAGATAGACAGGGAATATGTGTCGATGATATTTCAAACAAAAATTTAACATATGCAATGTGTGTGAAACAGAGGCTTGGATATATCATATATATAGAGGGGGCGATCCACGAGAAGAGAGTGGAGGTATCATTGGCGTGAGGTATCCATAGAATCGAAGAGAGGGATGAAGTGTGTGTGTGTGTGTGCGCGCGCGCGATCGATAAAGAGTGCCATCGACTTTGTGTGTGCCCACGTCAAAGATATAGGGTGGCTGGCCTACTGGAACGTGAGAGGGGATAGGTGCAGTTTGTCTCCGTGGCATGGATAACTACCTACAGCGCTCGACTATCGGTGTTTGTGGGGGGGTGGGGGGCAGAGACCTAACTATAGAGGTAGAATGGTTGGTATATGTGTGGAGGAGGAGAGAGACCTACCTTATGTATTGAGGGAGATCAATCGGCATCCATGCATATGTGTAGGAGAGGAATAAGGTTGGGAGAGAGACAGAGCTAGAGTGTCGGAGGGGTTGGTGGTGGAGTTGCTTCTCACAAATGGTGGGAGAGGCCTGCTAGACAAACAGAGGGCACGCATGCAATATCAATAAGAGAGGGGATGCCTGCCTGTCTATGCACGTGCGTGTGAGAGACGGGTCATGAGGCATGCACGAATGATGAGGGGGGACGATATGGCTGTGGTAAGCAGACGAAACTACATAGGAAGATCAATCGTCCTTTGTCGAAGAAAGGGAGAGACATAACTTGTGAGGTACGTCGATCGATGAGTGGGGAAAAAGAGTTATAGTCGACCTAGGTATATGTAGGGAGATCGATCGGTATACATGCATGTATGTGTTAGAAGCAAATAAGACCCGGAGAGAATGATAGAGAGAGAGAGAGAGGGATGCAGCTAGGAGGTGGTGCGAGAGGCCTACTATATCGAGGGGGAAGGGGTGTGCGAGTATTAGATTGATGAAAAGAGGGGCGGGAGTGAGGCATGGACGGTGAGAAGAGAAGAGGGAAATCTTGTGTTTGTGGTAGGCACACCTGGCTAGAGAGCTATATCGATCGGTGTGTGCCGGAAAGAAGGAGCTGGGGGGCCTACACACACCATGGGTGAACGACCTAAAGTGAAATGACGAATGTGTGCGATGGAGCTAGAGAATGCTGAGGGAGGGTGAGAGGGGGGCGGGCGTGTGCAAGCATGATAGAAAGTTAGTGCTAGCTACAAAGAGAAGAGGATTGTGTGGGTGTAAAAGACGAACATAGATCATAATTCATTATAAAAAAGTGGATTTAGATATTTTAAGAAGATATCATAGTGTTTTAAACCGACGCATGCATGAATATATATAATGGTGATACGCATGGTGTGGTTATGAACATGTTATACTACATATAATATATAGAACATTTATTTGAATTTGTGATAATGTGTGGCTTTTGCAGCTCAGGGCTAAATACTTGTCATAATGTAGGGGGCGGGGCACTATACTTTGTGTGATAAACATAGTGTACGTATGAAACATGGTTTAGATTATGAAGATCTAGTTAGTACATCAAATGTACTATTATATGGAATTAACATCAAGTGTATTCAAAATTTCGAATTCAAGTACATATAGTACACATAGTTCATATCTATCTCTAAAGTAATCATCTGGTGTGTTGTTAAGATAATACATGAATGATGGTTTAAGTTGGCAACAATCATGATTGTAGATTCTTATTCAAATAGAGAAACGAATTCAAATTTAGTTCGAATTGCAGCGGTAGTATAGACATTTGGAATGCACTAAAATGTTCGTATGAGTAGGTTACATGCATTATACAGCCATCGAAAAAAATTAATTGGACATAACATGGATTAATAGCTTTGAATAGCAGTTGTACAGTAAAACGAGACAATACTCTCTCTTTGTGTGGTGCGAATAGTATTATTTTTTTCGTTTTTTTCATTGAGGGAAGTGCGAATTGAGTTGGTACGTACATTATTACACGTTAGGCTTGTCCCTAAAATTCAACCCGCGCCTTGTTATCACGAAAATTCAGATATCGTGCTCCCAAAACTCGCGCCTTCACAACCCGCGCCTTGCTATCCCCAAATTACAACGCGCGCGAAAACTCCCTCCAGCTGCCAAATCCCGACATGCGAAATCCCCCTTCTAACCCTGAGCCGAAAGGGCCACTAGTTCAAATCGGTGGGGGTACTTTTGTAACACACCCTACATTTTGGACAAGCGCGTCCCTAAGTCATGGTTCCCCCCCTCCCATCGCCTCCTTTTCGTCATTCGAAATCCCAGGCCACCATAACCTCTCTACTCCAGCCGCGAAACCCCACCCTCCTCCGTCCACCACCTCACCGCTGCCCAGCCAGAGCCTCTTCCCCGACGACATCGTCCACCGCAACAGCTCGACGTCCCTCATCCACCTCCCTGGATGATGATCTGTCGTCGATCTCGTCGTCCCGCCGGTTGAGCTGCCCCGTCCTCCACCTCCAAGGAGCTGCTCCGATGATCGCCTCGTCTATCGTGGCTAATCCATCCCCACAGTGTCGCCTTAACCTGCTCCACCGGAACCGCAGCATCCTCACCGACTCCTCTGACGAAGCCGAGGCCTACTCGGCGCCACCAAAGAGGTTGTACACTCATCGCATCGGACCTTCTCCTTAACTCAACCTTCCGGCACCGACGATGCTCCATCCCGCACCCCCATGGCGCAGCTACCTCGAAGCCGGCGCTACCGGTGACATCTCCATGGCAGCTCTCCCCCAGTGCGAGGCTCCCTCGGCGGCGGCGTCCATACCAGCCGGATCTGCTGCTGCTGCTCTGGCTCTCCCTCATTCGCTCGCGCTGCTGCTGCTGCTCCAGCTACTGTTGCTGCTCCGTCTCTCGCTCGCTCGCGCTGCTGCTGCTCCTTCTCTCGCTCGCTCACGCTGCTGTTGCTGCAGCTCCATCTCTCGCTCACTCGCGCCGCTACTCTGCTCTTCCCCTTGCTCGTGCTGCTGCTCTGCTCTTGCTCTAGCTCGCACTGCTGATGTCGGTACACGGGCTGCTGCAGCTACATGAGTTGCTGCTCTGGCTCTAGTTCGCGCTGCTCCTCCAGGCGCTGCTGCTCCGGCTGCTATCTGCTACTGTGTTCCCTATCGATCGCCTGCTAATTTAGATCACTGTTTCTCTACTACTAGTGCTCGAGCAACCTAAACTACATGTGAAGTGCCTCTCTGCTACCAGTGCATTTTGTTTTGACAGTAACATTCATATTCCATAGTAAATTTCAGTTTCGACAATTAAGTTCAGAGTCAACAGTTTTTACCTCATCTGTTGTAGTCAGGTGTTTTTTTGTGATGTAAATTTTACATCTATCACTTTTTGGTAATGTATTTTACATCATCTATTGGAGATGCTATTAGAATCCCACTTCAGATTAACGATGTCTGTCTTGTACTGCATCAGCCTCGACGTCTTACGGCTCGCCGGAGCTGCTCCAATGACGAAACCATCCATCACAAGAGAGTAGTGCCCTGGACGCCGTCTAAAGATGCCTCAGATCTTCCTCCACACCTCCGACAGCCACCTCTGCCACAACTTCTTCAGCGACCAACCAATGATGCTGAGGTCGACACGGCTACACCAAAGAGGTTGTACACTTGCCGCCTCACTTATTACTCTACATTCATGTCGATCCATTAGGGCTATTTTGGTTCAAAGGAAAAAGTGAAGGAAAAACATAGCAATAAGAAATTTTCCTATGGCACTCTACTATTCAATTATTCAAGGATTTCGTTGAAAGGAATGGAGAAAAACATCCACCTGGACCTACTTTTCAAAATCCTATGCATGAAAACAAGACTAAGTGCATTAGTGGCAGAATAACATTCTAACTGTACACACTTTCATATGGTTTCACTTTAATTTGGCCATGTTTCTTTGCATTCCTATGCTCTTCCAATTCCTGTGAACCAAACACCCAAGTTGACAGAAATCCTATGTTTACAAATGCTCTGTTTCCCACGTGCATTCCTATCCTATTCCGGTGTTTTTCCTATCCCTGCGTTTTTAGAATCCTGCAAGCCAAAGGAGCCCTTACAAAATTACTTCAGTTACAGATAGGTGTCGAAGAAAACTTTGTGTAGTTTGTCCTGCTCCTGCCACGACGTCGTCCACCTCACCTGAGCTACCCCATCGACAGAAGCATCCACCATACCAGATATCACGACTCCTGACCGTCTTTCGCCGCCTCAGATCTCCTTCCCTGCCGCCGGCACCTACCGCAACTGCATCACCATCATCGACTCAACAGATGAACCTGAGTAGTACACGGGTCCACAAGATAGGTCGCACTCTTTTGTTTCTGCTTATGTTATGCATTGCTTAATATTACCTGCTACTTTATCATCCTGTTCACCTCTTAGACTCCAACTCAGGTCCAAATTAATGTTCAAACTTGAGTTTTAAAATTACTTGTGGGGCACATATCGAGGCAGTAATGAATAGTATCTCTGTCTATTATCTGGTTCACCTAGGATATGCCTATGTTGTTCATCTTGGGTGGGAAACAAATAGTAAAGCAATCATCATCTGTCTTTTTATTAAATTAAAGCTATCATCAGCCTGCTATCATTATTTTTGGATCCATCCACTGGTTGTTACCATCACTCTAGATTTCTGCATGCTCTCCTTACATAATCTCACTATATTTTTTTCGTATGCATGTCAGATATTGTACACAGTCATGCTGAACATGTAGAGAAAAAGAGAAGAGTTTTGCGCGGCAATACAATGTGATGCAGACATCGCTTCATGGTGGGTTAAATGGAAAACCCTCCCCCCTCCAGATTGTAATCCAAAGGAACATATCTGTTCTGAGGCAGATTCAGATGCAGCTGACCACTCCTATTTACTCCCCGAGGTGTTTGCTCTAACTTGGAATGATGATGTTGGTCATATCATGCATATGTTGCCTTGCAGTGCCTACTTTCGACATCATATATGTCATCTGCTTAGTTTAGACATGTTCTGTAATGCCACCTGTTTAGTTTTTATATCATATATGTGAATTATGCAATCTCATCTCATTTAGCCAGCCATAACATATGTGAAATATGCAATGCCATCCTGTTTAACCAGGCATCATATATTTGAATGATATCTTGCCAATCATTTTCTTCATTACATTTCCATTTGTCGACAATGTTTGTACATTCAACTACTCTTCCTGTGAATCAGCCATTTGAGTGGGTAATGGAAAAATCTGGAGTGAAAACAAGGTCTTCAAAGCAGACAGTGCTACCTGTCAAAGCAGATCTCTTGCTAGGTCCCGATAGCTCCTCAGAGATGGATTCAGAGATAGATGACCAGTCCTATTCCCCCACCGAGGTGTATGCTCTAACTTGGCATGGTTATACTGCTCATATCATGCATATGGTGTCTTGCATTACGTAGTTTAGACATCATATACACAATATTCAACACCATGTCCTTAGTTCAGACATCATATATGCGAATGCCCTCTGCTTAGTATATAAATCACATATGTGAATTAAATCATGTGATCCTGATTACTTAGATAACATGTATGTGAATTATGTCATGCAAACCTGTTTACTAAAGACATCATATAATTATCTCATGCCATCCTGTTTAGTTAGTCATCATATCTTTGAATTATGTCATGCTATGCTATCCAGTTTAGATAGACATCATATATGTGAAATTATGTCATGCTATCCTTTTTAGTTAAACAATATGCATGTGAACTATTTCATGCCCTCTATTTTCCACACTATCTATTGCATCTGTCTCTCATACAAGGTATGTACATTCAGCTACGTTTCTTGTTTATCAGCCATTTGAATTGGAGCGGGTGATGGCAGTATCTAGCGGAGTAAAAACACGGTCTTCAAATAAAACAGTGCTACCTCTTGGTGGAGATAGCACCCCGATTGTACATGCACGATAACCAGACCTACCACACATAACCCAGACTCTCATAGATTGTACCCCTACTGCGATGGACAGAGAACCAGCTTCACCCAATCTAACCCCAACCCCAGCAGATAGTAACCCAGTTCCAGTTGACACAGCACCATCTCCACCACAGAGCTCCCAAACAAGAGCAGTTAGTAAGGCAGCTCCTGTGCCCAAAGTGCCAGTACTACCACGACGAACCCCAACTCCACCAGTTAGTACACCTATTCCTGTGGACGAAGCACAACCAGCCATTCATAGTTTAGCATCTATCGCATTTGATGTTGTTAAATCCTATGTGCGTATCTTCCCATCATGGAAATATTATACTGAAGATGAAGGAAAATGCCAGTTGCAGGTGTTCGTCCAGGAGTTATGTGTAAGTAATGTTTTCATGGCAATTACTTTGCTTTGTCCCATACATTCTAGCTCCATACTGGTTATAATAAAGGAAATGTTCCCATTTTTCTCTACAGAGAAGGACCAATTTGGAAACTCAGGATGAGGTAACCTGTGCTAATACCTCTGCTATCTTCAAGAATGCTTGGTGGCAGTATTGGAATTACCTAAAGAAAATGTACTTCTCTGGCAAAGAAACTCATCAAATTCCCTTCCGTTCTCCTGAGATACATTTACGGGACGATGAGTGGGAATGCCTTGTTCTGTACTGGTCCCGAACCAAGAATGTGGTAAGGTCTATGAGCTCATTTTTTAACTTTAAGTACTATATGCCTACGTCTTACTGTACTCTATTCGTGTAGAACAAGTGCTTAAACCTGAAGAACAACTATTCTCATTTAAGATTTCATTGCTATCATGCATACTGCTTTGCTCTTGTATCACTGTATTTATTCATACAAACTTATTTTTAAATTAAAGGATCCAATCGAAACTCCAATGGCACAACAGGTATGTTTAAGCATGTTTCTTTAACAGGTTTGCTCTTCTAAATAGCTCTGTTGATTTCAATTTCATTTGTGTATACAGTTGACTTCTCATATCATGCACATTACTAGCATGACAACATTGCCAATAGTGTTGTTCTACATGTAGACCCGTGGTACCCATCTGAAATCTTGTTGTGCCGTGTAGTTTCCCATGCTTTGTATTCTTTCAATGCTGCTTTGTCTTGAACTGATATGATTTGAAGCGTGTCTCTATTTTGATTTGACAAGACAATGAAGTGACCATAGGACATAGATATATGTTTGTTTGATGCTTTTATTATGTACTACTTGGCAATATAAGACCGAAATGAGTTTCATATACTACATGCTTAATCTGTTATGTGTCTGCTTGTTTCTTCTTTTAGAATGCTGACAGAATATTTGGGAAGAGTTCCTTATTAAGCAATGGTAAAGGAAGTAATGCAGATAAGGTTCAGGATAGTGAGACATCCTTGTTGGTCTCCAACAAAGCTGATAAAACAGCTAAGGAAAACTATCTTGAAGACAGTGAGACAACCCCAAAGTCCTGTCTTGGTCTAGTGTTCGAGTTACCGGCCACTACCGCTGGCACAAGCTATTCGAACTCACTGTCTGAATCAGTTCAGTTTCTTGAGTCTCAACTACAAGCTAAAAGACATCGATTAGATGTGCTGCGACAAGAAGATGAAGGACTGCGGAAGTCCCTGGAGAATTCAGATGCATACTTTCTGGTGTAACAACAAGCGTTGGAGGATTTTAGCACCAAACAGGAGAAAGCTAATAAGCTTGCTAAGCTTATTGCCAGCAAGGTGGATACCCAGGATAACGTTTTCTTGAGCTCTTCCGAAGTTGTTTTAGTTATGGACTTGTTTTGCTGCCGCGTTTATTTGCACTGGTGGCCAATTTAGATGGCCAGTGTATGTAATATGCTGCTTTGTTCCCTATATTTGCACTGGTTGCGAACTTTGATGCCCAGTGGATGTAATATGTCTAATAGCCGTAATAGCCTAGCGTTAGTTGCTTGCTTATTTATTTCCTTATTGTCTAGTTGTTTGCTTGTAGTCACTGCAGTTCTTTTTCCGCGTTTTTCTAGTGGCCACAATAACCTATTTTTATAACTAGGCCACAATAACCATGGGCAATAATATACGGGCCGTAGGATCCATGGGCCTTCTACGGGCCGTATGATCGATTGGCCAAACATGGGCCGTTCTATTCGTGGACCAATAACGGCCCACAAAATGGGCCATAAATGGGCTAGAGTAGAAATCGTATGTTTATGGCTCGACCATAACGGGCCGTTAATAGGCCAAAATGTATAACCGGCTTAATTCTATCGATAGGCATCACGGGTCGTTAATGGGCCTTATTTGATGACGCTATGAAAACAGCCCAACGGGTTAACGGGCCACAAACGGGCCGACTGTAACCACAAGCTGAATTTGGCCCACAAGCGGAACAGGCCAGTAACGGACCGTAAGTAACCGAATGCTGGAAATGAGCCCAAAAATAAATGGGCCCTTAGAAGGCCGAAAGTTAACACGGGCTGGAAACGGCCCAACGGAATAATGGGCCGTTGATGGGTATAAAGCGATACACTGTTCATAATGGGCCAGTTTCACCACGGGCCTTTAATGGGCCTAGAGTTACAACGGGCCTCGTATGGGCCGAAAGACGTCATGGGCCTTACATGGGCCCGAAGTTACAACGGGCTGGAATCATATTGGACGGCCCAGATGACGCTACTAGGCCTAATTTGGATAGGCCATAACGGGCCATGAGTTAGCGGGCTGTAAATGGGCTATATGCGGACATGCCGTTAACAGGCTTTCCATGGGCCGGCTCGCTACCTTTTGACCAAGTCAAACTGCCTGGCCTTTTCACCTGAATGGGCATTTATTGGGTTGTGCCACGTGTTGACATATCATAGGCGCCTCCCATCCAATGAGTGGATGCCATCTGTGCCAAAAGTGAGCCGACACGTGGTTCCTCTGGTCATTGAGAATTTTACACGTGGAAAATCCCCATTGGTCCGGGCTGTTAACGGGTTTTCGGATCCAAACCGAAACCCGATAGCTTAACAGCGACCTGTTATGGTGGATGCCACGTGTCGGTTACCCTTGACGAAAGCACTTCCATGATGATAATTTTGGTAGAACACTTCTACGACAGCACATGTATGACTATCTTGATTCTGTCATAAAATTGTCATGGATGTACATGCATGACAGAAAACATGACCTACTGTGACAAACACGTATCATCACGGAAGTGTATTTTTTTTGTAGTGGTGGCGGCAGCGAAGGGAGGCCGGCGTTGCCCTGAGGACAGGCCTCATGAGGCTAATCGCGCCAGGGGCCATCGCGAGGCTCATCACGCCAGCGATCCTCGCGAGGCTGGTAATCCCAGTCATGACGAGGGTTGTGGTTGTCCTAGCGGCCTCCGCCGCGGCCTCCTCCATGGCCGTAGCCGCGGTCACTGCGCTCAGGGCGGCGGCCCAGGTGCTCGTCCCGGATCACCCTGAGCTCCTTGCAGTCGTTGGTGTTGTGGGTGTGAACGTTGTGGAAGACGCAGAAAGGTCGGTTATCCTTGGCTGGGTCATCGCGGTCGCGACCACGCTTCAACTCAGGCTCTGCTGCCAGCACAGTGGGGCCCTTGTGCTTTGCCTCCTTGGCCTTGGCCTTCTTTTCTTAGGGATCGACGACAGGGAGCTTGAGAAGGGAGAGGCGGCCCTCTTCTGCCCTTGCGCACCTGTCCGCCAGGTTGAACATCTCCAGCGCCGTGCACAGGTCATCGTGGATGGCCAGCTCCTCGCTCATCTTGACGTCCGTGACGCCCTCGGTGAACGCCAAGATGATGGCTTCGTCCGAGGCCTTCGGGATCTTGAGGCGAACGTTGGTGAAGCATTGAATGTACTTGCAGAGGGTTTCGCCCGGCTACTGCTTCACGCGCCGCAGGTCGTTGATGGTGAGAGTGTGGTAGCGGGTGCCCTGGAAGTTGGCGATGAAACGCTCGCGAAGCTCATCCCAAGAGGAGATTGACCCCTCAGGGAGGTGCACGAGCCAGGAACACGTGCCCTCCTTGAGAGCCATGGGGAACCAGTTCGCCATGACCTTGTCGTCGCCATTCGCCGCCTCGATGCTCAGCGAGTAGTGCTAGAGGAACTCTGTAGGGTCCGGGGTGCCATCATAGCACGGTGGCAGGTCTGGCTTGAACTTGCTGGGCCAAACGACACGGCGCATCTCTGGTGTGAAGGCACGGCAGCCCGCCGTGCTTACGGGCGCGGCCTGGGCGAGGGGAGCATGATCCTGACGCGCATGCGCTGCAGCCCCCTGGGCTGCCTAGTCTTGGTGCTGGTGCGGTGTTGCGGGGAGCAAACGCGCGTCGTACTGCGGCTGCTGCACCACCTGGCAGCTGGCCTCGTCCTGTGCCGGCGGGTCGCACGGATGCATATCGCGCCTGGGCTTGGCGTCTGCGCTGCGCACAGGAGGAGGCGGAGGAGCGCCGTGTGCTACGTCGCCTGCACGGGAGGGCGGGGGACGGAGCGAGTGGGATGGTGCCGGGGCCTCGCCGGCGGTGTTGACCAGCTCGGTGATGTGGCCCAGCCAAGCGTCGTAGCCCTCGTTGGTAGGGCGGTAGCGCAGGAACTCGCGTGCCATGAGCAGCGCAGCCTGCGTGTTCACCGGCCCGTGACGAACATGGGAAGACAACGCTGTGACGGGGGTGAGGGAAGGAGTGGTGGTGCGGCCATCACGCTGCACGGAGGGTGGCAGCGAAGAATCCTGCCGCTCATGAGTAGCAGGGTCGGTGGCGGCGTTAGCCACGGGAGAAGAGGAGCGGCGCGGAACACCGGGGCCCACGGGCGTCGTCTGGGTGACGCGAGCAGCCTGGCGCTCGGCGCAAACTCGGCGGGCGTCAGCCATGGGAGCGACGAAGCAGAAACGAAGCAAGTGGATGGGAGTTTCGACACGCCCCTACCTGGCATGCCAAATGTCGGAATCGGGGCTCCGTGGACCCAACAAGGTTCGAATTCTAGGGCGTGTGTGAATACCTCGCCTAGCTATCACCTCACACTCATTGCTTCAGGGCTTGGCCTCGTCGAGTTCGTGCGAGCGGGGGAAGAATGGACACGGCAGTTTACCCAGGTTCGGGGCACCTTGCGGTGCAAGAACCTACTCCTACTTTGTGGTGGATTGGCCTCACGAGGAGGTTGAGGATGAACTAGTATAGTGGGTGAGCCACCTCGCGAGGGCTCAGAGGGACAGAATGAATCAGTCTCGGGATCCTTCTCTATGGTGGAGACTAGCCTATATTTATAGTGGCCTTGGTCCTCTTCCCTCATAGCATAGGCCGGAAGGGATTCCACGACGGCCAGTTTGAAAGGGGACAAGAGGTAAATCTTATCCTGACGAAAGGTGGTCTTCGCCTGCAAAGCTTCTGGCCATCACGCAGTGGTGGGCTCGGCGACGACATCCGTCCTACCGAGCTCATGGTCTTGGTCTCGTTGCACCGGAATGGAAACCTTTGGGGGGTCCCTCGGGAACCCGCGCTGGTCCTTGCCTCCTTAGCACCAAAGAGGAAACTGTCCTCCTCTGCGCCCGTTGGCGCCCGCCTGGCCTTGGTTATCATGGCTCACGTCATCGTGAGCCTCATGAGGTGAGGTACCTACATAGAGATCTCCGCTCCTCGGGAGGCATGCTCGGGGAGCTGCCCCTTGGGAGGCCTTGGCGTCGTTCGCCTCGCGAGGCTCGGGGCCCTTGCAAGGGTCTTGCTCGTGCAGTCTTGTAGCTGGGCCATACCGGGCTGTCGATGGGGCCACACGCTGGGCCACAGGCAGGCAAGTCTGGGTACCGCCGATCCCAGAACGCTGACATAGTGCTCCATAGAGTGCACCAGAGGACTTGTGTGCGGCAGCCATCCTTGGTGGATAGAAGGGAGATGATCTCACCAAAGATGGTGCCTTGGAGATCGCTGATGCGCTCCACCAAAGATTCTATGGGTTCCTCAGATCTGGGGGGGGGGGCTCATCGCTTCTCCCTGCGCTGCCCGGTGCGGGATTTACAATCGGCTTCGCTGCTGGCAGGAGCCTCATCTTCTTGGTGCTGGGGCCAGCTGACTCCGTTTTCCTTGGTGTCGAGCTCACAGGTTTGAGTAGAGTACTGAGAGACGAGCCTAGTGGAAGTGTGAGTGGGGAAGAAGGAGGGTTGGGGTTTTCCATAAGAGCGAGGAAGAAGAGGAGCATGCGTTTTCTCTACGGGTGAGGAAGAAGGTGAGTGGGGGTTTTCTGTACGAGTGAGAAAGATGGGGAGCCGGTGGAATTGGGTGGCGACGGAAGCAGGAGAGTCCAACAAGCTGCAGTAAGTGGAGGCAAGGAGGAAGGAAGGTTTTTTGGGATCGCCCCTCTTCAAGAAATATGGGATTTTCCTGGCAGAAAAAAACAAATGGGCTTTAAGACAGATTGGCTTTTGTATCGGCCTAGTCGGCTGCCGTGTTTCGTACTGGACAACCTTAACACTAGAGGCAGCCCATTAGAGACACTCTCCAGCTCTCCAGCTTATTACCCATTTGAAAGAAAAAAGAGACGCCCTCCAGCTTATGGCTCCTCATCGGTAACCTTTTTCAACTTTAAAAAAAGTTATGGCTCCTTCTCGGTCCCGCTTGACATCCACCAAATTAGAGTATGCAGTACTGCATGCAGACACTCACACTGGTCATAGCATGGCAAAATGCGGGGTCAAATAATAGGCCCACAATATACATTGTAAAGGTTCACACGCTAGTCAACATTCAAATTAAACTAAGCTTCACAAGATATGGTATGCATACTAGCTAACATTCACAAGCACATAAGTTTAGCATGTTTATGCATCTAAATGATTCACCAGATTATAAACAAGATAGAGTTGTGAGGTGTAGAAATAAAGAAAAAATGATAGATGCTTCTCTGAGCAAAGGGCCTCCCTATGCACACATTTATTTCCTGGGCATGCTTCTTTCTGCTCAATGTTGCGTGCACTTTGAGCATGTTGGTAACTCCACAGCTAGCTTGCTAGCTCATCTTGTAATTGACGCTGACACATTGCAACAAACAGAGGCAATAGAGATCACTCAACATCAGACCATTTTGTGCAGTTCCACCGAAATCATCTTCATTGTCCTGAATGTGAAAAGATAGGAAAGCAATAGGTGTACTTAAATGGTGTTGCAAAACAGTAGCACATATCAATAGCTTGGCATGAAAAAACATGATCATCTGGACGAAGGTGATACTGACCTACGTGAGGAAGATTATGCATAATTTTATAAGTGGTTAGTTGATTTCCACCTTGGGATCTCCTATGATGCTATGGAGGAAATTCTATCCAATCGATGAGTGCAATTACTTCCGTGTGGCTGCAAAAAAATTGTTGGACTCATCCCAATATCGTTTTTGTGTAGTTCCACTAAAATAATGCACCACTATTTGCACGACCACTACTCGCTGGCAAGGCCATCGATCACTCGGTCTCTTTTATCTTGTGTTGACGGCGCGGCCGCACTGATTGTTTGCTCCTCCACACATGACAGGCTCGTGCCACACTGCAATCAGCAAGTCAATGTATGGATAAGCTTATTTCATCTTGTGTTGGTCATTCTACCTAGTTACAATTATAGCAATACCTGGAGCTCCGTGAGGTCAGTTGACAGCAGGTTCCACTAAAATTCAGGCTTGTGCTTCTGTTTGCACAAATAGACACCATATGGAGATAGACAACCTTGTTTGCACAAATATGTAATAGGGTTATTTAAGCAGTGTCATTTTTTTGCAGTGGCATATGATTAACAACAACATCTCCTATGTTATCAATGGCATTACATTGACAATATGAAAAAGTGCCATTAACTAAGAAGTGCCATCGCATCAAATCAACACTGACACTAAATTAATGGAGGGTTCCATTAACATGCATAACAATTGCATTATTACTCTGTGAAGACAGTAGCACTGGATCAGTAGCTACATGCACGGTTAATAGGAATGATCATTCTAACAAAGGGTGATACGGAAAGCAAAAACACATCTTCGTGTCAACCATGGTACAATTAAATTTTGTGTTGTTCCACTGAGATGCAGCTAAGTTAAAGGTGTCAGTGTTGGTGTCGGAGCCGGCGATCTATGGGGCAAGGCGTCCCTTTGCTGGTTCGGCAAGGGGTGGCGATCAACACAAAGAGCAAAGCAACAAGGAGCGCATGATTTTACCCAGGTTCGGGCCGCCCGGAGGCATAAAACCCTACTCCTACCTTTGGTGTATTGGTGGTGGTTGAGCACAAGTACACGGAGAGCTCTCCCCCTGGCAAGAGGTGGGAAGAGGGCAGCTACACGAATACCTATGCGTGAGGGTTGTCAAAGATTCGAACCCCCTCTAATGTTGCCCTGGCCCTCATTTTATAGCTTAAGGGGTCACCAAAGTGGCAAAAAGGTCATTACAGGGGTGATTAGACTGATGCAGAGCTATCATACCTAAAACTGGCAGTTAGAACAAAACGCATTAAATGTGCTGCTAGGTGTCATATGGAGGTTGAAGCCCTGCAAGGTTGCCATGCCGCTTATCCAGTTACCTCTGATTATGATGACACGCCATCAAGACAGGTGTCAATAAAGGTTATTTACTCCTCCAGTAAGCTGACACACACGGGTTATGCCCACCTAAGCACCTGCGGACTCGACACCTCACTAATCAGAGGAGGCAGAGCGCTAGTGTTGGCGGGAAATCCATGCCAGAAATGCTTGTCGGGGCTTGACTTGTCGGCTCGTTCCTGCTAGAGTTGGCTGCTCCTGTTATAAAAGTTGTGTCTTGTTCCAATGCTTGCTCTCCTTGATCTCACAAAGAGCGTTTCTCTGGCTTAGTTGTGTATGAGACTTGGCACTAGAGACAAGAATTTGCAGCGCGCCTGTGCATAAGTTAGGGAAAACACCCATGTTTGTTGCACCGACAGGAGCCCCCGGGCCTGGCCCATACGTGCCGCCGTGCATTGTTGAGGTAGGCCCAACAAATGTACAAGCGCACATATTGAACTTGCCGGGAGCGACGCTGTGTCCTTGAGATCTTATTTACTTCTTCATTAATCCCAGACGACGCACGTCATTCATGTCAAAAACCAGGGGCGTCCACGCCCATCGAATGCCATTAGGGCGCCCGCGCGTGAGTCGGGGTACCTGCCATTTTACCTTTAGTTCACCCACCACCTCTGATTTTTCCGACACGCGCGCAGCCTGCATTGCGCGGGGTTGGTGGAGGACGAGCGGGGCTCGGGGACGTGCGCTTTGGCAGAAGACGCAGCACCTCGGATTGGTGTAGTAGGACGGTTGATGGAGCCAGACGCCACCCAGGGATGTAGAGAGTCGGATTGGCGGAGCGGGGCGGTTGCTCCAGAGTAGTGGAGAGCCGGCCCCCCTTGCTTCCGCTATAAAAGGGAGGTGTGCGAGGGCTAGCGATGCTCATCCACCTTCTCCTTCTTCTCCTTTCTTGCTTCTGTCTTTTGCCATGGCGAGAGGAAGAGGCTGGGCTCGCGCTTCGGCCACGGCGACAAGAGCTTCTCCTTGACACCATGCCTTGACTCTAGATACGGCTGCAGAGGCCAGTTACAGTGCACGGGGCGGAGCCACGGGGCACGGTCGGGGTTGACATGGTGCCCATGGTCGAGGCGGACAGAGCGGCTCACTCGTCATCTCTCCTCCAACTGCTCCACCCCTGGAAGAAGGCCATGCGGGGGACACGGCGCTTGAGTTCATCGTCAAGCTGCGCGATCCTTCCCGCAGCCGCTTGCTGCTCCCTCACCCCTTTGCCAAGGTGATGGAGGTCGACCAGCCGCTTGGGGTGCGGCTGCTGCAATGGCGCCATGTGGGTGAACGTTGAGTTCCCCACGCCTCGCGTCATGCTCCTTAGGCATGGGTTGAAAAGCTTCGCCCGCGCCCATTACCTTGTGGAGGGGCACGCCCTTCGCTTCAAATTAGTGGAGTCTGACATGCTCTCCATCAAGGTCTTCGGGTGTTCAGGTGCTCATCTTAGGTGCTGTGTGGAAAGCTCGAGCGATGACGAAAGCTCCTCCTCAAGCAAAAGTGACAAGGAGGACATCGATGGCGAAGATGGCGGCGGTGGGCATCTGGTCGTCAAATCCGAAGACGACGACTCAGACTCCGGCTGAACATTGGCAGCACTGTCATCGCCAGCTAGGCGCCGGCAGCACCATCATCAGTAGCTGGGCCCCGGCAGAGCGATTTGGCGGGGGTACTTGGCCTGGATGCCACCGCCGCCTCCAGCTAGACCCCGTCATGCTTGTGGACTTCGGCTTCATCTTCCCTGCTGGGGGGGGTGCTCCGCCTAGCTGCTCTCTCCATCCTGGCTTCATCCTCCCTGCCGGGGTGACGCTCTCCCGATCTTGTTGGGCTGCGTCCCTCTGGTCCTGGCGGGGGTGACCAGGGCATCGCCTCGGTGCCCCTTTTGCCCTCCTTGCTCTCGATGTAAACTCTAGGAGGAGAGCGACATGAAAGGCATTACGGAGCACTTTTCCTTTTTAATAAAAAAGATGTATGGTGCTGTTGTGTTTGAATCAAACTTATGTACTTCCTCGTCCATGTTAGCATTTGTATGATTTTTACTTGTCGTTTCACACAATTTTCAAAAGGAAAAAACTCGCCGGGAGTCCGCGCGTGCTTTTGAAGTTTTCTGAGGGACTTACCCCCAGCACCCTCCTTGCTAGTAGAATTTCCGGCAAGGCTTCTTGCCGGGCTTTGGCGCACCTACTACTAACCCTCAATCGAGTAGACTCGAAGTGAGTTTGGAGCGCAAATGGAGGCCGGCCTCTTACCGGTTTATTTAGATGCGGCTGCACTGATCCTGTCGAGTGGACTCGAGTCAAGGATAGGAGCGTGAATGGTAAACACAGTAAGGCCCCTTACCGGTTTATTTATACGTAGCTGCACTAATCCTGTCGAGTGGACTCGAGTCAAGGACAGGAGCGTGAATGGTAAACGCGGCAAGGTTTCCTCGCGTGCAAGTTTCTCATACATAGGTGTAACATGGAATGACTGGGAAGTTTAAATGAGACAAACTTATCTTTCTTTGCTATACTTCTCATCACTTAGATAAAGAAGAGCTATCGTTGTACCAAATAAATGAGTTCATTTTCATCTCCTCCATCTCCATCTTCCCCCCAGGAAAGTTGCTCGCGAGGGATCCTTCTGCTTTTATCAGAAAGAGAGAGAAGGTAACATGAAGCCTTCAATAGCACGTTAGTCACTATTTTTAAAACCAGTGTACAAAATCATCCTTAAGCAAGTAAGAAAACATGCATGCGAGTTTTGAAAAACAATGGGTTTTTTAGCTGTGCATAGGGTCTTCGCCTAGCTTTGTACAAAGGGTTACAAGTCTCGAAGACTATGCTTGTATAAAACAGGTTGCCGGGGCAAGGCCCGGCAACCGCGCCTCATGGGTAGAACTTGCGAAGATGCTCAATATTCCATGAGTTTTGCACGTGAATGCCATCTTCGGTCTCCAAACGGACTGCACCAGGTCTGGTGACTCGTACTGCATGATAAGGGCCTTCCCACCTCGGTGTCAACTTGTTTGCACCCATGGCAGACTAAACACGCCGAAGGACAAGGTCGCCTTCCTCAAGGCTCCGGGCATGAACCTTGCGGCTATGGTAGCGACGCAAGGCTTGCTGGTATCATGCAGCAAGTATAGCAGCCCGGAGATGATCTTCCTCGAGGAGCACGACATCGTCATGTCGGAGCTACTGTTGCGCTACTTCATCGTAGGCAAGTACTCTAGGTGACCCATAT
Organism: Thinopyrum elongatum; assembly: GCA_011799875.1. Taxonomy (NCBI): domain Eukaryota; kingdom Viridiplantae; phylum Streptophyta; class Magnoliopsida; order Poales; family Poaceae; genus Thinopyrum; species Thinopyrum elongatum. The sequence continues at coordinate 195,730,675 of CM022297.1, read as the reverse complement.
ATGAGTTACGTGGGGAGCACTGCTTCTGCACCATAGACTAGGGTGAAGGGTGTTTGGCCAGTAGCTCGATTTGGTCTCGTTCTGAGTGACCAAAGAACCACCGGCAATTCATCAACCCAACGCCTCCCACACTTGTGCAGCCTATCAAAAGTTCTTGTCTTGAGCCTGCGCAATACTTCAGAAGTTGTTCTTTCTGCTTGCCCGTTGCTCCTTGGGTGAGCAACAGATGCAAAGCATACCTTGCTTCCAAGGCTTTGAGTGTATTGCATGAAAGTGTGGCTCGTGAATTGTGTGTTGTTGTCTGTGATGATCCTGTTTGGGACTCCGAACCGGCAAACCAATCCTTTGAAGAACTTGACAGCTGACTGTGCTCTACCTCAGGCAACTTTGTGAACTTGTCGATAGTGATGTACAAGAACTTAAAGCCCCCAATAGCATGGGGAAAGGGGCCCAAAATGTTGAGCCCATAGACCGAGAAGGGCCAGGATAAGGGAATCGTTTGGAGGGCTTGCGCTGTCTGATGTATGCTCTTTGAATGGAACTGGCATGCTTCACATCTCGTTACTAGCTCAGTTGCATCTTGGAGGGTAGTGGGCCAATAAAAGCCTTGCCCGAAGGCTTTCCCGATAGGGGTTCTTGCTCCTATGTGTGATCCACATACACCCCCATGTATTTCTGCCAACAACTTCTATCCATCTTACCGGGTTATGCACTTCAATTTCACTCCGTTGGGTCGCTTTCTACACAGGATGTTATCCACAAACTAGTACATACTTGACTGGCGGGCTACTTTCTCAGCTTGCTCTTGTTCTTCGGGAAGTTCTCCTATTTGGAGAAACTGGACAGTCTGTTGCACCCATGTTGGAGCCTGGAGCTCGACGAGAAGGACCAAAGAAATCTCTTCGGCCATGGGAGCGCTGGTCTCATCGGCAAGAATCTGGAGTTCTATGCGAGACCGCTGCTCACCGGAAGCTGCATCGATGTTCCCGGCAGGTGCCTTGCCGGTGGCATCTGGGAGCTCTGCTAGAAAGTAGTTGCCGGTACTTATCTTCCTTTGCTTCTTGGCTCTTGTTAACGGGGTAACTGTGGGTTGAGTTAAGTGGAGCACAAAAGTACCTGGTTCCACATGTAGCTTTTGGGCAGCACACTTTGATAGCTGGTCAGCAACACTGTTTTCTGCACGACGAATGTGCTCTGTTTGTAGGCCGTCAAAGTGTTCTTCCAACTTCCTCACTTCATTCACTTACGCCTCCATCAATGGGCTCTGGTAGTCGTTGTTAACTTGCTTCACCACAAGCTATGAATCTCCTCGGACAATCAGCTTTTTGGTCCCCAGCTCTACTGGAATTCTGAGGCCGGCAAGCAGTCCCTCATACTCGGCAGTATTGTTGGTAGCCTCCTCCTGGGGGAAATGCATTTGAACCACATACTGGAGATGCTCTCCGATGGGTACAAGAAGCAGCACCCCGGCACCGGCGCCTTGCCCCATGTAGAAGGGAACTAACAAAGTAAACTAGTCGCTGCACCACTTTCTTCTTGGAAGTAACTTTTCTTTGGTTGTCTCTCTTTGCACTATTTTCTCCTTCTCAGCATCTGGCCTTGCCGGAGAATTTGCCACCCCATCGACGGAGGGCCCTGCCGCAGTTGCTTCTTCATCATCAACTTCTCTCTGCGCAACTAGTGCAGCACTGACCACTTGATTCGTTGCTGCTAAATATAGCAACAATGGTTCTTGTGGCTTAGGCGCGACTAGAGTTGGCGTAGAGGACAAGTATCTTTTCAGGTCTTGCAGCGTAGCCTCCACTTCTGGAGTCCATTTTACTGGACCTGCTTTTTCAAGATTTTGAAAAATGGCAGGGCGCACTCAGCAGACCTTGAAATGAACCTGCTCAAAGCTGCAACACATCTGACAAGACGCCTCACGTCCTTGATGCTCTTGGGTGCTTGGATCTGCTCGATGGCCTTGATCTTGTCGGGGTTCACTTCGATCCCACGCTATGATATAAAGAATCCAAGGAGCTTGCCAGAGGGGACACTGAACACACACTTCTTGGGTTGAGCTTCATGTTGATCTTTCGCAAGTTGGCAAATGTTTCCTCCAAATCTTGGATCATGGTAGACTTGTCTTTGGTCTTGACCATGATATCATCCATGTAGGCTTCTATGTTTCTATGCATCTGTGGCTCGAAACCAATCTGAACTGCCCTTGCAAATGTTGATCCTGCACTCTTTATTCCGAAAGGCATCCATAAAAAACAGTACGTGCCACATGGAGTAATTAATGCGGTTTTCTCTTCATCTTCTTTGGACATGAATATCTGGTGGTATCCGGAGTAGGCGTCAAGAAACGAGAGCAGATCACACCCGGCAGTAGAGTCCACAATCTGGTCGATGCGTGGCAAGGGGAAAGGATACTTTGGGCATGCCTTGTTAAGATCAGTGTAATCGATGCAAAGCCTCCATTTCCCATTAGCCTTGCGCACAACTACCGGATTTGCCAACCAGGTTGGGTGCAACACTCCTCTAACCAGGCCAGCCGCCTCGAGTTTCTTGATTTCTTTTGCTATAAATTGTTGCCATTCCAAAGCATGCTTCCTGACATTCTGCTTGACGGGCTGAGCGTGAGGACAGACAGCAAGGTGGTGCTCAATTACCTCCCTGGGAACATCGGGGATGTCAGATGGTTGCCATGCGAACACATCTACATTCACCCGCGGGAAGGTAATGAGCGGGCTTTCCTATTTGCTGTCTAGGGTGGCATTGATGGTGAAAGTACCATCAGTACCATCCTCTCTGGCTAGCACCTTCTTTGTCGCGGGTGGAGTGGCCTTCGATCTCTTGGCGGTAGAGATTTCTGGTAAGTCCTCGACGGGCGCGCAGCACTCCAAAGAGGTGCGCTTCTCGGAAGGCTCACTAGATGTCTTGCCGGGCTTTTTGCAACTTTTCGCCTTGGCGGGAGCTGTTGTTCCATCAGTTTCTGCTATGACTGCATCTCTGTAGAGCTTGTCCATACAGATGATTGCATCTTTCTAATCTGAGTTGATGGATATGACATCCATGGGCCCTGGCATCTTCAATGTATCATAGGCGTAGTGAGATGCCGCCATAAACTTGGCCAAGGCAGGGCGGCCAAGGATTCCATTGAACAGCAAGGGGATCTTAACCACATCAAACAGTTTGGTAGTTTGGTTGTTTAGGTCCCCGCCAAACATCACCGGCAGCGTGATCTTTCCCTTTGGTTGGCTCCTTCCCGGGTTGATTCCTTAGAATGTCCCCATTTTCTTGAGCTCTTCCTCAGGTATCTGCATCCTCTCGATCACCTTTAGGGAGATCAAGTTCAAGCCAGCCCCATCGGCAACTAACACTTTCATGACCTTGAGGTTGCGAATTGTTGGTGAGACCAACGACGGCAAGCACCCGACCGCTATCGTGCGATCAGGGCGGTCCTCGGCATCGAAAATGATAGGCGCGTGAGACGAATTGAGGGGCTTTCGTGCATCAGCTGTTGGTTCTGTCGCAATGACTTCCCGTGCCCACTGCTTGAGTTGGTGGTGGGAGGAGTGCAAAGATGCACCTCCGTCAATGCACATGGCTTCCATTGCCTTCTGGAACTCTTGTTCACTAGACTCATCATCCTCATCCTCACTTTCTTCATCTTCTTCTCTCTTTTCTCTGCCCCTGGCGGGCTTTTCTTTCTTCTGGACAGTGTTGCCGTGGTGTCCACCTCGTCCATAGTGGCCAGTCTTGCTGGATCCACCAGTACATTCCTGACCTTTCTCCTTGTCCTGCTTCTCGTACTCTGTTGTCTGCTTTTCAACTAGCTGCTCAACTTGGAGGCATTCTTTGAGATCGTGGCCCTTGGTATGGTGAATCTTGCAGTATGGCCCGTCAAACTTGCCAGCCTTCTCCCTCGCAGTGGCGACCTGGCAATCAGCACATGAAGCTACTTCGTTGCCAGTACTCTCTGTTTTGGATTTCTTGGTGGGACTGGAGTTGCCGGACCCTTGCATAGCCATAACTGCATTACATCTTCTCTTTTTGTTGCGCCTTCGTCCTTTCTTCCCTGGGGCGGTTGCATCGTCATCGTCAGAATCGATCTCAGCGGTGCCTTCCTCCCCGGGAAGCCTTCTCCCTTCTTCAGCGTGTGCACATTTTCCGCCAACATATAAAGTTCGTTGACGGTCTTCGCCAAGCGGATATGCATCTTCTCTCGCATCTTGCGGTTGCACACATTTGTGTGGAATGCGGCAACTACAGCTACATGGTGGATATCCGGTAAGCTACAATGCACACGACTGAACCTTTGGATGTACTTGCATAGGCTTTCTCCTTCTTTCTGTGGGATCACTTGCAAGTCGCTGGGCAACCCTGGACCTTTCTGTCCTCCGGTAAAAGCACCGACAAACTCATTGCAAAGATCTGACCACGAGGAAATGGAGTTTTCTGGCAAGTTCATCGGCCAAGATCTCGCATTGGGTTTGAGCACGAACAGAAAGTAGTTGGCTAGGATTTTCTCGTCTCTTCCCCCGACAGCTTGCACAACAGTCATAGAATTGCCCAAGAACTCTGACGGGTTTTGATTGTCGTCATATTTTTCTGGCACTTCAGGCTTGAACGCGCGGACTGACGGCCAGCGGACTTGTCTCAGCTCATGTGTGAAAGCAGGGCACCCGACCTCGTAAGGCAGGTACCCGCCAACAACGGGCGCTAGTCATCGATGACTGGGCCATTGCACTCGTTTGATTGACAGCGTGCCTCTCGGCGCCGCTGGATGGTGGTACGAGCGTGATGAAGCACGAACTAGCAAGATGATAATTCGCGTGCGTAGATGGCTCGATCTTTCATGGCGATCCTTGATCAACTGTTCTTCCAGCCGGTCCCTCAACCTCCAATAATATGATTCACCCGTGTACGAAAATACATGAACAAAAATAATGACCCCCTCGGATCAGCACGTAGGCCTCGATGTGATGATCAACCCTCCGTCGCTAGTAATTTCCTCGATGGAAAAATCACAGATAATACACACGATATGGTCGCCCTCGACTCGGACATTTTTCTGTATACTTCATAACTTCAAATACAAAACGAATCTCCCTGTTACATGGACGACATGTACTTTATATAACCAACGCATGACCTAAGGCCCACACCACCTAGACTCCTAACTACGTAACTAGTACAACTTGCCATCGCGATTTATACGGCACGCCAATAGCAACAGGAAAACTACTAGCTAACAAGAAGATATACTTCCTGTTTTTAAAAAGACACATGCATACGTAAGGTAAAGGGACTAAAAAAAGACTATTCTCCATGCAATTAGGACCCAACGTGCAGCTCCATCGACCCTTTTTTAATCCATCAGGGAGGTGTACGAAAGTTGGGCTCCACCTTGCCATGTATGGGTTCCTCCATAATCTCAAGTTTGTTGCCGTGATGAGCATATACTTCTTGGAAAGGATCTGACTTCCTTTTATTTATCAAACCAAATTTATAGATTGGCTTTATATATGGACGTGGCTCACATGGCTTCTGCGATTCTCGTATATTTCCTTGTGTATGTGCATGTACAAGATTCGTACAAGCACATCTATGCATCAATTTGTTGTCCAAATAACCAGCTTGACGTGCACCCATCTTCGCAGCACAAATACCTGGACCGCATAGCAAACATTTCTTGCCATCTCTGCCGGTGTGCAATATATTTGGACAACTTATAATTGTACCAGCATCCTCGAATAGACTCTCCTCGCTCACCTTAGATGGTTCGAGTTTAGTAGTAGCCACACTTGATAATATTCTAGACGTCGCAATGTCCGTATCATCCGCCCTTCCTTGAAAAAAAACCGTCCTCGGTTTTGAGCCAACATTCAAAGGCACCTCCTTCTTTGAAAATTGTATCTCTATTTTGATTGCCTTGTTTGCCATTGGTTTCAGCACACGCATTCTTCCATCATGCATGAACGTGTATGTGTTTGATCTGCCGGCATGCACTGCATCATGATTGAATTGTCATGGTCTTCCCAATAGTAACGGACGTGCGTCCATCGACATGACATCACAATCCACCTTGTTAACATAATCCCCAACAGCAAATGTCACACGTACCTTATGTGTAATTTTTAATTTCCCAGAGTATTATAGCCACTCCACGTGGTGTGGTTGAGGGTGTCGCCACATAGACAAACCCAATTCTTGTAGAAGGTCTTTGCTAATGGCATTGGTAAAACTGCCACCATCAATTATCATCTTACTTGAACGGTCCTTGATCTTGCATTGTGTCTAAAAGACACTCCATCGCTGGCCTTTTGCATCATCGTCTTGTACCTTCTGTACCAAAAGATTCAGCCCCTCTGTCGGTGCATCCACTTCTTCCTTTCTTTCTTCCTGTTGCTCTCTTCTTTTTAGCAAACGGTTTTTCCAGTCTACGCTGAACACATCTGATGGCATGGGAATAAAACAGATTTGTTGGCCCTTCCATGATATAGAGTAACTATTTTTCTTGGAATTCCGAACAGCCCCAACACTTTGCACCACGGGTTCCCAAGTAGCAGTTGACATGACAGCATGGGCACAGGACAAATGTGAAAAGATTCAGCACAACAATATTTCGCCAAAGTAAAAATTAGCCAAATCTGGTGCGTGATTTGGATTTCACCTTCGAACCACTTCAGCGTGTATGGTCTATCAAGAGGTGTCATCTTTAACCCCAATTTTTCCACCACCTCGATGCTCACCATATTGACCGCAGTGCTCTCATCGATTGTCAGATTGACACGTCGTTCATTCACAACGCAACGAGTGTGAAAAAACAACCTTACCAATGCCTTCCTCCTCCATCAATATGTTCCTGCTCAACATGTTGATGCTCGCCTTCGCAGACAATATTGCAAATTGAATCGCCGTGACTAACCTTAGCTTTGAATACCACTTGATCAAGCACGAACTAGCGAGATGATAATTCGCACGCGTAGATGGCCCGATCTTTCACGGTGATCCTTGATCAACTGTTCTTCCACCTGGTCCCTCAACCTCCAATAATAAGATTCACCCGTGTACGAAAATGCACGAACAAAAATAATGACCTCCTCGGATCTGCACGTAGGCGTCGATGTGATGATCAACCCTCCGTCGCTACTAATTTCCTAGATGGAAAAATCACAGATAATACACACGATATGGTCGCCCTCGACTCAGACGTTTTTCTGTGTACTTCATAACTTCAAATACAAAAGTAATCTCCCTGTTACATGGACGCCATCTACTTTTATATAACCAATGCATGACCTAAGGCCCACACCACCTAGACTCCTAACTATGTAACTAGTACAACTTGCCATCATGATTTATATGGCACGCAAATAGCACAAGGAAAACTACTAGCTAACAAGAAGATATACTTCCTATTTTTAAAAAGAGACATGCGTACGTAAGGTAAAGCGACTAAAAAAAAGACTATTATCCATGCAATTAGGACCCAACGTGCAACTCCATCGTCCCTATTTTAATCCATCGGGGAGGTGTACGAAAGTTGGGTTGTACATTCCCACGTATGGGTTCCTCCCTAATCTCAAGTTTGTTGCCGCGATGAGCATATACTTCTTGGAAGGGATCCGACTTACTTTTATTTATCAAACCAAATTGATATATTGGCTTTATATATGGACGTGGCTCACATGGCTTCTGCGATTCTCTAATATTTCCTTGTGTATGTTCATATACAAGATTCTTACAAGCACATCTTTGCATCAATTTGTTGTCCAAATAACCAGCTTGACATGCACCCATCTTCGCAGCACAAATACCTGGACCGCATAGTAAACGTTTCTTGCCAACTTTGCCGGTATGCAATATATTTGGACAGCTTATAATTGTACCAGCATCGTCGAATAGACTCTCCTCGCTCACCTTAGTTGGTTCTAGTTTAGTAGCAGCCGCACTTGATAATATTCTAGACGTCGCAATGAACGTATCATCCTACCTTCTTTGAAACAAAACCATCCTCGGTTTCGAGCCAACATTCAAAGGCACCACCTTCTTTGAAAATTGTATCTCTATATTGATTGCCTTGTTTGCCATGGGTTTCAGCACACGCTTTCTTCCATCATGCATGAACGTGTATGTGTTTGATCTGCCGGCATGCACTACATCATGATCGAATTGCCATGGTCTTCCCAATAGTAACTGACATGCGTCCATCGGAATGACATCACAATCCACCTTGTCAACATAATCCCCAACAGCAAATGTCACACGTACCTTATGTGTAATTTTTGATTTCCCAGAGTTATATAGCCACTCCACGTGGTGTGGTTGAGGGTGTCGCCACATAGACAAACCCAATTCTTGTACAAGGTCTTTGCTAATGGCATTGGTAAAACTGCCACCATCAATTATCATCTTACATGCACGGTCCTTGATCTTGCATTGTGTCTTAAAAACACTCCATCGCTGGCCTTTTGCATCACCGTCTTGTACAATCTGTACCAAAAGATTCAGCCCCTCTATCGATGCATCAACTTCTTCCTTTCTTTCTTCCTGTTGCTCTCTTCTTTTTAGCAAACGGTTTTTCCAGTCTGCGCTGTACACATCTGTTGGCACGGGAATAAAACAGATTTGTTGGCGCTTCCATGATACAGAGTAACTATTTTTTTGGAATTCCAAACAGCCCCAACACGTTTGCACCACGGGTTCCCAAGTAGCAGATGACATGGCACCATGGGCACAGGACAAATGTGGAAAAATTCTGCACAACAATATTTCCCCAAAGTAAAAATTAGCCAAATCTGGTGCTTGATTTGGATTTCACCTTCGAACCACTTTAGCGTGTATGGTCTTTCAAGAGGTGTCATCTTCAACCCCAATTTTTCCACCACCTCGATTCTCACCATATTGACCGCAGTACTCTCATCGATTGTCAGATTGACACGTCGTTCCTTCACAACGCAAAGAGTGTGAAAAAGAACAACCTCACCAATGCCTTCGTCCTCCATCAATATGTTCCTGCTCAACAAGTTGATGCTCGCCTCCGCAGACAATATTGCAAATTGAATCGTCATGACTAATCTTAGCTCTGAATACCACTTGATGAAGCACGAACTAGCGAGATGATATTTCGCGCGCGAAGATGGCCCGATCTTTCACGGCAATCCTTGATCAACTGTTCTTCCACCTGGTCCCTCAACCTCCAATAATAAGATTCACCCATGTAAGAAAATACATGAACAAAAATAATGACCGCCTCAGATCAGCACGTAGGCGTCGATGTGATGATCAACCCTCCGTCCATAGTAATTTCCTCGATGGAAAAATCACAGATAATACACACGATATGGTCGCCCTCGACTCGGACATTTTTCTGTATACTTCATAACTTCAAATGCAAAACTAATCTCCCTGTTACATGGACACCATCTGGTTTTATATAACCAATGCATGACCTAAGGCCCACACCACCTAGACTCCTAACTACGTAAGTAGTACAACTTGCCATCACGATTTATATGGCACGCAAATAGCACAAGGAAAAATACTAGCTAACAAGAAGATATACTTCCTATTTTTTAAAAGACACATCCGTACATAAGGTAAAGGGACTAAAAAAAAGACTACTCTCCATGCATTTAGGACCCAACGTGCAGCTCCATCGTCCCTTTTTTAATCCATCGGGGAGGTGTATGAAAGTTGGGGTGCACCTTGCCTCGTATGGGTTCCTCCATGATCTCAAGTTTGTTGCCGTGATGAGCATATACTTCTTGGAAAGGATTTGACTTCCTTTTATTTATCAAACCAAATTGATATATTGGCTTTATATATGGACGTGGCTCACATGGCTTCTGAGATTCTCTAATATTTCCTTGTGTATTTTCATGTACAAGATTCGTACAAGCACATCTATGCATCAATTTGTTGTCCAAATAACCAGCTTGACGTGCACCCATCTTCGCAGCACAAATACCTGGACCGCATAGCAAACATTTCATGCCATCTCTGCCGGTGTGCAATATATTTGGACAACTTATAATTCTATCAGCATCGTCGAATAGACTCTCCTCGCTCACCTTAGTTGGTTCGAGTTTAGTAGCAGCCGCACTTGATAATATTCTAGACGTTGCAATGAATCTATCATCCTACCTTCTTTCAAACAAAACCATCCTCGGTTTTGAGCCAACATTCAAAGGCACCTCCTACTTTGAAAATTGTATCTCTATATTGATTTCCTTGTTTGCCATGGGTTTCAGCACACGCTTTCTTCCATCATGCATGAACGTGTATGTGTTTGATCTGCCGGCATGCACTACATCATGATCGAATTGCCATGGTCTTCCCAATAGTAACTGACATGCATCCATCGGAATGACATCACAATCCACCTTGTCAACATAATCCCCAACAGCAAATGTCACACGTACCTTATGTGTAATTTTTGATTTCCCAGAGTTATATAGCCACTCCACGTGGTGTGGTTGAGGGTGTCGCCACATAGACAAACCCAATTCTTGTACAAGGTCTTTGCTAATGGCATTGGTAAAACTGCCACCATCAATTATCATATTACATGCACGGTCCTTTATCTTGCATCGTGTCTTAAAAACACTCCATCACTGGCCTTTTGTAGCACCGTCTTGTACCTTCTGTACCAAAAGATTCAGCCCCTCTGTCGGTGCATTAACTTCATCCTTTCTTTCTTCCTGTTGCTCTCTTCTTTTTAGCAAATGGTTTTTCCAGTCTGCGCTGAACACATCTGTTGGCATGGGAATAAAATAGATTTGTTGGCCCTTCCATGATACAGAGTAACTATTTTTCTTGGAATTCCAAACAGCCCCAACATGTTTGCACCACGGGTTCCCAAGTAGCAGATGACATGACACCATGGGCACATGACAAATGTGAAAAAATTCCGCACAACAATATTTTGCCAAAGTAAAAATTAGCAAACTCTGGTGCGTGATTTGGATTTCACCGTCGATCCACTTCAGCGTGTATGCTCTTTCAAGAGGTGTCAACTTCAACCCCAATTTTTCTACCACCTCGGTGCTCACCATATTGACCGCAGTACTCTCATCGATTGTCAGATTGACACGTCGTTCGTTCACAATGCAACGAGTGTGAAATAGAACGACCTCACCAATGCCTTCCTCCTCCATAAATATGTTCTTGCACAACATGTTGATGCTCGCCTCCGCAGATGATATTGCAAATTGAATCGCCGTGACTAACCTTAGCTCTGAATACCACTTGATGAAGCACGAATTAGCGAGATGATAATTCGCGCGCGTAGATTGCCTGATCTTTCACGGCAATCCTTGATCAACTGTTCTTCCACCTAGTCCCTCAACCTCCAATAATAAGATTCACCCGAGTACGAAAATACACAAACAAAAATAATGACCACCTCGGATCAGCACGCAGGCGTCGATGTGATGATCAACCCTCCGTCGCTAGTAATTTCCTCGATGGAAAAATCACAGATAATACACACGATATGGTCGCCCTCGACTCGGACGTTTTTCCGTATACTTCATAACTTCAAATACAAACCTAATACCCCTGTTACATGGACGCCGTCTACTTTTATATAACCAATGAATGACCTAAGTCCCACACCACCTAGACTCCTAACTACGTAACTAGTACAACTTGCCATCACGATTTATATGGCACGCAAATAGCACAAGGAAAACTACTAGCTAAAAATAAGATATACTTCCTATTTTTTAAAAGACACATGCGTACGTAAGGTAAAGGGACTAAAAAAAGAGTATTCTCCATGTAATTAGGACCCAACGTGCAGCTCCATCATCCTTGGGAACGATCTGACTTCCTTTTATTTATCAAACCAAATTGATATATTGGCTTTATATATGGACGTGGCTCACATGGCTTTTGCGATTCTCTTATATTTCGTTGTGTATGTGCATGTACAAGATTCATACAAGCACATCTATGCATCAATTTGTTGTCCAAATAACAAGCTTGAAGTGCACCCATCTTTGCAGCACAAATATGAAATACCTGGACCGCATAGCAAACATTTCTTGCCATCTCTGCCGGTTTGCAATATATTTGGACAACTTATCATTGTACCAGCATCCTCGAATAGACTCTCCTCACTCACCTTAGTTGGTTCAAATTTAGTAGCAGCCGCACTTCATAATATTGTAGACGTCGCAATGTCCGTATCATCCTCCCTTCCTTGAAACAAAACCGTCCTCGGTTTGGAGCCAACATTCAAAGGCACCTCCTTCTTTGAAAATTTATCTCTATATAGATTGCCTTGTTTGCCATTGGTTTCAGCACATGCTTTCTTCCATCATGCATGAACGTGTATGTGTTTGATCTTCCGGCATGCACTGCATTATGATCGAATTGCCATGGTCTTCCCAATAGTAACTGACATGCGTCCATCGGCATGACATCACAATCCACCTTGTCAACGTAATCCCCAACAGCAAATGTCACATGTTCCTTATGTGTAATTTTTAAATTCCTAGAGTTATATAGACACTCCACGTGGTGTGGTTGAGGGTGTCACCACATAGACCAACCCAATTCTTGTACAAGATCTTTGCTAATGGCATTGGTAAAACTGCCACCATTAATTATCATCTTACATGCACGGTCCTTGATCTTGCATTGTGTCTTAAAAACACTCCATCGCTGGCCTTTTGCATCACCGTCTTGTACCTTCTGTACCAAAAGATTGAGCCCCTCTATCGGTGCATCAACTTCTTTCTAGCAACACTTGCCTCTGATCCCGCTACGTCTGCAGATCTGAGGAAGCCATGGACGCATTGTCGGGCTGCATGTTCTGCTGGTCTTGTTGTGAGGCTCGAGGTTGCCGCTGAGACTGATACCGGGGAGGGGACTGCAGTGTGGGTGCAGCACCCGCCCCACGGCCCTCAACTTGTGTCGCAGGCACAGTTGGCGGACACCGTGAGGGCTCCGCTAACTGGGACCTGTTCGCAACGGCAAACTTGATCAAACTCTGAATGGTAGCCCTCCATTCGTCCATCTTGTCGGCCACTGGAGGAAAATCTAGCAGCATCTGCGCCCGCGCCATCGCCTCCGTCGTTGTTTGGTGCATGTTGGAGCATGAAGAACGCGACGTCGCTCGACTCCTGGTAGAGCCAGCAGGAGCAATGTTGCAGTCTCGCTGTAGAATCGTGAGGGCAGTAATAAGCTGGCGCGATGGAAGTGGTGCCTGGAGATCTTGAACTTGATCAACTGGCGACTTACCATGCGGGCGTTGTTGTGGGGGCACAACAGCACCACTCGGCGTCTTGTCACATCCATCTTGCGACGGGCACGGTACCAGTCTCGATGTCGTCTCCCCCGCAGTCGCTGGGGTTGGTGCAGAGGGAGGATCTCGGCTTGTATCGGACCGGGCGGCGCTGCTCCGGTGGTTGCGCAGCTGTACGCCCGCACTACCCACACCATTGTCGTGGTCGTCACCAAAGGGTCAAGGGAGCTGACCGGCTTGGGTGCTCCCATTGTCCGCCCCGCCACGGTGGGCACGGTGACAACACTTCATGTGCCGTACGTGCCCCCCCGTGGCTTCCACATCGTCCGCCGGAGTGGCGCTGCCTGCGGCATCTGCAGGCGAATGCGGTGGGAGTCTGGACAAGGATGGTTTCGTCATAATGGAGCCCTTCTTCTTGGGCGCCATGGGTGATGAATAAGATGTCAAACATCACGTAGTCAACGTGCTACCTTTTGCTTTGATTCACGCCAATGCAGATCCCCCTGGCTGGTGCGCTAAAGATGTCGGCGTCGGGGCCGGTGATCTACGGGGCAAGGAGCCTCTTTGCTGGTGCGGCAAGGGCTGGCGATCGATGCAAAGAGCAAACACAACTAGGAGCGCATGATTTTACCTAGGTTCGGGCCACCCAGAGGCGTGAAACACTACTCCTGCCTTGGGTTTATTGGTGGTGGTTGAGCACAAGTACACAGAGCGCTCCTCCCCCGGCAAGAGGTGGGAAGAGGATAGCTACATGAATACCAATGCGTGAGGGTTGTCAAAGATTCGAACCCCCTCTAATGTTGCCCTGATCCTCATTTTATAGCTTAAGGGGTCACCACAGTGGCAAAAAGGTCATTACAGGGGTGATTAGACTGATGTACAGCTATCATACCTAACTCTGGCAGTTAGGAAAAAACGCATTAAATGTGCTGCTAGGTTTCATATGGAGGTTGAAGCATGGCAAGGTTGCCGCACCACTTATCCAGCTACCTCCTATTATCATGGCACACCATCAAGACGGGTGTCAACAAAGGTGATTTAGTCCTCTAGTAAGCTGACACGCATGGGTTATGCCCACCTAAGCACCTACTGGCTCGACACCTCACTAATCAGCAGACAGCTGGTCAGGGAGGCAGAGCGCTGGTGTTGGCAGGAAATCCATGCCCGAAATGCTTGCCGGGGCTTGTCTTGCCGGCTCATTCCTGCTAGAGTTGGCTGCTCCTGTTATAAAACTTGTGTCTTGTTCCAATGCTTGCTCTTCTTAATGCTCGCCTTGATCTCACGAAGAGCGGTTTCTCTGGCTTAGTTGTATATGAGACCTGGCACTGGACACAAGAATTTGCAGCGCGCCTATGTGTAAGTCAGGGCGCCAGACACCCATGTTTGTTGCACCAACAGTCAGATTTAAATGTAATGGCCTAAAACACTCTTCGTGGAAAATAAAGCAAGACAGAAGCATTTCATAAAACGGTGGTGACATTGCTTCGGTTTATCAATGGCAACAGATTGACAGCAACATCACTTAATAGTGACATCACATCAATAGTGGGATTGTTTCACTTTACCTATGATATTAGATTAATAGCAACAGTAAGGGCATAGGGACAGGGGAGGCACAAGCACGTTTTACCTCCACCGAAGCATAAAGTGGCGAGGAAGAGGTGGTTGCTGAGCACGGCAAACATGCAACCATGTCTGGATTTGTGCCATTTTTTTTCTTGTCAGCGACATTTTCCTATGTGACCACAGGAAATTTAGACGTGCTCATTCTCAGTTGCATTGTCGACCCAACACCCGCTCAATTTCTTTCCTTTTTCGACCAAGAGACCAGTCAGGCCATCATCTTACTAGTACTTCATCCCAACCCCACTTTATTTCCCTTTTCAACCAAGAGATCGGTTCGTTAGCCAGTCTAAGCAGTACCTTTATTCCTCTAATAGTAAAAATTTAGATGGTGTTTTAGTTTTTGACAAGCCGACGGAGCTAGCTACATGGAGTAGAAGAATATCCACATCCAGGATGCAGCTACGTGGGGAGCAATCCTAACTTGATAAAAAGGATGCATTGACGTGGGGAGCTGGTCCATTAGAACAAGGCCGGTTCTAAAAGAAGTTATACCTCCGGTCGGGGAGATGTGGCAAGGCAGGCAGCGCGATCTGCCAACACGACGATGGCGAGCAAGGGTGCGGAGGAACTCCCACGCTGACGCCAGGTCAGAGAAGATGACGCGTGTTAGCTTCCTCCCTCGCCAACGGCGACCATGTCTATGTTGCACCTCCTCCCCTACCTAGTGGAAGGGATCCGTCCGGATCTGTGACAACCGGTGAGAAGAAAGAGAGAGAGATAGAGAGAGAGAGAGAGAGATATATAGAGAGTGGACACCACCGTCTTGTTTAGATCTGGAGAGGGTGAGAGAGTGAGAAGAAGAGAGCAAACCTAGCAAGCAAGTCCCGAAGTGTTGTAATTGGTTTTTCTCTCCGTAGCGATCGTTTTAAATTGAATATGCGTGGAGCCATCTTTTCATTTAATGTACTAGTAAAAAGAAACTCAATCAATAGTCTTGCCACCGCATTCAGGTCACACTTTGTATGGCTCACATGTGGTCCCAGACCCTACATTAAGCGGATATCTAGATGTGTCAAATTATCACATTGCCTGCCTCTTCGTGTGCAAATGTGCTCCACCATGAGTGTACCCACGCGTGTGCATGAGGGGATAGTGAAGACCAATTTTAACCTTGAGGTTGTAGAGCTAGTCAGAAACAAACCCTCAACTTTAAATCCCTGAGGTTGTAGACCTAGTCGGAAATAGTTGTTCTTCAGGTTTCAGCCAAATTCCCCTCCAATCCTCTCCAAACCTCTTGGGAGGCGGTTCTACTGAACAAGTCCTAAGACTTGCTTCTACTAGATTCATTGGCGTGGCACCAAAAGGGTCTGATCGCTACTCTGACCAAATAATTGACTACCACATTGGCATACATGAGCATGGGGCCCACTTGTCAGCGTGCTGGACGGAGGAAGTATTAATGCAAGATAAAATGGTGCACGGAAGGGTGCGATATCAACAACTAAAGATGAATGCGCAAAAAAAAAAATTGGCTCACGTGTGATGACCACTGGAGCAATCCACTTAAATTGTACGTAAACAAATTCGCGCAAACACGGCCGAATTTCATATAGACATGACAGATTTCATTACATTTTACATCAAATAAGTGGTGCTAGTCCGGGGCTAAAGGTAGAATTAATACCTAATCTAAATGGTTGACGACCGATCTCTTTGTCTTTCTCATATCCAGCCGCCCGATCACCGGACTGTCGGGAGCCCCGGTGGTTCGCATCCCCACAGCTCATCGGAGTGGAACCCCCGACTAATGCTTCAGCCAGAGGCGAAGGGGGTAGCTCCGCTTCCGTGGAGCCCATGCAGGGTCGATGATGGTCTGGGCTGAAGAAGAATTGTGCAAGACACCAGCTATTTACGCTGGCATCGCCTCGGTGGTGGCCTTCATGGGATACAAGCAGCGGTGACCTCCCATGTTCTACTTCTCCTCGATGACGGCAGCGAGCGCAGACATGCTGGCCGTAACCTCGTTGACATCCGCACAGCTGGCTTCTTTCTCATCCTGCATGGTGCGGCTATGCGCGCGTTGACGGTGGATGGCACGGTCATAGGCATTGGAGGCGCGCTAAGACGCGGCATCATAGATGGCTGCTATGATGCCTGTGCTGCCGTGCTCCTTGTCGTGCTGGTGTGGATCAACTCGCCACTCCTCCTCGAGATGGATTGGAGTAGCCAGTTGTGGAACCACACGCTGGCTTAGGGCAGCAACTGGCTCCGTCGGGCTAGGTGAGGGAGGTGGAGCAGCGAGCTGCCTCGGTCGTAACCATCGTGCTCGGCGGGCCACCCAACCGGCTTTTATGCCAGACAACTGCTCTTCCTGCTCGTCGGATGCCCATCGCAAGAGTGGAGAAAATGGTGAAGGAAGGAGGAGCTTGGGCGGCGTCCCGCTCCTGAAGGGATGTGTGGCCGGAGTAGGTTTCTCAGATTTCACGCGGGTTTAATATAGGTGTTTCAATGCGGCGAGGAGGCGCGTATAGCCAGGCGTGCAGCAGGCGGTGCCCTGCCGCCCTCGACCAGCGCACTGCTTCAATGGCGGACGCAGTGAGTGGTTGCGTCTGCCCTGGTGTTGCCTTGATCATGGACCTTCACCGTGCACGTCACCTTGTGTCCAGATCTGTGATGCCACGCGTACCAGATGAATGGCTCCGAGTTCGACCTGATGCTAGCTAGGTGTGAGCCGAGTAACACTGTCGGAGAGACCCTCGTGATATTTTTTTCTACAAAGTTAGTCAAACTTTACAAAACTTGACTTTGACATAATTTTATATGCAGACCTTAGGGCTCCTTTGATTCAAAGGAATTTCATAGGATTATCTGAGGGTTAGAATCCTTGGTACATTGGTCGTTTAATTCATAGGATTGAATCCTATAGGAATTTGTACTATGGAATCACGTGTACTACTACAATTCATTGGAAATCTAGCATCCACTCAGTCCTAATCCTATGGGATTCAAGTGAACATGCCACTTGAATCATTTATTTTTCCTATTCCTGCATTTTAAAAATCCTAGTACGAATCAAAGAAAAGAAACGGAGGGAGTACTTGCTCCAAATGATGTGCCACAATAATAGACCTAGCAACCAGCTATACTAGTGAGTAGGTAACCTTGCGCTTGGCTCTTCGCCTCTTCCGGAAGTCAAACAATGATGATGGTACTATAGTACTATAAACTTCTAGCAATCTGACTCTGAATGAACTACTGCACATCCACTATGTGTATAAGCCCAGTATTGTAACGCAAAAGCTTCACCTTGTCCTACGAGCAACCGCGCACGCGTGGGCGAGGGAGACGGTATAGTAAGCAAGCTTCTCCTTATTCTGTGAGTTGACGGGACACATCAAAGTAGTAGTTTAGTCCCCAAAAAGGGCCGACTATGTCCATGGCTACCATTCCATTCTCCATCATTGAGTATGTGCACAATTCAAATTCCATTGAAGGAAAAAAAATCATATGTGCCATTGAAGAGAAAAACTTAATTTATAAATAACACGCCACCGCGTCATGGTCGAACTTCGATTTGTTCACGCGTGGTTCCCGACCCTCCACTATGTGAACAACTACTACAGTCAACAAATTATCACGCTAGTTGTCTCTTCGTATAGAAATAAGCTCATTGTGCACCCGCGCGTGAGTGTTAGGGAAAGAGGCAAAGTGTATGATGAGGACATCAATACCATTGTTACACCCACAGCCCCTCCTGCTATACATACTGGAGCAATCACTAGAGCTCGCGCACGCCAATTGAATTACCAAGTACATTCATTTCTTGGTAACAATTCTAATGTTCATGAGAATATGATGCTGCCTAAATTGGATACATTTGTGTTGATTACTAATGAAGGGCCTAGCATGGACAAGAGGGATGAACACTGGAGCATAAACAAGCATGGAGATGAAGGCACACACGAAGGGAACCAGAACGGTGTTTCTAGTGCAGATTTCAGTACTTTGAAGCCTCCTTGATGACATACAAGGACATGGACGAAATATACAAGATGCCCTTTCATAAATTTCATCCATAGTTTATAATAGGTGTCGCGCCACCTTATTTTTGGGCCAGGCCCATGTAATTTCGAAATACTTGAGTATAGGCTATTTTTAGAGTCTGTATATGTGGGGAAACAAGAGTTAGGCCTTGTTTGGTACTAGTGTATTTCAGGGAATTGATGGGGATTATCCCGGACAAACCCCTATATCCCCACATATCCCAAAACACCGTTTGGTTCTAGTGTATTTGACATATTTCATCCCCACATTTCCCCACAAATCCCCAAACTCTAGTGCATTTTTCTCAATACCCAATACACTACCGCTACCTAGTGTATTGGGGATAAATGGGGATTTGAAGGGATTGGGTGAAGGTTGGGGTTTCACCCAATCCCTATGGGGATTATCCCCACCAATCCCCTCAAAAACCCTACTACCAAACAAGGCCTTAGGGTTGGTTTTGGACCCCTCCTCCAAGGGTTCACGAAATCCCCCCCCCCCCTCTTCCTCCATATATACAGCCCTTAGGGCGTCGTTTAGGCTTTGGGTTTTGTGTAGATTAAAGTTCGCCATAACTGCAACTGACGTACTTCATTTATGTTCAATGACCAGACCAAGACATCATAGAACCCCACTTTCATCAATAAAGCTTTCATCTTATATTCGCAATATCTAGATTGCAATCTTAGTTTCTTGCTTGTTCTTTGTTTCCTTGCAGGAAATAGACCCTCGTGGTCAGGTTGATCGTCCTCCGGCGTGGTCAATAACCTCTCAGAGTTGGTTTAGCGATTGCTAAGGCGCGACGTCTTCACACGTTCGTAGTCGGATCGTGAAAGTCTACTCCACCAAAAATGATAACCACCATCTCATTGAAATATAGGACACCTTTGCCTCTATCAAGTGGTATCAAATTTCCAGGTTGCTCGGTGAGATTTTCCAGTTTTTCATAGTTCAGATCGAGTCTGTTCTTCATAACTACAGTCCCCGAAAAAGCCAAAAAAAATTTAGGGTTATTTCATCATATCCGAACCAATCTGAGCCTTTGCATAATCTTTTTAGGGTTTTGCTTTGTTGAACTTGCAGTTGCATTGTCGTGTCGAGTTGCTGGTCTTAGCGTCTAGTTCTTTAGAGTTTCGAGTTTTGTCATAGTTTGTCACGTTGCCGCCGCACAATCTTCATCGTTGTTGCCATATACCACCACCACATATCCGCCACCAATCCGAGTTCCTATACACCACCACATATCCGCTGTCATTCCATAAAACCACCACATATCCGCCGCCATCACGCCACCAGTCCGAGTTGCCACCAGATACATCTCCGCCACCAGTCCGAGTTCCACCAGATTCATCTCTGCCACCAATCCTTTTCCGAGTCCAGTATTTACTTCCGTGTTATTGATTTCTAGGTCACGTCCAACTACGAGTCATGACCAAGTTGAAATCCCCAACTTCCATGCCACTCGCAGAAGAAAAATAGTTCCAGTTCCAAAAAAAGAGACAAAAAAAGTGGAAAAATAAAAATAATAGATTGGGAGTGTGCTCGTCCCTTGTTTACGTGCAGCGCCATGATTTTGTTAGTGTTCTAGGCTCGGGTCTCTAGCACGGTCTAGCCTAGGACCAGCACAGTACCGACGTTGAGCGTTATTCAACTTTGCATCTCTGAATTGATTATTCCTGACATTTTTATTGTGGGAAACCACGGCCACCTATGGGGCCATCAGCCCCTTGTGGTTCGGCGGGGGGATGAGCACATTGCACAAAGAGCGGAGAATCGTAGCGTAGCATGACAGAGATCACACGGGCAGTTTTATCCAGGTTTGGACCGCCGCGAGGCGTAAAACCCTAGTCCTACTTTGGTGGATTGATGGTGGATTGTGGTGGAAACGCAGCGCTCTTGCCCGGCAGGGTTGCCTCGGGGCGAGGGCTGCTATGCGTGTATAAGTGTACAAGGGTTCGAATCCTTTCTACGGATGCCATGGCCCTCCTTTTATAGATCAAGGGGTCACCACAGTGGCAAATCAGTCATTGTGTACTAGGCTCGGGTCTCTAGCACGGTCTAGCCTAGGACCAGCACAGTACCGACGTTGAGCGTTATTCAACTTTGCATCTCTGAATTGATTATTCCTGACATTTTTATTGTGGGAAACCACGGCCACCTATGGGGCCATCAGCCCCTTGTGGTTCGGCGGGGGGATGAGCACATTGCACAAAGAGCGGAGAATCGTAGCGTAGCATGACAGAGATCACACGGGCAGTTTTATCCAGGTTTGGACCGCCGCGAGGCATAAAACCCTACTCCAGTTTTGGTGGATTGATGGTGGATTGTGGTGGAAACGCGGCGCTCTTGCCCGGCAGGGCTGCCTCGGGGCGAGGGCAGCTACACGCGTATGAGTGTACAAGGGTCCGAATCCTTTCTATGGTTGCCTTGGCCCTCCTTTTTTAGATCAAGGGGTCACCACAATGGCAAATCAGTCATTGTGTACTGATTAGATAGAGAACAGTGATATCATACCTAACTCTGCAGTCAGAGCAGGGCACATTAAATGCATCGCTTAGTGTCACATCGTGGCATGCCCGGCAAGCCTTGCCGGGCTGATCGGCCACCTCCTCGTCTCTCTGCTTGCCACATCGCTGGACGGGTGTCATTTGGAGGTGATTTCCATAGGAAGTGGCTGCCACATGCCAAATAACAGCCACTTAGTCACTTGGGGGCTTGACACCGCACCGATCGATGACTTGCGTCGCTGTGAGGTGGAGCGGTGGAGCCTTGGTGGGGTAGTTTGCTTTCGTAGCGCCCGGCAGGCCTGCCGGGACGATCTTGAGGCTTGTGTTTGGGGCCACCTCGTCCTCGCCAGGCTTGCCTGCCCGGCAAGGGAGGTTTCTCCTTAGTGGTGTCTTGCTCATTTAGCTTGTCTTGGTCTCTTGATCTGCCCCTTGATTCTCTCAAAGAGCTGATCTCTTCTTGCTTGGTCTTGTCTTGGATATTGCAAGTTGTCGGGCCGGTGATTTGCTGTCCGTGCACAAGTCAGGGGAAACATACACCCCTGTTTGTGTACCCCGACAGAAGCCCCCGGGCCTGAGCCATATGTGTCGCTGGGCACGTTGGGTTCGGCGCCAAACAGTGCACGGACACGTGGCGAGAGAATGCTGCTACGCGCAGTGGTTTCTCATGATGATCAGTCAATCCCACGTCCAGTTCCCGTAATTACCGCCGGTCATGGGGTAGTGGGACTGCAGCAGTTAATGTGAAACGGTAACTTTCTGAAGAGTCAGGCCCTCCCCCACGTCTTTTCCCATAAGAGAGAAAAATGCAGAAGGGCTCTGCTCATTCGTCGTCTTCCTTGCCCCTTCATCATCTTCTTCCGCAAGCCAACGACTGTTCTTCCGTCCCTCCCTGCCCACCGCCGATCCTCACCAATTTTCTTCCTGTCTCCGTTGTAGTTCGAAGAGATGGGGAAGAAAACCGCCGCTTCCAAGGGGAAGCGGACGACTGCCACGAAGGAGGCGGCCGCCGAGGGGAGCAAGAGGGCGTCAGAGCTGGATAGGAAGTGAAGGGCAGACGTCGTCTTCTTCCCGTCGAACCTGGATGGCGAAGTGCTGAAAGCAAGGTACGGATATCTATGGGGCGGGAGGTCCCAAAGGGGCATGGTGCTCCCAAGGTTCTGGCGGAGGGAAAAAAGGATCCGCCAGATTCATATCGATTCTTCTGCGCATACTTCATTTGCGGCCTCTGTCCTCCTTTCTCGGATTTTCTTGAAGCAATGATGGTGATCTATGGATTCCATCTTCTGGACTTCACGCCAAATGCAATGGCGTGCATAGCGATTTTTGCTCATCTGTGTGAGAACTTCGTCGGAGTCGCCCCCAACGTTGATTTGTTCAGGCACTATTTTGTCCCATGGGTGGAGAACAAGAACCACCATTCTGGGAACATAAGTTGGATGCCACGAGTGCCAAGGGAGAACTGGGTTACCTCCCTGGTCAACAGCACGGCAGATGGGAGGAGTGGAGGGAGATTGGTGCTAGATCCAGGACGAGAAGGCCCCAGATTTCTGCCAGGCACGGGCAGAGTGCCTCAAGCGCGGCAACGATTGGAGGGAAATTGGCCTTACCGATGATAGGCTCCGCCCGGCAATAAACAGGATCACCCGCCTAAAGGCTGTCGGGCTAACCATCGGGCACGTGGGGGCCGACTTCCTCCTTCGCCATATTGCGCCATTGCAGAAGAGGGATATGATGTAGGGTAGAACCGTAGATGCCCGATCTTTCATGAAAGGAGCGGATCCCGCGATGAACACGAAGAACACGAGGGGAAACACGAGAGAATCACTCAAACCAACAAGATTCGATTACACATTCACTAGATCCTCGAAACACAAAGAGAGTCACGATCCACGATCAACAAGGGACGATACAAAGGTAACTAGTTCATCTCCGTGAGGAGGCCTTGAGTTCTTCCCGTTAGGGGTCTTGAATCCAGGTGGATCTTCTCCGAAGAGGCATGGTCTCTCTCGGAGGAGCAGATCTGGATGGATGAGCAAAGCTCTATCTCTCAAATGAGCTATCACTTCCCTGAAAGTCAAAAGAGGGAGGAGGAGGAGTATATATAGTCTAGGTGGGCGAAGGGGTACAAGGGCCTCGGCCCGAAACTACGCGTAGGCAGGGACCGGATGTCCGGTCTGGAGCGGACGTCCGGTGGCTCATGGGCGTCCGGACATCCGGAGGTCACCGGTCTTCCGTCATTTCGGCTCGGGAGCAGAGAAATCGGAAGTCCGGAGTCGGCCGGTCGTCCGGTCTTTTTCGGATTTCTGCTGATTTGGCTCGGTTGTGGGGTGGCCGGTCGTCCGGTGGGAGCCGGACGTCCGCTCGCTGGGAGATGCCGGTCGTCCGGTGGGGGCCGGACGTCCGCTCGCTGTAGTATGCGTTGGCTGGACCTTGGGCAGGCTGAGGCTTCAGGAGCCGGACGTCCGGTCCCGACCGGTCGTCCGGTGGCTGGTGTTTCTTTGGCAGCTCTTCTTCTTGTCCCTCCTCCTTGGTGTCCTCGCCGTCTTGTCCGTTGGCTGCAGCTACCCCGTGGCCTTCATCCACGTACCTGATCACACATAGTGTTTCCGTTTGAGGTAGTAGCCATGTCTCATGTGTAGAAAGTAGCAGTTGGAGAGGAGCGAGTTCACCTTATCTTCGATAGCCTTTGCTCGAGCTCTTGTCATGGGTCCAAGTGGTGTCGTGGGAGATGTAGATACGTCCATGGGGATGACCGTGGGATGCTCCGCATCATCTCCCCCCCCCCTTGGGAAGGATCCGACCTCGGATCAAAATCTTTATCACCATGGTAGGCCGAGAGATCCGTGACGTTGAAGACGTCGATCACGTTGTACTTGTCGCGCGGGAGGTTGATCTTGTAAGCATTGTTGTTGTAGCGTGTGAGCACCTTGAAGGGGCCGTCTGCTCGAGGAAGAAGCTTTGACTTGCGCTCATTGGGGAAGCGGTCCTTGCAAAGGTGTAGCCACACTAAATCTCCAACGTTGAATATCATGGGTTGTTTGTTGGCATTGAGCTTGGTCGCGAGTCATTGTACTTGGCGCTCGATGGTGTGCCTTGTCTCTTCATGCATCTTCCGGAGGTAGTTGACTCGTGCACTCGCGTCCATGTTGATGCGCTCTTGTAGTGGTAGAGGAAGAATGTCCAATGGGGACAACGGGTTGAAACCGTAGATGACCTCGAAGGGGGACTTGCCAGTAGTCGAATGTCTTGCGCGGTTGTAGGCGTACTCGGCGATGGGTAGGCATTCCTCCCACTCCTTGATGTTCTTCTTGATCAACACGCGGAGGAGAGTAGATAGCATCCGGTTCGTGACCTCCGTTTGGCCGTCGGTTTGTGGGTGGTATGCCGAAGATAATAGGAGCTTGATTCCGAGCTTTGCGCATAATGTCTTCCAAAAGTAGCTAAGGAACTTGACGTCGCGGTCCGAGACAATAGTCTTTGGCACTCCATGTAGGTGCAATATGTCCCTACAGAAAAGATTTGCAACATGTGAAGCATCGTCTATCTTGTTGCATGGTATGAAATGTGCCATCTTAGAGAATCGGTCCACAACAACAAACACGGAATCCTTTGCATTTCTAGTTCTAGGCAACCCAAGTACAAAATCCATGCTAATATCCTCCCATGGGTGATATGGAATTGGAAGGGGCATATAAAGACCATGAGATTGAGCTTTGGACTTAGCTTTGCGACATGTCGAACATCGGTTGGTGAAGCGTGAGACGTCGCGGAACATCTTGGGCCAAAAATAGTTCTTAGAGAGCGCAGCAAATGTCTTGTCTCGTCCAAAGTGTCCCATTAGTCCTCCTCCATGAGATTCTTGCAAAAGTAACAAACGAAGAGAAGACTCGGGGATGCAAAGTTTGTTAGCTCAATAAGATAATCATCCTTGATGTAATAGCGTTCCCAAGACGTATGCGTCAAACACTTGGCATAAGGAGTAGCAAAAGTAGGATCATGCGCATACAAGTCTTTTATGTGCTCAAAGCCAATGACATTCAATTCAAGTTTAGTAATAAGCATGCATATGCGGGAAAGCGCATCCACCACAACATTCTCCTTGCCCTTAATGTATTTGATGACATACGGAAATGACTCAATGAATTCACTCCACTTAGCATGACGCTTGTTCAACTTAGTTTGACCCTTAAGGTACTTAAGCGTTTCATGGTCGGTATGAATGACAAATTCATGAGGGCGAAGATAATATTCCCACTCACGCAAAACTCGAACTAAAGCATATAGCTCTTTGTCATATATGGAGTAATTGAGTTGCGCTCCGGAAAGTTTCTCACTAAAGTAAGCAATTGGGCACTTCTCTTGCGTTAACACACCTCCTATGCCATTACCACTAGCATCGCAATGAATTTCAAAGGGTTTGTCAAAGTTGGGTAATGCAAGCACGGGAGCATGAGTAAGTAAATTCTTAAGCTCATTGAATGCAGTATCTTGTGATGGTCCCCAAACAAAAGGTGCATTTTTCTTACTCAAAGCATGTAAAGGTGAAGCAATGGTGCTAAAATCCTTCACAAATCTATGATAGAAAACCGGCTAAACCAAGAAAACTACGCACTTGTTGCAAATTGATTGGTTGGGGCCAAGTTTTAATAGCATTGATCTTAGATTCATCTACATGGACACCCTTAGAAGACACAACGAAACTCAAGAAAAGAAGCTTATCAACACCAAAAAGGCATTTGTCCATATTAGCATAAAGTCGCTCTTTTCTAAGAGTTTGCAACACGGTTTTAAGATGGGTGACATGGTCTTTGAGGGATTTACTAAATACAAGAATATCGTCAAAATAGACCACAACAAATACGCCAATATAGGGTCGAAGAACAAAATGCATGACTCTCATGAAAGTACCGGGTGCTTCGGATAAACCCATTGGCATAACAAGCCATTCATATAAGCCAAATTTGGTCTTAAATGCAGTTTTCCATTCATCACCTTCTTGGATGCGTATTTGATAGTAGCCACTTTTAAGATCAATTTTAGAGAAAATGGTAGCTCCGCTAAGCTCATCTAGCGTATCATCTAGGCGTGGGATAGGGTAACGATAACGCACGGTAATAGCATTGATAGGACGACAATCAGAACACATGCAAAATGTACCATCTTTCTTGGGAACAAGGATTACCGGTACGGCACAAGGGCTCAAGCTTTCACGTACATGGTCGTTGTCGATGAGTTGTTGTACTTGCCGTTGGATCTCCTTTGTTTCCTCGGGGTTAACACGGTAGGGAGCCTTGTTAGGAAGAGGTGCTCGGGGAATGAGGTCGATGCGATGTTCGATGCCTCGTAGAGGAGGTAGACCCGGAGGTAGCTCGCCGGGAAAAACATCTTGAAATTCCTGCAATAGAGAAGATAACACTAAAGGGAGATGGTGAGAGTTGTTAGTTTTGGGTGCCTCATCTTTGCACAAAAGGACATAGTGCATAACACTTGATGGGTTCTCACACACTTCTCTCATCTCACGTTTGGTGGCAAAAAGGAGTAGGTTTTTCTTGTCGCTCATCGTGGAGGCACTCATTTTGGGCTTGTGGCGCTCACTCACTTTATGGTGGTTCACTCTCTCACTAGTCTCTCCACGATGGGTGGCTTGCTTGTCAGCGATCACTTGACTTGGAGACATAGGTCGTAGCACGTACTCCTTCCCTTTCATCTTGAAGCTATAGTGGTTCGTTCGCCCATTGTGGATGACGCCTCGGTCAAATTGCCATGGTCGTCCAAGTATGAGATGGCAAACGGACATAGGAACGACATCACACTCCAAAGTATCCTCGTAAGCTCCGATCTTGAAGGAAACTTGCACCATATGCTCGACTTGGATAGTGCCAGAGTCGCTTAGCCATTGAACCTTGTAGGGATGTGGGTACTTCATCTTGACTAATTGGAGTCTGGAGCATAGTTCTTCACTTGCCAAATTATGACAACTCCCTCCATCGATGATGACCTTCACGGACCTTCCATTGATGCCAGCCTTGGTATGGAAGATATGGCATCTTTGGTCTTCGTCTTGTTGATGTTGAAGTGTCAAGACCTTGGAGACGACAAGAGCGGGGCTCGAATCTTCATCGCAAAAGACTTGATCATCTTCATCGTCGTTCACTTGCCGGTGCATGGCCACTTGCTCAAGGGCTTCCATTTCGCCTTCACTCATTGAGTCGTATGTACCATCATCGTTGAGGATCATGGTGCGTTTGTTGGTACATTCGAAGGACTTGTGGCCTCGGCCGCCGCATGTGAAACACTTGATTGAACTTGTCTTGATGGTCTCATCGGTTGGAGTTGTAGATGATGAAGCTCTCGACTTGAAGTTGCTTGTAGTAGGAGGACGACTTGAGGTTGTCGAAGTTTTCTTGTAACTTGACTTGTCGACGTTGCTTGTAGAAGGCTTCGTTGAGGTAGAAGTTGTTGGAGTCATTGAAGCTTGGGTGTTGGAGAAGCCATAGGACTTGGATGAGGACTTGGCATACTTGAAGTCATCTTGCACTTGACGTTCCGCCTTGGTAGCTTGGTGCACTAGCTCGATGAGGTTCGAGTATGGTTGGAAGTCGGCGATCTTCTTGATAGGATGATTGAGTCCATTCAAGAAACGTGCCATCGTTTGCTCATCATCTTCCATGACATTGGCTCGTATCATGGCAATCTCCATTTCCTTGTAGTAATCTTCAACGCTCTTGGTTCCTTGCTTGAGGAGTTGGAGTTTCTTGAAGAGGTCGCGGTTGTAGTAGGTTGGCACAAAACGTGCTCGCATGACATCCTTCATTTGCGCCCAAGTGGTGATTGGTGGTTCACCTCTTGCCTCACGACGCTCAATGACTTGTTCCCACCATATGAGGACGTAGTCCTGGAACTCAAGGGACGCCATCGCGATCTTCTTCTCTTCCTCATAGTTGTGCAAACGAAAGATCTTATCGACCTTCAATGCCCATGATAGGTACTCTTCGGGATTATTGCTTCCGGAGAACTTGGGCATGGTGAATTTTAGCTAGCCGTAGCGTTGCTCTTCATTGTGTTGGGGTTGAGGGTGATGACGTCCTTGATGAGGAGGGTTGTTTCCCTCAACTTGTTCTTGTCGTGGAGGATTCTCAACTTGCTCTTGTCGTGGAGGATTCTCAACTTGTTCTTGTCGTGCAGGATTTCCATTGTCTCGTTGCTCTTGTTGAACTTGAGGTTCTTGGCAAGCTTGTTGAGGAGCTTGAT
The DNA here is from genome assembly GCA_011799875.1 of Thinopyrum elongatum. Lineage (NCBI taxonomy): Eukaryota > Viridiplantae > Streptophyta > Magnoliopsida > Poales > Poaceae > Thinopyrum > Thinopyrum elongatum. The sequence goes on along the minus strand of CM022297.1, from coordinate 195,702,061 downwards.
GAGCGTGACGATGAACTTGAGGAACTTGGCGGTGCAACCATGCTTGATAAATCCTCTCTTGAACTTCATCGCGAAGCGCCTCTTGTTGCTCACGAGCTTGCCGGTTTCGTGTGGCGACGGCTCGACTTGAATCTCGGAGGGCACGTTGCGCCTCAAGTGCTTGAGCTTCTCGCCGTAGTTGTTCTTGACGTTGCACATTGGCATCTTGCGCGTCTTGGTGTAGGCGTGCGCGATCTTCCTCTTGTTGGCGTTGACGTTGTCGTTCTTGTGCTTGCGCAAAGGTAGCTTGGTTTAGGCGATGTCGATGCTCTTGCGCTTGAAGTTGCTCTTGAGAATCGGTTTCATGTAGAGGATTGCGGTTTGCTTGATGGTCTTGGCGCGCGGCTTGGCGAAGAGTGTTCGATGTCGGTGTGCTTGAGAGGTCGGAGGAATGTCGACTTGAGTGGCTCCATCTTGAGGAGGACGAAGTGGTAGAAGAGCGGTTGACCAACAATGCATGAATCTCGTCCATTCTTGCATCGTTCTCTTGTTTGTGTTGGTCGAGATTGTCGTCGAAGTAGTCTCTTGTACGTTGCTCGGAGAGGCGTAAGTCGGTGGCGAGATTGTCGATGCGGTCGCTCATTGCTTGTTGTTCTTGATGCAAAGCTCGTTGTGCACCGAAGAGGTGGCTCTTGGTGACGTAGGTGTTCGGGTCAACGTCTTGCTCGATGAAGAGTGGGTTAGTAGAATAACTTGGCCTATCCATCATTCCAAGCAAATATGTGAGTGGGAGAAAGAGAAGAACTTATACCAAATGTACCTTGACCGATGTTGAAGATGGATCAATGATCACTCAAATGTGGAACAAGGAAATAGCACAATTGGTACCGATTCTTGTCGGTTTCTCACACCTACACAAATAAAAGCTTATGGTGGAGCTCGGTTAGGATGGTGGCACAAAATTTGATGCAATTGTTAGTTAGCCTCAATAATGTTGGAAGAGATTCACAAATTTGCAAATGCAACAAGTAGACCAAGCAAGTAGTGTTACACGGAAACACACACGCAAATTGATAAATGGGGTCGTGCAACCAAAAATGAGCGGAAAATGTGGAATCCACGGAAAATGCTCTTGTTGCACAACACTAGAGAGACGCTAGCACGATTGCACAATAGGCGGATACGAAACTTGTGCACGACCTACTAAGCAAACATGCAACGACTTCTATCCCAAGTATGCTATATGTATTGTGTTCCGATGATATGATCCAAGATGATCGGGTATGACAATCTTAATGTAGTACGATGCTATGGTTCTTGCTTATAAGCTCTTTGCTTATCTTTTCCTTTTGCTTAAAAGCTTGGATGGCTCTTTCTGTTTTGAGCTCTTTCTCATGCAAGACTTCACGAACCAAGATAGCAATTGTGTATGCTATGACAACCTTGTGACACCAGAGATGATACCAAGACATGCACCACGATGATATGGTATGTGTGCTATGGGAAGTATGATCACTAATGTGCACAAGTGACGTTGCCAGCAATACTCAAGGGCTAGTCTCGATAGGCAAGATACGCAAAATTGGGCTATGGTAGTTATCAATGTAATGGCAAGGAGTAGACCAAGATGTCGTCGAAATTACCGTCCTTGCTTACGGTGGAGGGTATCAAAATGGTGAAGTGGTCGATGTCGAGTCCTTGTCGAAGATGAGTGGTGGTGATGTTGATGTCGAACCGTTCCTAGGTAGCCAAAACACCCTAGGAAACGATGAACCACAACTCAAATTCTCAAAACCAAATGTGTCAAAATTGTGTTGGAGTGCGGAGCGTGTAAGCGATGGTGGTTGTGGAAAGCGATATGGTGGTATCGGGGTGCGTACGCGGAAGTGGAATGTGTAGTGGAGAGGTGGTGGTGGCCGAACTGAGATTTTTCAGTTTCGTCAGGACACGCCGGACGTCCGGTGTATAGCGGATGACCGGTTGCCGGACGTCCGGTAGCTGGCGGACGTCCGGTGCCTGGGCGGATTCGGGCACGGGATGAACAACTAGGGTTCGAGGTGGAGAAGTGAAATCCGAGCGATTTTGTGGATGGAAAAGGTGGAGATCATGGGGGAAAGCTAGATCCACTCGTGGCAAAGTGAATCCATGGATCAAATCCAACAAAACTTCATCAAACTAACAAATCACAAAAAAAATTGGGGCTATTTTTGGTGGGGAATTTCCAAAATTGGGACAAAATCAAGCAAAAGAAGGCTAGAAAACGGGGGTAGGGGCTCCAAATTCGTGATCAACGTGGCTCATGATACCAAGATGATGTAGGGTAGAACCCTAGATGCCCGATCTTTCACGAAAGGAGCGGATCCCGCGATGAACATGAAGAACACGAGGCGAAAACATGAGGGGAAACACGAGAGAATTACTCAAACGAACAAGATTCGATTACACATGCACTAGATCCTCGAAACACACAGAGAGTCACGATCCACGATCAACAAGGGACGATACAAAGGTAACTAGTTCATCTCCGTGAGGAGGCCTTGAGTTCTTCCCATTAGGGGTCTTGAATCCAGGTGGATCTTCTCCGAAGAGGCACGGTCTCTCTCGGAGGAGCAGATCCGGATGGATGAGCAAAGCTCTATCTCTCAAATGAGCTATCACTTCGCTGAAAGTCAAAAGAGGGAGGAGGAGGAGTATATATAGTCTAGGTGGGCGAAGGGGTATAAGGGCCTCGGCCCGAAACTGCGCGCAGGCAGGGACCGGACGTCCGGCCTGGAGCGGACGTCCGGTGGCTCGTGGGCGTCCGGACATCCAGAGGTCACCGGTCTTCCGTCATTTCAGCTCGGGTGCAGAGACACCGGAAGTCCGGAGTCGGCCGGTCTTCCGGTCGCCGGATGTCCGGTCTTTTTTGGATTTCCACTGATTTGGCTCGGGTGTGGGGTGGCCGGTCGTCCGGTGGGAGACGGACGTCCGCTCGCTGGGAGATGCCGGTCGTCCGGTGGGGGCCGGACGTCCGCTCGCTGTAGTATGCGTTGGCTAGACCTTGGGCAGGCTGAGGCTTCAGGAGCCGGACGTCCGGTCCCGACCGGTCGTCCGGTGGCTGGTGTTTCTTTGGCAGCTCTTCTTCTTGTCCCTCCTCCTTGGTGTCCTCGCCGTCTTATCCGTTGGCTGCAGCTGCCCCGTGGCCTTCATCCACGTACCTGATCACACATAGTGTTTCCGTTTGAGGTAGTAGCCATGTCTCATGTGTAGAAAGTAGCAGTTCGGAGAGGAGCGAGTTCACCTTATCTTCGATAGCCTTTGCTCAAGATCTTGTCATGGGTCCAAGTGGTGTCGTGGGAGATGTAGATACGTCCATGGGGATGACCGTGGGATGCTCCGCATCAGGATAGGTTTGCCTGGCGGTATGGGGATGCCGCAGATAGGATGAGCCTGCTTCCTGGCCTGGCCAACAATATGTCAGTCTATGGCCATGCTTGGTTGTGCGAACAACTGTTCGGCAGCCTTGGGCTGTTCAAGTTGCCAGCAAATGTCATCCCTCTTAATATCAACTCTGCCAGGGACCAAATCCTGAAATGGATGCCAGACTACAACGCACAGGGAGTCTCAGGCGATTGGCAGTTGCCCGGGCTCGACGAAGAGCTTGCGTGGCCCTCCACCTTGGTGGAAAGGGCTACAAGGGCGGAGGCCAACATGTATAAGCGCACCTCCAAGGCGGAGGAGGCGTACATCAAGAGGCATCTCGAGGAGGACAGAGCACTCCGTGCTGCTGTGATGGCGAAGGCCGGGAAGGCAACGAAGGGGAAGGAGGAGGCTAAAGGCGAAGGCCCTTCCCACGGCAGGAGCGAGGCGCAAACCATGGAGGGGGTTGCCGGGGATGAGCCTGCCGGGGATGAGCCTGCCAGGATTGAGGCTCTATATGCCGCGGCAACGGAGGCTCTGGAGGACAAGGGTGTTGAGGAGGCAGAGCAACCTGAGGAGGAGTGGCTCGCAGAAGGCCCTCAAGCCCCCGAGCCAGACCTGGAATAGCACCCTCACAGGCGAGCGGCTAGTCAGGGAGGAGCAGTTCCTGACCCTGCGCCTGCCGCCAAGAAGGTGAAGAAGACCACCTCTAGGAGCAGCGTCCCTGATGCAGTGCGCCGGCAGTCCCCATGGCTTTCCGGGGCTAAGGCTTCTCCTGCCAAGCGACCGGCAGCCGCTGGAGGCAACTCCAGCTCCCAGTCTAGCTCGAGTTCTTCGCAGATCTCTTCCTCGACGGAGCCCCCTATGCCTCAGCAAGGCTTGAAGTTGCCAGGGAGCTCCATTCCCCCGCCCCAAAAGAGGAGCAGGTCGACCTCTGGATCAAGGGCTTGATCGACATTGCCGAGCGTCTCACTACTCAGACTATAGCGATGGGCATGGAAGGGCTAGTCTACTCAGCCAGCAAGCACGAGGTCCCCAGAGTCAAGCTAGGGGTCTTCTACAACGAGCTGATCGAGAAGCTGAAGGCACATGAAGAGGGAAGGGTCGGCCGCTTCACGACTGAATCTCAGAAGCTTGCCCGCAACCCTATTCATGGTTCTGAGCAACATCGCCTGCCACCACCCGGACCTCAATCCCGCCGATGGCTTCAAGAAGCCGCCGGGGGACACAGACATTTCGGCTGCCGAAGATAAGGCCACCCCTCTTGCTGACTGGGTCCTTGGTGTCCCTACTGCGCTGTCCTGTAACAAAACATGATGTATGTCTTGTGTTTAGACACCGTATCGCGTATGTTTGTGTGGAACTAATGTTTTTACTTAATTCCAATTGCATGTTTATCGCTTTAGAGTTCACCCATTGGTGCTCGTATGATTAGTCTCCGTGCGTATTTCAGTTGCCTGCCGGTATCATATTGCCGCGATTGTCGCAAGGGTCGAGCCCTTAGCAATTATCTTGGCGAAGATTCGTCCCGGCAGGTTTTTCCTCGACAGTTTTGGCATTGCTACCCATTCTGCGAGTGGGCTCAGAACAAAGCGAGGGTGTAGACAAAAACTGATAAGGTGCCGTCCATACGACAGATTTTCTCATACGAACACCTTGGTATCCAAGGGATAAACAAATGTGAAATCTTAAGGTCATGACTGGGCAAGGATTGCATAAACTTAGCTTATTTCTTCGCTTCCTTCTACCCCTTTCAGCCGCAGCCGCTCGTCTCATTCGCATGCCTTGGGAAGGATAGCTGTTGTGCATGTTGTTCTCCTGTTCCCGGCAGCAACCGGTAAAGGATCATTTGTATCTTGCTGGCGACAGGACGCGGTGTAAGGCACGACCGGCCTCTCTCTCCTCCTTTCCACACACTCTAGACAACCTGGTGGCGGCTGGCATAAAAGGTCACGCTAACGCGGACTGCCTTGCCGGGGCGCCGATCAATGGATTCGCACCAGCGCTCCACTCAGGATTTCCCTAAGCAGGGTAAATGATGAACCGAGTTTCACGCGGTGCTCATCGACATTGATGATGCTAAAACCCAGAGTGGCTCGATTTTCAATAAGTGGGAGTGGTGGAGAGAGAAACCTTGTACCCATACACTTTGTTCCTTTCCCCTGGATGGGGTTTGCATGGCAATCATGCTTCCCGAGCCGTTGAGGTTGGCTTGCCGCCGCCATTGCTGGTTTCTGCCACTGCTGCGGCCACGGCGGAGGGAAGCGGTGGAGATCAAACGAGGGGGGCGGGGGTAGCGGCATCGCTTCCCCTCTTCGCTCCCTTCGTCCTCCGCCTTTTCTTAGGCGCCGCGGATGGTGAAGCCATCGATCAAGCAGGTGATGAAGATGACGCGCTGCGTGTGTTTCTCGGGTTCGCGCAAGCGCTTCCCCCTACCTGGCGCGCCAAAGATGTCATGGGAAACCACGGCCACCTATGGGGCCATCAGCCCCTTGTGGTTCAGCAGGGGGGATGAGCACATTACACAAAGAGCAGAGAATCGTAGCGCAGCACGGCAGAGATCACACGGGTAGTTTTACCCATGTTCGGGCCGCCGCGAGGCGTAAAACCCTAGTCCTACTTTGGTGGATTGATGGTGGATTGTGGTGGAAACGCAGCGCTCTTGCCCGGCAGGGTTGCCTCGGGGCGAGGGCTGCTATGCGTGTATAAGTGTACAAGGGTTCGAATCCTTTCTACGGATGCCATGGCCCTCCTTTTATAGATCAAGGGGTCACCACAGTGGCAAATCAGTCATTGTGTACTGATTAGATAGCAAACAGTGCTATCATACCTAACTCTGTAGTCAGAGCAGGGCACATTAAATGCGCCGCTTAGTGTCACATCGTGGCATGCTCGGCAAGCCTTGCTGGGCTGATCGGCCACCTCCTCGTCTGTCTGCTTGCCACATCGCTGGACGGGTGTCATTTGGAGGTGATTTCCATAGGAAGTGGCTTCCATGTGCCAAATAACAACCACTTAGTCACTTGGGGGCTTGACACCGCACCGATCGATGACTTGCGTTGCTGTGAGGTGGAGCGGTGGAGCCTTGGCGTGGTAGTATGCCTTCGTAGCGCCCGGCAGGCCTGCCGGGACGGTCTTGAGGCCTGTCTTCAGGGCCACCTCGTCCTCGCCAGGCTCGCCTGCCCGGCAAGGGAAGTTTCTCCTTAGTGGTGTCTTGCTCATTTAGCTTGTCTTGGTCTCTTGATCTGCCCCTTGATTCTCTCAAAGAGCTGATCTCTTCTTGCTTGGTCTTGTCTTGGATATTGCAAGTTGCCGGGCCGGTGATTTGCTGTCCGTGCACAAGTCAGGGGAAACATACACCCCTGTTTGTGTACCCCGACATTTTTGCTACCATATCATAAGCCTTTCTAGCTCCACATACATCTACATCATGCATTTGACACCACCTGGCAATCGCTCTGTCCAAGATTCGAGAGTTTTGACTACAACGGTTGCCGATCACCACCTGCTGCTGGGTAAGAACTGGTAAAAATTTGAGATTTGCTTGACGGATTTGACACCCCACCACCACCACTTTCTAGTAGTCTGTAGGATCATATTCTTGTGTGTTTCTATTGCTGCTAACCATGGTAGCATCACAAGCTGACGAGATTGACTGGGGGAACATGACAAAGAAGGAGCTTCATGATAAATTTCAACAAATGTTAAGTCAACATGTGGAAGACATGATGGCCAACTTTGGAAAGGCACTGGAGAGGATTTATGACATTGAGAAGTCAATTGACACCAAGTTGGATGCCAAGTTTGATGAAGTACTCGCGCGTCTACCACAACCACCACCCGCATCTGTTGCACCATTGCAACAACATCAACAACCACCACGTCGTGATCCAGCAGGGCGAGCGCAGCGTGTTCTTCTTGAGCCAGGACAAACTTCTAGTGCTGTTGCTACTGCTATTGATGCTTGTGTAGCTTTTGTAGCTCCTGCTGCTACTTCAGAGGAGTAGGACTATTACGAGGATGAGGTTGATCAAAATTAGAACTACGTCCAACCACCAGCACCACCACCACCAGGTCGTCCTCATGCGTATAATCGCAACGGTAGGGCTGCACCACCACCTCAGGTATGAGATCATGACCATCTTCCTAAACTAAAGTGGAATATTCCCACTTTTGAGGGTAGATACGTTCCTGATGTATATCTTACTTGGGAGTTATAAACTGAATAACGTTTTACATGTTTACAATATCCTGAGGAGAGACGTGTTGCTGCCGATGTTTGTGCTTTCACTAGTTTGCTTGTGTGTGGTGGTCTGAACATTGTAGATTATATCCTATTCCAGCTACTTGGGCTTCTTTGAAAAATGCTATGCATACTCATTGGGTTCCAGAATACTATCAACATGAATTACTTGAAAAATTGAAGCCTTTAAGACAAGGAAAAATTTCTGTAGAGGAATATCATCAGGAATTACAAACTGGCATGATTAGATGTGGTATTGTTGAGGATAACGAAGCTATGCTTGCATGTTTTATGGGTGGGTTAAATAGAGAGATTCAGACCACTTTAGAGTACAAGGAGTATAACAATATCACTCGTTTATTCCATCTTGCTTGCAAAGGTGAACGTGAAGTGCAGGATCGACAGGCATTGGCGCGGACTAACTTTTCTGCAGGTCGAACTTCATCATGGACACCGCATGCATACTCTACTTCCACACGTTCTGCTACGCCGGCACCTCCATCCGCTGCCACCTCCAACCGTGATACAAGAAAGCAGGCACAACCACCACTATCTACCAAGAGCACACCTTCTGGGCCTGCACAGAGCTCTTCTTCATCCATGGCATCAACAGGGCAAACACATGATATTATTTGTCGTTGTTGCAAGGGTGGAGGTCATTATGCGAGAGAATGCCCATCTAAGTGTGTGATGTCTGCTACTGAGGATGGTGGGTATGAGTCCGCTAGTGACTATGATGAGGAGACTTAGGCTCTTATTACAAGTGAAGAACACGGTGGAGATGATTTTGAACAAGAGACGTAATACATGGCTGCTAAAGACACTGACAGGTATGAAAGTTTAGTTGCTCAACGTGTTTTGAGTGCGCAGGTCACACAAGCTAAGCAAAATCAGAGGCACAATTTGTTCCACACAAAGGGAGTTGTGAAGGAACGTTCTATTCGCATCATCATAGGTGGAGGGTGCTGCAACAACTTGGCTAGCATGCAGATGGTGGAGAAGCTATCTCTCACCACAAGACCACATCCGCATCCTTACTACATCCAATGTTCAACAACAGCGGCAAGGTTAAGGTAACACGTACTCTTCGTGTGCATTTTAGAATCGCTACATATGCTGATTATGTTGATTGTGATGTGGTACCCATGCAAGCATGTTCCTTATTACTTGGTAGACCATGGCAAGTCGATAAAAATTCTGTACACCATGGTAGAAACAATCAGTATACTCTTATTCATAAGGATAAACATATTACTTTGCTTCCTATGACTCCTGGTTTCATTTTGAAAGATGATATTAATCGAGCTAGTAAAGCAAAACAGGAGCAAAATAAGAGTGAAAATCAGATAGTGGCAAAAGAATTTGAGCAACAAATGAAACCTAATAATAAACAATCTAGTGTTGCTTCTGAAATTAAATTAAAAAGTGGATGTTTGATTGCCACCAAATCTGATATTGATGATCTAAATTGCAGCAAATCTGTTTCCCATGCTTTGTGTGCAAAGAGTCATTATTTTCATTCGAGGACATGCCTTCCTCTTTGCCTCCGGTTGTCACTAACGTTTTGCAGGAGTTTGCTGACGTCTTTCCACAAGACGTGCGACCGGGATTACCACCTATTCGAGGGATTGAGCATCAGATTGACTTAATTCCCGGTGCATCACTACCCAACCATGCACCATACCGTACCAATCTAGAGGAGGCGAAGGAGATTATGCGTCAAGTACAGGAGCTGCTCGACAAAGGTTATATACGCGAATCCCTTAGTCCTTGTGTTGTTCCTATTATTCTAGTGCCAAAAAAGGATGGTACATCGCGTATGTGTGTTGATTCTAGAGGCATTAATAATATTACTATTCTTTATCGTCATCCTATTCCTAGGCTAGATGATATGCTTGATGAATTAAGTGGCTCTACTATTTTCTCCAAAGTTGATTTGCATAGTGGATACCATCAAATTCGTATGAAATTGGGTGATGAATGGAAACCATCATTTAAAAGTAAGTTTGGATTATATGGGTGGTTAGTCATGCCTTTTGGATTAACTAATGCACCTAGTACTTTCATGATATTAATGAACAAAGTTTTACGTGCTTTCATTGGATGATTTGTGGTAGTCTATTTTGATGATATAATGATTTATAGAAGATCTTGGGAGGAACATTTGGAACATTTACGTGTTGTTTTTATTGCTCTACGTGATGCATGTTTGTTTGGTAACCTTGGGAAGTGCTCCTTTTGCACAGATCGAGTATCTTTTCTTGGCCATGTTGTTACTTCACAGGGAATTGAAGTTGATAAAGCCAAGATTGAAGCAATTGAGAGTTGGCCGCAGCCCAAAACGGTCACACAAGTGAGGAGTTTTCTTGGTCTTGCTGGTTTCTATAGGTATTTTGTGAGAGATTTCAGCACCATTGATGCACCTCTCAATGAGCTTACAAAGAAGGATGTGCCTTTTGTTTGGGGTACCGCACAGGAAGAAGCCTTCATGGTATTGAAAGATAAGTTGACACATGCTCCTTTACTCCAATTTCCTGATTTTAGTAAGACTTTTGAGCTTGAATATGATGCTAGTGGAATTGGATTAGGAGGTGTGTTATTATAAGATGGCAAACCTATTGCATACTTTTCTGAAAAATTGAGTGGGCCTAGTCTAAACTATTCTACCTATGATAAAGAATTATATGCTCTCGTTCGGACCTTAGAAACATGGCAACATTATTTATGGCCCAAAGAATTTGTTATACATTCTGATCATGAATCTTTGAAACACAACTAAAGTCAAGAAAAACTGAACCGTAGACATGCTAAATGGGTTGAATTCATTGAGACTTTTCCTTATGTCATAAAACACAAGAAGGGTAAAGAAAATGTTATTGTTGATGCAGTGTCTCATCGCTATACTATGCTTTCACAACTTGACTTTAAAATATTTGGTTTGGAGACCATCAAATATCAATATGTGCATGATGCTAATTTTAAAGATGTAATGTAGAATTGTAAAGAAGGAAGAATATGGAACAAGTTCATCCTTAATGATGGATTTGTGTTTCGTGCTAACAAGCTATGCATTCCAGCTAGCTCCATTTGTCTTTTGTTGTTGCAGGAGGCGCATGGAGGAGGATTAATGGGACACTTTGGCGCGAAGAAGATGGAGGACGTACTAGCTACACATTTCTTTTGGCCAAAGATGAGACGAGATGTTGAGCGTTTTGTTGCTCGCTGCACTACATGTCAAAAAGCTAAGTCACGACTCAATCCTCATGGTTTAGAAATGCCTTTGCCTGTACCTAGTGTTCCATGGGAGGATATATCTATGGACTTTGTTTTAGGTTTACCTCAAACAAAGAAGGGGAGGGATAGCATATTTGTTGTCGTGGATAGATTTTCGAAAATGGCACACTTTATACCATGTCATAAAAGCGATGATGCTGCTAATGTTGTTGATTTGTTCTTTCGTGAAATTATTCGCTTGCATGGTGTGCCAAATGCAATTGTTTCAGATCATGATACTAAGTTTCTTAGCCACTTTTGGAGATGTTATGGGCTAAATTGGGGACTAAACTGCCTTTCAGCACTACATGTCACCCCCGAGCTGATGGACAAACTGAAGTAGTCAATAGAACATTGTCTACTATGCTTGTTCAATGACCAGATTAAAGTTTGCCATAGCTGCAACTCACGTACTTTGTTTGTATTCAACGACCATACCAAGACATCACAAAACTCCACTTTCATCAATAAAGCTTTCATCTTATATTCGCAATATCCAGATTGCAATCTCAGTTTCTTGCTTGTTCTTTGTTTGCCTGTAGGAAATAGACCCTCGTGGTCAGGTTGATCATGCTCTGGCGTGGTCAATAACCTCTCGGAGTTGGTTTAGCGATTGCTAAGGCGTGTCTTCGCACGTTCGTAGTCGGATCGTGAAATTCTACTCCACCAAAAACGATAACCACCATCTCATCGAAAAGACGGGACACCTTTGCCTCTATCAAAGTACCTACGTCGGTGCGTGCACCTCTTCTCTTCATGCACATACACCTGTTTTCAGGTGATTCATGCATGTACTCCTTTTTTCCGGTAATTCATGCACGTACTCCACCTACGTTCGTGACCATTGGTGAGTCTCACTTTAGTACTCCTACTACTTATCTCCATTTTCTTGTATGACACGTGAACCTAGATGCCTGTTGTCCCACGTGTCTGCAAAAGGAAGAAGAATGCTTTCTGACGACTGAGAATGAGCAAGGAACCTCGTGGTGGAGCGTCTGCACTCTTAATATTTTATACACAGCGATATAAAAATCAACCGAATCTTCTCCACATATAGATCAAAAGATTCCGAAACACGGCAGCCCAGGGTAGTTACATCATACATGGCCAACCTCATGCTATCACCATATTTCTTGGCCTCTGTGCGACACCTAGCTCTAGTAATCCACCATCCCATATCACTTGTCGCTCCTCGTCTCTCTCAAAGTGTGGAAGACTGGTGATTTTCTGTCTATTGAGGCCGGTTTACTCAAACTCCCTCCCACATGTTAAGGGCATTCTAAAAAATACTCTAGAGATATGCCAAGAGGAAGCGCTTTGACCGATGGACCAAACGAGAAGGAGTGACGTGCCGTGAGGTGGTCCAGTTTCTCGTTTTGAACTAGTTTCGTGTAGTAGTAACACTTGGTTTCGCACCTTCAAAGATGGATGCAAATCCCTGCTAAAAAGGTGCTTCGCTTTCTGCTAATCCCGTCAACCGTCCTAGTTTACTGTATCAATCGCGTGTGGAGTACTCCCTCCATACTGGTGCATAAGTCACATTATGAAGACCAAATAATCCCAAAACTCTTAGGCGCAGTGCATTAACTACTCACCTCGTTTCTTGTTTTTGCCATGAAAAAAGAAATCTGCCAGTAGAAGACGTGGGGCGTGTATGCATTCAATGACTTGAGACTACCACCTCCATCATGATTTATCGGCCCTCTTCGTATTTTGTGTCAAAATTTGACCATAGATTTACTAATTAACAAAAAATTAATGCATGCTATAAAAATTTATATAGTTGGATTCATATTTGAACATAGTTTCCAATGATACTATTTTTTGTGACATGCATTAACATTTTGTTAATTAAATTCATTGGCAAAATTTAGCACAAAATACAAAGGGGAACAGTAAACCAGTATGGAGCTACTCCCTCCGTACCGTAATATAAGAGGGTTTTTTACACTACATAGTGTAAAAATGCTCTTATATTATGATAGTACGTACTTAGCATAACATAGTTTTGATTTTTGAATTGAGTCCCATAAACCCATAGTACACTCGATATTGTGCTGCTACCATCCAATATTCGTGTTTGGTGGTTTCTAGAATAAAAAAAGGAGGTGCTTACTGTGGGAATGGTGAAGTGATTGCTGCTTCGTCCGAGCAACTTACTCTGGGAATATTGGAGTATGAGTGGATTCAACGAAGAGTGAAATGATGGTTGCTTCATCCAAGCAACTTACTATAGCAAAGGTGGGGCTCTGTGATTTGGCTCCTCACTAGTCATTATTACTGCAGTGCAACGACCGGGGTGAATCTCCCCTCTAGTCGTGCACTCAATACTGGTGCATGGCAGGTGGAGCAGGATGCAAGTGATGGTTGTTTCTGGCATTGCTATTAAGCTTTCAGGATTTGTTAATACCTACGCATAATTTTCCAGCATAATGAAATTGTATTGTAATGGTACGAATGTTTCAACTTTGGTTCCCGTAAAAAAAGTTTCAACTTTGGTTTCATGTGTCCTCTTACCTCAAGGTTGTCTTGTTACAACATTCTATCAAATACAAATGAAACTACCATGGCTACTATGTTGGAAATATGCCCTAGAGGCAATAATAAAGTGGTTATTATTATATTTCCTTGTTCATGATAATCGTTTATTATCCATGCTATAATTGTATTGATTGGAAACTCAAATGCATGTGTGGATACATAGACAACAACATGTCCCTAGTGAGCCTCTACCGGACTAGCTCATTGATCAAAGATGGCTATGGTTTCCTAGCCATAGACATGAGTTGTCATTTGATAACGAGATCACATCATTAGGAGAATGATGTGATGGACAAGACCCAAACGATAAACGTAGCATATGATCGTGTCAAGTTTATTGCTATCGTTTTCTGCATGTCAAGTATATTTTCCTATGACCATGCGATCATGCAACTCACTGACACCGGAGGAATACCTTGTGTGTACCAAACATCGCAACGTAACTGGGTGACTACAAAGGTGCTCTACAGGTATCTCCGAGGGTGTCTATTGAGTTGCATAGATCAAGACTGGAATTTGTCACTCTGTATGACGGAGAGGTATCTCAGGGCCCTCTCGGTAATACAACATCACAAGAAGCTTGCAAGCAATGTGACTAAGGAGTTAATCGCGGGATCTTGTATTACGGAACGAGTAAAGAGACCTGCCAGTAACGAGATTGAACTAGGTATGGAGATACCGACGATCGAATCTCGGGCAAGTAACATACCGATGGACAAAGGGAACTGCATACGGGATTAGCAGAATCCTTGATATTGAGGTTCGACCGATAAGATCTTCATAGAATATTTAGGAACCAATATGGGCATCCAGGTCCCGCTATTGGTTATTGACCGTAGAGCTTTCTCGGCCATGTCTGCATAGTTCTCGAACCCGCAGGTCTACACACTTAATGTTTGGTGACGATAAAAGTATAGTTCAGTTATTATGGTGGTTACTAAAGGTTGTTCAGAGTCCCGGATGAGATCCCAGATGTGACGAGGAACTTCGGAATGGTCCGGAGGTGAAGATTGATATATTGGACGAAGGGTATTGGAGTCCGGAATTGTTCTGGGGGTACCGGGTGATGACCAGCATCACCGAAAGGGGTTTCGGGCGGCCCCGACAAGTGTTGGGGGGCCCCATGGGCCAAGGGGAGGGGACAAACCAGCCCACTAAGGGGATGTGCGCCCCCTCACCCTTTCCCACGTAACGAGAAGGGGTGGGGGCGCTCCCCTAGGGCAGCCACAACCTTTGCCTTGGGGGCCAAGGCTCTCGGGGGGAGGCACACCAAAACCCATCTAGGGTTTACCCCTGGTGGCAGCCGGCCCCCCTTAGGGAACCCTAGGGCGCCCCTCCTCCTCCCTTCCCCCTATATATAGAGGGGTAGAGGGAGGGCAGCCGCAGCCATCTATGCCACGGCGCTGCCCTCCCTCTCCCTCGTAGTCCTTCTTCTTCTCCGTGAGGCTTGGCGAAGCCCTGCTAAGATTTCTCCACCACCACCGCCATCACGCCGTCGTGCTGCCGGAGGAGTCGAGCTACTACTTCACCATCGCTCACTGGATCGAGTTGGTGAAGGCGTCATCAAGCTGTATGTGTGTTGAACGTGGAGGTGCCGTCCGTTCGGCACTTGGATCGGGAGTTCGCGGGACGGATCCTGATTGGATCTCGAAGATGTTTGACTACATCAACCATGTTTATTAACACTTCCGCTTAGCGATCTACAAGGGTATGTAAATGCAATCTCTCCTCTCGTAGATGTCCATCTCCTAGATTGATCTTGGTGAGCGTAGGAAATTTTTTGTTTCCCATGCAACGCTCCCCAACGGTGGCATCATGAGCTAGGTCTATGCGTAGGTGACATCACGAGTAGAACACAAAGGAGTTTGTGGGCGTTGATATTCAGATTGCTTCCTTCCTTGGTCTTTTCTTGATTCGGTACTATTGTGGGATGAAGCGGCCCAGACCAACTTTACATGTCCACATACATGAGACCGGTTCCATCGACAAACGTGTGACTTTGTTGCATAAAGATGGCTGGCGGGTGTCTGTCTCTCCCACATTAGTTGAATCGGATTCGACAAAGGCGGTCATTGTAGAAGGTTAAATAGCAACTTGCATATCACCATTTTGGCTTTGCGTCGGTAAGAATCGTTCTTGCTAGATACCCATAGCAGCCACGTAAAACATGCAACAACAATTAGAGGACGTCTAACTTGTTTTTGTAGGGTATGTTGTGATATGATATGGCCAAAGACATGATGAGATATATTTGATGTATGAGATGATCATGTTTTGTAATAGTTTATCACGACTTGCATGTCGGTGAATACGGCAACCAGTAGGAGCCATAGGGTTGTCTTTAATTATTGTATGACCTGCGTGTCAATCATTAAGCGCAATAGTAGTAGAAGCATGGTTGGCGTGACAACCCCGATGGCGGCAGGATGATGGAGATCATGGTGTCATGCCGGTGAGGATGGAGATCATGCCGGTGCTTTGGAGATGGAGATCATGGTGTCATGCCGGTGACGATGGAGATCATGACGGTGCTTTGGAGATGGAGATCAAAAGCACAAGTTGATCGCCATATCATGTCACTTATGATTTGCATGTAATGTTAATCCTTTTATGCATCTTATTTTGCTTAGGACGACGGTAGCATTATAAGGTGATCCCTCACTAAAATTTCAAGATAAAATTGTGTTCTCCCCAAGTGTGCACCGTTGCGAAAGTTCGTCATTTCGAAGCACCACGTGATGATCGGGTGTGATAGACTCTACGTTCACATACAACGGCTGTAAGCCAGTTTTGCACATGCGGAACACTTGGGTTAAACTTGGCGAGCCTAGCATGTACAGACATGGCATCGGAACGCAAGAGACGAAAAGGTTGAACACGAGTCATATAGTAGATATGATCAACATAGAGATGTTCACCATTGAAACCACCTCATCTCACGTGATGATCGGACTTGGGTTGGTGAATTTGGATCATGTTACACTCGGACAACCGGAGGGATGTTGATTTGAGTGGGAGTTCTTAAGTAATATGATTAATTGAACTCATTATCATGAACAATAGTCTAAAGTTGCCTTTGCAAATTTATGTTGTAGATCAATGGCTCGCGCAGTAGCTCCCCTGAATTTCAATGCATTCCTAGAGAAAGTTCAGCTAAAAGATGATGGAAGTAACTTTGTGGACTGGGCCCATAATCTCACGATTATCCTCACGGCTGCCCAAAAGGCTTATGTCCTAGATGCACCACTTGCTGCGCCACCACCTCCGGCGACTATGGACGTTGTGAACGCCTGACAGTCGCGTGCTGATGACTACTCAATAGTTCAGTGCGCCATGCTGTATAGCTTAGAGCTGGGACTTCAAAGGCGTTTTGAACGTCATGGAGCATATGAGATGTTCCAGGAGTTGAAGTTTGTCTTTGAGAAGAATGCCTGAATCGAGAGGTATGAGACCTCCAATAAGTTCTATGCCTGCAAGATGGAGGAGAACGGGTCTGTCAATGAGCACATGCTTAGAATGTCTGGGTACTACAACCGTCTGGCTGAGTTGGGAGTTGAGCTCCCGCCAGAGGCTGTCACTGACAGAGTTCTTCAATCGCTACCACCTACCTACAAGAGCTTTGTGTTGAACTATAACATGCAAGAGATGAACAAATCAGTCTCCGAGCTGTTCGCGATGCTGAAAGTTGCTGAGTCAGACATCCAGAAGGAGCATCAAGTGTTGATGGTGAATAAAACCACTAGTTTTAAGAAGAGCAAGGGAAGGAAGGGAAACTTCAAGAAGGGTGGCAAAGTAGTTGCTCCTCCCGTGAAGAAACCCAAGGCTGGACCCAAGCCAAAAACTGAGTGCTTCTATTGCAAGGGAACTGGCCACTGGAAGCGGAACTGCCCCAAGTATCTGGCCGACAAGAAGGGGGCCAACGTCAACAAAGGTATACGTGATATACATGTTATTGATGTGTACCTTACCAACTCTCGTTGTAGTGCCTGGGTATTTGATACCGGTTCGGTTGCTCACATTTGCAACTCAAAGCAGGAACTACGGAATAGATGGAGGCTGGTGAAGGACGAAGTGACGATGCGCGTGGGAAATGGTTCCAAGGTTGATGTGATCACCGTCGACACGCTCGCTCTTCGATTACCATCGGGATAAGTGATGAACCTGAATAATTGTTATTTGGTGCCTGCGTTGAGCATGAACATTATATCTGGATCTTGTTTAATACAAGATGGTTACTCATTTAAATTAGAGAATAATGGTTGTTCTATTTATATGGGTAATATCTTTTATGGTCATGCACCCAATGTGAGGGGTTTATTCTTATTGAATCTCGATAGTGATGATACATATGTTCATAATGTTGATGCCAAAAGATGTAGAGTTGATAATGATAGTACCACTTTCTTGTGGCACTGCCCCTTAGGTCATATTGGTGTAAAGAGCATGAAGAAACTCCATGGTGATGGACTTTTGGAGTCACTTGATTTTGAATCACTTGACACATGCGAACCATGCCTCATGGGTAAGATGACCAAAACCCCGTTTTCCGGAACAATGGAACGGGCAAGTGACTTATTGGAAATCATACATACTGATATGTGCGGTCTGATGAGTGTTGACGCACATGGTGGATATCGTTATTTTCTCACCTTCACCGATGACTTGAGTAGATATGGGTATGTTTACTTAATGAAGCATAAGTCTGAAACGTTTGAAAAGTTCAAGCAATTTCAGAGTGAAGTTGAGAGTCATCGTAACAAGAAGATCAAATTCCTATGATCTGATCGAGGGGGAGAGTATCTGAGTTATGAGTTTGGCAATCACTTATGACAATGTGGAATAATTTCACAGTTGACGCCACCTGGAACACCACAGCGTAATGGTGTGTCCGAACGTCGTAATCGAACCTTATTGGATATGGTGCGTTCTATGATGTCTCTTGCCAATCTGCCACTGTCGTTTTGGGGTTATGCATTAGAGACAACTGCATTCACTTTAAATAGGGCACCATCTAAGTCCGTAGAGACGACACCGTATGAACTTTGGTTTGGCAAGAAACCTAAGCCGTCGTTCCTTAAGGTTTGGGGTTGCGATCCTTATGTCAAAAGGCTTCAGCAGGAAAAGGTCGAACCCAAAGCGGACAAATGCGTCTTCATAGGATACCCAAAGGAAATGATTGGGTATACCTTCTATCTCAGATCCGAGGGCAAAGTGTTTGTCGCTAACAACGGGTCCTTTCTCGAGAAAGAGTTTCTCTTGAAAGAATTGAGTGGGAGGAAGATAGAGCTTGATGAGGTTACTGAACCTTTACTTCAACCAGTGAGTAGTGCATCACAGAAAGATGTTTCTGTGACACCTACGTCAATTAAAGAGGAAGCTAATGATAGTGATCATGAAGCTTCATATCAAGTTACTATCGAACCTCGTAGGTCGACAAGGATACGTACTGCTCCTGAGTGGTACGGTAACCCTGTCTTAGAGGTCATGTTGTTGGACAACAACATCGATGAACCTACGAGTTATGGAGAAGCGATGGTGGGCCCGGATTCTGAAAATGGTTAGAGGCCATGAAATCCAAGATGGGATCCATGTACGAAAACAAAGTATGGACTTTGGAAGTATTACCTGAAAGGCGAAAGGCCATTCAGAATAAATGGATCTTCAAGAAGAAGATGGACGCGGACGGTAATATCACCGTCTATAAAAGCTCGACTTGTGGCAAAGGGGTTTTCACAAGTTCAAGGAGTTGACTACGATGAGACTTTCTCACCCATAGCGATGCTTAAGTCCGTCAGAATCATGCTGGCAATAGCTGCATTTTTCGATTATGAAATCTGGTAGATGGATGTTAAAACAGCGTTCCTTAACGGTTTCCTTAAGGAAGAGTTGTATATGATGCAACCGGAATGTTTTGTCGATCCAGAGAATGCTGACAAAGTGTTCAAACTCTAGCGATCCATTTATGGACTGGTGCAAGCATCTCAGAGTTGGAATATTCGCTTTGATGAGGTGATCAAAGCGTTTGGGTTTATACAAGTTTATGGAGAAGCTTGTATTTACAAGAAAGTGAGTGGGAGCTCTATAGCGTTTCTAGTATTATATGTAGATGACATATTGCTGATTGGAAACAATATAGAACTTTTGGAAAACATGAAGGAATATTTGAACAAGAGCTTTTCAATGAAGGACCTAGGAGAAGCTGCTTTCATATTAGGCATAGATCTATAGAGATAGATCGAGACGCTTGATAGGACTTTCACAAAGCACATACCTTGATAAGATTTTGAAGACGTTCAAAATGGATCAATCCAAGAAGGGGTTCTTACCTGTTTTGCAAGGTGTGAAGTTGAGTAAGACTGAATGCCCAACGACTGTAGAGGATAGAGAAAAGATGAGTGTCGTCCTCTATGCTTCTGCCATAGGCTCTATCATGTATGCAATGTTGTGCACAAGACCAGATGTCTGCCTTGCCATAAGTATGGCCAGAAGGTTTCAAAGTGATCCAGGAGTGGAACACTAGACAGCGGTCAAGAATATCCTTAAGTACCTAAAAAGGACTAAGGAAATGTTTCTCGTTTATGGAGGTGATCAAGAGCACGTCGTAAAGGGTTACGTCGATGCAAGCTTTGACACTGATCCGGTTGACTCTAAGTCTCAAACCAGATACGTATATGTTCTGAACGGGGGAGCGGTAAGCTGGTGCAGTTCCAAGCAGAGCGTGGTAGCTGATTCCACATGCGAAGCGGAGTACACAGCTGCCTCGGAGGCAGCGAAGGAAGGTGTCTGGATGAAGCAGTTCATGACAGATCTTGGAGTTGTGCCCAGTGCACTGGACCCAATGACTCTGTTCTGTGATAACATTGGTGCCATTGCTCTAGCCAAGGAACCAAGGTTTCACAAGAGGACCAGACACATAAAGCGACGCTTGAATTCTATCCGCGATTACATCAAGGAGGAAGACATAAACATTTGCAAGATACATATGGATCTGAATGTTGCAGATCCGTTTACTAAACCTCTTCCATGGGCAAAGCATGATCAACACCAGAACTCTATGGGTGTTAGATTCATTACCATTTAATGCTAGATTATTGACTCTAGTGCAAGTGGGAGACTGTTGGAAATATGACCTAGAGGCAATAATAAAGTGGTTATTATTATATTTCCTTGTTCGTGATAATCGTTTATTATCCATGCTATAATTGTATTGATCGGAAACTCAAATGCATGTGTGGATACATAGACAACAACATGTCCCTAGTGAGCCTCTACCGGACTAGCTCATTGATCAAAGATGGCTATGGTTTCCTAGCCATAGACATGTGTTATCATTTGATAACGGGATCACATCATTAGGAGAATGATGTGATGGACATGACCCAAACGATAAACGTAGCATATGATCGTGTCAAGTTTATTGCTATCGTTTTCTGCATGTCAAGTATATGATGAGATCATGCAACTCACTGACACCGGAGGAATACCTTGTGTGTACCAAATGTCGCATCGTAACTGGGTGACTATAAAGGTGCTCTACAAGTATCTCCGAGGGTGTCTGTTGAGTTGGCATAGATCAAGACTAGAATTTGTCACTCCGTGTGACGGAGAGGTATCTCAGGGCCCTCTCGGTAATACAACATCACAAGAAGGTTGCAAGCAATGTGACTAAGGAGTTAGTCGCAGGATCTTGTATTACGGAATGAGTAAAGAGACTTGCCGGTAACGAGATTGAACTAGGTATGGAGATACCGACGATCGAATCTCGGGCAAGTAACATACCGATGGATAAAGGGAACTGCATACGGGATTAGCAGAATCCTTGACATAGAGGTTTGACCGATAAGATCTTCGTAGAATATGTAGGAACCAATATGGGCATCCAGGTCCAGCTATTGGTTATTGACCGTAGAGGTGTCTTGGCCATGTCTGCATAGTTCTCGAACCCACAGGGTCTACACACTTAACATTTGGTGACGATATAAGTATAGTTCAGTCATTATGGTGGTTACCGAAGGTTGTTCAGAGTCCCGGATGAGACCCCAGACATGACGAGGAACTCCGGAATGGTCCAGAGGTGAATATTGATATATTGGACGAAGGGTATTGGAGTCCGGAATTGTTCCGGGGGTACCGGGTGATGACCAGCATCACCAAAAGGGGTTTCGGGGGGCCCCGGCAAGGGTTGGGGCCCATGGGCCAAGGGGAGGGGGCAAACCAGCCCACTAAGGGGCTGTGCGCCCCCCTCACCCTTTCCCACGTAACCAGAAGGGGTGTGGGCACTCCCCTAGGGCAGCCACACCCTTTGCCTTGGGGGCCAAGGCTCCCGGGGGGGAGGCGCACCAAAACCCATCTAGGGTTTTCCCCTGGTGTTCGCCGGCCCCTCTTAGGGAACCCTAGGGTGCCCCTCCTCCTCCCTTCCCCCTATATATAGAGGGGTAGAGGGAGGGCAGCCATACCCATCTATGCCACGGCGCTGCCCTCCCTCTCCCTCGTAGTCCTTCTTCTTCTCCGTGAGGCTTGGCGAAGCCCTGCTGAGATTTCTCCACCACCACCGCCATCATGCCATCGTGCTGCCGGAGGACTCGAGCTACTACTTCACCATCGCTCGCTGGATCAAGGAGGTGAAGGCGTCATTTAAGCCGTACGTGTGTTGAACGCGGAGGTGCCGTCCTTTCGGCACTTGGATCGGGAGTTCGCGGGACGGATCGTGATTGGATCGCGAAGACGTTCGACTGCATCAACCATGTTTCTTAATGCTTCCGCTTAGCGATCTACAAGGGTATGTAGATGCAATCTCTCCTCTCGTAGATGTCCATCTCCTAGATTGATCTTGGTGAGAGTAGGAAAATTTTTGTTTCCCATGCAACGCTCCCCCAACATGCTAATGCATCTCAATTATTCGCATATCAGCGCCAATATTTGCATCACAAGTGAAGACAAAGTTGTGAGAAGGTGTACAAGTAAATAAAAATATAAAATTGATCGATGTTGTCCGTAGGCATGGTTCAATTTCCTGGCAACGGTGTTCATTGGTTGGCAACTAGTTTCACGCAGCTCTGTAGCCAAGAAATAGGTGTATGGAGGATATCACAATCCGATCATTTTGTGCAGTTCCACTAAAATCGAGTTGATCATCCCTGTTTGCAAAGATATTGAATAAGTGTGATTACAATAATAGTGGCACTAGATGATGGAGCATACACACACAAATAGAAGTTGATCACCTTTGCAATATCTCTTTGGACTAACTACTTGTTGGAGAAGATTAGGGTCGGAGTTGGATGAGGAGGATAGCAAAACCAATCTCCCTTTGTGCAGTCCCACTGAAATGTAGAAATATTGCCTGTGTCACATTTTAGTAGAACTGCACAAGACACTCTTAAGAAAAAAGTGATTTTTTGCAGTTCAGCAAAAGGTCGCAATAGTAACGAGGTGAAATGGATAGCCCTGTTTGCAACAAGAGGTAGAAAGGAAACAATTACTAGACAATAACAGTTGATGACACAAACGCCGACAAAAAAGAAGCATGCTCCTTGTCCTAAGGGAAAGATAGAAGCACAGTGGTTTATCTAAAATGGTGTGAGGACAAGATTGCAAGATGGAAAGTAAGCCGGCCGAGGTACGTTTTAGGCAAAGAACTAAAGAAGATCCACATGCAGGATTTTCTACATGCAGTAATGTGGGAAGATGGGCAGTGTAGCAAGGTCAGAGGAAGCTGTACCTGAGGGTCGTCGGGGTGTAAGTAGGAGGGCGCCAGCGGGTGGGATCTGCCCATACTGCAGCAGCGAGCAAGTGGCCAAGGCCCTACCGTGCCAGAGCTTGGTCAGAGAGAACAGCATGTACCATAGATCGAGACCTGGTGCCTCGATGCCATCAAACAGAGCAACGATGCACATCATCCCTTTTTGCCGGCGGACGGGATGCTGCCGGATCAGTGACCAGCGGTGAGAGAGAGAGGCCACTGCCACCTTGTGTGAGAGAGTGTGAAGAGAGACAAACCCCCGCAGGCAGGCTCCATTGTAAATAGTGGAGCGGATTTCTTTTTTTTCTGATAACAATCGTTTTATATTATGTACGTGTCAGTGAGGAATATAACTTTATTGAAAAATAATGCATAAAGTCGAACTTTGTTTCGTGTACGTGTGGTACATGACCCTCCTTCAAGTAAACAACCGCTACACACGTCAAATTATCACGTGCGCTGCCTTTTCATATAGAAATGAGCTCCACCATGTACCCGCGTGGGTGTGGCCAGGAACGAGACGTGAGTACGTGCGTCATGCGTGCACCTCTTCTCTACATGCATGTACCCCACCTACGTGGGTGTGTGTGAGAGAGATACAAACCTAGAGAGAGATGGTGTGTACGTTTGTGAGTGTTTTTTGGGAGTGCGTGAGAGATAGACAGGGAATATGTGTCGATGATATATCTCAAACAAAAAATGTAACATATGCAATGTGTGTGAAACAGAGGCCTAGATATATCATATATACAGGGGCGATCTACAAGAAGAGAGTGGAGGGATCATCAGCGTGAGATATTGATAGAATCGAAGAGTGGGATGAAGTGTATGGGTGCGCGATCGATAAAGAGAGCCATCGAATTTTTGTTTGCCCACGTCAAAAGATATAGGACGGCTGGCCTACTGGAATGTGAGAGGGGAGAGGTGCAGTTTGTCTCTATGGCATAGATACCTACCTACGGCATTTGACTATCAGTGGGGGGGGGGGGGTAGAGACCTAACTATAGAGAGGTAGATCGACTCGTATAAGTGTGGAGAAGGAGAGAGACCTAGCTATGTATTGAGGGAGATCGATCGGCATCCATGCATATGTGTAGGAGAGGAATAAGGTTGGGAGAGAGACAGAGCTAGAGTTTCGGAGGGTTGGTGGTGGAGTTGCTTCTCATAGATGGTGGGAGAGGCCTACTAGACAAACGGAGGGTACGTCTGCAATATCAATAAGAGAGGGGATGCGTGTCTCTGTGTGCGCGTGTGAGAGACGGGTAAGGAGGCATGCACGGATGATGAGGGGGGATGATATGTCTGTGGTAAGCAGACCTAACTAGATAGGTTGATCAATCGTCGTGTGTTCGAGAAAGGGGGAGACATAACTAGTAGGTACATCGATTAGTGCATGGGGAAAAAGAGTTATAGTTGACCTAGCTATATGTAGGGAAATCGATCGGTATACATGCATGTGTTAGAGGTAAATAAGGCCCGAGGAGAGACGGATCAAGAGAGAGAGAGGGATGCGGCTAGGAGGTGGTGCTAGAGGCCTAAGATATCGATAGGGGGAGGAGTGTGCGAGTGTGAGATCGATGGAAAGAGGGGCGAGAGTGTGCATGTGTGTGGGACCGTATTAGACATAGGGAGGCATGGATGGTGAGAAGAGAAGAGGGAAAGCATGTGTTTGTGGTAGGGAGACCTGGCTAGAGAGGTATATTGATCGGTGTGTGCCGAAAGGAAGGAGCTGGGGAGACCTACAGACACCATGGGAGAACGACCTAATGAAAAATAACGAATGTGCGCGATGGAGAGAATGTTGAGGGAGGGTGAGGATGAGGCGGGCGTGTGCAAGCACGAGAGAAAGTTAGTGCTGGCTACAAAGAGAAGAGGATTGTGTGGGTGTAAAAGACTCACACAGATCATAATTCATTATAAAAGTGGATTCAGGTATTTGAATAAGAGATCATAGTGTTTTAAACCCACGCATGCATGAATATAATGGTGATACGCACGGTGTGGTTATGAACATATTATACTACATATAATATATATATAATTTATCTCAATTTGTGATAATGTGTGGCTTTTGCAGCTCACAGCTTAATACTTGTCATAATGTAGAGGGCGGGGCACTATACATTGTGTGATAAACACATTATACATATGAAACATGGTTTAGATTATGAAGATCTAGCCAGCGATTCAAATGTACTATTATTTGGAATCAATATCAAGTGGATTCAAAAATTTGAATTCGAGTTCATATAGTACACATAGTTCATATCTAAGTCGACAGTAATCATGTGGTGTGTTGTGAAGATAATATAAAGATGATGATTTAACTTGGCAACAATCATGACTCTAGATTCTTATTCAAATAAAGAAATGAATTCAAATTTAGTTTGAATTACAGTGGTAGTATATACATTTGGAATGCACTAAAATGTTCATCTGACTAGGTTACATGCATAATACACCTAGCGAAAAAATTTAATTGCACATAACATGGATTCAAAGTTTTAAATAGCATTTGTAATAATCCATACAGTAAAATAGGACAAGATTCTCTCTTGTGTCGTGCCAATTGTTTTTTGTTGTTGTTGAGGGCAGTGCGAATTGATTTGGTACAGTACACGTTATCTCTTTGTCTCCTTGTGCTCCAAAAACTCCCTTGTCAAACTGCGCCTTGCTATCCCAAAATTACAACATGCGTGAAAACTCCCACCTCCTGCGAAATCCTGACATGCGAAATTCCTGTTATACCCCTGAACTGAAAGAACGGCCTAGTTCAAATCGGTGGGGCTACTTTTGTAACTTACTCTATATTTCAGACAAGCACGTCCCTAAGCCAGCCCCCTAAGCCATGGTTTCCCCTCCCATCCCCTCGCCCCCCACATTCGTACACCGAGGCCGCCAAAACCCGCGAAGCCCCACCTCCGTCCGCCACCCGACCGCCGCAGGGCCGTAGCCTCTTCACCGACGATGTCGTCCACACCAACAGCTCGACGTCCCTCATCCACCGCACCGGACGAGGATTCGTCATTGATCTCGTCATCCCACCGGTTCAGTCGCCCCATCCTCCACCTCCAAGGAGATGTTCGCCTCATCTATCGCGCCACCTCCATCCCCATAGCATCGTCTTCACCTGCCCGGCCAGAATCGAAGCACCCTCACCAATTCCTGCGATGAAGCTGAGGCCTACTCTGTGCCACCAAAGATGTTCTACACTCATTGCTGCATTTTCTCTTTTATTCGATCTCATAGGGCTGCCTATGCTCAATCATGAGCCGCCATGGCACGTCTCCATCGATGCGGCATCACCGGCCACTTCCTCAATGATGTCTCCCCCCCATGGCATTGCTCCCTCGGCAGTGACATCCACACCAGCAGTAGCAGCAGCAGCTGCTCTGGCTCTCACTCACGATGCTGCTGCTGCTCCAGCTCTCGCTCTCGTTGTTGCTGCTGCTCCATCTCTCGCTCGCGCTGCGGCTCAGCTCTTGCTGTCGGTTGTGCTGCTGCTCTGCTCTTGCTCTTGTTCATGCTACTGCTCTGCTCTTGCCCTCGCTCGCGCTACTACTGCTGCTACAGGTCCTGCTACAGCTACATGAGTTACTGCTTTAGCTCTCACTGGCGTTGTTGCTCCAGGTGCAGCTGCTGCTGTTGCATGAGCTGCTCTCTGCTAGTAAGGTCCCTGCTCGAGCAGCTGCTGATTTAGATCACTGCTTCTCTACTACTAGTGCTCGAGCGGCCTAAACTTCTATTGCAGTGCTCTGCTACTAGTGCAATTAGTTTCATCAGTAAAATTTACTTTCGACTGTAAAATTCATTTCTTCAGGTAAATTTAGAGTCAATAGTTTTTACAGCATCTGTTGGAGCGGCCGCAGAGCGGCTGACGCATTTTACATCTAGCACTTTTTGGTGATGTATTTTACGTCATCTATTGTAGATGCTATTAGAGTCCCACTTCATATTAACGTTGTTTGTCTTGTCCCACCTCACAGGAGATGCTCCAACAATGGAACTGTCCGTCACAGCGAAGCACTACCCTCGGCACCGTCTCTAGGGGCCTCATATCTTCTTCCCCGCCTCCGACAGTCACACCAGCCGCACCATCCTCCACGTCCAACCCAATGATGCTCAACTTGACAAGGCTGCACCAAAGAGGTTGTACACTCGTCGCATCACTTTTTACTCTACATTCATGTCAATCCCTTAGGGATCATTTGGTTCAACGCAGTTGCCAATCTAGAAAGAAATGAAGGGTGGTCAAATAGTTAACAGGAAGAAAGCTAAATGCTCTTTTGAACCACAATTTGAATCGGTTTAGCAAGATAGCCATTATGTGATAATCATGTGGACCAAATAAGCTCACAAAATTCAGATTACAATGGGAACATGTAGTATTACTGAATTGATTTTTTAAAGATATAATTGTTTTAACCAGAATAATGGACCTACTTATGTTGTCCATATAAGCTCAAAAAAATTCAGAGTACAACAGAGCACATGTACTATATATTCAAAAACTTAAGCTTTCTTTTCAAAAAATATCCATTTCATGCTGGCAAGAAGACACACTGAGAACACGTAGTAACGAGAAATACGAATAGTTTCTCCCATATAACAAGCAGTGAGGTAGTAGTCCTGGGAGTGTAGATGGGCCTGCGAGTTGAGCTAATTGGCTTGGTCCAAAATAGTAGTAGTACAAAAACATCTTTTGAGGGCAGGCTTCAGCCTATTGAAGACTGCCTACTAGAATCGCCACTGGTTCAAAGAAGGAGTGAAGGAAAACATTGGAATTGGAAATTTACTTATGGTACTACTGTTCATGCATTTGGTTAGAAGGAACGGAGCAAAGCAAAACTGGAGGAGTTTTTTCCTTTGGTGTCACTCTCAAAGAAAAAACATAAGAATTTAAATATCCACTTGGACGTCCTTTTCAAATTCCTAAGCATGAAGAACATGACTAAGTGCATTAGTGGCATAATAAGATTCTAACTTTACATTTTCATGTGGTTTGACTTTAATTTGACCATGTTTCTCTCCATTCATGTGTTCTTCCGATTCATGTGAACCAAACACCCAGGTTGACAAAAATCCTGTGTTTGCAAATGCTCTGTTATGCACATGCATTCTATCCTATTCCTATGTTTTTCCTATACCTGCTTGTTTAGAATCCTCCAATTCAAAGGAGACCTTATAGATATACATCATTTACAGATAGGTGTCAAAGAAAACTTTGTGTGTTTTGTCCCGCTCCTGCCTTGCCGTCGTCCATCCCACCTGAGGTGCACCATCGACGGAAGCGTCCACCGCAGCAGAGATCCCCCTGCAGACCTTCTTTCGCCGCCTTAGATCATCTTCCCCGTTGCTAGCAGTCACGCCAACTGCATTACCATCATCGACTTAGCAGATGAACCTAAGGACTACACAATTCCGGAAGAGAGGTCACACTCTTTTGTGTCTGCTGACGTTATACATCGATTATTATTACCCGCTACTTTATTGTTCTGTTCACCTCTTAGACTCCGAGTCAGGTCCAAATTAATGTTCAAACTTGAGTTTTAAAATTCCCGTGGGGCACACATCGAGGCAGCAATGAATATAGTATCTCTTTCTATGATCTGGTTCATCTCGGGTCTTCTATGTGGTTCTTGTTGGGTGGGCAACAAACAGTAGAGGAGCCATCGTCTGTCCTTTTTAACTGAAGTTATTATTTGCCTGCTATCATTAGTTTTGTATCTATCCACTCGTTGCTACCATCAGTCTTAATTTCTGCATGCACCCTTAGGCCCTACATCATTGAACTATGTTTTTTATTATGCATGCCAGTTATTGTACACAATCGTACTGAACATGTAGAGAAAAAGAGAAGACCATTGTGTGGGAATATACTGTCATGCAGACGCCACTCCATGGTGGGGCAGTGGGGGCCCCCCTCCCCATTCGAGATTGTATTCCAAAGGAAGATAATTGTTCAGAGGGGGATTTAGAGGGAGCTGACCACTCCTTTTTACCTTTGAGGTGTTTGCTCTAACATGGCATGCTGATGTTGTTCGTATCATGCATATGGCACCTCGCATTGCTTACTTTATACATCTTATATGTCATCAACTTAGTTTAGATTTGCTTTATGTGAATGCCACCTGTTTAGTTTCTATATCATATATGTGAATTATGCAATGCCATCTTGTTTAGCTAGGCATCATATACGTGAATCATGCAATACCATCCTATTTACCCAGTCATCGTATATGTGAATTGTATCGTGCCATACTATTTTTTCATCATGTATTCTATTTGTCAACAATGTTTGTACATTCATCTACTCTTCCTGTGCATCAGCCATTTGAGTCGATGATGGAAAAATCTGGAGTGAAAACAAGGTCTTCTGAGCAGTCAGTGCTACCTATCGATGCAGATTTCTTGTAGGTTACCAATAGCTCCTCATAGGAGGATTCAAAGATAGATGACCAATCCTATTGCCCCCCCCTAGGTGTATGTTCTAACTTGGCAGGTTATATTGCTTATATCATGCATATGGTGTCTTGCATTGGTATGCCATCTGCTTAGATTAGACATGCTTTATGTCAGTGCCTCCTGTTTAGTTTCTATATCAGATATGTGAATTATGCAATGCCATCTTTTTAGCCAGTTATCATATATGTGAATTATGAAATGCCATCCTGTGTAGCCAGGCATCATATATGTGAATTATCTCATGCCATCCTTTTTTTCATTACGTATTCCATTTGTCGACAATCTTTGTATATTGAACTACTCTTCATGTGCATTGGCCATTCGAGTCGGTTATGAAAAAATCTGGAGTGAAAACAAGGTCTTCAGAGTGGACAATGGTACCTGTTGAAGCATAAATCTCGATGGTTACAGGTAGCTCCTCAGAGGAGGATTCAGAGACAGATGACCAGTCCTATATTCCACTTGAGGTGTATGATCTAACTTGCAATGTTTATATTTCTCATATCATGCGTATGGTGTATTGCATTGCTTAGTTTAGACATAATATACACAATATTCAATGCCATTTGCTTAGTTTAGAGATCATATATGCAAGTGCCAGCTGCTTAGTATATCAATCAATTATGTGAATTATATCATGCCATCCTGTATACTTAGACAACATGTATGTGAATTATTTCATCCCAACCTATTTTAGACGGACATCATATAGTTATGTCATGTCATCCTGTTTAGATAGTCATCATATGTTGAATTATGCCATTCTATCATGCTTAGTTATCCATCATATATCTGAAACTATGTCATGCTATCCTGTTTAGTTAGATATCATATATGTGAAATTTTGTCATGTTGTCCTGTTTGGTTAGACAACATATATGTGAATTACCGCATCTGTCTATCATAGAATGTCTGTACATTCAATTTCCATTCTTGTTTATCAGCCATTTCAATTGGAGGGGGTGATGGTAGTAACTAAGGGAGTAAAAACATGTTCTTCACAAAAGACGGTGCTACCCGTCAATGCAGTTAGAACCATGGTTGTACTAGCCCACGAACTAGCCTCACCACACTTAACCGGGACTCTTGCAGATTGTACCCCTACACCATCATACAGAGAACCAGCTACACCCCATCTAACCCCAACCCCAGCAGATAGTAACCCAGTTCTAGTTGACACAACACCATGTCCACCACAGAGCACCCCCACACGAGCAGTTAGTAAGGCAACTGTAGTGCCCAAAGCACGAAGACCACCAAAGTGAACCCAAACTCCACATGTAAAGCAGAAGAGCAACTATTCTCGGGTCAGATTCTGTAGCTATGGTGCATACTCCTTTGCTCTTGCATCACTGTATTTACTCATACCAACTAATTTTGAATTTGAAGGATCCAATTGAAACTCCAGTGGCGCAACAGGTATGTTTTAAACCTATTTGTCTAACTGGATTGTTGTTCTAACTTCTTGCTCTATGTTGATTTCATTTTCAATTGTATAAACAGTTATATTCTCATGTCAGGCACATTACAAGTGTTGTTAGTCACTCGTAGAGCGAGCTGCCATACAAACAGTTTTTAACCCCTTTCCTCAATGGCATTTAAAACCGTCTCCTTGCTAGTGTGTGCGATAGGGGGGTCCTTCCCACACATCCCAGAAACCGCCAGGGATAGGGAGCCATGATGCGATGCAACAACATATCACACATGCCACATTCTGGCACACGTGTGGGATTGGTGATCAAACATTTCTAATGATGCAGTGAAACCAAACGGTGTTTCATACTGGACCATTTGCGAATTAGTATCTAACGCACATGGGCCATCATAGGAACCATGCACGATATGTGCCCCATCACACACGCGTATTCTCTAGAAATCGTCTGCCATGCATAACACCATCACACACGTTTCTCGAACAATTACCGTGTGCGATAACGTGCTATCACAAATGGTTTAGGAGCCTCTTCGCACACATACAAGTGCTACAAATCGTCTGGCATTTGTGGTGTATCACCGATGGTTGCGGTATGAGCTGACATGTGCTTTCCATTCAGGATCGCACATGTTTCATGAATAATTTTCGAATGGGATTGCATTTTGCATTGGCACGGTTTACTACAAGCTCTTGTGTGTGATAATGTGCTATCACAAATGGTTCGGGAGCCCCTACACACACGTAGATGTGTGGCAAATCGTCTGTGATTTGCTATGTATCACCGATGGTTTCGCTATGATTGACGTGTGCTCTCCATTCTGGATCGCACACACTCATTTAGTTGAACTGTGTGTGCATCGATAGACATGTTAAAGAAAAAATATTGCATTTGAATCGGCATGCAAAAAGCAAATTCACCACAATATGCAATTGAACAAATAGTGTCCACAGGAAGAACATTCATCAGAATTTGCAACAATATGCAATTGAACAAATGGTAGCTAAATTCCAATGATTTGTCGACATATGCAGTACATAGTTAATCATAATGTATGAAATAAGAAGACCTCATCACATGGAAAACAATGGATCCATGCGTATATGTTCGGTGGCTAATTCTTACTCATTGTTTCAAGAGAAGTCATGCTAAAATCTGCATTATCACAAGTTGGCTTGATGACGTGATTCAGGAAGAAGTTGCAGATAAATCTTCTAACCATCAGCAATTCACCAGCGGGGAGCGGTTCAGGGGTCCTCGGTTCAAAGATGAGCTGCAGGATTTTTAAGATCATAATGTGCCATATGAGTGGAGTAGAAGATATTAATTAAGATATACTTACTGGTACTAATTCGCGAGCATCTTCACAACAATCAGCAGATTTGCAGATGGATATCATGTGTTTGCAAACATAATATCCACAAAGGTTGGGCCCTGCTTTTTGCTGGGGACACTTAATTTTTTTGTATAAAATTAGTCATGTATTTGCCCTGTTAGGAACAACCTAACTCGTATTAGATGTATTTTTTCTTCTTTGGACAGAAATAGAAATAGGTTTATTTAGAAACTTGAACATTTGACTAGCGTAATAAAAGGTATTTGCAAACTATTGGATGTATTTTCT
This sequence comes from Thinopyrum elongatum, assembly GCA_011799875.1. Lineage (NCBI taxonomy): Eukaryota > Viridiplantae > Streptophyta > Magnoliopsida > Poales > Poaceae > Thinopyrum > Thinopyrum elongatum. The sequence goes on along the minus strand of CM022297.1, from coordinate 195,669,362 downwards.
GATAATAACGGATTTCGGTGTTTTACTGGAGAAACGATCTCGTGCAGCAGAGGTAGTTCCTTCTTGAACAGGTTCCCTGATTTAGTTTACCACAATGCCAACACACTGCATATTAAGATGAATTTTTACATACTAAATTCGTGAACCCAATATGAATGCAAATTAATTTCAACATCATAGAATTCAATACTGTCGGGATCGGGGCTCCGCGGACCCAAACAAGGTTCGAACTCTAGGGCGTGTGCAAAGGATCCTGCCTAGCTACGGCTAGCTACTCACCGCCTCACAGCTTGACTCCGACGAGTTCGTGTGAGCAGGGAGAAGAAGTGGACACGGTGGTTTACCCAGGTTCGGGCCACCTTGCGGTGTAAAACCCTACTCCTACTTTATGGTGGATTGCCTCACGAGGATGATGAGGATGAACTAGTACAAGTGTGAGCTGCCTCGGGCAAGCTCAATGGCCGAAGGATTGGATCCTTCTCAACCTATATTTATAGTGGCCTTGGTCCTCTTCCCTCATAACTTAGGCGTGAAGGGATACCACAATGGCCAATTTGAAGGGGCATAGGAGTACACCCTTATCCTGACTAAAGGTGGTCTTCGTCTGCCTTGTGGACTCCTCGGGCATCGTCTCTCATTGATTATTTTTCCCAAAAATCACATATATTCCAAAAAAAATCTCCATGAGTTTTTATCACGTTTGGACTCCGTTTGATATGGATTTTCTGCAAAACAAAAAACATGCAATAAAAAAGTACTGTCACTGGCCACTGGATTAATATGTTAGTCCCAAAAATAGTATAAAAAGTTGCCAAAAGTATATGAAAGTTGTAGAATATTGGCATGAAACAATAAAAAATTATAGATACGACGAAGACGTATCACGTCGTGATGCCCGCTTGGGGATGTCATCCGCCTCATTGTTCGCGCCTCACGGGACGTGCTGCAACTCCAAGCCCAAGAATTGCTTTTCAATTTTATGTACCTCCTCCAGGTATGCTGCCATGTGCTCGTCCTTCCGCTTGTACTCCATGTTGGAGAAGCTAATGAGGAGCTGGGAGTCGCCCTTGATGGTGAGGCGCTTGACCCCCAGGGTGGCCGCGGCCTTGAGCCCGGTGATTAAGCCCTCGTACTCCGCGATGTTATTGGAGACTTTCTCGTCGTGCTAGAAGCAAAGCTGGATGGCGTAGCAGAGTTTGTCCTTGGTCGGGGAAACAAGCATGACCCCGGATCCCGCACCCTGCTGCGCGAAGGCTCCGTCGAAGTGCATGACACAGCCGTCAGGCGCCTCTTTACCCGACGCAAGGGACCGCTCCTCGTGCAGCTCCTGGTCATATGTATCCGTCCATTCCGCCACGAAGTCGGCAAGTGCCGCACCCTTGATGACCCTGGTCGTACTGAATTCTAGATGGAAAGCCTGCAGCTCGATGTTCGACTCGGTGACTCTGCCGACAATGTTGGGGCTGTGCAGCACCTTTTCCAGGGGGTATGCGGACACAACCTTAATGGGGCGTCCTTGGAAATAATGGTGCAACTTCCATGAGGCGACCAATAGCATGAGAAGGAGCTTTTGTTGCATAGGGTAGCGCGCGCATCCCGTAGCACCATGCTGACAAAGTACACTGGATGCTCGACGAGGCGTGGGGCCCAGGCGCCTCGTTAGGCGACCCAGAGGCAGAGCCCCCAGGGGTGCCGCCCTGCGGTGACGAGGGATCGGGGGGCTTCATGATCTCGCGGGGGCCGTCAGGCCTCACTCGGGTGCTAACGCATTCCTCCTGGACCGCCACGAGCGCTATGCTGGCCAAGTGCGGGGTGGCTGCCAAGTCGAGTACCAAAGGCTCGCGGGAGCGGGGCGCCACCATGATAGCCGGGCTCGTGAAGTACTTCTTGAGGTCTTTGAAGGCTGCCTCCACTTCAGGGGTCCACTCGAAGGGCCCCTTTTTCTTCATCAGCTTGAAGAACGGCAGTGCGCGCTCGCCCAGCTTGGAGATGAAGTGCCCCAGGGAGGTGACACACCCCGCCAGCTTCTGCATTTCCTTGAGGGTCTGAGGAGGGCGCATCCTTTCAATAGCTTTGACCTTCTCGGGGTTGGCTTCTATTCCTCGGTGCGAGACAAGAAAGCCGAGCAGCTTGCCGGATGGGACCGCGAAAACACACTTCTCTGGGTTAAGCCTTAGGTTCACTCTGCACAGGTTGGCGAACGTTTCCTGGAGATCCTCGACCAGGGTTCTTGCCGCACACGACTTGACCATGATGTCATCGATGTACACCTCAGCGTTTTTCCCCAGCTGCGGCCCCAGCGCGATGTGCATCAGTCACTGGAAGGTGGCTCCGGCGCTTCTCAGCCTGAAGTGCATGCAGGTGTAGCAGTACACGCCACACAGGGAGATTAAGGCCGTCTTCTCGACATCCTTCGCTGCCATCTTGATGTGGTGATAGCCCAAGAACGCATCAAGAAAGCACAACAGATCACACTCCACGGTTGTCACACCCTGATTTTTTGCCCTTTCTTTTTCTTTTGATTTTCTGTGGATTTTGCTTGGATTTCTTTTTATGTGGCTTTGTGGCCTTGAAACTTGGGAAGATCATCTCTTCTCAAGTCCCACAAGTGGCTTGTCATCATCTAAACCATCTCAAGATCATGTCATTTCCCACCATGGACCAATCCCAATATTCTTTTTATTGTGGATATTCCTTTTTCTATTAAAGGAATAACCCTATTTGCCATAGGTTGTGAAGCAACCTATATTTTTGTCCTCCACAAAATTCCCAAATAATTCCCATAAATTGTTTGGATCATATATGCCTCAAATATGTCCAAACTTTCCTTTCCTAGCCCAAAAATAATTCATCAATATTCATTCTTCAATTCGGTCAAGTGTGGTTTTTTGTTAGGGAAGTGCCACCTATCTTTGCTTGATTGCTCCCAAACTTTTTGGACACTCTTTCCTATCCATATAATTGCCTCATGCCAAAATTCAACTCCATTTTCCTAGTGAATCTTCCTTAGCAAATTTCCAAAGTTTCTGTCAGATGGAAGCCTTTGTGAAGGAAGTACTAGCTAGGGTAATCCTAATGAGTTGAAATTTTTCATGGTCCTTTATATGATCAAATCATGACTCTCCTACAAATTTGAGCTCATGTCATCACTCTATGTGAGCTCAGCATCAAATCTTAGTTTCTGGTCAGATTTTTAGGTTGTGAAGCAACTATATTTTATATTGCTTCATTATTGCCAAAAATTTATCAGGACATGATCCTACCCATATAAACCCTCTCCACAAAATTTGGGATCATTTCATCTAGCCATTTGCCCTCTACAATTTTTCTAAAATTCTGTGCAGAGAGGTGCATTATGAAGGAAGTACCACTTTGGCTTGTCCAAATGGTATGAAAATTTTATGGAACCCTCATATGCCTAAATCATCATGCTATGACCATTTTAAGCTCAATCCAATCTAGCATGTGAGTGCCACATCAATATTTGCATTTCTGACCAAATTGGCACTATGAACAGCAAGTACTAGCTAAACCCCTCTTCTTCAGCTGAAAACTGGCCATCATGATTACCTTAGTGAGTGATCAACACCAGTCAAAGCTCATCCTTCATCTCCAAGTATCTGCTCCTCAGCAAACTCCAAACACCTTGCTGTTCCATTGTATTCTTGCTAGCTGTGGTCACCTCAGTGGGTACTATGCCCGTTTCTTTCTTCGTTGGAGCTAAGTATTGAATGACCGATCTAGGTGACAGGATTTGGCCGACGAGTGTGCATTGCGTGTTCCAGTTCACGCGGTGACTGTGTGGCCGGCATGCACTCCAGCGCGCTCTGGCAAGTGGAGCCCCCTATCCCCGTCTGTTTCCTCTGCTTCTCGAGACATCGCCGTGTCCTGGAGCTTCCCCGTGATCCCCTACCTCAACCTGTGCCCCTACCCCATCCGGTTTCATCACCGTTGAGTTGCATCGGCCGCGCCCGTGACGCAAAACTCCCATACTCCTCCTTGTCCGGTCGGCCGAGCTCTCTAGAGCGCTCCCGAGCTCGCCCTGCGGCTATAAGTAGCCCTCTCGACCTCCTCCACACCTCGCCGGTCCCTTCCCGGTCGTCCTAGTCCATCGTACTCACCCCACTCGTCCTCGATCCACTGCGACCATCGTCGGAGTCCACTCAAATTCGAGCTAGCCACTCCCCCTCTCCTCCTCTAGACCACATCAGAAGATCCTCTCCACGCCGGTGACCCTCCCCCTGCCCTCCACTCCTCGCCGGATGCGCCCATGTCCTCGCTCCCGAGAATAGCCGCCACCCTTGTGTTCTTTCACCGCGGGGCGCCGCCGCTCTGCAGCCCTCCCCAGCGCCAACGGCCGGGCTGGACGGCCGCGCCGCCCCTCCCCGCACGCGTTGGTGCCCTCCCCTTGGCCGGAGGAGGCTGGAGGCACCGGGGGCTAGCGCCAGTCGCGACCTCCCCTGCCTCTCCTCTGCTTTCGCCGGGAGCTGGAAGAAGACCGAGTGAGAGGAGAGAGAGGACCAGGTGGGCCCCGCCTGTAAGCCTTTGGGCGCTGACTCGGCCCCGGGCCTGCACCTGAGTAAGTGGAGACGTATTCTCTAGAATACGTTGTCTATTTTTGAAAGCGCATTTTCTTTCTTCTTCGGACCAGAGTACGCCTTCTCTGTTATGAAAGTGTATTTCTCTAAAATGCGTTTTCTATTTTTCCAGTCAGGGGCCTGTTTGTGAAGATTCTTTTGCAGATTGGTCCCTGGTGTTCAAACGTCTATATCTCCACGACCGTGACTCCGAATCAGGTGATTCCAAAGCCCACGTCTTTGTCTCGTCAAGCCTATTATGCTGGTGTCATTTTAACTATGTGTTCACATACTAGAAATGACCATTATGCCCTTGCCTTTAATTAGCCCCTTCGAGAGAGAAGTACTTTCGGCAAATCGGTAAGCTATGATCATTTGCATATTGTTGGGTAATTGTTTACTTGCTTATATATTGCCATGCTCTTGTCTAGTAACTATTTATGATGTTGTGGTCATGTCATGCTCATGTGTAGTGTTATATTTGTGCTCGGTATGCCATGCTCATTTGCAGCTAGTAGAGTAAATGATTTATTGTTGTTGACATGTTAAATGGTTAAGCTTCCCATCCATGCTTATGTTGATATCATGCTCATGTGCATTGTTATTTCATCATGTTATCATGGCTTAGCTCATTACATTCAAGTTAAACCGGACTTTAATCGAACTTGAACACCTGTTGGCTGAGTCATAGTGCCATCGATTCGAGCTGACCAGTGCAGCCACACTTGCCTTTATGGGAAGGCCTAAATGCGGTCTATTGTCATGCCTCTCGCTGGTTCCTCCAACTAGGGAAGGTTAGGTGCGTGCGCTGCCCTGGCCCGGTGTTCGGGAATAACCTTGTGTGCCCGTGGTTGGTATTGAGATCTCATGTCCCCGTTTGGGACCGTTTTTTGTTTGCCACGACGGTGGCCGTTGGATGTCACGAGGTGACATCGGGGCCACCCATGACTTAGCCCAAAGGGGAGTTTGTCGGAGTGGCCAGGAGAGTGTCATGCAATAGATCGGTTTTGTCGGAACACCGTTGGTCCACCCGAATGGGAGCACGAGGCCTTGGGTTCCGTAGTGTGGGTACAGTGTACTAACCTCTGCAGAGTGTATAATCTATCGATAGCCTCGCCCGCGGATATGGGCTCAGTTCATAGTAGGTCACACTATGGGTCAACGGTACTAATAATCTGGATAATAAACAACCCTGGTTCGATGAGGAAAGAAGTTGGTTGATCTTTATGTGATCGTGAGAGGATCACAGTGGTATCGTGGATACCGAAGTTGGTTGATGTTTGTGGTGTTATGCGATAATCACGGGTAAGGATCAAGCTCCTTGTGGTCAGATAATGATTACTACGGTATTGTTAATACCAAGCTTGATTTGATCCTGAGGTGATCGTGTGATGTCCACGATGGTAAGTGGTACATGTGGTGGTTATGATATAACCCCCCAACAGAGTAAGTTGGTCCATGTTATCTTTAAGCATGTTGCATGTTGGTACCATCTTTTCTCATGTCTTGAGTAACATGTTCATGCCATGATCATTTAATATTGTTCTAGCGGTATCTTGTTCACCATGTACATGACATGTTGCTCTAGGTGTATCATGCTCATCCTTGTTTAACTTGTAAATGCCATGTTGTTGTTTGTCTTGATTGCTTTTGGTTGCTGTGAGCTTGCGAGTACATTCAAAGTACTCACCTGGCGTGTCATGCCAGTTTGCAGGTCATGTCGTGTTTGCTTGCTTGCCGAAGATCCCAAGTTTGCGAGCTAGGATACGCATTCCAGCCAGAGTCCCTGTGGAGTGGAGTCCATCACTTTCATTGTTGTTCCGCTGCTAGAAGTTATTCCGCTTCTACGAGTTGTTCTGCTGCTAGCATAGAGCAACCTGAGTAGGCGTAGTGTCGTCGTGCCGATGTAATTCCCTGTTATATTGAAACCCTTGTATCTGTATCATTTGTAATAAAGAGCTGATTTGTTCTATGCCAATTAGTGCCATATTCTAGAAGACTTGATCTCTGGGCTGGAATACGGGGCGTTCCGGTCTCTGAGTCGGGGTGCCACAACGGTTGGTATCAGAGCAGGTCTGGTTGTAGGACGCCCTAGTCCGCGCGAACGTTAGAAAACGGTAGTATAGAGTCTAGTATGTTTGCTGCATTTGGTTGTTGCATTTGTTTGTTGCATAGCATGCATATAGACTTATTATATTGTCGCTAACGGTTGATTCTGAGTGTAGGTGGCATCGGTTTCGGTCCACTACCTACACCCCTCTAGTTTTGCATACCTGCTTCTCGGTGTTCGGCATCATCTCTGTCCCAGCGGAGTGATGCGATGGTACCAAGTGTTCCCGACACCATTTGCAGGAGTTATGCTCAAGTATCGCGCCGTTATCTTTCCGTCAGCCACCCCTACCGTTTCGGTGATAGACATGTTTCTATCCCGAATCATGCCTTCTGGCTCGCCACCTTGGCAACCCTTACTGATCTTTGTAATCAGAAATGGGCAATGCCAGCAAGCCTTGTTTTTCACCACTATCCTACTATATCACCCATTCTTTGGACGTATACGATTTTCGTCCGCTTGATGATGATGTGGTCGTAACCTCCGTGTTCCGCTACATGATCACCAAGTTCGTCCTCACCTCCGTGTCCATCCAGATGCAACCAGTGTTAAGCTAGCGTTTGGTGTAGCCTTGTTTACACCAACTCTTCCACACGTGGATTCACTTTCGTGCACACCGCCACAGCATAATAGATCGTAGAACTGGAGTTTTTGTGAGATTTGTGTGCTTAAGTATGCATGCAAATTATTGTTGTGAGTAGCAGTAATATGTGATGTTGCTTGAATATTATATTGCTTGTATATAATCTTGATTGCCTTGTGTTCTTTTATTCCATTCGTTTCTTTTGTTTCTTTCTTTAGGCCCTCGGTGTTACGTTATTTTCCCCTTATTAAAGTTGCTCATCAACCGACACCAGACTCGAAGAGTCAGCAAGGAGTTTGAATATTTGGAAGCTCAGCTAAACATTATGGAATTCTCAGCCGACTGCATTATATTGGGCATATCTTGTCTGAATGCAAATGCTATTCTAGCTTGATTATCAGCGTCAAGCATACATCAGTGTGCAATTTTCATAGCAGTAATGATGAAAACAACCGGAAGACAAGTAGTGTGCACGACCAACAGTATATTATCAGTCAAAGATATGGTTCAGATACAAGGTCTGATTCTGCTATAAATACACTTTGAAGTCATACTCTAGAAGCGAGCCAGATTGTTCTATAAATTCAATACTCCGCAAGAAGGATAGTCGAACAAAATTTTCATGCAAGTAATCGGCAGTAGAAATATTAAGATGGTACATATATATGTTATTCAGTCCGCCTATCACAGAAAGAAGCTTCTGGTGCAAGCGATCCAGTCTTCTTTCACAAGCTACCAGAGAAGCTTACAATGCAAGATACTCCGTCATCCTCAGTAAGCCACCGCAAAAGCTTCCGGCATAAGGTACCGAGTCTTCCTCCAGCAAGTCTTTAATGGGGAGAAGCTTCCGAAGCACGATACCCAGTCTTCTTCAGCAAGCTGCCCCGCCAAGAGCTTCGAGCACAAGCTACTCAGTCTTCCCCAGCAAGGTACTTTTGATGGCTTCCAGCATAAGCTGTCCAATCTTCCTCAGTGCAACACTGGTGCAAGGTATTACACAATGAGCTGGCAGCATATGGCGGTGCATCCCAAGGGTTAGATCCACAACAGATTTGTCAGAAGCAAGGATCAGTCAGAACACAAGTCTGCCTTGGGAATCCGATGCTTTTACATACTGTGATCATGTTGCCAAGTTCATACAAATCACTTGTACGAGGATGAAATCATGGACCGACCAAAACTATGAGGAAAGACAACATGGGACAAAAAATTTGACAGTGCTTATCAAGGTTAGCTTCCTCACACCCGATAAGGTGGTATCGACAACCTTTGTCAACGTCTTGTATGATTGAAGACAACAATGCGCTCCGTACAAGCACACACGAATCTAGCATATATTCTATGGCCCGAGACATGAATAAGCCCATGATATGATTGCCGGAATACTGCACCTGACAGCACCTATGGTCATACGAAGAATATATATATGGCCAAGCTCTTTCCAGCAAAGAATCCAGACAAAGAAAACAATAATGAAGGAAGACCGGCAATACAGGTATAATAATTGTTGCGTAAACAACATGGTACAAATACTCAAGACAGTCTGATTCCGTATCGATCACCATGAACATACGCCCAAGGGGTCTACTCCGGTGTGGTACGGACCTCATACCAAGGCAACCCGCTCAACCAACTCTATACGCTCAGAATCTTCAGTGTGTCACATCATACCAAAAGCCAGCTCAGCATTTTGACTCCAGCTACCGTGTTAAAACATCACACGGCCTACAACCCACATGGGTATGTCGACAGAATGAGTAACCAGAATATTGAACAACAGTCTCAAAGCATGTGCCCTTACATATGGGAATCAGTTAAAAGAAAGCCTGTCGTGGACAAGATTCTTTTTCCACAACCACCGTCAGTCAAGTCTGTGGATACTATCATTATAAGTCTGTACACCTTTATGTTGGTCACAACAGATGACAGTCAAATTTTGGTATGGACTTGATACTCAAGACAGTGGGGCTAGCCAAGATAATTCAGGAATCCCTGCCAGAAGTCAGATTCCGCCAGGAGAACAATTATGATTCACAGCACTATTTTGAAACCGGAGGACATGCATCTTTTTGAGCGACCCGGTGCAAGGAGTAAAAGATTTCATGTCCACTAGAAAAATCTATTCACAACACAATGGAATGTTGTCAGTGCTGGATATAAGAAAGACACATCCATGGGAAACAACTCTCAGACTAGTGATAAGGGCATATATTTCAGTCAGGATAATCTTTCGCACCCCAGCTAAGCCGACAGATATGAAAGAAATTGGAGCCAGTATAAGCATGAACATGTGAGATAATACCTGTCAGAATGTCGGATACAGTGAAGCAAACCACCCCAGAGCCAGACAGTCAATCATATGAAATTCAGTGGGAACATCATAAAAGGAAAAGGATACCCGAGTTGGAAACCGTTTCCTTAAGTCGGAATATTCATGCTTGTTCCCTGAGCAACCAAATCTTGAGGACGAGATTTATTTAAGGGGGGAAGGTTTGTCACACCCTGATTTTTGGCCCTTTCTTTTTCTTTTGATTTTCTGTGGATTTTGCTTGGATTTCTTTTTATGTGGCTCTATGGCCTTGAAACTTGGGAAGATCATCCCTTCTCAAGTCTCACAAGTGGCTTGTCATCGTCTAAACCATCTCAAGATCATGTCATTTCCCACCTTGGACCAATCCCAATATTCTTTTTATTGGGAATATTCCTTTTTCTATTAAAGGAATAACCCTTTTGCCTTAGGTTGTGAAACAACCTATATTTCTATCCTTGACAAAATTCCCAAATAATTCCCATAAATTGTTTGGATCATATATGCCTCAAATATTTCCAAACATTCCATTCCTAGCCCAAAAATAATTCATCAATATTCATTCTTCAATTCTGTCAAGTGTGGCTTTTTGTTAGGGAAGTGCCACCTATCTTTGCTTGATTGCTCCCAAACTTTTTGGACACTCTTTCCTATCCATATAATTGCCTCATGTCAAAATTCAACTCCATTTGCCTAGTGAATCTTCCTTTGCAAATTTCCAAAGTTTCTATGAGATGGAAGCCTTTGTGAAGGAAGTACTATCTAGGATAATCCTAATGAGTTGAAAATTTTCATGGTCCTTTGTATGATCAAATCGTGACTCTCCTACAAATTTGAGCTCATGTCATCACTCTATGTGAGCTCAGCATCAAATCTTCGTTTATGGTCAAATTTTCAGGTTGTGAAGCAACTATATTTTATATTGCTTCATTATTGCTGAAAATTTACCAGGACATGATCCTACCCATATAAACCCTCTCCACAAAATTTGGGATTATTTCATCTAGCCATTTGCCCTCTACATTTTTTCTAAAATTCTGTGCAGAGAGGTCCTGTTGGATTCAGGGCTCCGCTGACCCAAGAAAAGGTTCGAACTCTGGGGCGTGCGTGAAGAACTCAACCTCTCCAGCCAACCAACCCGTCGCCCTACAGCCTAGCTCGATGAACAAGGAAGAAGATGAACACGGCAGTTTACCCAGGTTCGGGCACCTTGCGGTGTAAGACCGTACTCCTGCTTTGTGGTGGATTGGCCTCACGAGGGGCTAAGTATGAACTAGTACAGAGGATGAACAAGGTCATGGGGCTCGCTCTGGTGAGAATGAGTCGACTCCCTCTATGGTGCTGGCTAGCCTATATTTATAGCGTCCTCGATCCTCTTCCTCGAAAACAAAGGCGGGAAGGGATTCCACAATGGCCAGTTTGAAAGGGGACAAGTAGTACGTCTTATCCTGACGAAAGGTGGTCTTCACCTGCAAAGCTTCTGGTCGTGACGCTATGGTGGGCTCGGCAATGACATCCGTCCTGCCACCATGGCGGTCTTGGTCTTGTTGCTCGGGAATGGAAACCTTTGGCTGATTCCTCGGGACCCTGCGCCTGCGCTTGCCTCCTTAGCACCAAAGAGGAAACCTGCTCCTCTGCGCCCGCTAGCGCCCGCCAAGCCTTGGTCGTCATGGCTTACGTCACCGCAACCTCATGAGGTTGGGCACTTGCATAGGAAACTCCGCTCCTCAGGAGCAGCCCAGGGTTGGCCGCTCCCTCAGGAGGTCTTGGCGCCGTCTACCTCGCAAGGCTTGGCCCCCCGCGAGGGTCTTGTCTTGTTGGTGTTGAAATTGGGCCGTACCAGGCCATCAATGGAGCCACGCCGTGGGCCGCAGGCAGGCAAGTCTGGGTACCCTGGTTCCCAGAACACCGACAGTAGCCCCCGGGCCCAAGGTGCGCTCGGACTAGGCTTCGAGGCGAAGCCAAAGGGCAAGGGCGAAGTGACGCGGGCCCCAATTGCCTGCGGACCAAGCCGACACATGGCGCTTGATGGGACGTGGGCGTCTCCACTTCCCCACGCTGCCTCGGCAACTGTCCAAGCTGACAAAAAGATTGGCGCCCGCACCACACCATCATTGCCTTCTCTTCGCATTGCTCCAGATCCCCTTTCTCCCTGCCAAGAACATCTCCAGATCTATTCGAATTCCTCCTCCCTTCCGCGTCTCTTCTCCAAGTCCTTCGCAAATGGCATCCAGGAAGGCGAAGCCAGCTGCGCTGGCCGCGAGCTCCTCTTCTTCTCCAGCGCCTGCCCTCGGCGTGTCCTCCATTACCGAGGAGAGGCTCCTGGCAGGCTCCGCTGACCAAAGGACCCTGGCGGGGACGTTTTATCCCTTCTTCCTCCACAGCGTCTTCGCGGGGCTCATCCCGCCTTTCTCTGCATTCTTCACTGCAGTCCTCGACCATTACCAGCTTCACGCTCTGCATCTTCAGCCCAATTCCGTCCTTCTCCTGTCGATCTTCGCCTTTTACTGCGAGGTGTTCATGAGCGTGATGCCTTCCGTTGCGCTCCTCCGCCATTTCTTCTATCTCCGGATGCACAACCCATCCCAGCGTTCAGGCTGCGTCTCCTTTGCCGCGGTCCATAGTGGCAACACGCTCATGAAGACCGGGAAGAAGGTGGAGAACTTCCGGTGCAAGTGGGTCTGCATGGACGCTAGGGGCCTCCACGCGCGGCTGGAGTTGCCAACCGAGCTGCCAGAGAAGCTTGACTGGTGGGGTCATGAGAAGCTCACCGTCCCCCGAGTGGTGCCGGTCTTGAAGAGGATGATGGTGGACATGGAGGCCGGGGTGCTGACGGGGGCCATGCTTGTCAAGGAGTTCCTGACGTAGCGCTTGGCCCCGGTTCAGGCACACTCGCGTCCCAGGTGGGAGTTCAAGGGCGCAGAGGACGACATCCGGCTGCACCTAGGTAGCTTGACAGGCAAGGAGCTGGACAATGCCATGCATACCTTGCTTGAGAGGGATCCGGGCAACCTCTCGGCGGCCCACATCCCACTGTACCGCCATGCCGACGGGGCAGCGCTGGTCGCCACCATGCCCATCTTCAATGAGCTGGGGCTCGTGCCGCCTGAGCTCCCCAACCCCCCGGTTCTGGTGTCTTCCGGTGACGACGCTGGGGAAGAGGGGGAGAAGGACTCGGAGGCGACGGTGGACTGCATGGCAGAGACCTCTCCTCCGTCCCAGAGCGAGATTCTGCGCATCCTCCCCGATGATGATGACACCACCAAGACCCTGGTCGTGGAATCCCCACGCTCCACCGGGGTCGTCACGAGATCCGGGGGCACTCCCCCGGCCCTGCGGAGGCCGGGACGAGCGATCCCGAAGAAGAGCGGGGCAGCGCCCCCTCCTTAGGGCGGCGCCCTTGCGTTTTCGTCTGCCGGCGCCACACCGAAGCTGGCCGTCGTGCGCCCTGTCAACCCTCAGGACGTGGCCAAGGTCGTGCCCAAGAAGGCCGAAGGTGCCCCGGCCCTGGCCAGGAAGAGGGCGTACATCACCTCTGACGAGTAAGCGTCTTGCCTTGTTTTCATTTGCCGCCTCTTGATACCGTACTCACAGCACTCCCCTCCTGGTGACCAGGGTGGGCGCCGTGGTGAAGAAGAAGAAGGAGGACGCCGGGGCCCCTGAGGCACCACCACTCGCCAGGGCCATGGTGGCCCCGACGCAAGCTGAAGAGGTCGCCTCGCACTCCCCTGCGACGAAGCGGGCCCCCAATGGTACGATGGTGGTGCCTCTGGAGGAGCCTGCTTCCGCAGGCCAGCAGGCTCCGGAGCCGCCCGCCCCCGCCGTGCCCGTGGGGGGTTCGGGGGCTCTAGAGCCTCAAGCTGGCCTTGCGGCTGCGGCGATGCCAGTTCCCGTGCCGGTACCGCGTCCTCCCCAGGCCCTTGTTCTGGCGGACCGCAGCCCCCTTGTTGGGCCTGGGGCTCTGGAGGAAGCCTTCAACGCGCTGGACCAGCTCCGGACCGATCTTCAGGACGCCGACAATCGAGGGGCGAGGGAGCGCATGGGGCTGATCTCAGGATGGCTCTAGGCCGACGCGTCCGCTTGGGCGGCCTGGAGCCGGGCTGAGGCCGCCGCTGCAGAGAGCAGGAAGGAGGCCGACGAAGCCACGAGGGCTCGTGACGTGGTGCTGGCCGACGCATCATCCACCGAGGAGCACTGTAGCAAGGCGGACACTGAGCTAAAAGCTCTCTGTGATGCGCAGGCTTCCCACACCCAACGGCTCCATCAGCGGGAGGAGGAGCTCAAGGCCCGCGAAGCGACACTTGTCGACCGCGACGCCATGCTGGCCCAGGCAGCCAAGGACCAAGCCGCGAAGCGGGACCGCCTGGGCAAGCTGAAGGAGGAGGTGGACATGGCGCGGGCGTCCCATGCCCAGCTCGTCTCTGAGGCGACGGCCCAGCTGGAGGCCAGGGAGAAGACCCTCGCCGCCGCCGAGAAAGTTGCGGCCGCGGAACGCGAAGCCTTGGTCTCCTCCAAGCTCAGGTCTCGCAAGGCACTGCGCTCCCTTTACGGAGGGGGTACAAGGAGCCGCTGGCGACTCTGGAGGATGGCCCTGCTACGCTTCTCCCCAAGCTTGCTGAGGCGCTTGAGGGCGTCGCCGCTGGGATGGATTCCGTGGTGGAGGAAGAGTGCCGCGTGCTCTTCACCTCGGTCGCAATGCGCGTCCTCAGCCACCTCCACCTCCGAGACCCAAGCTTTGACCTCAGCGCGCTGATCGAGCCAAGGCCCTTGAATCTCGCACCGCTCCTGCCAAGGCCATGAAGGAGCAGGTGGAGGCCCTGCTGGGGAAGTTCCTCTGTGTCCCCGACCCCGCAGCTACGGCGGTAGAAGCCGGCGACGGAGATGGTGGGAGTGTCATCGACGACGGGCTCCCCAAGGCAGGCGATGGCGGTGCTTCTTCCTAGTTGACCCTGCAACATTCATGGTGTCTCGCAGAGGTGTGAGAACTTCTGTTTGAACTCGTGGAGCATTATGTCTTGTAATAACTTGCTAGAACTCCGCGATTTCCCTTTCATGCTTGGTTTCCTTCGTGTTTGCCTCAGCGTTCTGCGTCGGCAGGGCCCAGCCCCGCGCATACCTCGACCACCGTTGGGGCGTCCGGATCACCAGGACGAGACCAAGGGGCGAGGGGCTACATGACCAGTGAGGCCCATGAGGCGCGATGCCCAGGGGTCCCCCTTGATGTATGAACAGCCTCGATGTTCTGCATCGGCAAGGCCCAGCCCCGCGCATACCTCGACCGCCGTTGGGGTGTCCAGATCGCCAGGATGAGACCAAGGGGCGAGGGGCTACGTGACTAGTCAGGCCCCTGAGGCGCGATGCTCAGGGGTCCTCCTTGACGAACGAACGACCCTCATGAAGGAGAAACAAGCAGCCACACAAGGTAATTCGGAGTCCTCCATACCTTCGCTCACCAGCTTTTGCCTAGGAGGGGCGCTAGAAAATAGGTAAGGTGGCATGCGCCAGGCATGGCCTGGGCATAGCCCCCGTGCCTAGCCCCCTCGCGCGGGCCTCTCTAGGGGAAAGCCGTGAGGTGTTGCAGGGCGAAGAGCCGAAAGGCTGTCCTGAGGTTGATGCGGCCACGGGGGCCACCCTCAGTTGTTTATTCACCAGCGCGGAGCATGGCGCTTCCACTTTTGTGTGGGCATAGCCGCTCCTCGACCGTGTCATCCGCCAGCGCGGAGCATGGGGCTTCCACTGGTACGTGGGCATAGTCGCTCCTCGACCGTGTCGTCCGCCAGCGCGGAGCATGGGGCTTCCACTGGTGCGTGGGTGGGAGTTCCCTCTGGGGGGAGACTCCGGGGCATGTACAGCCCCGTCCAAACACGTGGCTTGCACGGCCGGACTAGAGGAGGTGTATATGGGCACCCGTGAGCCAGCGCGGGACTCACGAGGCCCTACGTCAAGGCGGGTTGCGCCTGAATTTTGTAACGGGGTGACTGTAAAAATCATGAGAGATGTTGGGGTGGCCTGCGCCGGGTGAATCTCCGGAGGACGTCACATGAGAAGGCCAAGCATCAACGACCCCAGGAGGTGACGTGAACGGGGCCAGCCCACCAGACAGAGCTCAGCCGTTGGGTTTATCGACGCTGTAGGGACGGGCCCGAGCACAGACGCCATGCCCAGTCTTCTCATGCAACAATCCTAAAGAAAAACAACTGGCGTGCGGCTCCCGCGGCGGCAAGGCACCGGGTCGCGCGCCCTAACTCATCCACCCTTGATTAGCTCATGTGAGAACAAGGCACCAAGGACCATGGGAGGTGACGTGCACAGGAGCTACCCCGCGAGACAGAGCTCAGCCACTTGGGTTTAGCGACGCTGCAGGAACGGACCCGAGCACAGACGCCATGCTAGTCCTTTATCATGAGGCGGTCGTGGGCGGCCTCGTGAGGGCGCACAACATTCATGGTGGCGAAGCACCGGACATGCAGGTGATAATATTAAGCAATTCATGGAAGGGCGAAGCCAGTTCTGATACATGCGCAAAATGATACATGTTGCAGGGGCGGGCCCTGGCAGCTTGAGGATAATGCAGCCCGAGGGGCGCCCTCAATTGAAGAAACCAAAAAGTCACCTGGCACCGTTGTTGTAGAGGTGTTGGAGTAGCTAAAGACGCGTGCTGCGGAGGTCGCTCCTCACGAGACGACTGGCTCCTGAGGCTCGGGAGGCTTTGGAGGCCCGGGAAGCTCGCGAGGGTCTGGCACCTCCTCTGTCAGGACCTCCTAGTGCCGGGCCTCGTGAACCGCCAGGGTGCCCTGCATGTAGCGTTGGTGCGAGGCAGCCATGTCCAGCAGGCCGAACGGCATGCGAACATAGCTGCGGGGGCAGCTCCCACTCCGCCCAATACAGGACGGCCCAAAGAGCTCCTGAGAGGCAACCCTGTTCAGACCTGGGATGTTGACGCAGACGCGCAGCTCACTACCCATGTCAGGGGCGACAGCTGCACTGGATGACGCGGGGCAACGCTCGCCATGCATGGCTCGCGCCTCCTGGAGCTCCTCGATTGCCTTGGTGATGAACTCCTGAGCGCTTGGCGCCTGGCGCCTTGCGCCTTGCTCACAGAGGCGCGCGTTGAAGCACGCCTCCACGTGGTGCCCGAACGCCTCCCTCGTGACGCTGGTTAGGTCAGAGGCCCTCCAGAGGAGAGCCCCCGAGCCCGTCTTGAGAGGGGCACCGGGTGCGCCTTCCTATGCGAGAGGGAAAGGCGCCCCAACTGTGGGCATGGGGCCTGAGGCACGGTCGTCGGGCACACCAGCCTCCTGACGACCCTTGGAGTGGAGCTGCTTCTTCTTGGGGATGGCCTCAGGAGGTCGAACGGTACCCTCGTCGTCTGAATTCTCGACTGCCGCAGCCTGGTATGCGCGCTCAATGGAGCACACCGCAGCCTTTTCATCGCAAGCGACCGTGATGATGCCCCTAGTCCCTGGCATCTTGAGGACATTGTAGCCATGGTGCGTCACCGCCATGAACTTGGCGAGGGCCGGATAACCGAGGATGGCATTGTACGGAAGGCGAATATGGGCGACGTCGAAGTCGATGAGCTCGGTGTGGTAGTTGTCGCGCTGGCCGAAGGTGACAGGGAGGCGGATCTGCCCTATGGGGACGGTGGAGCCATCGGTCACCCCTGAGAAAGGCTTGGTGGGAAGGAGTTGGTCGTACGGCACTTGGAGCGTCTCGAACATCTCGACGGAGAGAACCTTGAGCCCCACACCGCCGTTGATGAGTTTCTTGGTGATGAGGACGTTGCTGATGGTCGGCAAGCAGAGCGTCAGGAGCGCGCCAGCGGTGGCTGAACATTTGAGCTGGTCCATGGAGTCGAAGGTGATGGCATACTTGGACCACCTGAGGGGGCGTGACGCCTCAAGCTTGGGGAGGGCCGCGTTCACCTCGCGAGCAAAGTGCTTGAAGATGCGATGAAAAGCGGGGGCCTGAGCACCGCCAAGGATGCAGGCGATCGCGTGTGGCTCCTGGAAGCCCCCAGCCCCATTGTCTTGGCAGTTGTCGTCATTCCTTCTTGGCGGAGACGGCAGCGGAGGGAGGCTAGCATTGCCCTGAGGACGGTCCTCACGAGGCTGGTCACGCCAGGGGCCGTCGCGAGGCTGGCCCTGCCAGCGGTCCTCACGAGGCTGATCGCGCCAGTCCTGGCGGGGGTCGCGGTTGTCCCAGCGGCCTCCTCCGCGGCCGTAGCCACGGTTGTCGTGCTCGGGACGGTGGCCAATGCTCCCATCACGGATTGCCCTGAGCTCCTGGCAGTCATTGGTGTTGTGGCTGTGGACGTTGTGGAAGACGTAGTACGGGCGGCTGTCTCTGGAGGATTCGGGGTGGTCGCGGCCACGCTTCATCTTAGGTTCGGCCGCGAGCACAGCCGGGCCCTTGCGCTTCACTTCCTTAGCCTTGGCCTTCTTGTCTTTAGGATCTGCCTCTGGAAGCTCCAAGAGGGAGAGGCGGCCTTCTTCCGCCCTCGCGCACCTGGCCGCCAAGTTGAACATCTCCAGAGCCGAACACAAGTCCTCGTGTATGGCGAGCTCTTCCTTCATCTTGACATCCCGGATGCCATCAGAGAACGCTGAGATGATGGCCTCGTCCGACACCTTGGGGATCTTGAGGAGGACGGTGTTGAAGCGTTGTATGTACTTGTGCAAGGTCTTGCCTGGTTGTTGCTTGATGCGCCGCAGGTCGCCTGCCGTAGGAGCGTGGTCGCAAGTGCCCTGGAAGTTGGCGATGAAACGCTCGCGGAGCTCTTCCTAGGAGGAGTTTAACCCCACCGGAAGGTTCAGGAGCCAAGAGCGCGCGCCGTCCTTGAGGGCCATGGGAAACCAGTTCGCCATGATCTTGTCGTTGCTGTTTGTCGCCTCGATGCTCAGCTCGTAGAGCTGGAGGAACTCAGCGGGGTCGGGGGTGCCGTCGTAGCTCGGAGGCAGATCCGGTTTGAACTTGCCGAGCCAGACGACGCGGTGCAGCCTTGGGGTGAAAGCACATCACCCTCCTGCACTCACAGGGGCTTGCCGCTGGGGAGGAGCCTGATCTCGACGCCCGCGCGCTGCTGCCTCTGGTGGTACGCGGTCTTGACATGGCGGTGCTGGAAGCGCACACGCTTCTCCTTGGGGCCGCTGCACCACCTGACAGCTTTCTTCATCGCGCGCCGGTGCCCTGCGTGCTGAGGACCTTCACGCCTGGGCTCGGGACCCACGCCATGCAGAGGAGGAGGAGGAGGAGGCGCGCCGTGAGCCACGTCGCCCGCCAGGGATGGCGGAAGGTGAAGCGAACGAGACGGTGCAGGGGCCTTACCAGCAGCGTTAATGAGTTCAGTGATGCGGGCAAGCCAGTCGTCGTAGAGGTCGTTGGCCGGATGATAGGGTAAAAGCTCGCGCGCCATGAGCAGTGCAGACTGTGCGTTCGTCGGCCCACGATGGCCATGAGAACACGACGCCGTGGCTGGAGTGGGTTATGGAGTTGCAGTGTTGCCGTCGCGCTGCACGGAAGGTAGCAGCGACGAGTCCTGCTGTTCGCGGACAGCAGGGTCGGTGGCAGCGTTAGCCACCAGGGAGGCAGAGCGGCGAGGGGCGCTGTTGCCTGCGGGTGCCGTCTGGGCGACACGAGCGGCACGGCACTCGGCCCGAACACGGCGAGCGTCGGCCATTGGAACGGCGGAAAGGCGGTGGAGCGAGCGGTGGGAGAGAAGCTTCGACACGCCCCTACCTGGCGCGCCAAATGTCGGATTCAGGGCTCCGCTGACCCAAGAAAAGGTTCGAACTCTGGGGCGTGTGCGAAGAACTCAACCTCTCCAGCCAACCAACCCGTCGCCCTACAGCCTAGCTCAATGAACAAGGAAGAAGATGAACACGGCAGTTTACCCAGGTTTGCGCCACCTTGCGGTGTAAGATCCTACTCCTGCTTTGTGGTGGATTGGCCTCATGAGGGGCTGAGCATGAACTAGTACAGAGGATGAACAAGCTCGCGGGGCTCGTTCTGGTGAGAATGAGTCGACCCCCTCTATGGTGCTGGCTAACCTATATTTATAGCGGCCTCGTTCCTCTTCCCCGAAAACGAAGGCGGGAAGGGATTCCACAATGGCCAATTTGAAAGGGGACAAGTAGTACATCTTATCCTGATGAAAGGTGGTCTTCTCCTGCAAAGCTTCTTCTGGTCGTGACACTGCAGTGGGCTTGGCGATGACATCCATCCTGCCGCCTGCGCCTGCGCTTGCCTCCTTAGCACCAAAGAGGAAATCTGCTCCTCTGCGCCCGCTGGCGCCCGCCAAGCCTTGGTCGTCATGGCTTACGTCACCGCAACCTCATGAGGTCGGGCACTTGCATAGGAAACTCCGCTGCTCAGGAGCAGCCTAGGGTTGGCCGCTCCCTTAGGAGGTCTTGGCGCCGTCTGCCTCGCAAGGCTTGGCCCCCCGCGAGGGTCTTGTCTTGTTGCTGTTGAAATTGGGCCGTACCAGGCCATCGATGGAGCCACGCCATGGGCTGCAGGCAGGCAAGTCTGGGTACCCTAGTTCCCAGAACGCAGACAGTAGCCCCCGGGCCCAAGGTGCGCTCAGACTAGGCTTCGAGGCGAAGCCAAAGGGCAACGGCGAAGTGATGCGGGCCCCAATTGCGTGCGGACCAAGCCGACGCATGGTGCTTGATGGGACGTGGGCGTCTCCACTTCCCCACGCTGCCTCGGCAACTGTCCAAGCTGACAAAAAGATTGGCGCCCGCACCGCACCATCATTTCCTTCTCTTCGCATTGCTCCAGATCCCCTTTCTCCCTGCCAAGAACATCTCCAGATCTAGTCGAATTCCTCCTCCCTTCCGCGTCTCTTCTCCAAGTCCTTCGCAGATGGCATCTAGGAAGGCGAAGTCGGCTGCGCAGGCCGCGAGTTCCTCTTGTTCTCCAGCGCCTGCCCTCGGCGTGTCCTCCATTACCGAGGAGAGGCACCTCGCTGCCGCGCTCCCACTAACGGCTAGTAATGACAATGAGTTGAAGGAGACAATGCTCCTGGCAGGCTCCGCTGACGAAAGGACCCTGGCGGGGACGTTTTATCCCTTCTTCCTGCACAACGTCTTCGCGGGGCTCATCCCGCCTTCCTCTGCGTTCTTCACTGCAGTCCTCGACCATTACCAGGTTCAGGCTCTGCATCTTCAGCCCAATTCCATCCTTCTCCTGTCGATCTTCGCCTTTTACTGCGAGGTGTTCATGAGCGTGATGCCTTCCGTTGCGCTCCTCCGCCATTTCTTCTATCTCCGGAAGCACAACCCATCCCAGTGTTCAGGCTGCATCTCCTTTGCCGCGGTCCATAGTGGCAACACGCTCATGAAGGCCGAGAAGAAGGTGGAGAACTTCCGATGCAAGTGGGTCTTCATGGACGCCAGGGGCCTCCACGTGCGGCTGGAGTTGCCAACCGAGCTGCCGGAGAAGCTTGACTGGTGGGGTCATGAGAAGCTCATCGTCCCCCGAGCGGTGCCGGTCTTGAAGAGGATGATGGTGGACATGGAGGCCTTGGTCGTCATGGCGTACGTCACCGCAACCTCATGAGGTTGGGCACTTGCATAGGAAACTCCGCTCCTCAGGAGCAGCCCAAGGATGGCCGCTCCCTCAGGAGGTCTCGGCGCCGTCTGCCTTGCGAGGCTTGGCCCCCCGCGAGGGTCTTGTCTTGTTGGTGTCGAAATTGGGCCGTACCAGGCCGTCGATGGAGCCACGCCGTGAGTCGCAGGTAGGCAAGTCTGGGTACCCTAGTTCCCAGAACGCCGACAGGTGCATTATGAAGGAAGTACCACTTTGGCTTGTATAAATGGTACAAATTTTATGCCACCCTCATAAGCCTAAATCATCATGCCATGACCATTTTCAGCTCAATCGAATCTAGCATGTGAGTGCCACGTCAATATTTGCATTTCTGACCAAATTGGCACTATGAACAGCAAGTACAAGCTAAACCCCTCTTCTTCAGCTGAAACATCGCCATCATGATTACCTTAGTGAGTGATCAACACCAGTCAAAGCTCATCCTTCATCTCCAAGTATCTGCTCCTCAGCAAACTCCAAACACCTTGTTGTTCCCTTGTATTCTTGCTAGTTGTGGTCACGTCAGTGGGTACTATGCCCATTTCTTTCTTCGTTGGAGCTAAGTGTTGAATGATCGATCTAGGTGACATGATTTGGCCGAAGAGAGTGCACCGCGTGCGCCAGTTCACGCGGTGACTGCGTGGCCGGCATGCACTCCAGCGTGCTCTGGCAAGTGGAGCCCCCTATCCCCGTCTATTTCCTCTGCTTCTCGAGCCATCGCCGTGTCCTGGAGCTTCCCCGTGAACCCCTGCCTCAACCTGTGCCCCTGCACTGTCCGGTCTCGTCGCCGTTGAGTCATGTCAGCCGCGTCCATGACGCAAAACTCCCCTACTCCTCCTTGTCCGGTCGGCCGAGCTCTCTAGAGCGCTCCCGAGCTCGCCCCGCGGCTATAAGTAGCCCCCTCGACCTCCTCCACACCTTGCTGCTACTTCTTGAGCTTGCATTGGTTTTTCCCTTGAAGAGGAAAGGGTGGTGCAGCATAGTAGAGGTAAGTATTTCCCTCAGTTAAGAACCAAGGTATCAATCCAGTAGGAGAAGAACGCACAAATCACCAACACCTGCACAAACAATCAAACACTTGCACCCAACGCGATAAAGGGGTTGTCAATCCCTTCACGGTCAATTGCAAAGGTGAGATCTGATAGAGATAGATAAACAAAAGATAAAATATTTTTGGGTTTTTTGGTGTATAGATTTGAAAATAAAAGATTGCAAAATAGTAGATCGGAAAGTAATATGATGGAAAATAGACCCGGGGCCATAGGTTTCACTAGAGGCTTCTCTCATGAAGGCAAATAATACGGTGGGTGAACAAATTACTGTCGAGCAATTGATAGAAAAGCGCAAAGTTATGACGATATCCAAGGCAATGATTATGCATATAGGCATCACATTCGTGTCAAGTAGACCGACTCCTACCTGCATCTACTACTATTACTCCACACATCGACTGCTATCCAGCATGCATCTAGAGTATTAAGTTCATAAAGAACGGAGTAACACCTTAAGTAAGATGACATGATGTAGAGGAATTAACTCAAGCAATATGATGAAAACCCCATCTTTTTTTCCTCGATGGCAACAATGCAATACGTGTCTCGCTACCCCTACTTTGTCACTGGGTGAAATCACGCAAGATTGAACCCAAAGCTAAGCACCTCTCCCATTGCAAGAAAAACCAATCTAGTTGGCCAAACCAAACCGATAATTCGAAGAGAAATACAAAGATATTAAATCATGCATATAAGAATTCAGAGAAGATTCAAATAATATTCATAGATAAGCTGATCATAAATCCACAATTCATTGGATCTCGACAAACACACCGCAAAAGAAGATTACATCGGATAGATCTCCAAGAACATCAAGGAGAACGTTGTATTGAGAATCAAAGAGAGAGAAGCAGCCATCTAGTTACTAGCTATGGACTCGTAGGTCTGAGGTAAACTACTCACGCATCATTGGAAGGGCAATGGAGTTGATGTAGAAGCCCTCCGTGATCGATTCCCCCTCCGGCGGGATGCCGGAAACGGCCCCAAGATGGGATCTCATGGGAACAGAAGGTTGCGGCGATGGAAAAGTGTTTTCGTGGATGCCTCTGGTGGTTCTGGAATATTTGTGAATATATAGGAGGAAGAGCTAGGTCAGGAGAGTCCCGAGGGGCCCACAAGGTAGGGGGCACCCCCCTAGGGCACGCCCTCCGCCCTTGTCCCTGCCTTGTGGCTCTTCTGACTTGGACTCCAAGTCCCCTGGGTGTCTTCTGGTCCAAGAAAAATCATCGTGAAGTTTTATTCCGTTTGGACTCCGTTTGGTATTTCTTTTCTGCGAGAGTCAAAAACAAGGGAAAAAAGAAACTGGCACTGGGCTCTAGGTTAATAGGTTAGTCCCAAAAATAATATAAAATAGCATATTAATGCATATAAAACATCCAAAACAGATAATATAATAGCATGGAACAATCAAAAATTATAGATACGTTGGAGACGTATCAAGCATCCCCAAGCTTAATTCCTGCTCGTCCTCGAGTAGGTAAATGATAAAAACAGAATTTTTGATGTGGAATGTTACCTAACATACTTATCCATGTAATTTTCTTTATTGTGGCATGAATGTTCAGATCCATAAGATTCAAAACAAAAGTTTAATATTGACATAAAAGCAATAATACTTCAAGCATACTAATAAAGCAATCATGTCTTCTCAAAATAACATGGCCAAAGAAAGTTATCCCTACGAAATCATATAGTCTGGCAAGAGTGACATGTATAAATATGAAAAGGTGGCCTTGCCACAAACACGATGTCAACTACATGATCATGCAAAGTAATATGACAATGATGGAGCGTGTCATAATAAAACGGAACGGTGGAAAGTTGCATGGCAATATATCTTGGAATGGCTATGGAAATGCCATAATAGGTAGGTATGGTGGCTGTTTTGAGGAAGGTAAAAGGTAGGTGTATGGCACCAGCGAAAGTTGCGCTGTACTAGAGAGGCTAGCAAAGGTGGAAGGATGAGAGTGCGTATAATGCATGGACTCAACATTAGTCATAAAGAACTCACATACTTATTGCAAAAATCTATTAGTCATCGAAACAAAGTACTACGCGCATGCTCCTAGGGGGATAGATTGGTAGGAAAAGACCATCACTCGTCCCCGACCGCCACTCATAAGGAAGACAATCAATAAATAAATCATGCTCCGACTTCATCACATAACGGTTCACCATACATGCATGCTATGGGAATCACAAACTTTTACACAAGTATTTCTACCAATCCACAATTACTCACTAGCATGACTCTTATATTACCATCCTCATATCTCAAAACAATCATAAGGAATCAAACTTCACTTAGTATTCAATGCACTTTATATGAAATTTTTTATTATATCCCTCTTGGATGCCTATAATATTAGGACTAAATTTATAATCAAATAAAATTACCATGCTGTTTAGAAAGACTCTCAAAATAATATAAGTGAAGCATGAGAGTTCAACAATTTCTATAAAATAAAACCACCGCCATGCTCTAAAAAGATATAAGTGAAGCACTAGAGCAAAATTGCCTAGCTCAAAAGATATAATTGAAGCACATAGAGTATTCTAATAAATCACGATTCATGCGTGTCCCTCTCAAAAGGTGTGTACAGCAAGGATGCTTGTGGCAAACTAAAAAGCAAAGACTCATATCATACAAGACGCTCCAAGCAAAACACATATCATTTGGTGAATAAAAATATAGCCTCAAGTAAATTTACCGATAAACGAAGACGAAAGAGGGGATGCCTTCCGGGGCATCCCCAAGCTTAGGCTCTTGCCACTCCTTATTCCATAGTCCATCAAATCTTTACCCCAAACTTGAAAACTTCACAACACAAAACTCAACAGAAAACTCGTGAGATCCGTTAGTACAAGAAAATAAAATCACCACTTTTGGTACTATTGTGAACTCATTATTCATTTATATTGGTGTAATATCTACTGTATTACAACTTTTCCATGGTTCATCCCCCCCGATACTACCCATAGATTCACGAAAATAAGCAAACAATACAAATAAAACAGAATCTGTCAAAAACAGCACAGTCTGCGAAGATCTGAATTGTTCTAATACTTATGTAACTCCAAAAATTCTGAAAAATAAGTAAACAGAGTAAATTTGTATACCAATCTTGTGTAAAACATTCAGGGTTTTTCAACACTCCAGTGAATTATTAAAATTCTGTGACTGGACGCAAAAGTTTCTGTTTTTCAGCAAGATCAAATCAACTATCACCGTAAGCCATCCCAAAGGTCTTACTTGGCACAAACACTAATTAAAACACCAAAACACATCTAACCAGAGGCTAGATGAAAAATTTATTGAAAAACAGAACCAAAAAAATAAAAACTAAACTAAAGTTGGGTTGCCTCCCAACAAGCGCTATTGTTTAACGCCCTTAGCTAGGCATAAAAAACACATAGATCTAGGTAATGTCATCTTCTCCCTTTTGGTAGTAAAGAGAGAATTTCTTGTCCAGATCATTTATCTTTCTATTTTGTGAAAGCACATGGCCATTAATAGTAGAAGAAAGATTAAGCACACTTCAAAAATTTGCATCTAAACTAGCCTTCATCTCTTTGATTATTTCATTTTGATAAAAGCACATAAGAGTAGTTGATTCAATATTTTCACCTTTGGAGTGCCCAAATATGGTTTTCATCTTTTCATAAGTATCAAAGGCATCTCCTCCAAGAAAACCATTTTCAAATATAGAATCCAAAACATGTTTAAGAGAAATAGGCAAACCAACATAAAAACTTCTCAAGTATATCTTAATATGGTATTGAGGCACATGGCTAGTTTGAATCCTCAATAGTCTATCCCAAGCATCCTTTAAAGATTCATCGAGCAAATAACAAAAAAATTCAGGATTATCTCCATCAAAATTGTTTACATTTTCCTTAACAACCTCGGAAGGTCTTTCCGTAGCATCATTATTTATGAGCTTAGAAAGGACAGAGGGGCTATCCATAGCATTAAAACTCGGGAGAAAACCCTTAGTTCTTTTAGAGTCGGCCATAGCGACTGAAAGACGGATTTAGGCAAACAAGAGAACGGCGAGAGAAAAGGCAAATATTTTCGAAAATCATTTTAGAAGTGGGGGAAAGGAAAACGAGAGGCAAATGGCGAATAATGTAATACAAGAGATTAGAGTTTATGATGGGTACTTGGTATGTCTTAACTTGGCGTAGGTCTCCCCGGCAACGGCGCCAGAAATTCTTCCTGCTACTTCTTGAGCTTGCATTGGTTTTTCCCTTGAAGAGGAAAGGGTGATGCAGCACAGTAGAGGTAAGTATTTCCCTCAGTTAAGAACCAAGGTATCAATCCAGTAGGAGAAGAATGCACAAATCACCAACACCTGCACAAACAATCAAACACTTGCACCCAACGCGATAAAGGGGCTGTCAATCCCTTCACGGTCAATTGCAAAGGTGAGATCTGATAGAGATAGATAAACAAAAGATAAAATATTTTTGGGTTTTTTGGTGTATAGATCTGAAAATAAAAGATTGCAAAATAGTAGATCGGAAAGTAATATGATGGAAAATAGACCCGGGGGCCATAGGCTTCACTAGAGGCTTCTCTCATGAAGGCAAATAATACGGTGGGTGAACAAATTACTGTTGAGCAATTGATAGAAAAGCGCAAAGTTATGACGATATCCAAGACAATGATTATGCATATAGGCATCACGTCCGTGTCAAGTAGACCGACTCCTACCTGCATCTACTACTATTACTCCACAAATCGACCGCTATCCAGCATGCATCTAGAGTATTAAGTTCATAAAGAACGGAGTAACGCCATAAGTAAGATGACATGATGTAGAGGAATTAACTCAAGCAATATGATGAAAACCCCATCTTTTTATCCTTGATGGCAACAATGCAATACGTGTCTCGCTACCCCTACTCTGTCACTGGGTGAAATCACGCAAGATTGAACCCAAAGCTAAGCACCTCTCCCATTGCAAGAAAAACCAATCTAGTTGGCCAAACCAAACCGATAATTCGAAGAGAAATACAAAGATATTAAATCATGCATATAAGAATTCAGAGAAGATTCAAATAATATTCATAGATAAGCTGATCATAAATCCACAATTCATCGGATCTTGACAAACACACCACAAAAGAAGATTACATCGGATAGATCTCCAAGAACATCAAGGAGAACGTTGTATTGAGAATCAAAGAGAGAGAAGAAGCCATCTAGCTACTAGCTATGGACCCGTAGGTCTGAGGTAAACTACTCACGCATCATCGGAAGGGCAGTGGAGTTGATGTAGAAGCCCTCCGTGATCGATTCCCCCTCCGGCGGATGCCGGAAAAGGCCCCAAGATGGGATCTCACGGGAACAGAAGGTTGCGGCGGTGGAAAAGTGTTTTTGTGGATGCCTCTGGTGGTTCTGGAATATTTGTGAATATATAGGAGGAAGAGCTAGGTCAGGAGAGTCCCGAGGGGCCCACAACATAGGGGGCTGCCCCCCCTAGGATGCGCCCTCCACCCTTGTCGCCGCCTCTTGGCTCTTCTGACTTGGACTCCAAGTCCCCTGGGTGTCTTCTGGTCCAAGAAAAATCATCGTGAAGTTTTATTCCGTTTGGTATTCCTTTTCTGCGAGACTCAAAAACAAGGAAAAAACAGAAACTGGCACTAGGCTCTAGGTTAGTCCCAAAAATAATATAAAATAGCATATTAATGCATATAAAACATCCAAAATAGATAATATAATAGCACGGAACAATAAAAAATTATAGATACGTTGGAGACGTATCACTCGCCGCTCCCTTCTTGGCCCTCCTAGTCCACCGGAGTCGCCCCATTCGTCCTCGGTCCGCCGCGGCCATTGCCAGAGTCCACTCAAATTCGAGCTAGCCACTCCCCCTCTCCTCCTCTAGACCACACCAGAAGATCCTCTCCACGCCGGTGATCCTCCCCCTGCCATCCACTCCTCACCGGATGCGCCCATGTCCTTGCTCCGGAGAACAGCCGCCGCCCCTGTCTTCTGTCACCGTGGGGCGCCGCCGCTCTGCAGCCCTCCCCAACGCCAACGGCCGGGCTGGATGGCCACGTCGCCCCTTCCCGCACGCGCCGGTGCCCTCCCCTCGGCCGGAGGAGGCCGGAGGCACCGGGGGCCAGCGCCGGCCGCGACCTCCCCTGCCTCTCCTCTGCTTTCATAGGGAGCTGGAAGAAGACCCAGCGAGAGGAGAGAGAGGACCAGGTGGGCCCCGCGTGTAAACCTTTGGGAGCTGACTCGGCCTTGGGCCCGCACTTGAGTAAGTGGAGACGTATTCTCCAGAATACGTTTTCTATTTCTGAAAGCGCATTTTCTTTCTTCTTCGTCCCAGAGTACGCCTTCTATGTTATGAAAGCATATTTCTCTAAAATGTGTTTTCTGTTTTTCCAGTCACGGGCCTGTTTGTGAAGTTTCTTTTGCAGATTGGTCTCTGGTGTTCAAACGTCTATATCTCCACGACCGTGACTCCGAATCAGGTGATTCCAAAGCCCACGTCTTCGTCTCGTCGAGTTTGTTCTGTTGGTGTCATTTTCACTATGTGTTCACATACTAGAAATGACAATTATGCCCTTGCCTTTGATCAGACCCCTTCGAGAGAGAAATACTTTCGGCAAATTGTTCCGCGAGTTCCTCGCACTTCTTCCCGGAGTATTATTCATCCCCAGGCAAGCCACGATAGCCACTTGCATGAGAGCCTTGTAGTAGCAATGGTTTTCTACTTGAATAATAAAATATTTGGTGCATGCTAATATTTTGTGAGTGCTTTATATATGCTTGTGAATCCATGCTCATCCTTATGCTATGATCATTTGCATCTTGTTGGGTAATTGTTTACTTGCTTATATATTGCCATGCTCTTGTCTAGTAATTATTTATGATGTTTGTGGTCATGTCATGCTTATGTGTAGTGTTATACTTGTGCTCGGTATGCCATTCTGATTTGCAGCTAGTAGAGTAAATGATTTATTGTTGTTGACATGTTAAATGGTTAAGCTTCCCATCCATGCTTATGTTGATATAATGCTCATGTGCATTGTTATTTCATCGTGTTATCATGGCTTAGCTCATTACATTCAAGTTAAACCGGACTTTAATCGAACTTGAACACCTGTTGGCTGAGTCATAGTGCCATCGATTCGAGCTGACCAGTGCAGCCACACTTGCCTTTATGGAAAGGCCTTAATGCGGTCTATTGTCATGCCTCTTGCTGGTTCCTCCAACTAGGGAAAGTTACATGTGCGCGCTACCCTGGCCCGGTAGGCGGCAATAACCTTGTGTGCCTGTGGTTGGTATTGAGATCTCATGTCCCCGTTTGGGACCGTTTTTGTTTTGCCACGACGGTGGCCGTTGGATGTCACGAGGTGACATCGGGGCCACCCATGACTTAGCCCAAAGGGGAGTTTGTCGGAGTGGCCGGGAGAGTGTTATGCAATAGATTGGTTTTGTCAAAATGCCATTGGTCCACCCGAATGGGAGCGCAAGGCCTTGGGTTCCGTAGTGTGGGTACAGTGTACTAACCTCTGCAGAGTGTATAATCTATCGATAGTCGTGCCCGCAGATATGGGCCCAGTTCATAGTAGGTCACACTATGGGTCAACAGTACTAATGATCTGGATAATAAACAACCCTGGTTCGATGAGGAAAGAAGTTGGTTGATCTTTATGTGATCGTGAGAGGATCACAGTGGTATCGTGGATACCGAAGTTGGTTGATGTTTGTGGTGTTATGCGATAATCACGGGTAATTATCAAGCTCCTTGTTGTCTGATAATGATTACTATGGTATTGTTAATACCAAGCTTGATTTGATCCTGAGGTGATCGTGTGATGTCCATGATGGTAAGTGGTACATGTGGTGGTTACGAGATAACCCCCGAACAGAGTAAGTTGGTCCGTGTTATCTTTAAGCATGTTGCATGTTAGTACCATCTTTGCTCACGTCTTGAGTAACATGTTCATGCCATGATCATTTAATATTGTTCTAGCAGTATCTTGTTCACCATGTACATGCCATGTTGCTTTAGTTGTATCACGCTCATCCTTGTTTAACCTGTAAATGCCATGCTGTTGTTTGTCTTGATTGCTTTTGGTTGCTGTGAGCTTGCGAGTACATTCAAAGTACTCACCTGGCGTGTCATGCCGGTTTGCAGGTCATGTCGTATTTGCTTGCTTGTTGAGGATCCCGAGTTTGCGAGCTAGGATACGCGTTCCAGCCAGAGTCCATGCGGAGTGGAGTCCGTCCCTGTCGTCGTTGTTCCACTGCTAGAAGTTATTCCGCTGCTACGAGTTGTTCTACTGCTAGCAAATAGCAACCTGAGTAGGCGTAGTGTCGTCGTGCCGATGTAATTCCCTGTTATATCGGAACCCTTGTATCTGTATCATTTGTAATAAAGAGCTGATTTGTTCTATGCCAAGCAGTGTCGTATTCCAGAAGACTTGATCTCTGGGCTGGAATACGGGGTGTTCCGGTCTCTCTGAGCCGGGGTGCCACAACGGTAGAATCCATGATCTGGTCGATGCAAGGGAGCGGGAAAGGATCCTGAGGAAAGGCCTTGTTGAGGCTCGTGAAGTCGACGCACATGCGCTCCTGTCCGCCCTTCTTGGGAACGACCACTGGGTTGGCGAGCCACTCCGGATGCCGCACCTCTCATATGACCCCTGCTTCATGTAGCTTGTGTACTTCTTGGACAATGAACACCTGCTTTTCCTGCACCTGACGCTGCACGTTCTGCTTTACGGGATGAGCATTGGGGCACACCGCCAGGTGGTGCTCGATCACCTCCCTCGGGACACCAACCAGATCGGACACCTTCCATGCGAACACGTCCTTGTTTGCTCGGAGGTAGCGGACGAGCGTCTGCTCCTTTTCCGGGGGCAGGCCGGCGCCGATGATGAAGGTGGGGCCCGAGATGGCATCATCGACGGGCACCTTCTTCGTCTCAGCGCGGTCCTAGGAGAACAATTGCTTCTTCTTCGCGGGCGTGGCCTCCGGAGCCTCCAGGGCACCTTCGACGTCTGGGCGTGAGGCCACCGCGGCCCTGTAAGCGAGCTTGAGGGCTTGAATGGCATCCTACCTATCCCCGGTCACAGTGATGACGTCGCCGCTGCCTAGCATTTTGATGACGTTGTAGCCCAGATGGGTCACCGCCATGAACTTGGCGAGAGCCGGGTATCCCAAGATGGCGTTGTAAGGGAGGCTGATGCGGGCCACGTCGAAGTCGATCAGCTCTGTGCGGTAGTTGGTGCGGGTACCAAAGGTAACTGGGAGGCGCACCTGCCCCAGGGTGGTGGCGGAGCCCTTTTGTCACACCCGAGAATGACCTGGTGGGCAGGAGCTGGTCATAAAGGCACTTGAAGTATCTCGAAGGTCTCCATGGAAAGGACGTTGAGGCTGACACCACCGTCGACGAGGGTCTTGGTGACTGCGACATTGCTGATGGTGGGCATGCACAGCATCGGGAGCGCACCAGCTGCGGCCGTAGATTCGGGGTGATCCCTGGAGTCGAAGGTGATGACAACCTTGCGCCGCGCGCGGCTTCGCGGAGCCTCACGCTGAGGCCGAGCGGTGTTCGCTTGGCGGAAGAGCTGCTTAGTGTGGTGACCGAATGCAAGCGCTTGTGACCCACCGAGGATGGATGCGACGGCGTGGGGCCCCAGAACCACAAAGCGCGCAACGAACTGACCGCGGAGTTCTCCCCAAGAGGACAACGAGTCCTCCGCGAGGCCGTGGAGCCAAGAATGCGGAACTTCCGTGAGGGCCAGAGGGAGCCAGTTTGCCATGGCTTTGTCATCGACACCCGCTGCCAGGATGCTCTGGGCATACTGCTGGAGGAACTCCTCGGGGCCGGGCTTGCCATCATAGCGCGGGGGTAACACTGGCCTAAACCTGACCGGCCACTGCACTCGGCATAGGTCAGGAGTGAAGGCCGGGCAACCCGCGTTGTTCCGAGCGGCGGGGCAAACGGTGTCGGCCATGGTGGTGGTGAGGCGAGGAGGAGCAAAGCGGAAGGAACTTCGGCACGCCCCTACCTGGCACGCCAAATGTCGGGATCGGGGCTCCGCGGACCCAAACAAGGTTTGAATTCTGAGGCGTGTGCGAATGATCCTGCCTAGCTATGGCTCGCTTCTCACTACCTCATGGCTTGACTCTGACGAGTTCCTGTGAGTGGGGAGAAGAAGTGGACACGGTGGTTTACCCAGGTTCTTGCCACCTTGCAGTGTAAAACCCTACTCCTGCTTTGTGGTGGATTGCCTCGCGACGAGGATGAGGATGAACTAGTACAAGTGTGAGCTGCCTCGGGCGAGCTCAATGGCTGAAGGATTGGATCCTTCTCTATGGTGGAGACTAACCTATATTTATAGTGGCCTTGGTCCTCTTCCCTCATAACTTAGGCGGGAAGGGATACCACAACGTCCAATTTTAAGGGGGACAGGAGTACACCCTTATCCTGACTAAAGGTGGTCTTCGTCTGCAAAGCCTCTGGTCTTGACGCCCTGGTGGGCTCGATGATGACCTTCGTCCTGCCGAGCCAGCATCCTTGGTCTTGTTGCACCGGAATGGAAACCTTTGGGGGATTCCTTGGAAACCCGTGTACGTCCTTGCCTCCTTAGCACCAAAGAGGAAACTGTCCTTTCCTGCGCCCGCTGGTGCCCTCCTGGCCTTGGTCGTTATGGCTCACGTCACCGTGCGCCTCGTGAGGCGGGACGCTTGCCTAGAGATATCCGCTCCTCAGGAGGCAGCCTCGAGAGGCCGCTCCTCGGGAGGACTTGATGTCGTTCGCCTCACGAGGCGGGGGCCCTCGCGAGGGTCTTGTCCGTGAAATCTTGTAGTTGGGCTGTACTGGGCCCTCGGTGGGGCCATGCGCTGGCCCGCAGGCAGACGAGTCTGGGTACCCCCAGTCCCAGAACGCCGACAAATACCTATCCATGAATTGCTAAAGATGCGTCAGATCCTGAGGCTTTATAGACTCTCTGAGAGAATCCAGGCAGTAAACTATGTCCTTGTTTGGAACAATGAATACCAAGATCCAGTGATTGCTATAGATTAAGAAAACCATGAACTTATGAAGTATGTCAAAATCTGAAAGACAATTAGTGTATTCATGGTTGTTTATTTGACTTACCCTTCATGATATGGCCAGAGACATAAGTCTGCATGGGATGTGTTTTCGAAGATACGGGTGACCTTGTTAATGGCCCACTCCCATTCATCGTTAGCATGTAATACTATGCCATTTGCTAATGCAGGATCTATGAAATACACACGCTGCCTTTTTCTTCTCTGCGTGATCAATCCCGTGAGAGGAATAAAATACAATTAGCTGTTTATCGTTTACAGCATTGTATGGAGAAGTTGATCATAGTTTGTTAAGTACTTACAAAATCAGGCATCTAATAAGAGTGGCATCAAGCACGTTGAAGTTGAAGAAGAGATGTAAGTCCTCGAATCCCACAATGATGGAACCTGGATCGTGACGAAAATGATATATGTTGTAGTGGACTAGCAGAACATGATGACCTGCTGACATTTGATCCATGCAATATTTATGTAACACACGGCAACTAGAACTGCACTCATCAAAGTATTCGCCAACAAGAAATGACTGGCCATGGATATAATTGTGTGCTTCAAGTACGCCTGCTTTATTTTTAGCAAGCGTCGCATTGAATTCTACATCATCCATGTTGTCATAAACAATATTACTCTCCGATTCAAACAACTCGCTGGTAATTTGGTTCTGGGTGATCAGTGCCTTAAGTAAGAGGCCCGCCTCCTCACGGGTGCAACCTTTTTGCCCGCTTCCTTCTTGGTACTTGTAGCACTTCCGGTGCAAGATCTGGATGGTTGAAAGGCGGACTGCCAAGCAGACGGTCAATCTACGATGGACAGCTGAGCAGACGGTTTAACTACACCAGACTGTTGAGCTGGCAGTGCTACTACAACGGACTACTGGGCTGTAGGAGCAGAGGTATCGGACTGCTGACCACGCGTTGAAGCTATGTCTGGTTTCTGTGTTGGTGGTGCCAACTTGTCGGTGTGCAGTGGAGGCTATGCCAACACGTTGGTTTGCTGAGCAAGCAATGCCGACGCATTGGTATGCTGATCACGCGGCTGTGGACCGTTGACTAATGAGCAGTCAGTTCTGGACCTTCGGACTGCTTAGCAGTCTATTCCACAAGGTTGGTCTGGTGAGCATGCGGTGCAGCTGAGTGTCCCTCTACTGCTTCAGTTTTCGGCATCTGAACCAGTGGTGCATCTTCAGCAGTTGTAGGCCTTGCCACTGGCTGCTCTGGGGCGGACGATGACATGGCATGTATGGCACAAAGTCGGGCAGACTGATCATAGGTTGATGCATCAGCCGTCAGATTACGAGTATTAGGTTCCTTGGGGAAGCACACGAGAGCTGCTGTGGCAAGGAGAGAGTCAACGGTTGAAGGGCGACATTGGTTGCTCTTGGCGGGGCTTCAGGGATCTCATCCATGAAGTCTATTTCCTTTCGTAGCCACTGGATGTGATGTAACAGTGTTTATCCCTAGGTCCTCTGCTCATCAAAGTGCCCCTAGGACATTCTTCAGGGCAAATCCATTGAATCCAGGCTTTACTTCAGTCACATAGCACTTCACACAGCCTGATTTCAGTGGCACATTGTCCAACAAGAGGCCCCCTTCCAATAAGGGGGGCAAACCCAGGCTGTTGCACATTTTAACGTACCTTCATAATGTGTAAGCACGCCCCTTCGTCTATCTTTCATTCCAGATAGATCAGATATAGCATCATCATGCGCAGCTGCAGTCTCATTGTCGCTGGAGTCAGCTGATGCACACCTACTCTTGTGCGGTGTTGTTGCACAATATTCAACATCCTCCATGCCCATCTCCCCTCCCATCTACTGGCTATCTGTCAGTGTTAGAGTCTTCTGCATCATCATTGACTCCTCAATTTCCTTTTGAAGCCCCGATACATGTCCCTCCTCAGCCTTTCATACAATTGGTTCTGCTTCATTTCACTCCTCACTTTTTTCATGCTGAGCCTCTCTTCTTTGGTGAGTGTGAAATCCCTCTTGTGTGGGACATTAACACCTATACCCCTTGCACGGCTAGGGGGCTCTTTTGTTTCCAGAGCATCGGACAGAATGTCACATGGCCATGAGTTCCTGTAGAACCTTCAGGGATCTTGGAAGCCTTTAACATCACGCGATACAATTCTTCGTCATCTGAGTTTTCAAAGTAATAAGTTCCATCGTCATGCCTCCTTGCACATGCCCGCAAGTAGTCTCTAGCGTCACCCCTGATTTCACTAAAGGCTGGTTTCCCACCCGCAGCTACTGCTTATTTGTCCTCCTGGTCCCATATCGGTTTCATGCCGTAGTATCCTGCCACACCCATACTGTGGGGGTGTGTGTTCCTCTTTTGAATTTTTGATTGCTTGGCAATCTTCTCGATAAACTCTGTAACTGCCCTGACCCTTTTGAATTCTGCCCAGTTTGCCTTTATAATTTGGGGGTATGTGGGGATTGGGTCCTTGCCTTCAATCAAGTACTTCTTGTACAACACGTGCTTCCAGTTTCTCCAAGCATCCCTGGCCTTCTATAGTGCAGTGTGTTCCACCTGCATTCTCCACGGCTCCGGAACGTTGAAGTGATCCATGATCTCCCGGAATATCCTTTGCCGTGTTTCTGTGTCAGCCTTCTAAAACCCCGACAGATTAATTTTGAGCCTTGCCCTGCCAACAAATCCACACACACTCCTGAACCTCGTGCGTTCTTTATCTGGTTTAGTTGGAGCCCAAGACTTTAAATCGATGTCGGTTACTTCATATACACCTTTAGGCTGGTGTGTGGGCTTTCTTGGAGCATTCTTCCGTGTCCTGACCGGAAGGGTGATTGCGGCAGCTCTATCCCATTCCAGATTAGTTGATCCATGACCATCCGTTGGAGACCTAGGGTTTTCAGACTCAGATGAAGATACATCGCCTAAAGCATGAGTGATGTCACTGCTACTCAGCATCTACAGGGAACACATGTGAAACTCAGGAAAGGAGGATAAGCATAAAGCTAACAACTTGATAGCAAGCTATCTAAACATGTCATGCAATAATTTTTCAAGTGTACGGCTAATTTGTTAACTTTGTGTGACTCGGGCGCCCATGATCTGTAAATCGACAATAACTAATTGGAACAAATACAACTTATATGTACTAGTTAGGAAGGTAGATAATGACTATATATACACTCTCCATTATTTTATAGCCAATTTGGGAACATACAAAACAAAATAGGAAGAGGGATTATGAGGAAATATGCCTCACCGTGATGGAGAGCAGTAACTAACAGGTTTTTTGCAAACCCAGCAGGACCACAGGAGAGGCGAGGGTTACATGATCGATATGCTCGAGGGGGGGTGGCGAGCAAACGAAGAGCCGTGTGTTGGGAATGACAGTGGAGGTAGGGTTGACGCGAAAGAGCGGGCACACAGCCGGGTTGAGCATGCTGGCACCGGAGAGGGTTCTGGTGTGGATCTGGGGGAGGGGGAGCTGGCGATGGAGATTGGGTGGAATATGCAGACTATTGAGTGAAATGGGGGCGGGCGGTGGGGGGATGTTGGCGGCTTCGGTGAAAAAGGTAAAAAAAAAATCCCCGGTCCCCGCGCGGAAATGCCTATCCAAATGGTTGCCTCTAAGCGCCTGTGTGCACAAACAACATAATTTCGTTTAAAATGAAGATGTGCTAATTTTGAATTGAAGACGTGAGTTCATCGTTTCGCCTCAAATTTTTTTCCACGGTAAGCAATCGCCATTATACCACAGGTTTGATTTTCTGGCGCATTTTAGGTCTCGTTTGCTATATTTAAGCCATTTTTTTATTTACCATGCATTTCGTACATATAAATCAAATCCTAGACGCAACTGCATGTGCTGATGAAAGGGATGAGGGTTTCCGTTCGATCTGGGAGCATCCAACAATGCAGACGTACGATCCGTGGGGTTTCGGTTCTGGCCAATCAGAACGCACAACTCACATCACACGCACAGTAGGGGGGCATAGGCCATGGTTTGGTAGGCACACGGCTTTCATGAATGAACCTTGTGCTATTTGAAAAAATTTACATCAACTAACAACATATTTTCATTTGAATGAAGACGAGAGTTCATAGTTTCGCCACGAATTTTTTTCCACGGTAAGCAATCATCATTGCACCCTAGATTTTATTTTATGGTGCATTTCAGGTCTCCTTTGCTATATTTGAGCCATTTTTTGCATTTACCATGCATTTAGTGCACATATATATATATATATATATATATATATATATATATATACACTATTCTAATCACGGGATCAGAATAATATTCTGATAACTACCTGACTTGTCCCAGCGGTAGTAGTTGAACTTCCCCCAGTGCTAGGTTGAACTTCCGCAAACATTGCCCAAATGGGGCTTGCGATATACCGTTGGAAAGCTATGGACACGGGTATCATGACCTAAGTTATTTTTTTGGCAAAATCTAAGCGGTTTAAGAGCAGTTTTGAAAACCGTTTTTTCTTCATACAAAAAACGTGAATCGTATTTTTGATCCCATTTCTAAACCATTTATCGGAATGAGGCAAATAATATGGCGTTGGAAAGCTGCTGCAAATGCGCTCCTTCCACATGTACAATGTTTTCTCTAATTCCCTATGGTTAAAGAGTAATTTGAAAAATCATAGAATTTCGTAAACCAAACATTCGAGTTCGTATTTTCAGTGCCATTTCTAAATGGCTAATCCAATTGCGGCAAATGATATGGCATTGGAAAGCTTATGAAAATGCGCTTCGTTTTCATGTAGAAAGTTTTTTCTAATTTTGAACGGTTTAAGAGTAATTTAGGAAACCGTCCAAGTTCCACCGAGTTCGTATTTTCAAGTTAATTTTTTAACTGTACATCGGAATGCGGCAAATGATGGCGTTGGAAAGCTTGATGAAATGCGAAACTTTTTGGCATATAATTTTTCTTCCAATTCCTTACGGTTTTAAGTCAATTTTGAAAATGGTTAAAAATGATTTTTGGCTGTTATTTTTGCAAACTTTGTTGGAATGAGGCAAATAATATACCGTTGGATAGTTATCGAAAATGCAAAACTTTTTTGTATGTAAAGTTTTCACTAATTCCCAGCTGTTTTCAAGTAATTTAGAAAATGGCGAGATCATGATTTCTGCCTTCATCGCGAAAGGAATGCACTGCGTGAAGTACTTGAACTTCTGTGGCAGTTCTGCTTGAACTTCACTCTATTTTTTACGTGCTCTTTTTCTCCCAAAACTCCCAAACCACTTACCGGAATTGAGCAAATGATATACCGATGGAAAGCTGTTGGAAACACACAACTTTTTCATGTTGATCAATTTTTCATACTCGCGACGGTTCAAAATATTTTTTTGAATGTGTAAAAATGTGTTTTTAACGGTATACATAAAACTTTTAAACAATTTATCGGAATATAGCATATAATATACCATTGGAAAGCTTATGAATAGGAGCGTCTTTTTCATGCAGACAGACGTTACAAATTTGTTGTCATTTGAGAGCAGTTTTAAAAATGGCAAAAACAATGTCATTTTTTGCCTG